>CM065718.1:26216372-26233872 GCA_033310375.1 Conus canariensis
CACACACCACACACACACACGCACTCACACACACACAGAAGAGGGCACAATCGCTAATACCGTGCGCGCAGTCACACGCACGGCGCACGGCTGCTCCGACGGTCACAATGTGTCGCGTGAGCACTGAGCTTGACGAACTCAAGCAAAAATCTGCTGGTTACTTTTCTCGCCAATCTTAGTTTCACGCGGAGAGTTCGCGTGCTTTGAACGGTGTTCGATAACCGGCAACTCGCTCAACAGGTTCTAGGTTCAAACTTCCATGTCGGGTTTGGACTGGACATGCTGCTCGCTCTAGTAGTGTTGCTGAAGCAGGATTGCTAGAAATAGCTGCCTAAGGTGACCTGGTCACTGTTCCCAGTGCTACAGGTCGGGGCATGTAAAGAAAAATCTCCGCACCCGAGGACGTCCTTTATCCGGGCAAAAAAGGACACTCAGGTATGTCCTGCGCGTTCGCCAGTGCATTACCTGCAATGGTGAGCACTCGGCCAGAAATGCAAAGCGTCCAGCACAAGGACAGTGGTGGAGAGGGAGTAGGATTGAGGTCGAATCCTGTATGCGGAGGGCTAACGCCCACAGAGCGGCCAAATTAGTCATAGCCCAGGAAACTAAGACAACCCCCACCCCACCCCCTCTGCGCCCCTCCCTTCCTCCTCCCCCGCGCCTTCCCGCCCCTCCCTCTCATTAAAAAAGAAAAAAAAGAAAAACTGAAATCTCACTGAGACCAGGTTGGAGTAGTCCGACCGAATGTGTCTAGCACTTGCCCCTCCCCTCCTCACCCTTTCCTCACTTTTCCCGCTCAGGTCTTTGTTCTCCCTGGTTCCCCTAGGTTTTGATTCCTACAGGTCTAGGTTCCTTCAGGAGTATATTAACCGAAACATAGTCTTCCCCAGGTTTTAGATTACTTCATCTTCTCTCTTCTTCCATATCTGCCCGCCTTCATGAAGTTGAAGATTCTGGCATTATATACAAGGTTCCGGTTTGCTGTGGTGTTGTGGGGTTTTTTTTCTTGTTTTTTTTTTTTTTTTTTTTTGGGGGGGGGGGGGGGGGGGTAATCAGTGCCTAACTAATGGGGCTGGACAAAAGGGGCTGGGGCCACCCACGCCTATTTCAGGCCTCTAGATTGTGTTGGCAGACCATACTTTGTTGTAGGTGGGAGGGAAGTTCGGAGTTGGAAGGGGATGGGGAGGGGGAAGGGGAGGGGGGGGGGGGGGGGGGGTCAGAAGTAGGATTGGAGGCTCTCCATCGAGGTTGATATTGCCTCAGATGGGAGCTTGTTGAACTCTCTGGTAGTGCGGAGGAAGAAGGAACATTTCCTGTGGTCCCTGTACCAGGTTTCCGTGGTATACTGTTTATCGTGAGAATACATGGTATTGTGCTTTGGCTTTTGGAAAGCTGGTGCTCGCGTGGTGTCAATGATTATGTCTCCGTGGTGGAACTTGTGCATCGTTATCAGGCGGATCTCTTTCGCCGTTCTTCCAGTGGTACCCAACTTAGCTGGTGTAGCATTTCTTTCACGCTGGACGTTTAACGGTAGCGATTTACCACCCAGCGGGGGGGCCCTTCTTTGGACTTTCTCCAGAGTCTGTGTGTTGTTTACTTGTACGGATCTAGATCTGGCAAGCATATTCAAGGTAGGGTCGCACTAGGGCCTTAAAAGCGCAGTCTTTAGTCGAAATGGCGCAGGACTTCAAATTGCGGCGTAGGAACCCTAAGGTCTTGTTGGCTTTGCTTGCGACGTTGTTGGTGGTTTTTTTTTTTTCCGCTAAGGTTGGTGGAGATCGTAACACCGAGGTACTTGGCTTCATTGGAAGACTTAATGGGTGGTCATGCAGATGGTATGTTGTTTTCCATCTCTTGCCAAAGTGCAGGACTTCGCACTTGTCCGGGTGAAATGACATCTTCCATTTCTCTTCCCATTGTGCAAGTTTGTCCAGATCACTTTGCAGAACGTGTTGGTCGGCGGCATTGTTGATTTCCTTGTGGCATGCTGTGTCATCTGCAAATAGCCGTGCGGTGGATGACAAGCCCTCTGTTAGATCGTTGATATACAGCAGGAAGAGGCAAGGGCCGGGCACGGAGCCCTGAGGTACTCTCATTCTACAGGCACGAACTTGGACGTATTACCGTCAACGACAACTGCCTGCCTTCTGTTCGATAAGAAGCTTCGGATCCAGTTGTTGATGAGGCCGGTGATTCCATAGTAGTGTAGTTTGTAGGTCATAAGTGAGTGGGACACCTTGTCGAAGGCTTTTGCAAAATCCATGACTAACATGTCAACCTGCTAGCCTTTTTCCCTGCTGTGTGCGATCTCGTCCATAAGGCCTATCACCTGGCTGACACACCGATCTACTTATCGCTGTTCTCCTGCCAGCCTTCTTCAGCGTTGTTCAGAGACGACCAATGCACACAGATGGAAATCATTCCCAGCTGCCCAGTGCTGGATACTCTGTCTCCAGTCATTGCTAGTGCACAACCATCCGTCAAAATCTCCCCCCTCCACCCCCCCCCCCCTCTGACAGTTTTTTTTTCTTTTTTAATTGACTCTGAACCAGACTCAATGTACACAAACGAAACCCAAAATCCAGACTGAATCCAGTGCTATTCTGCTCGTTGACAGTGACGATGGAGACACTCTTCAAATCTTTTTTCTCATCTTCCTCTCCCCTGTCAGAGTAAAGATGACAGAAATTTACAGTATTGTGTCCAGACCTCCAGCTTGTGTTCTGTTCTGTTCTAACTCGGACACTGTGTCTAATTTAAAATCTCTCGACAGCTGGTAAGCTAAAGGAGGATATTCAAACGGGCAAGCGTTTACATTCTCAACCTCGTCTACCGTACCACAGAATGTTGCGTTTCACGGAAATCTTAAACGTATCTCTTAGTGACTGGTATTGTTTTAGCCCCCCCCCCTCCCCCCCCCCCCCCACCACACACACACACAAAACCACACACCAGAGAGTAAAAAAAGACATCAGTCCACCACTTTCGCCCCTATGCGGAACACTTACAACGATCCGCTTCACATCTGCTATTTATTCAACACTCGGTGCTTCATTATCCACCCTCACAGTGATATAATGACTTTATTATTTTTCTATATGATAGCACGCTTTACCATTATTTCAGTTATTACTGTATGGTGATTACATCTCAACGTGCGAAGTATGTAGGTACACAAATTAAGCGCTTGCGTACATGTGCGCGCGCGCGCGTGTGTGTGTGTGTGTGTGTGTGTGTGTGTGTGTGCGCGCCGCGCGCGAGCGAGGAGAGAGAGAGAGAGAGAGAGAGAGAGAGAGAGTGTGTGTGTGGGGGTGCACGTTGTGTATGTTTGTGTTCGCACGCGCGCGCATTCGAGTGAACAGTGCTCTGACATACTCCATGCTTTCAGGCTCCCGGACCAACGTAGCGTAACTGTTCGCGCTGTTCCTGTGATCGATTTGTTCCTGTGTCTTGCAGCTTCAACTATTATCTGTGTTGTGAAGTTGTTCACACTCTGTGGTGTATCGTATAGACTTCGGGTTTCGTGCAAACTGACATTTGGGAGCAACTTATTTCTTCTTCTCTCTCTCTCTCTCTCTCTCTCTCTCTCTCTCTCTCCTCTCTCTCTCTCTCTAACTCGCTCGCTCTCTCTCTCTCTCTAACTCGCTCGCTCTCTCTCTCTCTCTCGTGTATTCTGATCCCGTTTGTAGTTATCATTTCTGTTGTTATATTGTATTTATGTGACCCCTCATATGGGGCCCGGGCCTATGAATTAACAAAATCTCTCTCTCCCTCTGTCTCTCTCGCATTCACATTTTGTTGTTATATGATTTTCCTATTTTGTAATTGACTCCTGTATCAGCCTTTTAAGCGTCATCAATAAAACCTCGAAACTAATGGGTTTTATATATGTGATTGGACACCTGTCGTTTCAATTAAAACTAAGATATGATAGAGCGATTTTCATGTTGAAAAATTTATCAGATTGTGCCGCACCGTCATTTATCTATAAATTTGTTGTCAGCGATCATTGCCATATGCACAAAGCCATTCTTCCCCTACCCAGGATCGATCTTTTCACATCGAATTTCATTTATTCAGATAGATTTTTGGTAGAACACAACGCCAATGTCTTCAAGCATAAACGCCTTACGACAGAATTTGTCAGCTCAGCAGAATGAGTCTAATACCTCTATTTTTGTTCAAGGTACCCCATCATCCTTCCTCTCACCCCCTTCTCTTCTCCTCCTACCCCCATACTCTTCCCTCTCCTGTCTTCTGTCTGTCTTCCATTCTCATCTCCCCCCTTCCGATCACTTCTGCCACCTGTTGCCTCACCTACATTGCTTTGCTGTGACTACGAATGGCGTTTTTACTTCCAGCCAGTTATTCTGTGTACACACACAGTGTAGTTTAATTCTCTTCTTCCATTCATTTGCCGCTGTAATTCTTTTGTAATCATGTCCTTCGTTGATCTCCCTCCTTTTCTCTCTCTCTCTCTCTCTCTCTCTCTCTCTCTCTCTCTCTCTCTCTCTCTCTCTCTCCCCCCCCCCCTCTCTCTCTCTCATCCTCTTACTCTTTTCTCATCCCTTCTTTCTTGCATCTTTCTCTCTTATTTTGCCTTTACTGTGTATGTATTGTGATGTACATTTGTTCCGTGCTTTTCAATTTTCTCAGTGATGTCATTTCTGTGTGCCAAGCTCTGTTGTTTTTTCTATATCCTCTCCCTCATCCTCGCCATCTCCCCTCCCCTTTTTTTCTCCCTCCTGTCGACATCAGCTGGCCCATTTCTCCCCTGCCCCTCTCTTCCCCTCTCACTACCACCACATCTTTTCTCCACCAACTGTTCTGTAGCTGCTATTGATGTACTGATATTCATGCGTATTGAATGTCATTTTGGAGTTCAATATTTTGAACATTATGCTTTATTCTTGCACTGTTGTGCTAGTCTTGGATTTGTTTGTTTTCGTATTATGATCACCTGTTTTTCTGAGGGCAAGATGTGAAACAGACATGTGGTTCTTCTCTTCCCTTAGTTTAAAAAACAAAAAACAGAAACTAAGCAAAAACAAACAAAAATAATCCCGTTCGTTCTCTCTCTCTCTCTCTCTCTCTCTCTCTCTCTCTCTCTCTCTCTCTCTCTCTCTCCCTCTCTCTCTCTCCCTCTCTCTCTCTCTCTCTCTCTCTCTCTCGATCTCGACCATTACAAACTTTTCAGTGAGCAAGATGAAAAGAGGACTTTATGCGGTTATTTCGTTTCCCTCAATTTTCTCTGTCTCTGTCTGTCTCTGTCTGTCTGTCTCTCTCTCTCTCTCTCTCTCTCTCTCTCTCTCTCTCTCTCTCTCTCTCTCTCTCTCTGAGACATAGTGTAGATTAAGAGAAGATGTACTAGGTGATGCAAAACACTGGTTTATAAAGACAGAAATGTTACATATTGTGCATTGAACGGTCAAAATATTGAAGATTAAGTGCACTTTATTTTCCAATACTAACAGTTAGTCGTGTGAATATAGTTGCCTTTGTTGAATATATAATCGAAGCTATGAATTAGAGGGAATTAACACGCGCGCACCCGCGCGCGCGCGCGCGCACACACACACACACACACACACACCCCCCTTAAAATTCAAACTATCAAATTCCAAATTTTGTCATTTTGTAGCTTCTGGATGGTGTGACAGTTGTGTATGTGGGGATGGGTTTTGGGGTGGGGGTAGGTGAGAGGTGGCGAATGCGAGGTTTAGAGGGAAAGGACGGGGAGGGGGGGGGGGAGGGGCAAAGGCGCGAGACGTGGGGAACGACAGTGCCTTAGAGTGGGACAGAGTTGGGGAATAGGGATCCCAGAACACCTGAGGTTTGAGCGCTTGTTCACTCCGCTGTGTGAGAGGCGTTAGAAGGAAGGGTATCCGGGGAAGGAGAGGCAGGTTAGCATTATAGGAAGAGGAATACTAGAGGAGAGAGAAAAGTATAGAGGTGCGGAAGGAAGTGGAAGTCGTTCACGATGGCTTACCGATAACCTTATGCAGCCGGGTGCGCTCCACTAGTTTCGGTCTTTCATAACAGACGCCTCTTCGAGACTGCTTACTTCATTGCGACGGTGACCAGCGACCTAGCGACCTATTTAGCCTACCGGACACTTTGGCGCAATGCCTATTCAAATTTCAATTGCCGCCACAATAACAAAAAGCCTTTTGTCCGTTTAGGCGTACAGCCTCATAGGGGAAGGGGGACAATATTGGACCACATAAGGATAAGCTTCAATGATCAATATCAAAGATGAGAGATCGATCAAATCTTTTTATCAATCGGTCCAATTAACAGTTACTGTCGTAAATATTGGACCAAGAAACGAGATAAATTGAATCAAGATTTTCCTCTTGGCTGACCAGGCTGGGGGTCAGGTCATCTTGGCTGACCAGGCTAGGGTCAGGTCCTCTTGGCTGACCACGCTGTTGGTCAGGTCCTCTTTGCTGACCAGGCTGGGGGTCAGGTCCTCTTGGCTGACCAGGCTGGGGGTCAGGTCCTCTTTGCTGACCAGGATGGGCGTCAGGTCTTCTTTACTGACCAGGCTGGGGTCGGGTCCTCTTTGCTGACCAGGCTGGGGTCAGGTCCCCTTTGCTGACCAGGATGGGGTCAGGTGCTCTTTGCTGACCAGGCTCGGGGTCAGGTCCACTTTGCTGACCAGGCTGGGGTCAGGTGCTCTTGGCTGACCAGGCTGGGGGTCAGGTCCTCTTTACTGACCAGGCTGGGGGTCAGGTCCTCTTGGCTGACCAGGATGGGGGTCAGGTCCTCTTTGCTGACCAGGCTGGGGGTCAGGTCCTCATTGCTGACCAGGCTGAGGGTCAGGTCCTCTTTGCTGACCAGGCTGGGGGTCAGGTCCTCTTTGCTGACCAGGCTGGGGGTCAGGTCCTCTTTGCTGACCAGGCTTGGGGACAGGTCCTCTTTACTGACCAGGCTGGGGACAGGTCCTCTTTACTGACCAGGCTGGGGACAGGTCCTCTTTACTGACCAGGCTGGGGACAGGTCCTCTTTGCTGACCAGGCTGGGGACAGGTCCTCTTTGCTGACCAGGCTGGGGGTCAGGTCCTCTTTGCTGACCAGGCTGGGGTCAGGTCCTCTTTGCTGACCAGGATGGGCGTCAGGTCCTCTTTGCTGACCAGGCTGGGGTCAGGTGCTCTTGCTGACCAGGCTGGGGTCAAGTGCTCTTGCTGACCAGGCTGGGGTCAGTCTCTTTGCTGACCAGGCTGGGGGTTAGGTCCTCTTTGCTGACCAGGCTGGGGGGTCTCTTTAAGGGCAGTCCTCTTTGCTGACCAGGCTGGGGGTCAGGTCCTCTTTGCTGACCAGGCTGGGGCAGGTCTCTTGTGACCAGGCTGGGGGTCAGGTCCTCTTTGCTGACCAGGATGGGGGGTAGGGTCCTCTTTGCTGACCAGGCTGGGGACAGGTCCTCTTTGCTGACCAGGCTGGGGTCAGGTGCTCTTTGCTGACCAGGATGGGGGTCAGGTGCTCTTGGTTGACCAGGCTGGGGACAGGTCCTCTTTGCTGACCAGGCTGGGGAAGGTCCTCTTTGCTGACCAGGCTGGGGGTCAGGTCTTTGCTGACCAGGCTGGGGACAGGTCCTCTTTGCTGACCAGGATGGGGGTCAGGTTCTCTTGGCTGACCAGGCTGGGGGTCAGGTCTTTGCTGACCAGGCTGGGGGTCAGGTCCTCATTGCTGACCAGGATGGGGGTCAGGTGCTCTTGGCTGACCAGGCTGGGGGTCAGGTCCTCTTTGCTGACCAGGATGGGAGTCAGGTCCTCTTGGCTGACCAGGCTGGGGGTCAGGTCTTTGCTGACCAGGCTGGGGGTCAGGTCCTCATTGCTGACCAGGATGGGGGTCAGGTGCTCTTGGCTGACCAGGCTGGGGGTCAGGTCCTCTTTGCTGACCAGGATGGGAGTCAAGTGCTCTTGGCTTACCAGGCTGGGGGTCAGGTTCCTCTTTACTGACCAGGCTGGGGGTCAGGTCCTCTTTGCTGACCAGGATGGGAGTCAGGTGCTCTTGGCTGACCAGGCTGGGGGTCAGGTCCTCTTTGCTGACCAGGATGGGAGTCAGGTCCTCTTTGCTGACCGGGCTGGGGGTCAGGTCCTCTTTACTGACCAGGCTGGGGGTCAGGTCCTCTTTGCTGACCAGGATGGGGGTCAGGTCTTTGCTGACCAGGCTGGGGGTGAGGTCCTCTTTGCTGACCAGGCTGGGGGTCAGGTCCTCTTTGGCTGACCTTGGACCAGATGGGGGTCAGGTCCTCTTAGCTGACCAGGATGGTGGTCAAGTCCTCTTTGCTGACCAGGTTGGGGGTCAGTTGGAGACTGGCGCGCAGCTGGTGACTGGTGGTCAGCTGGTGACTGGTGGTCAGCAAGTGACTGGTGGTTAGATGGTGACTGGCGTGCAGCTGGTGGCTGGTGGTCAGCTGGTGACTTGTGGTCAGCTGGTGACTGGTGGTTAGATGATGACTGGTGGTCAGCTGGTGATTGGTGGTTAGATGGTGACTGGTGGTCAGCTTGTGACTGGTGGTTAGATGGTGACTGGTGGTTAGACGGTGACTGGTGGTTAGATGGTGACTGGTGGTTAGATGATATCTGGTGGTCAGCTGGTGACTGGTGGTTAGATGGTGACTGGTGGTCAGCTAGTGACTGGTGGTCAGCTGGTGACTGGTGGTCAGCTGGTGACTGGTGGTTTCCAAGATATGAAAAAGAAATCCATTTCTGCATTTTTGTTGAATCCTGATGCTCTTGCTAGTGTAGTAGATTTTGGTAGTCTCAGTGAAACATCTTTATGTCTTTACATAAAATCTCTAATCCAGTCTTTTCCAGCCATTTTTGTTTGTTGAATTAAATTTTTTTTTTTTTTTTTACATTGTTCTTTTCGGCATCCTGATATGCAAGCGCCATTAAACCCTTTCTTGTGAGCCCGAATAACATTTTGTCGATGTCCAGAACATACTTAACAAGTACCTCTTCCATTTCTTCTGAAAAAAAAAAAAACAAAAACAAAACAGTGGGGCGTCCTGGAAACCTAAGTCATTCATCAGCACTGTCGTCTGTATGCTTTTTGCTATTTCTACTCCTTGTTTTCATATCTTCAAGGGACTTAAAAAACTAAGTTACAGAATCATGATCAAAAACAATATAACTCTTGCTTACTGTGGTCGGTAGATGCCATCTTGTACGTGGAAGCGAAGTAACCCATACAGACGCTTTAGACCAAAAAGCCCGCGAAATTAAATTTTCTTTGGTATTGCACATGGGACATCGCTCCAATTAATCTCCAGTTTCAATAACACCCCTCTCTCTCCCTTATATATCCCTGTGAATGTCAGTCATGATGTAAGCTGCTCACGCTCTTCGGTTTTATACAGTAGGCCTACCTAATCGCCTGGAGGCAGCTACTTCAAATATTGTCAGACTGGATATCGAGCGGACTTTCAGAAAACGCCCCGAAGAATAAGGTGCAGACGACTCCTTGGCTTATAGGCTAGGCCTAGGCCTATCTTTACATGCAAAGGCACCAAACACACACAGATGACACGGTACAATTTGAAATAACAAAATGCGCCACGCCTCACCACGAGCGACAATAGGTCTAAAAGAAACCATAGGTCGATTTAATCGTAAAACTTTCAATATGAATCTTAACTCCATAACAAATTACAACAATGCAATATTCCAACGTCAACACATTAAAGCTAATAACCAACAAAACAAAGAAAACAAAACACACAGTCTGTAAAAGGTTTATTCAGCCTGTATGATGACAGGGCACTCAGGCCGTTTCGGAAGTTGGTACGAGTTGGATTTGTGCCACCTGAAATCATTTCCTTTCACACGACGCCAAATCAATATTCTTTCCTTTACATGTTCTTGTAACTGAATAAACTTGAAATGAGAAGTTTGCCTGGAATGATGTAAGTCCAGTCGAAATAAAAGAAACCGAAGTCTCAGTACGCCTACACGGAGCGCCAGTATAGTTTTACATGCGACGGGCTTAGTGGTAGTCACCTTTTTTTTTGGACCTCTGTTAAGATTCGGTCACTGCCATATTACTAAACTGTTCTGCTATGTTGAATAAAGAATACAAGCGACTAAGATGGAAATAGCTAGTGAATAGCAAGTGAAGGGAGCTACTTGTTTATATCTGCCAAATCTCCATGTTGAAATTTAAGTCTTCCGATGTCGCTCAAGCTCTAGATCTCGCCCTAGCTTCCCGAGTCCGCGACTGTCGCGAGTTTGGCCGAGCTAGGCCTAGCCTAGCCTTCAGATTTCTTGGCGTGCACCGAGCAAGCAGCGCTCGTCGCTTTACGAGGTTAGGGGGTTACTGAAACTGGAAGAAAGAGACATCGGTCTGCACCTGTGTTTCTGTTAATTTAAGTGATTTGTATACATATGTTTGTATCACAAAGACGTTTTAACACATCTTTTCTGTCAGAAGATACAACGTTCTGCGTGTGAACTGAATTACATTTGAAGTGATGTGACAAACTGCAAAATGCGACGTGTGCATCGTTACTTCTGTGCTCTCTGTATACAGTTCCGTTCGACTTGGGGTAAGACAGATCTTTCTACTTTGTTTACTGTTATAATTAGGAAATCCATAAGAACTGCGAACAGTTAAGGCAATGGGACTTGCAGATTCATCTAGCACACATGGGCCTATAACGTTACTAATTAATTATCTCACAGGAAACGCTGGCTTCACAGTAGATCAGGAAGTCCAGCATCTTCTGCACTAGATCCCAAAATAGGCAATGCGACCTCATATCCAACAACAAAGGCCCAAATCCGAACCAGTACGTTGCTTACATGCCCACTGTCGATATAAGGGCAAAAAAGTATTGCAGCAGCATACATCAAATACGGTTTTAACATCCCTTTTGAAACGCCCGTCTTGCGCCGAATTCGACAAAGATGAGCGATAGCTTGTTCTTTATTTTCGTTGTCCAGTGTGTTGTTTAGTTAGGCCTATCCTGAAGAAGACCTAAGAGGTCGAAACGTGCCATGTTTTGTCTTGTGATTCGTTTGTCCACGTTCTTCGGTGGAGTCTTTATAATTACCTTTAAAATCCATTTCATGACATTTTCCGTCAATCAATTAAATAGCAGACAGCTTAATACAGGACATGATAGGACATCAAAGAACGAAAAGGCATAATAAATCATAGGCTCAACGCGCCGTGTAAAAAGAAATAAAAACAACCGGTGGGAAATAATCGGATCGCAGATCCTGCGAAGATATATGACCCTGATCGATATATGGGCTAGAAGTTGGGAAACAATGAAAAGACAAGGAAAAAAAACAAAAAACAAACACACACACACACACACAAAAAACACCAAACAAAAAAAACAAACAACAACAACAAAAAAAAAATGCGAACACAGTCGGTAACTGTCAAGTGGGACTGAATCTAAAGTGATTGTTCAGATATTCAAGAATGTTTGTAGATTGAAACAACACGGTAGCGGTCGATTCTGCAATGACCGACTTGCAGATCGATCCAAAATGGTGGAAACCGTTTTTATTTTTAGAGGGTAAAATATCTGCGACAAAAGATACACGAGCACAGTCGCACAACCTAAGATGCTTTAAAGCATAGTGTGTGTCAGCATTGACATGTCACATAAATTTTGTTAAAAAATTGACAGAATTCAAACCGAGCGATGACGATCGTTTATTCCGAACGGACCAGAAGGTAGAGATAGTAGAAGCTAGGCCTATACGAATATTTATGCAAATCAGATCAAGTGACATAGGCCTAATGCATGTCTAAGTAAAGCGTAGGCAGTGCAGCATTAATAGATGGCAGAATTTTTGTTTGGAAATCAGTATGAAATGAATGAGGACGATGACAAAATGATCGAAAGTTCCCAACAGAATGAACGATGCTGGTTATGTTTTGACACGTGGGTGGTAGGGATAGTTGATGCTATGTGAAAAAATATGCGAACACGATTACACTGTCTAAAATAGTTCCTGAAATGTTGGACATATTATTGTAGCATTAATGCGTTGTTCGAATACTGTTCGAAAATGAATAGAAAATGAATGAGAGATTAGAAAAAAAAAAAAAAAAAATTCCAGATCTATCCAATATGACCAAGCCTGTTGACACGTAGGGGTAGGGTTAGTAGTTACGTCAAAAACTATGCGAACACGATCGCACGGCGAAGGATGTGTCAAAGCATGATATAGATGTTGGAGTATTTATGTATGGCAGAAACTCTATTCGGAAATTAACAGGAACTGAAAGAGAGCGATATTGAAATAGCTACGAATTCAAAACTGACGATAAACGGTCCGGCTACATTTCAATACATAGAAGGCAGGGTTACTTTAACTAGTTTAAGCTATGTGAAAAACCTTGCGAACACATCACAATATGTAACATAGTCTTTGAAATGCTGTAGATATTGTAGAATTATCATGTGGTGGAAACCCTGTTTGAAAATAGATAGTAAATGAATGAGTAATTAGACTATGACTGAATTCCAGATCAATCCAGAATGGCTGAGGCTGTTTTGATATGTAGAGGGTGGGGTTAGGAGAACTTGTGTCAAAAGTTATGCGATCACGATCGCACTCAACAATATATATCAAAGCATAGTGTAGATACATTAGTGTCAAGATGTGGTACAAATGTTGTTCTGAAACGGGTAGTGATCAAACCCATGTAACTCGCGATGTTTTGATACTCAGATGATAGGGTTTGTGGAAGTCATGTTTAAGAACACGATCGCATAAACTAAGATGTATATCAAAGCATAGTGTATATGCTGCACTATTTCTAGATGGTAGAAATGCTATTCGGAAGTCAATAGAAACTGAAAGAGAGCGATTCTAAAATAGTTACGGATTCCAAACTTACTGTAGGCGTCAAACTACGTTTCGGTATATAAAGGGTAGGGGGAGTTGAAGCTATTTGAAAATTTACGCAAACACGATCATAACATGTGAAATAGTTCTTGAAAACCCGTCTATGTTGTAGAATAATTAAGGGGTAGAAACCCTGCTCGGAAATGGATAGAAGATGAATGAGAGAGATAAAAAAAAAAAATTATCAATTTCCAGGTCAGTCCATCATGGCTGACCATTTGTTAATACGTAGAGGGTTGGGTGGAGAGAAGCTGTGTCAAAAGTTAATGCGAACATGATCGGACACTCAACTATATATCAGACTGTAGTATGAATGTTGTGGCATTTATGTATGGCAGAAATTCTGCTCGGAAACTAATAGTAATACGTAGAGGTGGGGTTTAGGAGATGTTACGTCAAAAGTTATGCGAACACAGTTGCACGCTGAAAGATTTATCAAAGCATAGTAAGATATTGCAGTATCAATATGTGGTAAAAATTCTGTTCGGAACTGGATAGGAAATGAATGAAAGTGATCAGAAAACAATAAGCTTCCTGACCAACCTAAGTTGGCTCACCAGGTTTGATGCGTAAAAGGTCCAAGGAGCAAGTACGTGAAAAATCATGCGAACGATCGCACAAAATGAACTAGTTCTTGAAATGGTGTGGCGAAATCTTATTCAGAATTGAACAGGAAATAAATATGAATGATCAGAAAATGTGTAAGTAGTACTGATAAAAATGTTTACATAGGTTTCGTCACTTGGATTAATTCTTTGAGTTCACACACACACACACACACACACACACACACACACACACACACACACACACACACACACACACACTATTATGATTAACGTATAACGTTTTATGTTACCCTGTTTTGTTTGCAATCTCTCTCTCCTCTCTCTCTCTCTCTCTCTCTCTCTCTCTCTCTTCTCTGTGTGTGTGTGTGTGTGTGTGTGTGTGTGTGTGTGTGTGTGTGTGTGTGTTTGATGTCATCAGTCCCGAAGATGGTCAACGACCGAAATGTCGACGATTCCTGTTCTTTTGTTTCTACGAGAAATTTTAAGAAAATCGACACAGAAAGTTTTCATTTGTGTTTTCTAATATTTATACTTAATTCTAAACATGTTGCACATCGACTGATTCGTTTTGAACCCAGTTGTTAAATAGTAGTATTACAATTTTAATAATGCTAGTTCAGTTTTGTGAAACTCAAGCCAACATTTTTTTTGATGAAAATGTATTTAAGTTGCCCTTTAAAAAGCACTTCACACCCATTTAAAAAAAAATAACTACATTGATCTTTGAACTTTGCTGAGTGGGCTAGGTCACATATATTGTTTTGCGGCTCCTGTGCTGTTGGATACCAGAATATGCGGTCTGTCCATCGCCCAAGGGGATAGAGCATGGATGGCATGGTACTGCCCGGTTCAGTCTAACTTGGCACTTTTCCCAAATGTTGGTGTCTGGAAGCCCAGTGGCATAGTGGTATTTTTCATTGCCTCAGAGAGCCCGGGAAAAAAAGCTTACACACAATGAGATGGTAGTTCCAAGCAGGCAAACGTTCATAGGTCAACCTGGAACATCCAGTGCGCCTGTTAAGTGTATCATGTTGTTGAGGGTTGTCCGTCACTCTGTTGAGAGAGTCTTGATTGTTCCCACTGCTCACATAGCCTTGCTTGCCAGTTGGTCGATGCGAGCATCACAGCTCAGATCTTGGGTGACGCAAAGTCCCAGAAAGTTGACCCCTTTGCTTGGTTGTATTACATGTCCACCAACCTGTATCAAATAGCCATCATGGTCTGGTCTTTTCTTGGTTATGACTTTGAGGACTTTTTTGTGCGGAGAGGTCAAATCCATTTTTCCACATGTATGTGTCTGCGGCATCTATCGCAGTTTGGAAGCAGTGTATAGACTTCTTTGTGCCATTTTTTACATGGCTGACCCGTATTGTCAGGTCATCTGCAAACAGTGACATTTCCACTTCTTGTCCAATCACTCTGACATCTCCATTGTTGTCAATTTTCCAAGTAATATTAAGGAGCATAATACTGAAGAGTGTGAGACCTATGACACTCCCTAATGACATTCCCATGCCAAGGCAGTACTTTTCCAATTTGACCGATGCCACTTTGATTGCCAGTTGTCTGCAAATTAGTACAGATGGCTTGTGATGCCCAGCGAGTGCATCTTGCTCAGCAGTTTTGCATGCCAAAGCATGTCAAAGGCTTTCTTGATGTCAAAGAAGGCACCAACTGCTGTCCAGGGACAGTGCTGTCATAGGCCCTTTTCGACATTTTCTAGGAGCCCTATTACATTTTCTGTGCAGTCTACCGCCTTTGCGGAATCCAGCCTCACAGGTAGTATGCTATGGTTTTCCAGATGGAACCTAAGTGGTTTTTTTTTTTTTTTTTTTTTTTTTTTTTACCAGTTTCTCGTACACTTTGCCCACATGAAGATTCAGAGCTATCAGTCTGTAGCTTGTAGGGAGTTGTGGTTTACCATCCTCGGAATTTGCTGCCATGAGGGCCTCCTTTCAAGCATTTGGGATCGTGCCAGTCGCTCAGCACATTTGGTAGAACGCGTGGAGCAGCTTTACCATAGACTCTGTAAACCAGTGAATCGTGTGGTAGGATATGGAAATCAGTCCCAGAAACCTTGATGGCAGACCCCAAGCTACTGAGCGCCATCCTTAGTTCCCTTATGGTGAGGTCACCTTTGTAGGGGGGGTGGGTTGTTTTCCATCACGGTTTTGGTAAAGTTTACCTCAGCCTCAAGTCTGACACTAATCATCCCTGCGGGTAGTGATCTGTCTGACTCACTCTGGCAAAGATATCAGTGAGAGCATCAGCCTTCTCCTCGGAACATTGAGTTTGCTGGCCATTAACCAGGAGGAGACATTCAGGCGGATGTGCATGTCTCCTGATTTTCTTCCACAGTTGTGAGCCTTATGCTAATCACTTATTTCCTCTCTGCGGAAGTAATATTCCCAATGTCCTTGGAAACATTGTCAGTGACTTCCTCGCAATGATGGGTAGCCTTCTCCAAGGTTATCATGTTCCATTCTGACAAATCTCCTTGGAGATTGCGCTGGGCATGTCTCTTGGCCACGGTGACCTTGTCACAGTCTTTGTTTTACCAGTTGCTTGTGAATCTCTGCTTCCCTTGAGCCCAGAAGGCTTTTCTGGTAATAGCAGTATCAGCCGCTCTGAGAATCATGTTCCTAATGGTCTCATTGTACATGTCAATATCTCTGTCTACTGGGTCCTTTAATTCACATTCAGTGTCCAGTCGGAATGCGAGCAGGTCCCAGTTTGTTTTGTTGGTATGGAACTTTGGGCTAAGGTCAATGTCTGCAAGCATAGGACCCAGACCACTGAGCACAATGTGCAGAGGTAGGTGGTTGGACTGCAGATGATCATTGCTTGAATCCAACTTGGTATCAAAGCATAGGTCAGGGGAGATCATTGAGAGGTCAGTGGCGCTGCTTCTCTGCCCTTGGTGTCCAGTTCATGTTTATCTTCCATCCTTCAGCAGAATCCGGTTTGAGTCCATGACTATGTTGGCCAGTTGAGCCTCAGTGTTCTGGGTCTGCCTGGTGAGCCATAGTCTGTGGCTGACATTGAAACCACCAGCCAACACCCAGCTGCTGGAGTCTGTATTCAATTCTTTAAACCAGGCCATGTCTTCCTACCCCGTGTTGCTTCCAGCAGAGCACTTTATAGGGATGTGGACGGACTACAGATGATAAGTCGGCATCCTACTTGGCCTGTAGAGACTAGGATGTCAGTGTATGTCAGTCTTCTGCTGACACATGTGGCCACCATCACCCCCCCCCCCCACACACACACACACACTCCTGCTGCGTGACAGAATAATAGAATCCTTCCAGGAATGGAAGGGCATCACACTTGGTCTTGAGAGACTTAGCTGGCTCTGTAGGTAATCAGTGAGGAAGCGGATCTTCCTGTTGATTGACCTGCAGTTTCATTGCAGGGTGGACAACCTTTCCCTAACCAGTCATGTTTCTGTCACACTGCTTGGATGACCTGCCATGTTTACGCATCCTCTCAGTTGCCAATGTGATGAGCGGGCTCTGTATATCCTGCGTTTGTTCACCACTGATTAGAGTCACTATTCTTGCCAGCAGTTCCATCAGATTTCGGTTGATCGTTTGGCCAGGGACGCCCACTGGCTGTGCTTTCACTTTCTTTTCAAGACTTCCAGTCTCTGCCTGAATGCAGCTTGCTCTTGGCTCTTCTTCCAGAACTTTCTCTCTCTCAGAAGCACATCTCTGGACCATCTCCTGGGTCACTGGACCAGCAGACCTTGTAACATCCTCGTTGCAGAGTGCTTCTTTGGTCACTGTAAGTGGGGAGCATGGTACATATTGAGCTCCATACTGCTGGTCTTTGTTGCGGTTTGGCAGATTCCAGACTTCTTTGGTCAGGCTACAACTGCTGCCTAGCTCACCCTTTTTCTCTACCAGCCTGGTCTTGGGGAGATTTCAGGTTCTCTTTTCTGGGTGTCAGCTCCCCAGGCCATTTCAAGTTTGATTGCTCTGTGGGCATGTGCCATTGGCACACAGCATTCAGTCCAGAACGTATTGGCTTTTGCCCATTGTTCATTTATGAG
>CM065718.1:26238872-26321372 GCA_033310375.1 Conus canariensis
ATGTTATACACAATCCAGATGTCAACTTACTCCGTCAGTGTGTGTGTGTATGCACACACACACTCACACACACACACACACACACACACACACACACACACACACACACACACATACATACACACACAGACACACACACACACACACACACACACACATACACACACACACACACACACACACACACACACACATACACACACACACACACACACACACACACACACACACGTATGTATATAGACACAGAGAGAGAGAGCAAGAGAGAGGAGGAAACAACACAGTACTGCAACATAAAAAACCCTAATCAGGAAAATGTGTACTTTTTACATCCTTTACGCACTCGCCCCACCCCCCAATATACCCCCCCCCCCAAAAAAAAAAAAAAAAAGAAAAAGACAAAGACATGCAATCTACTTGTTTCCATTTATACGGTATGTGCACATTTGCCTGCATTCACACACACACACACACACACACACACACGCGCGCGCGCGCATGCACGCACGCATACAGGCATGCACGCATGCACCCATGCACCATGCATGCACACACACACACACACACACACACACACACACACACACACGTGTGTGTATGAAGCCACGGGATCTTTTACATACGTTAAGGGAATTCTGCACATGAGATCTCTGATTCAAAACACACACACACACACACACACACACACACACACGCACACACACACACACACACGCACACACACACACACACACACACACATGTGTATGATTCTGTGGGATTTTTTTTTTTTATGTACATTAAGTGAATTCCACACAAAAAAACTCGATCTGATCTCACTCACACACACACACACACACACACACACACACACACACACACACACAACACACACACACACACACACACACACACACACACACACACACACACATGCACACACATGTGTACATGTATACACACACACAAACACACATAACACACACACACACACACACACACACACACACACACACAGATGCACTTGCACAAGCACACTCATGTATGCATTCACAGACACACACACACACACACACACACACACACACACACACACACACACGGCCACAAACACACATGCACACTCATGCACACTGAGGGCAGGATGAAAATAAATGCTGTGAAGCTTATTGTTCAATGCTCATTAAAGAGATCGTTGACTAGACACGCACTGGTCAGACGCAGAGAAGGACTGCACATAGACACATGGTAGGACATGTGACTGGATTCTCAGATTCAGGTGTATGACACAACTTCCTCAGCTGCGGGCAGGCATACCTAGATGGTACCTTGTATCATAAAAGAAATTAGTTGACTGACTGATAAAGGTAACCACAACATGAGTTAGAATTCAAGTGTGTATGTGTGTATTGCAGGTATGTTCTGGGCTGTGAGTCATTATGGAACCGAGCCTCTCAGCGAAGAAAAAGACACAAGATACAAACTTCCCAGAGTGTCTTCTAAACAGCGCTTTGAGTTACTCAGTCCTCTGTGGGATACTGTGGATGACAAGACCCGCTGTGGATGGTACGAAGATAGCCAAAGTCTGAAAAGCACGAAGATGAAGTCGCTGCAGAGTGGCTGCAGCTGTGTCGGCGGGTTTTGTGACGTGTATTGTGAGTGCTACCAAGCTGGTATTAAGTGCTGCGTGTCTGTCAACCCTGTAAAGCAGAGATTCTGCGCCTGCGCCTTGCATGGCTATGGCTGCTGGAATGAGGATAAGAGTCGACGAACCGTGGAGCAACGGGTGAAGATCCACCGCAACGCTACGTTCATTCGCCTTATGAAAGAACGGCAGGAAGAAATGGTCCGTCAAGATGACGTTCAGGAACAGCTGACAGGCTCATGTGTGTTGGCCACGGTGGGACAGCCAAGCGGCAGTGAGGTGTCGGCCTTCATGGGACAGCCAAGCGGCAGTGATGTGTCGGCCTTCATGGGACAGCCAAGCGGCAGTGATGTGTCGGCCTTCATGGGACAGCCAAGCGGCAGTGATGTGTCGGCCTTCATGGGACAGCCAAGCGGCAGTGATGTGTCGGCCTTCTTGGGACAGCCAAGCGGCAGTGATGTGTCGGCCTTCATGGGACAGCCAAGCGGCAGTGATGTGTCGGCCTTCATGGGACAGCCAAGCGGCAGTGATGTGTCGGCCTTCTTGGGACAGCCAAGCGGCAGTGATGTGTCGGCCTGCATGGGACAGCCAAGCGGCAGTGATGTGTCGGCCTTCATGGGACAGCCAAGCGGCAGTGAGGTGTCTGCCTTCATGGGACAGCCAAGCGGCAGTGATGTGTCGGCCTTCATGGGACAGCCAAGCGGCAGTGATGTGTCGGCCTTCATGGGACAGCCAAGCGGCAGTGATGTGTCGGCCTTCATGGGACAGCCAAGCGGCAGTGAGGTGTCGGCCTTCTTGGGACAGCCAAGCGGCAGTGATGTGTCGGCCTTCTTGGGACAGCCAAGCGACAGTGATGTGTCGGTATCGGTTGGAGAGCTATTTGGCAGTCATTTGTCGGCCACAGTAGGAGACGGAAGTGAGATGTTGTACCTGGATGGCAACCCATTAGCCAATAGGCTGTTGAGCTTCTTTGGCAGGAAGAGACATTGGAGCCAGACTGACTGACTCTGTGTGTGTACGTGAGTGTGTATGTGATTGTGAGAACGCGTGCAGGTGTGTGTGTGTGTGTGTGTGTGTGTGCGTGTGTGTGTGTGTGTGTGTGTGTGTGTGTGTGTGTGTGTGTGTGTGTGTGTGCATGTTGTGCATTGATGTTGTTTGATGTCATTATGTTGCTAGGTGTTCTGTCAACACCTTGAGGAAAAAAATATACATGTTAGTTCACTTTAAGGGGGTTAATTGATATAATGAATAGGTCTCGTGAACATGCATGTGCAGGTTTAATCCTTCCGACTCATAACGGGGCTTTAATACCAATTCTTGTGTATCAATACAATCTTTGAACCCAAATACTGTGAACTAGAGAGATGAATGTTGGCACAAACCCAGAGGTTACAGTGTAAATACTATACTGAATGCCCCATAACTGTATAGTTTTCAGTGGCAGTTGCCACCAGGGGTGATGAGTCAAATACTTTTGATACCAGAGTTTTTTCATTTCTATAATCTTTTCCTGTGGTAAAATATGGAGATAATTACACGAAGTGATGGTTGTGCTCTTTGACCATGGATGTGATATGTCATCGTGTTTTTTTCTCCATTGGTTTTTTTTTAATTTTTAAAATTTTTTTTTAAAAATTATTATTCAGTCATTTGATGTGTGCAATTTTTCATTTATACTTTATAGCATGGACATGTTTATGTTAAATGACTTTACTTGATCTATGCAAATGTCTGTGTCAAATGATAGACAATTTATTCTTGATTTGTTCAAATGTTGGTATCAAATAATGATATTCTTGACTTGCAATGTTTGTGTTCAAGAATGGAATTTTTTTTTTACACATTTCTTTACACGTACTTGCAACGTGGAATTCATTTTTCATAGTTTACTGCTGACAGCATGCGAACACCAGCACCTACGGGTTAAGCATTGGAGTGTGTGACAAGACTTCATGTCATAGCAGCCACAGATGTTTTTGTGGCCAGCCTTGGCCAGTAGGTGCCTTGATCGCATGCTGTCAGAGTTTGTCCCACAAATGATGGAAATCATTACGGAACTATATGCACTGTGTTCTTTCTGATATAAGATGAAGGATGAAAACTGTTGGGGGGGAAAAGGCATAGAAATGTGTCAGTGAATGTATATATCTTGAATGTATAAGTAGACAGATCAGCTTCCAAGTTATGATTACTTCAGAATAATTACTGAGGAAGAAAAGCATTTAGAATGATGATATGACACTGGAAAACGCATGGATTGTGTGAATTTTTGAATGCAACGAAAAAAGATTGATTTCAGAGAGGAAGAAAAAAAAGATGAAAATGCATGCCAATCAAAATGTTTCATAGAATATTACAAAAAAGGAAACTAGTTACAACAACAAAAAAGGAAAAGAAAAAAAAAAAAAAAAATTCAAATGATTTGTACAAATGTTTGTGGTAAATGTTGGTATTCTTGACTTGCAATGTTTGTGATCAAGGATGGAATTCTGTTCACGTACTTGCAACGTGGAATTCATTTTTCGTAAGTTACTGCTGACAGCATGCGAACACCAGCACCTACTGGTTAAGCATTGAAGTGTGTGACAAGACTTTTCATATCATAGCAGCCACAGAATACTCTTTCTAAAGAATAAGCCAGTGTCTGGTGAGGTTCACCCTCTGTTTCCTCCCCCCCCCCCCCCCCCCTTATCCATTTTCCATTCTTATCTCCCTTCTGACCCCTAAACTTGGCCTTTTTTTTTTTTTTTTTTTAAACCATTCTATATGTTTTTCCTCACCTGTGAAAACCAGATAAACCCGGAAAAACTTTTTTTTGTTGGCATGAGATCTTCATCATGTGTCTGTGCACTTGCACACATGAAGTGCATTATGATCTCAGTCGAAGATGACCACTCAGGTCTTGGGTTGTAAGTGGGTGGAAAGTGCCCTGCGCAGGATTCAAACCTGGCACCGGTAATGACGGGGCCTTTCAGTGAGGGATATTAGCCACTTAGCCATCAGGCCACAGATGTTTTTGTGGCCAGCCTTGGCCAGTAGGTGCCTTGATCCCATGCTGTCAGAGTTTGTCCCACAAATGATGGAAATCATTACGGAACTACATGCATTGATTCCAGGTGTCGTCAGAAGCAGACTTGTGTTGTTTCTGATATAAGATGATGGATGAAAACTGTTGGGGGAAAAAAAGGCATAGAAATGTGTCAGTGAATGTATATCTTGAATGTATAAGTAGACGGATTTGCTTCCAAATCGTGATTGCTTCAGAACAATAACTGAGGAAGAAAAGCAATATATGTACCAGTAGATCTTGGATAAAATGAAAGAATACTTTTTTCCCTTCATGATGTTATGAAATTATCAGAATGATGTGACACTGGAAATGCATGGAATGTGTGTATCTTCTTTGAATGCATTGAAAAAGACTGATTTCAGAGAGCAAGAAAAAAAAAAAGATGAAATGCATGCAAATCAAAATGTTACAAATATTACAAAAAAAAGTTACAAGAAAAGAAAAAGGAAAGAAAAAAAAAGAAGAAAGAAAAGAAAGAAAAAAAAAAGCCAAAAAGTATTACCAAAAAAAAGTTTAAAAAAAAAAAAAAATTGAAAAAAAAAAAAAAAAAGGAAAAAAAAATTGAAAAAAAAGAAAAAAAAGAAAAGAAAAGAAATTGAAAAAAAAAAAAAAAAAAAAAAAAAAACCTGGTCTATGCTCACTTGAGTGGCAGGGGCGACCATCCCCAACCAGGCGCGTCCCCGGGTGGCGGATAGGGGAATGGCCCCTCCTCATTGAAGATGGAGGGGGGTTAACTGCGGATAGCTGGCTTGCCAGTGAAGAAGCAGTCGCGGACCAATGGCATTGATCCTACCTTGGACAGAGTAGCATAGTCTGTAAGAAGCCTGACTCATGAAGCACTCTAATGATGAGCAGGTCCACTGTGACAAGACTACATCTGTAAAATGTTCCATAACAGCGGTTTACTGTGACATGATTAAACCTATAAAATGTTCTATGATAGAGTGGGTTTACTGTGATAAGATTGAACATTCTTTGACAGAGTAGGTTTACCTGACAAAACTAAATATACAAAGTGTTCTATGACAGAGTGGGTCTACTGTGGCAAGATGAAATCTGGAAAATGTTCTATGACAGAGTGGGTCTACTGTGGCAAGATGAAATCTGGAAAATGTTCTATGACAGAGTGGGTCTACTGTGGCAAGATGAAATCTGGAAAATGTTCTATGACAGAGTGGGTCTACTGTGGCAAGATGAAATCTGGAAAATGTTCTATGACAGAGTGGGTCTACTGTGGCAAGATGAAATCAGGAAAATGTTCTATGACAGAGTGGGTCTACTGTGGCAAGATGAAATCTGGAAAATGTTCTATGACAGAGTGGGTCTACTGTGGCAAGATGAAATCAGGAAAGTGTTCTATGACAGAGTGGGTCTACTGTGGCAAGATGAAATCTGGAAAATGTTCTATGACAGAGTGGGTCTACTGTGGCAAGATGAAATCAGGAAAATGTTCTATGACAGAGTGGGTCTACTGTGGCAAGATGAAATCAGGAAAATGTTCTATGACAGAGTGGGTCTACTGTGGCAAGATGAAATCAGGAAAATGTTCTATGACAGAGTGGGTCTACTTGACAATGTGATGCGACATTGACTCTCATATATCACCACACATCTTCTCTCTTTTCTCTTCCCTCCTCTCTCTCTCTCTCTCTCTCCTCTCTTTCTCTCTTCTTTCACACAACACACACGCACACAAATCACATACACAACATCCAACAGCACACACAACACACACCAAAATTGCTGCGAACACACAGTCTATACAGAGTGGTCTACTGTGGCAGTTGTGTTTCCGGTAACCCAGTGCACTCTGCTTGGTACAGTTGCTGCCAGTAAATGTTTATTAGAACCTGCCTGCTTCACTCAGACATAGTGACCAGTGACCAGTGACCCAGTGATCTACTTACCATAGACAATGGTGTGACGACCATTCAAATTTCAGTCGCCGCTACAATAATGAAAACCCCTTTGTCTATTTTTACACATGCTCAGCACAAAGAAGGCTGCGTGGTCCTGAGAAAAATAAAAATGTCTTTTCATGACTAGCACTAGAAACTTGCTCATTCCATCGCTAGTAAGAGAGAGGATGGAGGTAATTTTAATACACAACTGCTCTATAACTCTAATAGAGAAATTTAGAAAGAGAGGGTGTTAGTTACCGCCAATGACATTGACAAACAAAGCACATGACAAGACACGATGCATTTCAACCACTTGGGTCTTCTTCAGGCGAAAACATAAATCACATTTAACATTTAAGACAGTACAAACAAAGAACGAAAATGACTCATCTGTTGTTAGTCCATGTGGTGGGGAGAATAGCCGCTAGGCGGAAATGACAAGGGGGATTATGGGAGAGGAAAAGGAGGGGGGGGGGGGCGGTTTCGTTGGGGGAGGGGGGGGGGTTGTGTGATACGATAGGGTTGTGTGTCTAGTTTAGTGGGGTGGTGTGATATCTTTGTGACGGTTGTGATAATGGTGGATTGATAATAATGGTAAGGGGGGGGGGGGGGGGGGGGGGAGGCAAACTGGAAAAAAAAAAATTATATATAGAAGGGGTAAATAAGTACATGTAACAGAAGAAACTTAAAAAAAAAAAAAAAAAGTTTAGGTGAATAAAATAAATGATTTCGCTGGGTGATGAAAGAGGTGGTGGTAGTTATGCGTGGGTAGTTGTGAAAGGTGTGTGGGTAATGTTAATGAGGGAGGGAAGGGGATGGAAGATAAATGGGTGATAAGATATGATTGGGAGGGGGGGGAGGGGGGTTGAGAAAAAAAAAAAAGGAGGAGGAGGGTAATGTGTGTGTGTGGGGGGGGGGGGGGGGGAAGGAAGGGGGGGGGGGGGCAAGAGAAGGAGAGCTCATATCTCTTCTAAGAGGAACAACATATACATGACACAGAATCCAGTGCAGTAGAAAACAGTTTCCTATGCAAAGTAAAGAAATTTATAGGTGTATTAAAAAAAAGAAAAAAAAAAAGAAAGCGCAACCAATTTCTCAGTAAAATAAAAAGCAGCACATCAGACGTTACAGTGTTTCATCGCATGTCGGCGGCAAGTTCTGATTAAGAGTGAATGTTATGGTGGATACGTTTAATATCTGTTGGACAATTTTTTTTAGGTTAACACGTTTATACTCTCGCTGGATATTCATTAAAGTATCAAATCTGACAGTATTTGGATGGTTTTGGAAATATTTTAGTTAATGATAGTGACCCAACTGCATGGCAGCTGCAAACAAGGGAGCAAAGACATGTAGATCAATTTGTCTTTATCGCTTAGCTCCCTTGTAATCCGACGTGGCCACTGTGCACGTCCCGGTAGACCTCGTTGATGTGCACACAGGGCAGAACAGTCCAAATGATGTAACCCAGACATTCGGTAAAATAAAAGTTATGCCGAGGAAGAGAGGGGTGGGTGACGGAGGACAGGAGATCGTGGAGGATGGTGTTGTTCACCTCATTACCAGCAGTGTGAGTGTGTCATGCCAGTGAGTCTTCTCTCTCTCTCCCTCTCTCTCTGTCTCTTTGTCTTTCTCTCTGTCTGTCTGTCTGTCTCTCTCTCTGTCTGTCTGTCTGTCTCTCTATCTCTGTCTGTCTGTCTGTCTCTCTGAATGCATTTTTTTTGTTCTTTACTGGTACTTGCGACGATTCTATTCTTCTGTTAATTGAATTTTACACCTTGCAATGTTCTGTGGCTTTTGTTGTTGTTGTTGTTTTTTTCATAATTCCCTTTATTGAGGCCAGGTGTGAAAAAGCCAACCTGTGCTTATTCCGTTTTTCTCTCATTAAAAGAAATTTCTGTCTGTCTGTCTCTCTCTCTCTCTGGCGTGATAATGTATGGATCTTCTGTTTGTTTCTTTCTTTGGTTGTGTGTGTGTGGTGTGTGTGTGTGTGGCTGGGGGCGCGCGCGCACACACACTCTTTTTCACGGGTGTCTTTGTGTGTGTGTGACTGAGTGGTTTGTTCTCCTTACCAGTAGAGACACAAATCCAGGTATGGAGAGTGTGTCTTTGTGTTGCAGGTAGACATGCCATAATGCGGTGGAGAGACAAGGGGTGCTGTGTGTGTGTCTGTGTGTGTGTGTGTGTGTGTGTTGTGTGCTTTCACGAGGACAAAAAGAAATGGAGGGGGGGGGGGGAGAAAGAGAGAGAGAGAGTGACTGACTCACAGACACGACAGAATGAGACAGCAATGAAAACACGTGCACTGGCGAACTTATTTCTCCGCCTCGGGACTGCTATTCTGACTGTGCTCTCGGAAAAAGAGAAAAGGTTGTCACGTGGAACCCATGCTGTTCCCACACTTACAGGACCGCTGGAGAGAGAGAACGCCGACGGCCCTCCCTGCCAATCAGAGGACGTTCCTAGTTTAGGGGCGTGCCTGCCTGGTCTTGGCGTGGCAGTGTTGCCGAATAGAAAGCACGCATTCACTCTCGGCGAGAACTGTAAACGGAATTGGCGCCTTACTGACATGGACGTGTTGACGTGTATTGGTGCTCTCTCTCTCTCTGTCTCCCTCTCTGTCTCTCTCTGTCTGCAGAGCTTCAGCTGTATTTCAATCGTTATAGGACACGTCTTCGCCGACAGCTTCAAGTGAGGGGACAACAAACAAAGACATGGGACAAACTGAAGTTTATTAGCAGCAAACATCATCAGTTTGTTCTGATGGTAATTTTTCACCTTGTGGACTCTGTGTGTGTGTGTGTGTGTGTGTGTGTAAGCTATCGACAGTGTGTGTGTGTGTGTGTGTGTGTGTGTCGTGTGTTGCTCGTGTGTGTGTGTGTGTGTGTGACTGCTAGCATTTGGCCGGCGCACGGGGGTTCTGTTCTTTTCATTGCTTTAAATATGTTTCCAACATGTCCAGTAGTGTTGTTGTGTAGTGTGATGTCGCAGCTGCGCGCGGCCTGAATACAAAGTTGGGGTGACATGTGGAGAATAACATGTTTAGAGTCAGTAGACAGCTGCGCCGTCCGGGCACTGTCGAGTTTGTCGTGGTGACTCATGCGTGGTTGTGTTGAGAGTCGAAGGACGAAAGTGAGAGGAAGCAGAGGGAGAGCAGAGAGTTGGATTATGTTGTATGAACTTAGCATTAAAAGTTTACTTTTACAATGAAGATTTTATTATCATTTGTATTTAAAAGATTTCTTAAAAAAAAACAACGAAATACAAATGTTTCACTTGCTTAAAAAAACTTTCTTCAAGCTCTTTTGACCGATTTGTCATTCTGCCAATGCCCCCTTCACCTTCGATAGCGTATAGGAAGCAAAGCAAAGAGACACTATTCTATGTCGGAAAAGCCTCTTCTTTTGTTTCGATTCAAAATCGATTGAAAGCTGATCATTCACATATTCGAATAAACTATAGTGGCGTGGACACGCACGATTTGTCAACGTCTGCTGTTCCACGTAGTCCAGTGTGAGAGAGAGGGACGGATTGCGGTCTCGGCACGGCAGCAACAGGCGCGCGGCAGTCTGGCGCACGACTAAAGATTAATATGATATTTGACGCGCCATTATAAAAAAATTCACGCGAAAATAATTATTGTGTGCGCGCCGACGATCTGAGGCCCAGGTCTCTCTCTCTCTCTCTCTCTCTCTCTCTCTCTCTCTCTCTCTTTGTGTGTCTGTATGTATTATTACAGAATGTATAAATTGTGTTTCTGCAGCGATAGAAATTGATTCTGTTTGTAACCACTCCCAAAGACATGGGTCTATGGCCTATTCATTAAATATTTCAGAGTTCAGAGTTCTCTCTCTCTCTCTCGGGCCGGATGTAAAAAAAAGCATATTATTTGCTTATCAGTTACCCTTGGAAATAATGGTTATCAACTCTCTCTCTCTCTCTCTCTCTCTCTCTCTCTCTCTCTCTCTCTCTCTCTCTCTCTCTCTGTGTGAAGTTGTCAAAAAAATTTTCATTGATTTTGTTCACATCCTAAGTAGAGAGAGATATTTTCAGATGTTTGCATTATTCATGTTTTGTTTAGTAATTTAATTCCATTGCCTACGACTATGGTGCTATGAATATTCACACAACCCTTCATTTTGGGCCTTGGCCTGTTATATGATAAATCATCTGAATCTCTCTTTCTCTCTCTCCATCACCCCGTCTCCTCTCTTTCTCTCTCTCTATCACCCCGTTTCTCTTTCTTCTTCTTCTCCTCTCTCTCTCTCTCTCTCTCTCTCTCTCTCTCTCTCTCTCTTCTCTGTGTCTGTCTGTCTGTCTCTCGGTAGTTTTCCTTGTCTGCCTTCCGACAAGATGCTGTTTTCTGCAATGAGTAAAAATGTTTCCGTTGTTTCAAACAAGTCTGCTGACCATGCCGGTGGAAGGTCTCCCGTCAACTGTAGAAAGCATCTGATAGGACGTCAGAAATAATTTTCTGTAAGTTGAGATTGGAAATGAGTGACTTAAACCACGATCTTTTCAAACGACATCTTAGAAACAACCCTTCCTGTGACTGTGGCACGGCAGTTGAAGATGCAGCCCACTTCTTGATTAATTGTCCACCCATCAACAGGCCCGTGCTCTGACAATAAGAAAACTGTACACGACACAGCAAAAACGTGATATCTCAACATTATTGACTGGCAACCTTGACCTGGATGGACGCAAATACAGAGATACTTGCTATGGTTGAAATTTTGTTAAGTTTTCTATAGGTTTGCACTTAACTAAACTTGTTCGGTTACCACATTTACCTTCCGGTCTTCTACTGGTATGGAATACTACTGATTGAAATGGCATGGTGTGGTTCGGGCGTGGTGGGTTATTTTATATTGTGCTGTAGTTGTGTGTACTTGTGTGTTAAACGTTTTCGTTTGTTCGCTTGTCTTTGTTGTTGTTTTGTTTTGTTTGATCTGTTGATTTTCCTCCTTTCCAGTTCATTTTGATAACTTTTTGAACGCAACGCCATCAATGTACATTTTCTTTGTAAGTGTACGGTTTATAGCCTGTGCTTGTTGTACTCCATGAATTGATGATATTGCTGAAAAAATTGTTCTCGAACAATAAAATTGTTTAAACCAACTGTAGAAAGCATGGTAGATATGCGGCACGCAAGACATGACGCTTGTTTTACATTACCAAATCACACCAGTTGTCCTGGTGACAGAATACCACCGTTGACGTATCGTCTTCATGACGGAAGTGCCTAGAACAGAATAAACGATGGATATGCTTCCGTTGTCAGCTTCTCTCTCCGTGCTGGGACCGTTATTTTTTTTTTACCAACTCCACCCAGTTTGTTCTGTGATGAAGGTACTAACAGTGAGAACATCGTTTACACTGACGAACATGTAGAAGAGAATCAAAATGAGCATCATTTGCCTTCCTGTTTCCTTGTCTCTGTGTGGGACCCGAAACGCCGAACAGCAGATTGACATGACACTGTGTGACGCCGGTGCGCAGTTGGTGACAGTGGTCAGTGAAGAAAACTGGGTGGCAGAGACAGGTTTAATCCCGAGTGCTGGTGCAGATGATGCCAAAGGATGCGAAACTGAACGTGAAAGTAACACTTCGGAATTTGTTTCAAAGTCGATGCTGACTGACACAGAGCACGAAACCGGAGCGAATGTAAGAAACTTCAACACTTGTAGTACTGACAGCGTCCAGCATACTGCAGAGACTGACCATGAATATGAACACATAGAATCTTGTCAACAAAGCAACGTTTACTCACTGATGGTTTTTAATGGTGATGTTATAAGGTGTTGGTTCCATCGCAGGAGGCTGATCTTTAGCCCCAAAAGTCGCTGTCAAACGAAAATTTCATTAGTTGACAGCGTGTGCGGAGTTTCATATCTCCAAATTTACTGGACTTCAACAACAACAACTATAACAACAAAACTTAACTAACTTCAAAGAACAACAACAAATTTAACTAACTTCAAAGAACAACAACCACAACAAACTTAACTAACTTCAAAGAACAACAGCCACAACAAACTTAAATATTTAATGAAAGTGATAACCTCTCTCAAAGGGAAGTCATCTTGTAAATTTTGAAAAGGCGCCTCCCATTTAAACTCCTCTAGCTAGATGACTTCCCTTGGTTGTGTACTTGGCACTGCAAAGTTGACCAGTCAGACCAGAAAAAGTGGTCAGACCAGCATCGCGTCTGCTCATGAAGGAAAAAATCTTCTTTGTCATGGCAGTGAGGCTGACTAAACTTCATAGAGATTGAATGAGAATTTGGATATGTAGAAAGATGTGATATAAGCTGAAATCAACAGTCAACGATGGCACAACCACTTCTTCTGTGTGTGTGTGTGATTTTGTGTGTGTGTGTGTGTGTGTGTGTGTGTGATCATAGTTTTTTTGCAATATGGCTTTTGAGGATGATAATGTTGTTTCTGTATGAAAAGAAGGACTGTATTGTTAGCATGTTGTATTAGCATTTCCATTTGCACACAAATTGTGTTTTGGCTGGCTTTCAAAAAAAAGTATGATTGTGTGTATAGGAGTGTGTGTGTGTGTGTGTGTGTGTGTGTGTGTGTGTGTGTGTGTGCATGTGTGCGTGCGTGCATGCATGCATATATACATGTGTGTGCATAACTCCTGTTCTGTGACTTGACACTTCTTCAATTCAATGTCTTTTCACTGAAAATGATGCAGCTATCATATAAAATGGTTGGAATTCATTAAATGTGCTCTTGAACACTTTCTTAAGTGTGTGCGATTTTATGCATTGATATTGTTTTATGCAGACATCCATTTATTATAACGATGTGAGATGAGCGGAGATCTATACATGTAAACAAGAGTATTCATATACATGACTATGTACTGTGTATGCGTGCGCACATGCACGCATGTATGTGTGTGTGCGTGTGTGTGTGTGTCTGTGTGCATATGCATATGTTTGTGTGTGTGTGTGTCTGTATGCATAGGTATGTGTGTGTGTGTGTGTGTGTGTGTGTGTGTGTGTGTGTAAGTGTCCCTGTGTGTGTGTGTGTATGTGTCCCTGTGTGTGTGTGTGTATGTGTCCCTGTGTGTGTGTGTTGTATTTTTTGCTGTTAAAGTATTTGAAAACATGAGAACTGTGCATGTGTGTGCATATAAATCTGCACACATATAAACTGAGTACATCCTCACATATGAATCTGCACACATATAAACTGAGTACATCCATGAATGTATGCGTACATGTGTATGCGTGAGACCCTGACAAGATATGTAAAATAATCAAAGCAAACAAACATGCAAACATCAACAGGTACACTTTTAAAAAATACTTTATTAGCAGTTCTAAATACCAAGAAAAAAAAAAAAGCCACGAAATGAACTGAACATGACAATGAGCTCTACAAAATAAGTTATCTGATTCCATTATCAAGTTGGCAAGGATAAGAAAAGAAATAAAAAAAAAAATATTCAAAGACAGAAAAAAATAAGCAAATGAGCAACCAACCAAACATAAACAAAGACAAAACAGAAAAAAGAGAGAATGGAACGAAGGAAATAAATAACAATCTGCAAAAAGTAAGGAATTAGAGGAGAAACTCGGAAAGAAAGGAAAGAAAGAGAGGAAAAAGAAAATGGGACGAGGTGGGATTGGGGAACGGAGGGGTAAATTCATTCCAATATTTGTTCTTGTGCACTGTTTCCAATCATTCATCTTCTGATAGCATGAGACTGAAGTAAAAAAAGAAAAACCATACATTACTACGCACACATACACACTAACGAAAAACATCAAATGACATAGAGAGAATGAGTAGTAGTAACACAAACTTAGAAAAAAACAAAAAACAAGAACAAAAAAAGTACTTTGACAACAATGCTTATAAACAATCCAATGTCAAACTTATTGTGCTGTAGTTGAAACTGATTCAAAGAGACAAAGAATGACACAAAAGTGCGTCCAGGTATACATACAAGGTTAAGACATATTATTAAAACACTTAATTGGCATGGCTTCACTTGTAGCAAACATGTGGTACGGAATCATTTTTGTGTAGAATCAATCTCAAATGCCTTTCAACATTTAATTTTATGAATCAGTTGTATACCAGAATAAGTCAGCTTAAAACAATTACAGCGTGTGTACCATACATACAAACAAGACATGAATAAATCCAAATTCACTAATTACTTTGCCTGGTATTGTAAGTATTTGCAATAAAGAAACAGTGAGAAAACATTGTCCATCATGTCCATCAACCGGGTGAAAATATTTTTAGCTACATTTTTATGAAATAGACCAAAAAAAATGATCTACAAGAAAAACAAAAGCATGAAAGTATGCATTTGAATACAAATATATGTAAGTTGCGTATGTATTTTAAAGCGAGCAAATTAGATACATATAGTACCTATACAAACTATGCAATGACAACTGGTAGACTTTTTTATTACTTCTTTTGGTACGTAATGGAATCTCTCAATAAATACTAATTGAAATCCATGAGGGAGAACATGGAATAAACAAAGAGTACATGTATCAAGGTTAAAAAGTCTTTAAGTAAAGAAAGGTTTGGCAGGCAGGATTTTTTGCAGGTTTCACAGAAGCAAATAATTTGCAGACAACAACATTCACACAAACTGCAGATGCCAATACTCTTCTCTCATCCTTGGCATTAATTCTTTTTTTTGCTCCTTGATAATGCTGGTGTGGTTAAAGAACAAAATCTGACCACCACCGCCCCTCCTCTTCATCCTTCAAACTGCACCATATTTTCTCTGTGTGTGTGTGTGTGTGTGTGTGTTTTCGAAAACCCATATATTCAGTTCACTGGTCACTCAAATCATCAGTGTCATCTTAAATGGGGATAGCTTGCAAATACATGCCTCCGCATGCATGCACACGTGCGTGCGCGCGCACACACACACACACACACACATGCACACACACACTGTTCAATCAAGTGTGTGTTGTGTGTGTGTGTGTTTAGTTTGGTACATTCTAATTTGATGTTCACATCCCCATTGAAGGCAATATAGCAAATGTGTGTGTGTGTGTGTGTGTGTGGTGTGTGTGTGTGTGTGTGTGTGTAGTTAGTGAGATAATACTTTGTTTTATGGACTGGAAACACTGTTGATTTACAAAGATTCATGCTCTGAAAATATAGAGAATCCTCCGTTTCTCTGTTTCTTTACAAGGTCATCAATCTATCCAGTATTCTGGTGATTTCCACAGCTAAATGCATAAGGAAGAGCAGGTGACAGTTATCATATAGGATTATTTTCCAGTTTAAAAAAGATACAATAATAATACTATTTTCAGTAAAATGCATTGATAAATTGTACACTCTTTCTACATAACAAACACTATAAAGCTGTATCTCAGATGTTTAATGCTGTGCATATTTCCCAAACCACATCTTTGTCTTAATTCAATAATACTGATATATGTTTCTATGTTAGCTTGCTTCAAATCTGAACAAGTCGCTCTATGGGTGCAGATCCTTCTAAACCATTTCCACCTGTTTGCTGCACAGTGGAATCAGTAATGGATTCCCTGTGCGTATTTCATTTTTCGTCAAGTGTTTCTCAATAGGTTCTGTAGCCAGTTAGCGTTTCCTTTGCTGTGAGGCCTGTGAGGCGCGACCTTTTTTTGCCTGATTTCTGCTGCTGATGGTTGTGGGTTGAGGGCACATGTCTGGGTCCCCCAGCATCCTTAGGTAGGCACGCCGACACTGAAACATGGCATCAATTTGAAATGATTGTACGAGAGAATTTTCCATCAAAGAAAAGCTCAAGTGGATTATTCAAGTGAAAGGAAACACAAGAATTTTTTTTTTTTTTTCTCCAAAAGTAAAGCATGTGCAGAGACATATTCAGAACCTGAGTGTTCATGTAGATTTCTATAGCTAAAAAAAAAGAGCAAAACAAAACAAGACAACAAGCCTATTTCCTTCATCTTTTCACCACCATTGTACTTGCATGACTACTCCAGTAAGAATGACACAGTACCAGCCGCCGTGGCGAAGTGGTCAGCGCGCGGACTCCCGGCTGGGAGGTCGTGGGAATCCCATCAGAGTCATGTGGGTTTTTCTGCCCCGACCAGCTCCTACCCAGAGTTGAGTTTGCTGCGGACTCAGTTGGGAAGACTGGGACCACACAATCGAGTTTTATCCACTTAATGGATGCGTTTCTGAGAGTGTTGCTCAAATTTTCTGACCAACACTGCAGGTGCCTGTATCTCTCGGGCCTGGTTGACCCCGGGATATATTATGAAAGGAAGCGTAGAGTACAGCCCTGTCATGTAGTCTCGGACCGAAATGGAAATCCGTAGCATCTTAATCATCCTCATTCTCATCCATCAGCATGAAAAAAAATGTCCAAATTCTGTGGCCCTTCATGCCCTGCTCTCATGGTGACCTCAATTTCGATGTCCTCTCCACGTCTGTGGCCTTGATTTGGTTCTGTCGGGGTCACCGGTATCGGCGAGTCCATGGGGGCTGTCGTTGGACGGACGTGGTGGCGCCCTCCGGAGGGAGAGCTCACTCACGCCAGCTCTGTGACTAAGCAGTTATTGTCGTCAGTAGGGGGCTTAGTAGGTGGTGTCCTGCATATGTTAGATCAGAACAGGTGCCACTGAACACCACTGAAGTGACTCGGCAGCAGTGCAGTGTCTCCTCCGGTGGGTTGCCTCTTGACGACTTGACATTGACTGCTCCCTGTGGATTGCCGGTGCCGGGGCTGCGGTGGGGCCAACCGGGATGTGGCTGTGGACGGGGTGTCGGAATGAGCGGTGTGGGTGCACTGCCTCTGAGGTGGCGCAGAGGTTGGGACAGAAAAAAAAAAAAAAAAAATGACACAGTTCCCACTTGGCACTATGAACATGCTGTCATTCAGTTTTTGTTTGTGTGCATTTCCTGTTTAGGTTTCCTCTCTTATGTAAATGGCCCATGGAATAAATTTTGTTGTATCATTTTTAAGACTATGTATAAATGATAGCAGTTGGTACAGTGGTTCAAAAATTATAGCCTTGTATGTCTTGTACCCCCCCAGTCACCCTTCTGCACAGCTGGGGATAGTGGCAATGAAAGGGTTAAAGATGCATGGGACATGAAACGTGTGTGTGTGTGTGTGTGTGTGTGCATGCGTGCGTGCGTGCGTGCGTGCGTGTGTGTTCACTTCAGTTCATGTTGCTTATAACCTAGCCAACTGCAAAAGACCATATCAAACCTATCACTTCGTTGATGTCAACTCTCAAGATCAAAAGAAAAAAAAAAGAAATGAAAACAACAACAACAACAACTTACACATGCACACAGCTCATTAAAAAAATATTGCATATCTGTGCATGTGTGTAAGCACATATGTGTGCAGAATCATATGTGGATGTGTATGTATCTGTGAATGGGCATAGGTGTATCTGTGTGTTTGAATGTGTGCAAGATTAACATAAGCAATCATACACATCACAAACATACACATTTAAGTACAGGCATATATCACTTTCTTCACACACACAAACGTACTGTCATACATGCACACACTAGCATGCACACCCACACACACACACACACACACACAACACACACACACACACACACACACACACACACACACACAGAGTCAAACATACACACTTTTCTGCTTCTTCACAGTCATTTCCTAGCTTCTCTCCAAAGAGTCTCCTCCAGCCAGAACTTACCGCTTCATCAGGCAGACAGGTTCCAAGGATCTCCAGAAGAAGTTTGTTATCACGAACACCGATCTGGAAGTCACTGAAAGACACCCTCCCATCATGGTCGAAGTCCTGGACAAACGACAATCATAGTTTAGAAAATACTGTTCACAGTGCATGTGTTTCTCTAACACACTGCACAGATTCACACAGCCTGCCCAAAGTGCACTGCACATGTATATAAATCCATACAGCTGGGTTTCTTTTCCTTTTGGTTTTGGGGTTTTCTGACTATTCTGATAAATTCAGGACATTGTCTAATGCAGTTAAAACAAGGAGTAAAGTTCTCATGCCTCAACAGACCACACTGTACTTAATTTTTTTTTTTTTTTCGTCCACCTCTTTTTTTTTCTCTCCTGTCTCATCTTCTGTGCCATCCCCATGTGGTTGATTCTTTGCTCTCAGTCCAGTCATATCCTGGCTTGTTTCATCACAGCCTTAGAACCAGCAACCCACAAGGAGAGTCAATGTCAAGTCATCATGAGGCAACCCTCTGGAGGAGACACTGCACTGCTGCCAAGTCACTTTGGTGGTGTTCAGTGGTGCCTGTTCTGACACTGTACTTAAACTTTAGTTCTGTACTTCTGTTCAGATCTGTCTTCTTTGTAAGGAAGGAATCCAGGTTCAGAAGAAATCGGAACAAACAGGGACTGACTACTACATCCAGATTGAAGAGGAAGGTGAACAAGTACATAGGATAAGGGGGGTGGGGGTTTCAAACCTTACTTTTCTATGTCTATAACACTACACTAGGAAGAAAAATAAAAATAAAGAGCACTGGAGGGGGGAGGGTGGGCAGGGCATAAGGGTGTGAAAAGGGGATAAGGTGGAGGGGACTGGATAGACAGGCAGCAAAATCTAACTGTACGGTGCATCATCCGCAACATTGTGTGAAAGAACTGCTGATGACATGTTATGACCTTCTCTGTCCTCTTTAAACCAACAACAACAACAATACTTTCTTCACAGAACTGGCTTTATGAGGTATGCTTATTTAGGAATGGGGTCAAGGAATGGGAAGGGAATGTAGTCAAGGTCTGGACTACATGTAAACGTCTCAACCTCTCAAAAGGAACACCAGTTTCTACAATTCAGTTCCTTCTGATTTCCGTTTTCCTTTTTCTAAACAATACTGAGAGCCTAAAATTTAACAAGAACCATATACTTATATCACAATGTTGTACATACTCACACACATTCACACACTCAAATACACAAACTCGCACGCACACACACACACACACACACACACACACACACACACACACACAAATGCACAACAGTACACATACATGCCCACATTTGCACACATATACACAAACATACTTACATTACAATGCTGCACATGCACACTCATGCATGTTCACACACACACACAAACAGACACATGAACAAATGCTGCATAAAAAAATCACATACATGCGTGTGCGCACGCACACTCTCTCTCTCTCTCTCTCTCTCTCTCCACACACACACACACACTTGCACACAGACACTTGTCTTAGTAACATCATGCTGTCTCAAAACACACACACCCGCCTTGGCTTAAGGCTGTGTCAGACCGACCAGCTGACATAGGCTAGAACACCAAGGCTACATCACATGTTGTTATGCTTTGCAATAGTTATGCGGCGGCTCAGTCATGACAAGCTCCTAGGATAACATTATCAGTCTCCAAAATCCCTCGAAGTTGGACTGTGGGTACCCACATGGCAGGGTAATCAGCAATGGTCACATGCATAATGTTCTCATCCCCAGCTGATGCATTGTGTACAATAGCGTTCAAGTACTTTGGCTGTTCGGGCGATCCCTGAAGTCTTTTAGCCAAGGTACAACAACAACAACACACACACACACACAAACACACACACACACACACACACACACACACACACACACACACACACACACTCACACACACACACACACACACACGCACACACACACAGACACACAGACACACACACACACGCACAGAGAAACAACTCGAGGGGTGGATGCAAGACTCACCAGCATTTTAACAACTATTTCAGTCAGTTCTTTGATGCTCTCCTCACCATCATCATCAACATGGTCATGGGACTTCTGCAGGAAATGAAAACAACAAAACTTGTTGTTATAGACTAATTTGAAAAATATATTGTGCTGTGTCGTCTTCAGTTTAATGTATTTTCATGTTATGTGATCCTAGACAAAAAAAAAAGGAACGATCAAAAAAAAAAAAAAGAAGAAACCCCCCCCCCCCCCCCCCACAGCAACAACTAAAATAACCAAAGTAGCATCAAATACAAATATACAACATCTGCATCTCATTACAGTTAGGTAAAAATCAGACTTGGAGTTAAAGCTAATCCAATGTCACATGTTAGTGAGGAATTATTCAAAATTTCATCCAGGGAAGATTCTGATAAAGCACACTGGTGTGTGTGTGTGTGTGTGTGTGTGTGTGTGTGTGTGTGTGTGTGTGTGTGTGTGTGTGGTGTGAATGCATTTTTTGTGTTTCATTCATTTTGAGAATTCTGTTTAACATCAATAAATGCTTTTCATCTGGCTCAACTGTAGAAGAGGAGTTTATAATGCAAGTGAACACAACATTAATTTTGTAACGAAATGTTCACATCCCCACAAAGAGAAATCAAAATAGCGAGTGAAAAATTATGTGAGAAATGCTGACAGAAAATATAGTAATCAGCCCGCAAAAACTCATTAATTGTCTGCATCTAATTCCTTACCGAAAAAAGAATTCTCAAAAAAAGCTTCTTCTGCCTCCTTTCTTTTGCTCCAATTGAGAATGCTTTTAGTTCTATCCAACGTCGTTGATCATATTTCTTTTCGAAAGTGAAACAGACAACATAAACCAAGCCATAAATACACAAAATTTCAAATGCACAAATTTGCCATAAAATGGGAGAGCTGAGAAGCCTGATACAAATATAGAAGTGATCAACACTTACTGTGACCATGCTGTTCTTTAAGAAGTTATACATCTCTTCTTTTGAGATGTACCCATCCCCGTTCAAGTCGTACACCTTGAAACAAACTGCACACAGAGGTCAGACAGCTTCCTGAATACTTACACAAGTTAAAGCAAAATGCTGTTGACTTCAGCAAACTTTAAAGTCTGAATTAAATGTTTACTTAAAAAAGATGCAAGTTCTTCAGGAGAAAAGCATCACATTCAAATCAGTTTCATTCATGTTGTCTACAGCCCAGCTGGTCATGAGGGGGTGATGCAAGGGCTGAAACTCATTACATGTTTCAAATCAGGTTGATAAACTTAAAAGTGTCTTAGTAACGTTCTATGACATTGGTAAAAGTAATCCACTTCCACAGTTTATATTTAGTCAATTTGTCCTCACAGCAGGGATGGGGAGGTACTTATTGTGGTTCTCTCTCTCACAGTCACACACACACACACACACACACACACACACACACACACACACACACACACACACACACACACACAGAGTCACTGGAGGGAGGAGTGTGGTGGAAGAGAGAAAGGTAAAGATACAAATAGATGGGAGAGGTGAGATGAAGGGGGGAAAGGGAAAGAAAGATGCTGAGAAGGGATGAGTGGAAGAAGGGGAGGTAAGGTGACTAAAATGGCAATACTAGAATTATCAAAATCCAATGGCTTTAACGCATATCCTTGATCAATTAAAGGACTGGAACTATTCCCCCAAGCTTAGTTGTGAATTCTCTTAGCTTGCTCTTTTTATCGAAGCAGTGTATCCTTTACTTTTTTAATTTATTGTTTTACTGAAGATAACATTTTATACAACTAAAAGATCAATTGTCGCTCCTTAGTATGATCATAGCATTGATTAAATAATCCACAAATCAAAATTAAAATCAAAATGGCCAGGTACTTTCATGGATTTAATCTCAGAGTGATCGTTTTGATTCAGTTTATTTGAATTTTTGTACCCCAGGAAAAAGCAAGTAAACAATCATCTAAAAAAGAAGAAGAAGAAGAAGAAGAAGGCCAGAACAGAAAAAAAGAAAGAAAGAAGAAAAACCTTTAAACAAGTTCAACAGTACTGAGGCCAACTGTTATCCATGACTCAAATTCTGTTTTATCTTCTTCTCAGGTCAGAACAGGAAATTTCCAGTGTATAAGCCACATTAAAAAAAAAAACCATACTTACATTGCATTTGGTCTTCCAGATCATTAGACAGGAAACATCCCATTCCTATCACATAGTCATCTGGTCTGAGATTCTGAGCATTGTTCGCACTAGCGTTGAAGGTCCGGTAGACTGAAATAAAGGTAAGTGATTTTGCAGTGTGAATGAAAAGATGATAAAATAAACAACAGTGCTTGTGGTTAAATGGAGCAGAAGCATGACTGGTGTATGTTTAAACATGTATTTTGCTTATATCAAAGTAATAAATCAACATTTATCTTGCTTATAACATTCAGGGGGAGGTGTGGATTTGAAACACAACTTTGTCACCTGCTGCATCAAAAGAAAGTCAACAAAGGAAAAGCTAATTTAAATTGAGTACTTGCACTGTGGGTGGAAAATGGGAGGAGTCTAGTTTTCACCTATGACAGGAACAGCTCATCTTCAAAAGTCTTTGGGAACCAAGAGACTGATGTGAAGATTTAAAGCCATAAAAGGGTCAACAACCTGTGCTCTGTTGGGCCACTGTCACTTCACAGTCTATCTCTATGAAATTTGGAAAACTGCCTGTACTCTCTGGTTAGTGAGCAGAGTAGGTATTCATGATGGAAATTCCTGCTGGGAAAACTGAGAGAGGATTCTTGTCCAGCAATGATACATTTGGCCGAACAGAAGTCTGGTGGCAAATTTTCACACCCACACACACACACACCCACACCCACACATACATAAGCGCACACACACACATGCGCACACACAGACACAGACACACACACAAATGCGTGCATGCACACAAGCATGTATACATATACATACATGCACACACACACACACACACACAAACACACACACACACACACACACACACACACACACACACACGCACACACACACACACACTATTTTTCTTAAAACACACACACAAAAAAACACCATCAATTAAGACATTTAAACATTCAAAAACAGATTAAAGACTGAAATGCAGTTCTAGCGATGAAATTAGTTTCACAGTGTGGTGATATTCCTTTCTAAATTAATTTAGCAATGAAATGCTTCTTAAATCAGGTGTAACAGACAATTTGGCCAGAAAAGAAAAGAACCAAAGTGTTGCTGATTCTTGACATAGTTTGTCCACTTACTTCTGTCCAGAATGTTGATATCCAGTATTTTGAATTTGTCCATCAGGATGTCCTGCACTTTTTCACGCTCCAAGCCTTTGTGTAATCTGCGCAGAACATGGTACTGCGCCACAAGATTCAGCACCACTGGTCTACTCACTGAAAACAAACAAACAAAATAAACAAATAGATGAATAAATAAATTGATAAATAAATAAATGATTAAATGCATTTTCATTGCGGTGCTTGTTATTTCATAAATGGAATCATGTTTTCACATGTTGGACCATGGTCCATGAAATAATAGATTTGATACTGGACCACTCCAGGTGAAAGTACTGGTTCAATCTCAAGGCTGTAGTGTTAATGTTAAGACAGTTATTCATTATCTTATACAAACACACACACACACACACACACATATACATATATATATATATATATATATACATATGGCACACCCAAAATTGGCGAAGAAATGTTAATTGATCTTATGATGTCCTGTAAGATCCATTTCTTGTCCCCTAACTGTTATTATGTTAAGTTTTTCATGTTGGGAAGATTTGCTTTCGTTCCTCTCCACTTCCATACAACTCATACAATTCTTTTTTTTTTTTTTTGCTGTCCCAAACTCTGCACCACCTCAGAGGCAGTGCACCCACGCCGCTCTTTCTGACACCCCGTCCACAGCCACAGCCCGGTCGGCCCCGCCACAGCCCCGGCACCGGCAATCCACAGGGAGCAGTCAATGTCAAGTTGTCAAGAGGCAACCCACCGGAGGAGACACTGCACTGCTGCCGAGTCACCTCGGTGGTGTTCAGTGGCGCCTGTTCTGATCTAACATATGCAGGACACCACCTACTAAGCCCCGTACTGACGACAATAATTGCTTAGTTGCAGAGCTGGCGTGAGTGAGCTCTCCCTCCGGAGGGCGCCACCACGTCCATCCAACGACAGCTCCCATGGACTCGCCAATACCGGTGACACCGACGGAACCAAACCAAGGCCACAGACGTGGAGAGGACATCGAAATTGAGGTCACCATGAGAGCAGGGCATGAAGGGCCACAGAATCTGAGACATTTTTTTTTTATGCTGATGGATGAGAATGAGGATGATTAAGATGATGCTACGGATTTCCATTTCGGTCTGAGACTACATGACAGGGCTGTACTCTATGCTTCCTTTCATAATATATCCCGGCATCAACCAGGCCCGAGAGATACAGGCACCTGCAGTGTTGGTCAAGAAATTTGAGCAACACTCTCAGAAACGCATCCATTAAGTGGATGAAACTCAACTGTGTGGTCCCAGTCTTCCCAACTGAGTCCGCAGCAACTCAACTCTGGGTAGGAGCCGGTTGGGGCAGAAAAACCCACATGACTTCTGATGGGATTCGAACCCATGACCTCCCAGCCGGGAGTCCGCGACGCTGACCACTTCGCCACGGCGGCTGGTTACTCATACAATTCTTATGTGCATCAAAAACTGAAGCTGATCTATCCCATAATTATTGAAATCTATGGCCTAACGCCATTAGTAACAACATTAGATGATTATATATTTCATGAACATAGAGCGTTCTTCATATTTTCAGTAACCAAACTGACTTGATGTATGACGGAATGAAGGTTTTTGTATGCGAGAGGGCACACACAAAAAAAATTTCCTTGATTTTCTTATTTCAAGTTCGCTTGTTACACATCATTAGCTTTTTCTTGTCCCTTGAAAAAAGTGTTTCAAATAGTCAAAACAGAAATACGGAGGATACGGGAAATTCCCAGTCATCTCACATTGTAGACACACACCAGCAGTCCTGTGTCAAATTCCTCAAGAAAATGTAGTAGTAGTAGTAGTAGTAGTAGTAGTAGTAGCAGCAGTAGTAGGGACTGACTTTTTGGCCTTAGGCCTTACGGCCTATTTGTGTCCCCTCATTATTTTTCAATTTTATTTCGGTCTGGTTGCATGCCTATCTTATAAAATAACATTATATTCAATCCACACTAAAGAAAAGGTCTTTCAATTTTGGGTCTTCATCCAGGTTTTTTTTTAAAGCTGTTGATGTCAGGTGCATATTTGGTGTTAGTAGGCAGTGCATTCCAATATTTAGCAATTCTAAAAGCAAAACAAGACTTTCTTTTGTTAGTATGGCAATGTCTGATAAAAATCTTGCCTTCATTATTTCTCGTGCAACCCCTTTCTGAGAATTTGAAAAGCACATGCACATTAACATCATCATAATTATGGAATATTTTAAAAAATTGGATTAGGTCTCCTCTGATCCTCCTTCCTTTCAGTGAGTGTAATTGGAGATAATGTAATCTTTCTTTATAGTTTAAATTACTACACTCTTTCAGGATTTTAGTAGCTCGCCTTTGTACATTTTCTATCATTTTTGACTGTCTTTTGAGATGGGAACTCCAAATTACATTAGTGTATTCGAGATGGGGTCTAACAAATGCTTTAAATAACTTGACAAATGTCTCCTTTTCTACAAAGGTAAAAGTTCTCCTGATGAGTCCCATCATCTGATTTGTTTTATTTACAACTCGCTGGATGTGAGGATCAAAGGATAGATCTTTATCAAAGGTTACTCCCAGATCTGTTTCTTCATCACATGCATTTATTTTCTGCAATTCGTCGTTCACAATCATAGTATATTCAAACTGTTTATTCTTTTTGCCAGTGCATCACCTTACATTTTGCCACATTGAAGTAAAGGTTCCATTCATCTGACCATTCTTGTAGCTTGTTTATATCCTGTTGGATCTTTGTGCTGTTTGTCGCCTTATCATATATTTTTGTGTCATCTGCAAATATTTTGCATGTGGTTTGTGTCATGTCCGGTAAATCATTAATGAACACAGTGAATAATATGGGCCCTAGGATACTACCCTGTGGAACTCCACTTAGGACCTCAGATGTCTTGGATCTCTCTTCTCCCACTCTCACTAATTGTGACCTTCCTTTAAGAAAACCTCTGATCCAGTTTAGAACATTACCATTTACTCCATATGCTTTTAGTTTAAACAGTAAACAAGTTGGGTATTTTTTGCTCCCATAAGAAAACCTAACACAGAGTAACTTTTATTCAAGACTGGCACAGCCTTTTAAACTTGAATAAAGTCAGACAAATACATAGACGAACAATCTAATAGTGGGGGAAAAAACAAGTGCAGGCCAACAACTGAGCTATCTTCATAGTAATGACTTGGCAAAGATTTGGACTTAAGGAGGGGGGGGGGGGGGGGGGAAGGAGGGGGGATTTGAAGATGGAGAAACTGGGAACATGAAATTATGAAAATATGTTACAGATATGAAAACTCTTGACTAGCTGCATAAGGGAACCATCGCAATCCCTTTTGAAGGCAGATATATTTGTATTGCCTGCTCCGAGGCCTTTCGTCCGCTGGGTCGGACTCATCAGGGAGACACGATGAGTCCGACCCAGCGGACGAAAGGCCTTCTTCAAATCCCCCCTCCTTCCCCCCCCCCCCCCCTCCTTAAGTCCAAATCTTTGCCAAGTCATTACTATGAAGATAGCTCAGTTGTTGGCCTGCGCTTGTTTTTTTCCCCCACTATTAGATTGCTCGTCTATGTATTTGTCTGACTTTATTCAAGTTTAAAAGGCTGTGCCAGTCTTGAATAAAAGTTACTCTGTGTTAGGTTTTCTTATGGGAGCAAAAAATACCCAACTTGTTTACTGTTTATCGTTTGCTGTTCCCTGCCTCATTTCATTTCCGCTTTTAGTTTAGTTAGCAGCCTTTCATGGGGGTCAGAAAATGAAAATATGAAATTTTGATCAAGTAAGCTGATAAAACAACCCAACTTACACTTGGTTTTCTGCATCAACTCTGTCACTTTCTTCTCCAGCTGTGCTCGATTTGAACCCATCTTTTCTATCCCGTTGCGTACTTAAACAATCACATCGACCAGGCACGCGCTGTTGTTGTCAGGAAGTGTGCGCATGTCCGAATATCCGAACTTGAAAAAAGTGTCGATTTATACGGGACATTTTTCTACAAATATCATACGTTTAAAAGAAAATTTCATTGATGAATGTATATCTTTAGATTAATTTGATTATTTCTTAAAAGCTGGATTTCTTTTCTAATTTCGCAGTAAATGTTCAAACATGGCGGATATTGACTCTCTCCACGATATCGAGAGTTCGGATTTGGATGCTGATCCAAGCAGCGCTGTTGAAGCTGATGCTGAAAGCGATGAACAGATAAGACAAAGGTTCTGGCTGTGATTCGATGATTTACATACCTGGCTAAAGTTTTGAAGATTTTTTGGTGGTTTTGTTTAGAGAGCATTCTAATTTGTTTTGTTTATTATATTATCATGCTTCATCATGACATGCTTGTTCAGTTGTTCGCTCACTTCGCTCGCTGCCGCAAGTTCAACGTGACGCTGACGCGGTGGTTCTGGACTAGTAGATTGTTGCTGTACAGTAGTACTAGTGCCAAGCGTAATTTAATGTTGAATCAGATCCTGAGTCATTGACAGTACGACTACCGCTGATGACACTGCTGTCTACCACTTCTGTGACGGTCTTCGCACGGGTCAGTGCGACCTTGCCATGGATCGTCTTGCGCACATACTCTTCTTGTCTTACAACGGGACCCGCACGTGCAGTTTGCAATTTCTAGGGCTCTTAGTATCTCCGGAATATTTTTATCCGTTGAAACATGCCTCAGTTTAGATGCACTTTTCTTTGACTACTGTGATGGCTACCTCTCGATCGTGTACGATCCCCCATTTCTTTTGTTTTTAGAAAGTCTGTTAATTTCTCTGTGTTGCATCATGATACAAACAGAGAAATATGAACTGTTTAATCAAAGGAATGATGCTGGATCGAGAGATAGCCCTTGTCATGTTGGTCAATGGTCCAGTGATCGTGCAAAGGAGAAGAAGTTTAAGAAAAAACAACAGCTGCAGCTACGACATCCCACAATGCAGGACAGACTACCATCAAATGTCATTCTTCCCAAGGACCATCCCAGAGTGGAACACATTACCAGAGGTTGTGGTGACGGTGGAGACCCTGGACCGCTTCAGGTTCAGACTCGCCTCTCACCAATAAACACCAACGACAACATCCAACCCCCCCTCCATCCCCCCTCCCTCACCTCCCTCTACACCCCCCACCCCACCCCACCCCCCCTTTCCCCCCCCCACTTCCTCCTCATCTCCACTCCCTCCTCCCCACCCACCCCTTAAGCTGAAATCAAAATTATGTCTGACAAACACAGCGTAAATCTTCGCAAACCCCCAAGTATACGACAGAGTCATCAGCATAATGATGTTGGTCGTGAACAGGAGAAGAAGAAGAAGAAGAAAATTGACCTTTTTCATTTTTTGAAGTATTTGGCAAAAAGTACAAGAGAGAAACTTTAACAATTGTCACCTTGACAGATACTCTTGCCTCAGAATATTTGTGCTTTGCCTGGTTGATGGTCATCTGCACTACCCAGTGCGCTTAGTATAATCCCTCCACTACAGGTTAAATCCCAGCAGCAGCAAGACCTCTAAAACCTCCAAAATTGGGCAGAGAACTGCAACATGACATTGCATCCTGGCAAATACACCACTTTCCCTGTCACCAGGAAGGAGGAGGCAACAGAGCATCCATACCAGCTTGATGTGGCATCAGTAACTGTCACTGTCAAGTATCATGGAGACACAATCGTTCGATATCTCAGCTGAAACTAATTAATATCACTATCAGCCTCATATGCTCAGGAGCCAAGAAGAAGGCTTTCTGTAGTGCAGTTTAAAAATCAGTGCTTGTCACCTAAAATCTGACACTATTGAAAGCATGTTATTGTAACCACAATGTTTTTTCCTTATTGTTGGACCATCTCCTTAGTGACAGTATATAAGGGCAATAACCAATCACTGCGGATGACCTTAAAAAGTATTTCATACTGAATCAAGCTGCCCGTAGCAAGCACTTGCTGAATTTGGACTAGATTAGCTGTCAAGTAAGTGTCATATTTTGAGCATATAGTATATACCCCCCTCCCATCCCTACCCCAGTTGTACTTTTGTGTGTAATAGATGCTGTGACCAATAAAAATGCAGGGAAATCTCAAAAGGGGAGGCAGGCTGATGCATTGAAGGACCAGAGATCAAATTCGTCAGTGCAATGAAATTCTTTCGGTTGTGTTCTGCTACATTAGGAAATTACCTGCTGAACGTAAACTTCAGACTTTGATGAGGTAAACTGATCACAAGGAACATGCTCTACAAGAGAAAAAGAAAAGAAGAAGTTATAAGAAGACCACTACATCAAGTAAATCATATTTCTAAGTACTGATCTTACATGTTGATGTTAATCTTCAGATAGTGAAAATATCAAACAGACCAGAGAAGTCTTCTTTTTGAACTTCTTTCAGTAGCACTCAGTCCCAGTGTATTACAGAGCACTGAGCTCTGGTTACAGAAGAGGAACAGGGATAGAAGTGAAAAGTTTTTAGATGATCATGGCATTCCATTCTGTCTCCTGGCAACAGTGTTGCGCAAGTCGGCAGGAGTATTTCTTTTGTGTCTGTTGTTTATTAGCATCTCTAGAGAAAATGAATGTGCAGACTGACAGGTTGTTTCTCAGAAGGTGAAGATGTGTAATGGATTTCTTCTTCTTCTTTCAAAAGTGTCCGCCTTCAACAAGCTGAAGATTCTGACACTACAAAAGGGGTGTATGGATTTAACAGATAAGTTTAAATGCTGCCTGGATCATCAGCTTATAGTGGGTTGGGATAAGAAAAAGGGGGCCTGGGGCCACCCACTATTTTTCAGGCCTCTAAAGGGGGGGGGGGGGGGGGGGGGGGCATAGGTAGACTTTACTCTGTAGTGGATGGGAAGGACTAAGGTGAGGGAGAGGGATAGGTGGGGGGAGCAGGAGAGGGAGCAGGAGAGGGGAGGGGGCAGGGGGATGGGGAGGAGGTTACATCCAAGACTTGAAGCCCTCCAGTGAGGCTGATGTTACTGCCTCAGCAGGAAGGTTGTTCCATTCTCTCCCAGAGCACGGAAAGAAACTGTTCTTTCTGTAGTTGAAGTTCCTGTGTAGGATTCTATTTGGTACTGCAGCTCATGGGAGTTTCTGGTGTTGTACTGGTGGGTGTAACGCAGAGGGGTGTGCGCCGAATCAATCTTAATGTCACCGTGGTGGAATTTGTAGAAGGTGGCTAACCTGATTTGCTGGCGTTGCTGTTTTAAAGGAGCCCAGTGCGGCTGATCGTACATGGCACTTACGCTGGACGTCTGGCGGTAGCGATTGACAACCCAGCATGCTGCCCTTCGTTGGACCTCTTCAAGTTTGATCTTGTCTCCTTCTTGATAGGGATCCTACACCTGGCAGGCATACTCCAGGGTCGGATGCACAAGGGCTTTGTAGGCTTTCTCTTTGGTTTTAATTGAGCCTATCTTAAGGTTTCTCTTCACAACGCTGAGGGTCTTAAAAGCTTTGTTGACAATGTTGTTAATGTGGGGTTCCCATTTCAGGTCCGTGGACAGGGTGACTCCGAGGTACTTTTCCTCCGTGGTGGGCTGGAGGTTTTGGCCATGCAGATGATATGTGGCATTGTGTCATGTGCCGAAGTGGAGAGGTGACACTTGTCCAAATGGAAGGACATGAGCCAAGTTTTTTTCCCAGTCAGCAAGTTTGTGAAGGTCTCTCTGTAATGTAGCTTGGTCGCTGGCCTTCTTGATGGTTTTGTGGCAAGCAGTGTTGTCTGCGAAGAGATGTACGGTTGAGGAGAGGCCTGTCGGGATGTCGTTGATGTTGAATAAGACGAGGCAGGGTCTCAAGACAGAGCCTTGAGGGAGTCCAGACTCATCCCCTGCAAATGCCAGCGTAGCTCCGTCCACCACCACTGCTTCCTGCCTGTTGGTCAGGAAGTTCCTTATCCCCCTGTTCAGATGAGCTCGGATTCCATAGTGATGGAGCTTGTGGACCAAAAGCGAGTGACACACTTTGTCAAAGGCCTTGGAGAAGTCCATGACCAAGACATCGTGCTGTCTTCCCTTCTCCCAATCTGGTGTGATTTCGTCTTTCATCCACAAGTCCTAGCAGTTTACTCGCACAAGAACGCCCTCAACGGAATCCATGTTGATGCCGGCAGACAGTGTTGTTTTTCTTGGCGAAACCCATCACAGTGTAGACCAGGATGTGTTCTAAGACTTTTTGTAAGATGTTACCGAAATTACAGTTTAAAAGGAAAAGAAAACAGTGATAATTATTTCCAAAAAATTAAAGAGTCAGACTTGATGCAAAAAACTTGTTTGAAAATTTTCAGGTGGTCACAAAAATATATATACGGGGTCACACTGTATAACTGCCTGTAAATGTACTGAAAACCACACACAGTGACACACACACATGCATGCATGCATGCACACACGCATGCACACATGCGTGCGTGTGAGCACGTTCTGACTGGCTCACACACGTAAAAACACAGAGAAAAAATTAGGTAGAAATGGATAAGAGGTGCTATCAACAAAGTTGATAAAAACGTTCCAAATTATGCTAAACATTATTTATTCAAATTCGTGTTCCAGTGTTAATAAAGTGTTAAATAAAGTGAATAAGTGTGAACAGCTACAACATCAGAATTTTAACAGTGAAACTTGATAATTATATGGGATGTCCTCTGCGATCATCATCACAAAATTCACACAATGCGAACCAGTTCTGTCAGTACTGAAGCATTTTATTATTTGACCATATTCCAGTTGCCCTGCAATGATCATCGGGAGCGCGGTGACAAACAAGAGGCGAGTGATGAATATTCATGGAACCATTTCACGAAACTATGTAGGTTGGCCATCATGCATTGTGTGCTACACATTCCTACATCCATAACGGAGCCATTACTTTCATTATCCAAACGGGTGTGTTGCATAGATCGCTTGACGTTTGTTCCATTCCCTGGATGATCACCTGCAAGCCAAGTATGAACCATAGATTTCGTCTCTGAAAAGCAGAATTACATGCAGTTGTCAACGGTGTTTGCACTTAGCCGAATCACGGGTCCAGTTGTTGACTTGCGTTGTCCGATTTGAAGACTGTTGTTGGTTTTCAGCAGAGAAGAGTTCTAAAGCAGAAGTTGTTCATCGATTCAGAACATTCTAAAATGTCGAGGAAAGTTATGTTTTTATCATCTTTGATCCAGGCGGATAGGACTGAAGTGTCTGCTCAGGGTTGCAATACGCGTAGGAGAAAATCATTACACCACTGTAAATTTTGGCATGTTTTAGTGATGCACTGGACTGAATTCCAGTGCGTCAGACAGGATTTTTATGTGTCAGAGACGCACATTTGTGCGTAAGAATTATCACTGGAAAAGAAAGAAACTATCAGAGCCAAGGTAATTTATACTTATTTTGTTTTATATCTTTTAAGAAGAATCAAGGTTTTTTTGTTTTTTTTTAACTTGTGTCATTTTGTTTCTGAACCAAACATGTTGTTCATTGTTTTTTTTAGTTTTATATTGTAAACCTTGGTCTTCCTTTCTTTTTTTTTTTTAGTCCAGACGCCTCTACCAGAAAGAAAAACAAGAAGAAGAGGAGAAAGTTCCGTGATGTAGAACAGTCTAGCGGTGACTCGGATAACCAAATGTCAAACGACGAAGGAGTTCATAAAAGCCATCGAATAAATGCAGAGAAACCCAGCATTAATCATGCACACTCTGGGGCGGATGCCAATTGTGAGAGCCACGGGTCACATGATCATGAGGTAAAAGATATGAGCATCGGAGACGGCACTGCACTTGTGGATGGGAAAAGTGTCCAAGACAGTGGCTCCACACAGGTGAGCTTACATGTGGTCTGGACAGAATGAATCATGAGAAATTGAGTGTATTTACTTTTGCCGTATGTGACATGGGTAACAGTTCTCTTTGATGAAAAACGTGTGTATTTGAAAGGTTGTTATAGAAATTTTTTTATTTAATGGAAACCTGAGAGGAAATAAAAAAAAACTGTGGAAAGAGTGGAAGATGCCCAGATAACTGAAAGAGTGAAGTAGAGAATGGAGGGAAAGGGGCAGGAAGGGAGATGACACCTGGGAACAGTTGAAATTTCAAGGAATAGTCTTTCTTTTTTTCTTTTTTAAAAGATTTTTTGAAGACTTCGTGTAACGTGTGGAGATGGTGATTTTTATTCAACAATAAGTCAAACAGTTTTGGAAACGAAAATGAAACATGCGCGCACACACGCGTGCTCGCACACACACGCGTGCTCGCACACACACACACACACACACACACACACACACACACACACACACACCAGAATTTGTAGAAACGTTGCTAAACGCACACATACACTCACACACACACACATACACACACACACACACACACACACACACACACACACACACACACACACAGAGAAACTGACACCTACTTTATTGCAAGAAATTGCAATTGGGATGTTGGTTGTAAGTTGCACTTGCAGATGGTATCCATGAATCAGTTCTGTTGTCTGAGTAATTTTCAGAGAGACAGAAAGAGTGCATATATCTTTATTTATGTGTGTGTGTGTGTGAGTATGCACATACATGCGTTTCAGTGTAATGCGAAAGTTTAACCTGTAAGTTAACCAGTTCTTGAGTCTGATACAGAGAGAAAGAGTGATTTTGTGCATGGGCATGTGTACGTATGCAGACATGCATGTGTAAAACCAAAAGAAAAATGAACTCGTTATGACATGTATCAGGAAGTTACTGGGGGGTGGGGGGAGGTGTGTGTGTGTGTGGGGGGGGGGGGGGGGGGGGGGAGGGGGGAGGGGCACTATCACTTCAGTTAGTAGCAGCCTTGCTTGTAATTTGATCATTTATGTTTTTTGTTTTTTGTTGTTGTGGCCTTCGAATGGATGAGGACCACTTCAGTCATCTAGGCGTTGGAGGGGGGGGGGGGGGGGGGGAGATGATTTGTGCATATGCAGGTGGCTGATCAAGCCAATGCGTGCACAGAATGTGCAGTGACAGCTTGGACAGGCAATGTGGGAGACCCGCCCTGAATTGCTGGCGCGGGCTTTCCTTGCCTGTCTCTTTTGTTGCATTGCAGCTGTCCTCCTTTCTTCGCATAAATTGGCACCTTTGTGGATAGAGAAGCACCATTTAGTTCAGTCCATAGCAGTTTGTTCCCGTGTGTCATTTTATTTAATTATTTATATTTATTTACCATTGATACAGTTACAAGAATAACATTGACTGATTTAGCCCCTCTTGTTTTACCTAGGTGGTGGCCTCAGCTAACAACCTGGCCCAGCTGAAGAAAGCAGTGGAACTATTGACGTTGAAGGAGACGGCTGCAGTACCTAGGAACTTGGAGGAAGCCAAGCAAAGAAAGTTCCATTTCTGGGAGACGCAACCTGTGCCAAAGTTCGGTATGATGCTGTTGTCATTAATTGTTAAATATGAATAATGTTTTATTATTTCATACTGTTCTGAGAAACGTCTTTTTTTTCTTCATTGTATATTTACAGAAAAGTACAGTTTAAAAGCTGAAATTCATCGTGTGTGAATTATTATTATTTTTTTTCTGAATTGTTTTAGTCGGAGGAAGTTTAAGAGCTGAAATTAATTGTGTGTAAATTAAGTTTTATCTATACTGTTGTAATGTAAGTATTTCTTTTTATTGTTGTTGTTCTTTTTTTTTAAATGTATTTTTTAAGCAAACTAAGGCCTTCTGGTAGTGTTGGTGTTGATGATCAGTATTTGTAATATTGATTTTTGTTTGTTTGTTTGTTTTTGTTTTACAGATGAAGTCATAGATGGAAATGAAGAAATAGAGGCAGACAAGCCTGTTGAAGCCATTCGAGCTGAGCCGTTGTCCTTACCAGCTGGATTTTGTTGGGATACGTTGGACATTTGTGATCCTCTCATTGTGAGTCATAGCCACTTGCCTCTCTCAGTGTCTGTCTGTGAGTCTCTCTGATGACTGTGTATCTTTCTCTTACTGTCATCAGTGTCAGCCAAGTTTGTGTGAATGTTTTGTGTGTGTGCCTGAGTGTGTGCATGCATAGGTGCGTGTTTATGTGCGTGCTTGCGTGCGCATGTATGTGGGCACGCGCGTGCGTTTGTGTGTGTTTGTGTGTGTGTATGTATGTGTGTGTGTGTGTGTGTGTGTGTGTGTGTGTGTGTGTGTGTGTGTGTGTGTGTGTGTGTTTCAAATATCAGTCTGTTTTCATCTATGTCTCACATTCATTTTAACCACAGTAACACTGAGACATGTATTTTTCCATTCAGGTGCTATTGAAAAGTTATCATCAAGTATCTAGCAACCAATTCATAGACTAACTATTCACTGATTTTCATGTTCTTGTGTGTTTTTGTTGGGAAAGCGGTCCAAAGAACAGAAAACAAGTTCTGTTCAGTTGTTTACTCCGAGTGCTTGTGTATTGGTGGGATTGTTTCAGATCCCAGGTTTGAAACAAATAATGGATGTGTCAGTGGTAGAGAATGACATAGTTTACATTTTCTCATTGGAATGTATGATCATGTAAAACTAACTTGCCCAGATGTCAGATGAAAAAATGTACGCACCAGAAAAGCATGATATTGAAGATCTTTGTTCAGAATCAAGGTTATTTGTTTATTTTTGTTCCATGAAAATGTAAGGAGGTAGCATGGATGCAAGTCAGCTGTATTGCTCATACTCATTGTCAGTGTGTAGCATATAGTCAGCTGTTGACTACAGTTGTTGTCTAGCTTGAATACACGTAGTTCTAGAACTTTGATTGACACACAAGATGCTTTGAAGATTCCCAAGAAAATTCCCAGTCTTAGCACGGTTGCTTCTTTGTAGTGGAAGTGACAGTAGTATGTAATTCTAAAATATTTTGTCTCAGAGTGTGTCTGCCTGCCTGCCTGTCATTTTCTATTACTCATCTACTATCTTGTCTGATTGTTTTTGTCACATGATTGTTTTTGTCACATGTTTTCTGCATATCCTTTCACCTTTTTTTTTTCTTTTCTATTTCTTCATTTTATCTTTTCAAAGTAAGTATATATATAGTATATCTATCTATCTACATCTATATCTATGTTTTCTGTCTATGTATCTGTCTATCTATGTATCTATCTGTCTATCTATCTGTCTGTTGATCTGTCTATCTATCTATCTATGCATATAGATGTATATGTATGTCCCCTTGTGCTTCAGTTTTTGAGATTAAATGAGAAAAAAAGTATGATTTATATGGCGTCTGTCAGTCTTGTTCATGTATGTGTGTATGTAAAATTGATCATTTAAGTAGTTTGATATCTGTGTGAAAATAGATATTAAGAAAGATAGTTTAAAGCAAATCAGATAAAACATCAAGAGCCATAAACGAAAAAAGAAACTAGTATGCAGTGTACTTTTATTGTTATGTTATACATATTATAAGAGGAAATAAGTAGTAGTCTTTTATAATTATTGTCAAATGTTGCTTTTGTTTACAGTTGAAGGAACTGTACACTTTGCTCAATGAAAACTATGTGGAAGATGATGACAACATGTTCAGATTTGACTACTCTCCAGAGTTTTTGCAATGGTGAGTTGCCTCTTCACGTATGCTGACATTTTCAAAGAGATTGTCACAAAGGTTGTTCTAATTGGACATGAAAAGGATAGTTCCTTGAAATCATAGGAAAGTTCCGATGGATGAGGTTTTTTCCACGGCTGCTTGAAGAGACATTCAATGTCAATATTATCATTATATTTTTCTTCATGATGAAATTTGAAAGCAGAAATGAGTCCTGAAAAGAAAGTGATCCTGTCCAACATGGTAGTCTGAAAGATGCCATGTACTGTTGGTTTCTGTTAGTGATCTGTGCCACATTGTCTTTGCTGTTGATAGATTTCAGCATATATACGTTGTATTCTTGTGGGATTTCTGATGATTGATGTAAAATTTACTGTCTTTGAAAAAAAAAGTATAATCATGTCTTTGAAAGTCAGTGAAAAGCTGTTGAGTGTTCATCAGTACATCAGGGTCACCACAACATCAAGAAGCAGAAGAAGCCTGTGAACATTCTAATAAAATGAATTGTTTGAACTTCAGTGCCAGCCCAGCAATGGGCAAGTCTCAAACCGAGCAAGGATGGAACAGGGAGTCCTCATGAAGGCATCATCACTGTGTATGCGCTAGTCCACATACACTACATTATATCTGTCTGAAAAGCTGTTAGACCTTAATCATGTGTAGAACAGCATGAAAGCAAGAAATGGATTCAAAGCAGACATAGACTAAATTTGGGGTCAGTTCTGATGGATGTTATTATTGTTACCTAGCAGATGTCTGACCTAAGCATTCACACAGTGCATTGGTCAATCTTATAATGCCTTACTAATGTTGTGTGGATGTCAAAGGCCTCTGGCAAGAGGAATGGAAATCGCAGATGGATAACAAACTGATCAAAATCTGTCCAAACCTGAAAAAGATTTTACCTTGTTCCTGAGACGGCCGTAAAGAAGAAACAGTCTTGTGCAGTTTGCATACAGGCCACTCCTTTTGCACCCGTTGTTATCTTTTAAAAGGTGAAGAAGCTCTGCAATGCATTACATGTCATATACCACTCACGATGAAACATATTCTTTTAGAGTGTTGGGACTTGCATGATGTGAGAGAAACGTTTCACAACAGACTCCATGAAAACCTTGTTCAGGGATATCTTTCCTGAATTTTTGAATTTCTGAAAGAGATCAACGTTTTTTCATCTGATCTAAAAATTTACAGAAGAAGGATTTTTAAGAACTTTCCGGTGTGTTTTTTAGGTGTATTTTAAAGGGTTGTGTGAAAGAGTTTTTTCTTTTTTTCTTTTAAACGACTTTTGAGTTGGCTTCAGTGGGGTGACAGCCCTGATTTTGACCTTTGCGGTGGGCTGGGCTAGGCTATGAGCAACATTACCTTACCTTACCAATATTGTGTGTGTCATGTGTTTAATGTATGATGGTACACTTGTTTTATGGTTAAAAGTGTCTGATGGTTGTGTGTGTGTATGCAGGGCTTTACAGCCTCCAGGTTGGAAGAAGGTGTGGCACTGTGGGGTGCGTGTGGTGAAGAGCAAGAAACTGGTTGGCTTCATCAGTGCTGTACCTGCCTGTGTCAAAATCTACAACAGGTGGGTTTGGGCCTACTCCTGGGGTTTCTGTCGGACCTGTTTCTACCTGAAAGTGCAGTAACACTTCCCAGTAAAGATCCTTCCAGTTAAGACTTCCTCCCATGAAAGATTGTTCCCCCAGGAGTATTTTTTTCCCCTGTTTGTCTGCACTAGGTTTGCCTCCCAGTGATGACTCTCTCTCATCGAAGGCTGGATTTTTAAGGATTTATGGAAATGGTTGTTGAGAGATTCCAGTGTGTGTGAATGAGTCTTAGGGCCGTAGTTTTGTTTTGGACTCTTCTCTTTGTCCATCTCTTCAGTCACCTTCTGATCCCCCCTGCCACCCCCCATGTAATACCCGCCTGATCGTTATCTGGGAAATGAAGGGTTACTTTTTCATCATTTTTTATGTTTTGTCTTTAAGGTGCTATGCTTGTGTTCAGTGTTTGCGGCGTCTTCAACGGATCTATTGGTTGAAAGTATGTTTCTCCATATAAAGAATGTCAGTTAAAAAGTACTTGCATTCACTGTACTGTGTTTCTTTCCCTGTCCTTTCTTTTTTCTTTTCTTCTTTTTGTGATGCAGGTTTTTCTCTTGGTTACTGTGGATTAGCGTGCATCATGGATGACTCAAATAATCTTCATTGTGCCGAGGGAACATGTTTCTTCAGACTTTAGGTTGGCTGGGTACAAACTCAACAAGCAACCTCTGGTTTCAGGTCCAAGAAAATGGTAGAGATCAACTTTCTGTGTGTTCACAAAAAGCTGCGCTCTAAACGAGTGGCCCCTGTGCTGATCAAGGAGATCACAAGGAGGGTACACCAGCAAGGGCTGTTCCAGGCCGTGTACACTGCTGGGGTGGTTCTACCCAAACCTGTGGCCTCCTGCAGGTAAGTCCGACACTGCAAAATTTTAAGAATGATTCTTAATGAGTCCGCCAAAAACAAGGACAAACAAGTTACAAGACAAAACATGACGTGTTTCAACCTCTTATGTAATCTTCAGGCAGGATAAACAACATCCATGACTATGAACTTGGGCTGAATATGAGAAGGCAAGTGGTTGTTTGTTCATCATTTTCATAGTTCTGAACGTTGTTTATCTTGTCTAAAGAAAACTTAAGAGGTTGAAACGCGTCGTGTTTTGTCTTGTAACTTGTTTGTCCCTGCTTTTGGTGAACTCACTAAGAATTATTGGTGAAAATTTGTTTCAGTTTCCTCCGGCAGTCACCTCACTTTGAAACTAACTGCAGAGTTTGTTATTAATGGTGCGCCCTTTGTGGGTACATGTCCATCTCGCTTTGAGACCCAACTTTGTGCAAAGAGTATTTACTGTGCCTTTGTGCATGTGTGTCCAGCATTGGTATAAACAATTTTTTTTTTTTTCTTAACTAGAAAATTGGAACACACACACAAACACGTACACACACACACACACACACACACACACACACACACATTTCTCACACCAGCCCCTCCCCTAACCCCTACCCCCTTCCTCTAAAAGCTTCACATGCACACAATATTTTAGAGAAGCATTTGCATTGTATGACAGATGACTTTCCATAAAAGATTTTGTCAATGATCCTTGAAGGACTGATTAACTCGGTTTGAAATGTTTGCTCTGTTTTGCATTCCTTTAAATATTTTATACCTGTTTCCTCTTTAGGTCAAGTTTTGTGTGTGTGTGTGTATTTTATTTATTGCATTAGTTTATTCTACATATTTGTTTTCCAAAAAGGTGTATTTCTGCTTATATTTCAGATACTGGCACCGATCCCTGAACCCTAGGAAGTTGATCGAGGTGAAGTTTTCTCACCTCAGCCGCAACATGACAATGCAGAGAACTCTCAAGCTGTACAAACTGCCAGATGTAAGTTCAGTGAGCTTCTGAGCAAGATCAGGCACTTTTTTGGCAATGCTATGTGGTAGTTTTAGGGCATGCTACAATGTTTGTTTTTTTCATGTGTTTTTCCACAGATGTGTGCGTAATGGTCAATGGAACAGATTTTCTTACATCTCCGTAGATTGCTGTTACTTGTTTTTTCTGATTGTTGCCCTTTTCTTTTGCTATCCAAGAAAAATTAGATTTAACCCTCTTCTGCATACACTTACCTGCGCTTACGCCGTAAACCTACGGCAAGAGAAGTGACTCCGTAATTTGAACATGGTTACCCACTTTAAAAGTTAATTTAAAAGAGAGGAAAGGAAATAATGAAATGAAAATAATTTTGAAAATTTCTACGAATGTACATGTTGCATATATGAAAGTTTGAAGAATGTCACATGAGCCATTTATTTGCAGAAAAATAATCTTCTTCAGAACCTTCTAATGAATTGTTGTTCATCATATCTATAACGTCATCCCAATCAAAATCTAGGTCACTCTCAGCTCATTACCCTGCACTAAGTCTTATGCTGTAAATCCTACAAATCAGCTCATCTTCTTCACTAAATCCCATGACAGAATGCCAGAAATCAAGGTTAGCCATGGTGAAAAACAGCACTTCGACCACAAAACTTTAAAAAATCATAACTCAAGAACTATGGCACGTATCTTGTCACGGTTTGTTGCAAACGGAAGTGGATTGTAAAAGGAAAAAGGAAGTCACGTTCTCGCGAGACTTCCTTCTCTGCAAGAAACACAGCGGCGCCCATTGTTGCCACATGTTTTACCGGATGCTGGCAGGCACTCAGCCTTTTGGCAGTGTGATTTCCGGTTAGGCGCTAGCGGGCGCATGCTTGTCAAGAGAGTTAAACAGGAAAAAAGGATCATAAGGTGTCATTGATAACCACTGTTTCTGAGAAAACGCTATCCATTGATTCTGTTTTTGTATTTGTTTCATATTGAAGACAACTCTGTATTGAAGACAACTCTGCATTGAATACAACTCGCATTCGTACTATTATTGGTTCTAGAATTGACTGGAAAATGTCTGTGATCATCAAACAGTTTTACTTTAGTTAAAGCCCTGTTTCTGGTAGTTTTAAGTGCAAAAATGTCATACCAGATAAAGATGACGAAGGACAATTGAAGTCTAGTTAACCACATGGTTGTATGCTGCTTTTTAAGGGTCTGTAGACACCATTTTGAGCTTGTTATTGAACAGGTTTTGCTTCAGGCTGTACGCAATGAACTTTGGACTGATCCCCATGTTCTGTTCGCAGGCACCCAAAACTCGGGGATTTCGGAAGTTCACACCTGCTGACGTGCCTGACGCCTTCAGACTTGTCACAAGTGTAAGTGAAGGCCATTTCATGTTCTGTGTCATTTAGGAACTGGGATGTTGGCAGATTTTCTTTACTTGGGCTAATCCATTTTCTTTTTTTTTTTTTTTTGGGGGGGGGGGGGGGGGGGGATATATCTATATAACGATAGTCTGCTGTGTTGTGCATTTTAGGTCTTACGTATGGACAAGACAACAGACTAGATCAAAAACAGAATTACTGGGTCGCCAAATGAAGGAACAAAATGAGTTACAAGACAAATGCAACGCCTTTCAACTTACTGGATCTTCTCCAGGCGGGACAAATATCATTCAAAACAGAGAAAAAAACTAGAAGGTTTAAAATTTGGTCTTGGGTGAAACCAGACTCAAAACAAAACATAAGAGAACAAAGATCATATGAAAACTTGCCCTGTCACTCTTATTTTGTGGTTCGGAGGTCACAGGAGCATTCACATCCACTCATTTCTGTGGCTGGACACAAATAACAGGGGAGTTTAGTGGCTTGGATATGGCAGCTGGTTGTCTTCCCTTCATCATTAACTGAGATTGTTTTGGCAACAGACATTAAGTATAGCTATTGCTGACTTACGATCCAATCGGTCTGAACCATTTTTCTCTTTTATTGATCATATGTTTGTATGAAGTGAAATTGATCAAAACGTTAGTAGTGAAGAAAAGATAAGGCAATGTTTATGTCACATATTGTACGCTTGTGTTTGTGCTCATGCACTTTGCTGAAATGTGTATGTTCTTTCAACGGAGAGAAAGGGACATGTTACAGAATGGATTAAGCTGAGAATCTGACAGATGGCTGGTCTGTGGTTTTTGCAGTATATGCAGAAGTTTGACTTGGGTCCCATCTTCACAGAGGAAGAGTTCCGACACTGGTTTATCCCCAGGGAAAACATCGTGGACAGCTTTGTGGTGGAGGTAAGCGAAAAACATCAACTTGTCTGGGTGTCTTTTACAGTTGGTTTGTCATTCACTGGTGTGGTTTGCAGGCATTGCGTTGACAAAAGAAGTGTTTTTACTGTTTGCTCCTCTCCCCCAATCCCTCCTCCCACCCACCAGCCCCACCCCAACCTCTGCCTCCCCCTTACTTCCGTGCCATCTCCTCATGTTTCCCCGACCTCATCTTTCCACCCCTCCTGTCACTGCTCCCTCGCTCAGCCCCTCTCTTCCCTAGCCCTCTCTCCAGATCTGTTGTTCTTTGTCCACTTCGACTTTCGTCTTTGATTTGATAGTGTTATTCTGTCTTTTTTCTTTTTTTAGTTGTCATACGTCATTATGACTCAGGAGATGGGTGTTTTTTGACAGTAAGGGATGGGCAATAAAAAGCAGACAGCTTATCTGGGTGGGGGTAGGGTTTGGGGGTCGGGGTGGGGTTGGGGTTGAGGGGGTGGAAGGGGGGGGGATGTAGTGAAGGTGTCTTGCCGTATCAATCCTTATCACTATCACTATCTTTCAGTGTATTCTTTTTGACAGACTATTTTGAGAACGAATCTCAAGGTGTTTTCACTCTATGATGAGTAGGTTTTCAGATATTGTAAGAATTCTGGGACTTCTGAGAGCTTTTTAAGAATGTTTAGATTGTATGTGGAAAATGAAAAGTACATGAGCATGCGCTTGCATAGGCATTTTCCAATTTCCGAAAATTTACCTGGAATGTTGCTGTCACCTCGTGGGCCAGCATTTGCTGGCTGTAATTTTCAGTCATTGGTTTACACACACACTGATGTTTTAAATAAAGAAAATGAAGATGCTGTAGCACCGTGCGTTATCTGTTTCAGGCGGATGGCACCATCACTGACTTTGTCAGCTTCTACACTCTGCCATCCACAGTGATGCACCACCCCTCCCACAAGCTGCTGCGAGCCGCCTACTCCTTCTACAACGTGTCTGGAGCCACGCCCTGGGTCGACCTCATGCAGGACGCCCTGATCGTGGCCAGAAATGTGAGCACTGCCTTTTGCCCTGGCTTGATCAAGTTAGGAAATTGAACTTAACAGTTCAAGTGACATGTAGTGAAACACTCTGGTCAACCTCATGCAGGATTCTGTGATTGTGGTTAGGAAAAAAAGTGAATATACAAATTGTCTTTGAGTTTTTGATTGTGTGTGTGTCTTTTTTGTCTTTTTCCCCCTTTTTTTTTTTTTTCTTTTTAAATACAGTTGGTTCAGAACTGATCCAATATTGTATCAGTGGATGAAGTTGCTTTTTCGATTCAGGTAGCACAGGTCACAAAGTTGCTTTTTGGATTTGCATATTGCCTTTAGAAAAACAACAAAGTTTTCAATTCAGATAGCATGGGTCAGATAGAGTTTTTTGGTGGTTTTAAGCTGTCTTTGGAAGATCCATAGTAACGCATGTTGTCGTTAATGTTAAAGAAAAAAGTTTGTTCAAATAGCGTATATCAGTTTCCTATTCCTTTGTTTTTATTCAGCTGCAATTAACTTGAAATAAAGTGGGGGAAAAAAAACGACATGAATCCAGATAGAAAATGAAATATGTAGAAGTGTGTGTGTCTGATGACACAGTGTCTGATGACACACTGAAATATGTAGAAGTGTGTGTGTCTGATGACACAGTGTCTGATGACACACTGATGATCTTAAGGAGGGAGCCTATATTTGAAAACAGGACGTCTGTGCATAGCTGTGGTGTAGGTTGTGCCTTGACGGTATTGAACACGATTTTGTTATTACCTGCAAAACCTGTTTATTTGTGTAGGTTGTGCCTTGACGATATTGAACACGATTTTGTTATTACCTGCAAAACCTGTTTATTTGTGTAGGTTGTGCCTTGACGGTATTGAACACGATCTTGTTATTACCCGCAAAACCTATTTATTTGAATTTGGATTCTTTTTTGCACCCTTGGTGGTGAGAACACCACAGTATTATGGACTGTGATGTGTCTCTATTTGACGCCAGGAGCGCAGACACAACCAGCCGTGTCTCCCTGATGAGTCCGACCCAGCGGACGAAAGGCCTCGGAGCAGGCAATACAAATATATCTGCCTTCAAAGGGGATTGCGATGGTTCCCTTATGCAGCTAGTGAAGAGTTTTCATATCTGTAACATGTTTTCTTAATTTCATGTTCCCAGTTTCTCCATCATCAAATTTCCCCCCCCCCCCCCCCCCCCCCCCCCCTCCTTAAGTCCAAATCCTTGCCAAGTCATTACTATGAAGATAGTTCAGTTGTTGGCCTGCGCTTGTTTTTTCCCCCACTATTAGATTGTTCGTCTATGTATTTGTCTGACTTTATTCAAGTTTAAAAGGCTGTGCCAGTCTTGAATAAAAGTTACTCTGTGTTAGGTTTTCTTATGGGAGCAAAAAATACCCAATTTGTTTACTATTTGAATTTTGTTACTTACCTATAAAACATATTTTCCAAACCACAATTTCTGTCCACAGTGGAAAGGAAGAACAGAACAACTTTCTTGCATGAGAAAGAAGGAGAGTAGTACAGACAGTCCAAAGTCAATGGTAATAAGTTCAGACATGATGCTGGCAGTTGCAGTTTGCATAAAGGTGCTGTGACTGAGACTGGGTCGTCTGCTTCCTTTAATGAGGGCTGGTATAGAGTTAGTCATAAATCAAACTTCTGCTCAGGGTCATATTGTAATTTTTTTTTTCCACCGGGGTTACAATGGAAATGAGGAGAGCATGTTAGGACATTCACATTGATCTGTTGAGATTTGCATCAGTTTTTTTTTTTCATGTGTGATGAAAGCAGAAAATTCTTTCTTTTGAATCCAGAAGAAGAAATGGCTTACAATTGGTAATTTGTTGTATATCATTAATTATTTATTTTTTGCTTTCATGCCTGCTGTCTGTCATGATGATGACTGCCATCCTTATTTTACCTGTCTATTCAAGGATGGGTTGATAACGTAAATTAGGCTCAGTTTTATCATCCATGAAATCTTATGTTTTGTTGTAACCTGAAAAAAAATGTATGGGACCACATATTATTTTTCTTCCATTTTCAAAACTTTTATGGCGTGTCATCTAAAACTAAGCTGTTTTTCATCTCTTTCATTTATGGGAAGGCTCGCTCCATAAAGACGAATTTTGTAGTGAAATATATCTGAAATACCCAAAATATCCTGACCCAGGAGAAATAAAGTTGCCTGCATGAAACAGTTACGTTCAAAGCTGGTGTTGATTGTTTACAACCTGACATCCGCTGATTCAAAAGTATTGATTAAAACGTGCAGAGTCCATTTGATTCTCAAAGCAACATTGTTATTCTCAGAATCTAAATTAGATGAAAGGATTCGTTGAACATGAAAACTTGAAACATGGTACATGTGTTTGTTTATGTAGATGGGTTTCGATGTGTTCAATGCCCTGGATCTGATGGACAACAAAGAATTCCTGGAAAAACTGAAGTTTGGTGTAGGTGATGGCTTCCTCCAGTATTACCTGTACAATTGGAAGTGCCCTTCCATGGAAACCAACAAGGTGAGAGTCAAAGCGGGTGGGTCTGGCAGCAAACATAAATTTTACACCAATATCATAGCGGAGACCAGTCCATTTGTTTCCTGAGCTCATTTAGCTTTCCAGATTGATGTCAGCCATTCAGTCTTTTGTAAATAATCATTAGCATTAGTATTTTAACTCCAACTTTTGCTGAGGAAGAATCCCTGGACACATAATCTGTTCTGTGAATGGAATGCTTTATGTGCAGGTGAATGAATGGTAGTTCAACTGTTTCTTGTATTTCTGCTGTGACACATTTTTTTTTTTTTGTTCCAGAGAACACTCACAATCATTGTGAGGTGTTTTTTCTTTGACTGGTCTCTCATCAATGGGTATTTGATAGTGTTCTGTAACTGGTTTGGTTTTCTTGGAAATCTGCAGTCAAAGCTTTGACAAGTCTGTTGACCTCTGGAACAAAACAGCGCTCAATAGAATATTCAGAGACATTAACATTCCAGATGGTCGTTTCATTGGTCCATATTAATGTGATATTGCTCACGAGTAGTACAGTGACATGAACCTTACCATAATACAAAATGTTACTCAAGTATTCTGTCTCTTTTTACATCCTCTGTTAGCAGTATCAAATCAACATGCTGTTCATCTGATGCACAGCTTTGATTTGCAGAGATAGTAAGAGTGAAAGACACAAACTTTTTTTTGTGTTGGGAATTGGGGACCCCAAAAAAAAGATTTTGAAATGTATGATAAAAACAAGAAAATCAGCTCTATGCCTGCCCAAGAAACAAACTTTTTAAAGTCAGAAGGTATGCCTGGTCAGACGCCAAAACAAAGGCAGACAGCTGGATTCTTCAGATGTGGGGTGTTGTGAATTTAACTTGCAAATATTGTCTTTACAACACTTGCCTTCCATTGTCTGCATGTGTGGATTGTACTTTGAACAATTTGTGCTATTTACTTCACATACCATATTCAAACAAGCAAAGCTGGTTTTGCTATGATATAGAATAGCATGCATTTCACCCATTTTCCAGATTTTAAATGTATGTCTTTTTTCTTTTTTGATAGTTTTTTTCTTCTTAATACACAAACTCCTGATTTGTAGAGGTTGACATGGGGAAAAACAAACGGCGTTAAGGGGCCCTGTGATGTGAAGTGCCTTATGCATGGGGCATTTTTTTTTTCTTTTTGTCTGTGATGTGTGCTTTGCTATCAGACATTTTGTGGCCCAGGTTGATCACTGCTATGCCAACCAGAGACATCAGGATGTGAAACTGATGAAAAGTGAAGAATTTCCCTGGACTTCTTTTTTGAATGTATCATGTTTGTGTTTTCAAAGGCCTGGATCGTAATGTTACAATTTGGTGTCATATAGTATGCCCACAGAAAAGAGAATAGCCAACCCCTAAATTGCATATATTACACAGGCATGCACATAGATATCAATAACACATGCACATAATTGCATCCATCCATACTTGCATATAGGATTGTGCACACATGATCGAATTTGTAAACATGTATGACTCTTTACTAAAAGAATTTGTTAAAAAACAAAAGCATGCAAAATTTAAATCCGTGAGGGAAAAAAAATGTGCATATGTGCGCGCATGTACACACACACACACACACACACACACACACACACACACACACACACACACATACTCACACTCACACAGAAATCGCAAACATCAGTAAACATTCCTGGTCAGTTATTAAGTTCCTTGTCATGTTTGAGTTTGAGACTTGTGTTTTTTGTTTTGTTTTGCAGGTTGGCCTTGTTTTACAATGAAAGTCGGCAGCAAAGTGTCCATCCAGCTGTGATGAGTTTGACTGACTGTGTGCAATGGCCTGTGGGACATTGCCTTTCTGCCTGTGATGCTGTGGCCCCTGCTTCCTCTCCCCCCTGTTCCCAAATGTCATGAACAAGAGAACATGGAACGCGTATCGTTGCACCTGCATACGACACAGATCATCTGCTGCCCTGGGCTTGTCACGTATGGAACCAGGGGACTGTGTTGGAGAACAATGTGTTCAGTAGACTTAGGGTGGAACTGTGGATAGATGGTGTTTATGAAAGGCACACTTGCCGATGAGGATTGTCGGGCTTTCTCAAAACGTTCTTTTGCCCTTGGTTTATACGTGTGTGTTGCTGCATGTTTGTTTTGAGTATGTTGTTGGCTGGTTAGTTGTGTTTTGTTTACGTTGTACTGGTTGGTCTGTTCATTACCCTAGGTTTGCATGTACAAGTTGTTGTGTGTTTGCCTGATTCTTTTGTCAGTTGGTTTGATTTACCTTACTGCCACACAATCTCCCTCCTCGCCTCCTCTTCTACGATAGCAGGTGATAGTGTGTTGTTTGGTACATGTAGGGGGGGGGGGGAGAGGGGGGGTGGGGGGTGGGGAACCTGTTACCAGATGCGATACATTATGATTGTCAGCATCTGATGACATCATGTGATACCAGCTAGATTTCCTCATAGGAATACATGTCCTTGGGGACTCGTTACATGAACTTTAAAGCAGCCGTTCCTCCTTTTCAGACTAACGGTTCCATGAACATCATGACTATTTGAGAAAGGAGGGACATTTTGCTCTGCAGAAAGAGCGCGCTTTCTGTTGGGAAATGAAGATAGGCGTGTTTTTAAATGTTGATCATTGTATGTTTGCCTTGCCAGGCAATTAATCCTTTTCTCTCTGTCTGTCTTTGCCTTGTTGTTCTCTCTTTGTCTTAGGGGTGTAAAGCATTGAATCGATTCAGACCATAACTATACATGGAATTCTTTCAGAACATGAAAAGGGCTGTACAAATTCAAGAACAGGAGGTTTGTGCTTGTCTTACAGAGTACTAAATCTGTATTGGTTCAGAATTTTATCACAGATATGTTTTTAGGATGAAAAAAGCAGCCAACACTCAGGTAGTGGCAGTTAAAATTTTCGGTTTATTGAATCTTCCTCAATAAAACCAAGGTCTGACAATTTCAGGCAAATCACGCCTTTTTATGCACACTCTGAATGCTCCTGACCTTGCATTCACTATAAAAAAAAAAGTTAACAGTAGTCGCTGAAATGAATGACGGCACCCATTAAAAACTTGGTGAGTAAACATCATATTGCATTGAAAATTTTAAAAAGTGCGTTTTAGACCCCTTCCTCTATCCCCACTTTGATATTTTGTCATGCCATGTCCATCAGCTGACGTCAGTATGTAACTGATCTGTTTATTCGAGAAAGATTTCCTTACTTATACTTCCTCTATCCTTTTAGAAAAAAAAAAAAAGGAAAAAAAAACCCTCACTTCCCCTCAGAAGACATCACCATAATACTTTCTCCCTCTCACACACTCTACCTCACCCCAGTCTCTCTGTCTCTCCTCTCTGTCTGCCTGTCTCCTGCTCTTCCTCTTTCTCACCCTCTACTCTGTCTCTCCCTGTATCTCTCACTGTCTCCGCCTCTCTTGTTTTTGTCTCTCCCTGTCTCTCTCTCTCCCTCTCCCTCTCTCCCTCCTCCCCCCATTCTCTCTCTGTCTCTCTCTCCCGCTCAAATCCTGCTGGCAATTCACTTGCTTCTTTCTCCCAAGATCCAGGATCAGTCATACACGTTAAGTCCATCTGGCCAATTTGTTTTCAGTTTATGCCTCCAGAATCTCTCTCTGGCTCTTCTGTTGGTGGTGTCTTCTGAACGCATCTTGTCCATGACAGTGGCTATCATGTCCAGGATGCTGCGTCCAGAACCCTGAAAGTGGCGAGCCACCAGCGTGTCTTGCTGGTACTGACTGGTGTTCTTGGTCACTGTATTTCTGCTCTCCGGGTTGATGCCAATGCTAGAGTGGTGCGCATGAAAGCGTCTCTGCAATGTCTGACTGGTTTTCCCCACATACTGTACATCACCTCACTTGGCACAGTCAATGAGGTACACCAGGTTTGTGCTCTTGCAGGTCACTGTGTTTTGTATGGTGATCCTGTGGCCAGTCCGGACGCTGCAGAAACTGGCGGTCTGTTGTAGGTGGAGCTGGCAGATGATGCAGCGTCTGGCACTGCACTTGTAGCATCCAGGCTCAGCATCTTCCTGGTTCTGCGATACTGGAGGAGCGGTGGGGAGAGTGGGAAGCTTGGAAGGCATGAGAAGCCTGCGGAGGTTATGGCTGTTTCTTTCTCCGATGGTGGGCGGGTGTGGCACGGCCTTCTTCATTCTTCTGCTCTGGTGCAGTGTGGGCTCCTTCAGGCAACGTCCAAGAGGTGGGTGTGTTGGGTTGTGTGTCATCACCACAGGCACTCTGTCTGGTTTCAGGTTCTTGGATGCATACTTCAGCGTGTCTTTTCTTGGCATGTTGGTCACTTAGTTAATGGCCATGTCTAGAAGTGGTCCTGGGTATCCTCGCCTTTGCAGTCTCTGCGTCAGTTCCTCACTCCTCTGACGGAACAGCTTATCAGTGGAGCAGATTCAGCGTAGCCGTAGACTCTGTCAAAATGGGATGCTCCTCAGGCAGTGGCGTGGGTGGCATGAGTGGAACTGGAGCAGCATGTTGGGTTTCATGTGAAGATCTGTGACCAGGTGGCTGTCCACTATACTGATGCTGACGTCCAGGTAAGGGATGTTAGTTCTGCCGTAGCTCCAGGTGAACTTGACTGTCTGACTGTCTGGTGTTGTTGGTTCAGCCAGTGAAGGAACAGCAGCAGGTTTTCTTCACCTTTTGTCCACTGCAGTAGGATGTCATCAGTGAAGTGCCTCCAGTTCTTCCGTTGTATTTGCCATGGTGACGTGCACAACAGCCGCTCTTCCAACCACCCCATGAACACGTTTGCAGTGGCTGCTGGGTTTATTGAATCTTCCTCAATAAAACGAAGGACTGACAATTTCAGGCAAATCACAACGCCTTTTTATACACACTCTGAGAGCTCCTCACCTTACATGCACTCGTCAAAAAAGTTATCAGTAGTCACTAAAATGAATGACAGCACCGGTTAAACACTTCGTGAGTAAACATCATATAGTATGAAAAAAAAGTGCTTTTTAGACCCCTTCCTCTATCCTACTTTGATATTTTGTCACGCATTGTCCACTAGCCGACTTCAATATGTATAACTGATCTGTTTATTCAGGAAAGATTTCCTTTACCTTACTTATACTTCCTCTATCCTTAAAAGAAAAAAGAAAAAACAACCTCACCTCCCCCGAAAGATATGTTTGTGAGCATTTGATGTTTTTGAAATGGTGTTTATGTAAGTCCCTAGTAACTGAAGATGATGTAGAATGACTTTTTGCTTGTTCTTGCAATATCACTGGGATAATTTGTCATCAGTTTCCATCGCAAATCCTCTGACAGTTTAATTCAGCAGGGGATGATTCTCTTGATATCTTATATGAAGTGTTAAAAAATTTCTGCCCTTGGATTCAGATTTTTTTTTTTCTTAAGAGATATCTTTGAATGCATTCATATAACCACAAAATTGTGTGCACAAAGACAGATTCATATAGCTGCAATTTTTATTAATGGAAAATTCAAATCATTTGGAGATAGCACTGCTGGCTAGAATCCCATTAGTGTCTGCATAATCACTGAGGGTATTTTTCACATGTGGTGTTGATTCATATAGAATTTACATGGACGTGGGTGGGTTTTTTTGTTTGTTTGTTTTGTTTTGTTTTATATGAATGGATGTTTCTGATTTATTTCCATTTATGCCAGATGAAATTTATGTTTTTTGCATACAGAGGGCATTCTACAAAGAAAACAGTGGTAAAAACTTAAGAATTTCTTGAGGTCAGATCCTGTTGTAGTTTGATATTGGGATTACAAAAGGCAGATGTTGACATTATTATGACTTTCACAGTCACGGTCAGTAGTCCTACTGAGCACCAGGGCTCTGGGGTGCTTCAGTGATTGTGCAGAACAGTTGTCCCCACTTTTGGTAATAATTGCCACGCATCAGGAGTGCCTGGCGGTTACTAGCTTCGATTGATGGTTTGAATTCTATAAAAGGAGAGTTGTTTGGTTTAAATGTAGACCTTCCTCACCCTCAGTGGATGGATAAACTTGGCAACAAACTCAATGGATCGTCATTCCATTTCCTTGGTGAAAGTTGTGTTGGAATTGAAGCACCCTCTATGAAAGCAGATCATGTTCTTTTTTTTAGCTCGGCCTCTTTTGACTGTCATGTCTGCAGCGAAGTGAATCAGTACTGGTAAAGCATAGGAAACCAACGCAAAAGATGAAAGCAATGCCATGCACCCATTGTTTAATGAAAAAAGCCTGAGTCTGAAACAATCTTTCATTGTCAGGGTAGACTTGTTAGAAGTAAGTGGAGGCTGTGTTTGTTGGAAGAAGTCAGCTCATGCTTGATAGAATCATTGTTTTCTATTGGTGTTAATATGTTCAGTGATTAAGGAGATAAAGTTTGGGCTGATCTTTATAAACTTCTTGTTCCACATGATTTTAATCAATACTCGCATATACTGTTAATTGATCTTTTCGTTTTATTTAAAAAAAGGTTAGTATCCTTTGGATGTTGAAATGTGTTTCTGTGTTGGTGTTGCCATTATGACAAGTGCCATTCATGTTTGTTTATGGCATAAATGCATGATACTCATGAGAAGGAACGAAGAAAGTGTATTGTGAATGCACAATTGCCATAAATCCTTGCCATAGTATGAAAGCATAGCCTTCAGTATTAAAGTCTCCAGTATTTTTCTTTTCCTATTTTTTAATCTTCTTTTTTTTTCTTCTCTGCGTGATACATGATTTCAAAGTATCTTCTGTCATTTTCTGATTGTGATGAAAAACTTTGTTTGAAATAGTAAACAGATGATTTTAAAGAATAAAACAGTGATAGCAGTAGATCTACAAAAATGGGGTACAGAAATCACTCAGAACAGTATTACAAATATAGCAAATAAACGACGTTCTTAAATTGATTTTTTTTTTTCTACTGAAGTACTGTTACGCCTGCACATTTGGTTTTTCATGTGCCTAGTCTGAGATTTTCTTAACAGCGCTTGAGATATATGTATATATTATATATCATCTCACAATTTTTGTTTCAGAATTAAAAAAAAAAAAATTTAAATGTAATCCTGAATAGCAGATATGTGCTTAAATTAAAGTTAATATAATTGTTTACAGAAGACCTTTATGATCACTTAACCTTTAGCCAGTGATGTACCTGTGCAAGATACGTGCACTCAGATCACGATGTTGGGCCAACGCTCAGTGTAATGCTGAGTAAGTGCTAGCTTGCTCTCGTTCTGCATACCAAGCATATGTATCCAATTTATAACCAGGCTTGCTTGCCTTTGAAGTTGTCTTTTAATTATGTGTGACTTTTAGAGCGTATTACTTTTGTCCTGTGCACATGAAATAAAAGATGTGATGGCGAGTTTTTCAAACCAGCTTATACATCCAAAATGTGCATCAGATATCTGCTCAGTGTTTTTCCACTGGATCATTCTAAGTGAATTCTGCAAGAAGAACTGCACAATCAAACAGTGGAGATAAAATTTCCATGCAACTGGTGTCAAACATCCAGGGGACGTGCTTCCAAGTGTCCTGGACCTGGCAGATCTGAACGATACTGATTAAGAGGAGGGCTGTCTTTTGCAAGCTAAGACAGCGATGTGTTACGAACAACTTGGATTTTGTTCATTTTTTATTTCATGTACTTTTATGGGTCTAGCTGAAATAGACTGAAAATCTGTGGGCAAAAGAAAATAGTACATGTTAATATCTGGAATAGGTGAACATTTTTGTCAGCATATAGACCAGAAAGTTCTTCAGCAGGCTAAAGGTTAACGATTTTGATATAATCATGAGTAGCCCATGGATTGTCTGCTTGAAGCAAAAGATAATATAACTGCATATGTAAAACCTTTAAGATCACGGTTTGAATAAGTTCTTTTCTAGCTTATGTATGTCTTAACACAGAGTAAAACATACAGTATGTTTCGCTTTCCAACAAAAATGTAGAGATGAGGAAAAATCAACATCTGTTATGGTTTCTACACCTTTCTAGCTTATGTATGTCTTAGCATATTCTGTTCCGTCTGTGATGAAAGTTATTGAATAAAGACTTTGAGAAAGTGGCTTAGAATAGAAAAAAAACCACCAAAAACATTTAACACAGAGGAAATAGTAAAACATACAGTATGTTTCGCTTTCCAACAAAAATGTAGAGATGAGGAAAAATCAACATCTGTTACGGTTTCTACACCTTTCAGTCAGCAAACCCATTCATGAGCACAAAACATAGAACAAGAGTTCTGAAGGAACATTGCTTCATTTTCTTGCCACATTTCCCTCCTTTTAAGCATTGGGTGGACTTTATCTCTCCTTGTTCTCTCTATGTCTCTGGAGTGCCACACCAGTTTTAAGTAATGTCATCGGCATGTGCCACATGTTGACTTTTGAGCCATCTGATAAAATGCTTATTACTCACTAATTTTTCTTTCTTTCGGTTTTATTTTCATTTTGTTATTTATTTATCTATTTATCTATTTTTGTTGTATATTTGTGAAACTTCTCAGATTGAAAGACGATATATTTATGAATATTAGACCTGTACCATTTTCTGGAAATAAACAAAAACAAATTTTTATGGTATTAGTCTGAACAAAATACACACTGAATGAGAAACAGGAAAAGATCAGGAAAACAATAAGGGAAAGGAGGCAGTACAGAAGATACTTTGAAATACGATGTTCTTCAAATCTTCCACAGCCAGAACAAAAAAATCTGTTACAAGAACTGAACAGTAAGCACTAGTTTTCTTTGCAGATGCCTGCTACTTCATGCATGAGAATACCATTCCCTCCTACCCCCCCCCCCTCCTCCCTCCCCCCAACACCTCCAGATCTAGTGAGAGACAAATGTGCTGGTGCTTGGCAAGACATTATCTTCCATACCTATCTGATAGGAGGATGAATTTTTAGGCTCGACTCCAGAATCCTGATTTTTCAGGTACAGATCTTCAGACACTGTCATACTGCCGCACAGTTTAATCATCTAATCCACAGTCACTGCATCATGGAACAGAGGACAAAACTCGTCTCTGCCTGGATCTACGTCAGAATCGTCTGAATTACTACCATGTATATTATCTTTCCACTGTGTGCATTGTTCAAAATCTCTTGTAAAACATTTTGCTACTGTTACTTCCCAACTGTTAACAACACTGATGTCTGCATGCAGCCACCATTTTAGGAAACCACATGGTCAGCACAAAGTATTTTCCCAGTGTATTTCACAAAATCTGCTGCACAGTCAAAGGCAAATAGTAGCAGTGAAACTGAACCGTAGCTGAGCCTGTGCTTTGTTTCCCTCCAACTGGCTTTGATGTGAATTGATGACACCATAGGACAAATATTTACAGGCTCAGAATCAGTTTTAGCAACATGTACTTTGTAAGTTACAAGTTGTAAGCAAACAAAGGGTAAGTCTGTCTTCGTTCATGTATCTTTAATTTCAGTCGCTACTTGTGGTTTCTTTTGTAATTGTACTTTTGTCTATAATATTGTCGTTCTTATCTCATTTCCGTGGAAATAAATTATTACTGCAAGATTCAAAACATCAGATTCACAGATCGTATCACCAGTTAACAAGTATGTCATACGATTGGGGGGTCACATGCAACCATACAAAAATCTAATGACATCAGGCGTGAAAAACAACCTATTTTGGTATGGCAGTATAACAAGATCCAAAGGCCTTGATAAAACAATCCTCCAGGGAACTGTTGAAGGAGGGAGACAGAAAAAAAAAATCACAATAGGATGACAAAATTGCAGAGTGGACATGGAAAACATTTACAGAGACTAGAAAAAAGAACACAATAGGCTGGCAAAATTGTTGAGTGGACATGGAAAACATTTACAGAGACCAGAAAAAAGAACACAGTAGGCTGGCAAAATTGTTGAGTGGACATGGAAAACATTTACAGAGACCAGAAAAAGAACACAATAGGCTGACAAAATTGCCGAGTGGACATGGAAAACATTTGCAGAGACCAGAAAAAAAGAAGCCACAATGGGATGAAGGATGTCAAAATTGCCAAGTGGACATGGAAAACATTTGCAGAGACCAGAAAAAAAGAAGCCACAATGGGATGAAGGATGTCAAAATTGCCGAGTGGACATGGAAAACATTTGCAGAGACCAGAAAAAAAGAAGCCACAATGGGATGAAGGATGTCGGAATTGCAGAGTGGACATGGAAAACATTTGCAGAGACCCGGGCTTTGCCACTCAACTGATGGACCTGGAGGAAGCTAGTGAACTGTTTTTCCCTCTGGTGCCCCAGTTACTCCCCTTGGAGTTGAGGGAAGAGAGGGAAAAGAAAGATCATTTAGCTCATGCAGTGTTTGTGTCTAATGCCTACCATTTGTTTTCCTAACTGTGAGTAGACCCCTCCTTGTGCCTGTATGCATTGATGTGTTTGCATGACCTAGGCGTGTGTGCTTGTATGTTGCTGTTTTCTTCTGATTTGTACACTGCTTTGATTGAATACATTATGTGGATAGTTTGTGATAAGGTCATATGAATGGTAAATGAAGTGCTATGAAAAGCTTTAAAAAAGAAGTGGCGCATGCAGTATTTATGAATTCTCGTGCAATTGAATATATCTCAGGCTTCTGTTTATCTGTTCATTTGCATGCTTTGGTTTTTGTGGTTGGTTTTGTCTTTGGAAGTTGTCCTGTACTCTTACCTGTTTGTGTTTCGAAACACTTGAGATCCGGTTGCATTTGTTTTTAAAGGTCTGATGTAAGTTGATTTCTCCTGTTTTGGTTTACTTTGTAGAAGCTTGAGATGTTAGTGTGGTACAAATGTAGGATGTACAGACTGTTATTGGTGGTTGTTTCTCACTTTCTGTGGAATTTTCATCTTCATTTTAGTATTTCAACATCAGGATATTTGACTTCCATTACTCCTCACCCCTCATCCCCTGCCCCCTGATCTGCACCGCTGCTGTCTTGTGGCCTTTTCTCATTCACCCGATGGCCCTGCTTTCTTTCCAGTCCATGGGTTCTTGACATTTGTTTGTTAGATTCATTTACACATTTGGTTTTTTTAATGTTTTTTGTTGTTTTTTTTTTTCTGTAGATCGACAGAATTGCATGGTTGTAGGGTGTTTTTTTTTCATATATAATTGTGTGGTTTAAAAATTTTTGTTGAAGAAAGTTGTCTGACTGATGGTTTCAATCCTTGTGACAAGCCTGTCATCTTAACAAAAATGCCTTGAAGCCTATGCATTTGACTGTGCATTGGCCATGCATGTGTGCTGTGCAAACAGACTCATTGGAAAATGAATTGGAAAGCTGTGTGTAGAAGAGAGAGAGAGAGAGAGAGAGAGAGAGAGAGAGAGAGAGAGAGAGAGAGAGAAGAACATGACTTTATTGGCAAACTTAGAATGATGTGTTTGGTTCAGAAAGTCATGTGAAGATAATGTTTTGTTTTTCTAGAGCATTGTATCATTACAGTGAATGTACATGGACTTAGAGATTAATTTGGTCATGGATATTTGTAATTGTTAAAAAGAAGTTGAAATACTTCCATGGTTTGTATGTCTTATTATCTAGCTTTGCCATTATTGCATGGCTTTTAACTGTTTTTCCCATGTTCATGTTCTTTTTGGAGGGTGGCTTTTCACTGGTGTACGTCAGCCAAAATAAAGCTCTTGTCTGATTTATTTTTCAGTCAGATGTACCACTGGTGAAAAGTTTAGGGACATTGAGAAAGACATATTTACAAAAAGCGGTGCTGTCTGTTTCAAAACATACTGATGCAGAATGAAGTATTCAGCTAGAAATTTATTCAGGAATGGGACAAATTTAGTCACCTGGACACACTTGAAAAACCAGCGTTGATTGTGACGACCTTTCTTGCCCTGGGATTGACCCTTTGAGTCCAATCAGTGACTGTAAAGTGTCCCGCTGGATGGCCAGTGTCAGCATGATTCTTTGTGTCTGCTGTTCTAGACACACTTGTCTCTAAACATGACCACTGTGAATGTCACGATATGCATGTCTGCAAAGCAGTGAGGTTTTCTTTTTTTTTCTTTTGCAGGCCAGAGGGATGGTCTTAAGCCCATTTGAAGCCTTATCTTTGAATACAAGTTCATTTGCTTGGCAAGGCAAATAGAGCAGACTTGTGCAAATAAATCTTAACCGGAAGTACTTTGACGTAACATACCCTTATGGTGTATGTATCATCAGATTTTAACCAGGAGTGCTTTTATATAGCACATCTTTATGATTTTATGTGTCATCAGAGAATTGGCTACAGACCTTTTTTAAACTCGTACACAGTGATTGGCGTCGATATCCTTATTAGAGGATCATGTTACGTTAGTGATGCCAAGACAGGTCAAACCTGGCAGATTGTTTTTGACATCATACACTGAGTCATGGCAGATTGTTTTTGACATCATACACTGAGTCATGTCCAACTTGGTGCAGTATGTTTGCTCTGCTGATCAAAGTGTGTCCAGCGCTGTACTACAAACCTACACATGCTTTTAGACAAGTTCATGGTTTCTCTCTGTTTGCCAGTCGCACAGCCAGCTTACTGCCATGGGACTTGGACCTTCTGACCAAAACGGAAACATTCCCTATCTAGCGTGACTGTTTGTTCTACCCAGTCACTAATGACACCCGGATCTTTTCAATCCAGAGGAGGCGTTTGCCTTGGACAGTACACCACACATCTCTCTTGTTGCATACTGTCAACAGTGGTAGGAAAGAAAGGGGGGCATGCAGAAAATCATTTAAATGACTTTTTTTTTCAGATATTGTGCCATAAACATTCAAGGGAGAAGAAGCTTTTTCTTTATAAATGTGTATGAATGGTGGGTGGAGGAAAGAGATGTAGGTGGGGGAAGGGTGAACGGATGGAAAAAGAATGGAAAGGACAAATGGAGAGATTTTTTTATGCAAGGAGAGCCATTTCAAACATACTGTGCAAATCTTAGATTTCTTTCCCCTTTAGAGTGAGTGTCATTTCTCTTTTATTGTTCAGTCGGAAGCTTAGAGCTCAAGTTTAATGAAAATGATGGAATACTTAAAGCTTTGTAAAGTGAGCATTTTCTGGCTGTGAAATGATAGTTGTAATGGATGAGTTTAGGAATCCTGTATTAGGTGAAGCAAAGTACAGTTTTTGTAGCAACTATTTGTTTTGTTTTGTTTTTGCGGTGCATTTTTACTTTTCCGATGTGCATGTTTATTGTGGTTAATTGATGATTTGATGGGATGAATATAAGTATTTGAAATAAAACTGGTAAGTTTAGTGCTATGGTTGGCATCATGATGGCAGGCTGGGAAGTCATGGGTTTGATTCTCATTAGAGCCATTGATTTGTGTGGTTCTCCCACATCCATGTGCTCTCAGCCTCCTGACCAGCCTCCACCCTGAGTTGAGTTTGTTATGGGGCTCCACTGGGAAGACTGGAACCATACAGCTGGATCTCCTCAGGCAGGTTGCTCATGATGACATGGTGTTGATCTTTCCCTTTAGATGGCCAGTGCTGGAGTTGCTACAGGACAAACCAGGATGTTGTGAAGAAAGAGTCGGAATGAGAGGCATGCAGTAATGCCACTGAAGTTGCACTCAAGGTTAGACAGCTAAAGAAAAGAATGAAGAAATGATAGTAAATCAATATTTGAAGTAAAGGAAACGAATTTTTTTTTTTTACTTTCAGGTAGATTTGTTTTTTACATGTGTGCACCTAAACTTCATTTTTCGTTGTGTGTAACGTTTTTGTGTTTGCAGAAAAGGTCCTACCATCATTTGATCAGCAGTGCTGTGAATAGCAGATCTGCTAATTGGCCTGATAGTGTTAAACATTTTTATGGTGCAAAGAGTGATTTTGGAAGTGTGATATGTTTGTGTTTGTTGTGTGTGTGTGTGTGTGTGTGTGTGTGTGTGTGTGGGTGTGTGAGATTTGATTTTAATGCCACCACTGAAAGTGTTTGTCAGAGAGATTATCGTAAGATTCATGTGCTTGACAGACATATGCTGAGTGATGTTGGATTCTGCAATTCCAATTATACTGGATCTGTGTTATCGTCAGGATTGCAGTAGGTGAAGCTGAGTCCTACAGTTCTGTTTCTTTCTGTATTGTAACTTGTTGTGGATTATGTTAAAGAGCAAGAAGACTTAACCAAAGAGTATTAACAATCAGTGTGCCGGGTGGATGACTGACTGTGGCGTTATCGATATTTGAGTTGAACTTGTGTCCTGTGAGAGGGTGATGGAGATTTTCACTGAAAGTAGAAGTGTGCTTAGTAACACACTGGAGTACCATTGGCCACTGCTACTTGGTAATGCATGTGAAAAGCAGTGATGAATGTTCAGTGAAGGTGATGAGTGCTGGCAAGGGACTAGCTAGCTAGCAATGAAGAGTTGGTGTGCCCGAACAGCTGGCGTGTGCTGTAAATGACTGATGCTTCTGCTGGTGGTTCCTATGGTGAATAGTCATGATGGTGGTTCGTGACATTTACAGACATATCAAGAAAAGTATACAAGGAAGGCCAATAGAATAGCTGGTCTCAACTAGGGAGCATTACCTGTTTTGAATATATGCTTTCAAAGGTGTAAAAAACTCTGAAAACTAATGCTCTGTTTCTGTTTGTATGTCTGTCACTACTTTTAAGTTAGTCTGTCATGGAAAGATGTTTCACAGCTTTTGTACTATGTTTAACAAGTAAAGTAGATACATTTGAACAGGATTTATATATCAAAGTTCTTGTTTATCTAATGCATTGTGTATTCTATTTTTAAAAGAGAATGTATTTTTAGCTGTATTCACAATTTAGTACATGAATAGAATTGAATCAACAGTGCATCACGTGTATTTTACAAAACTTTCAGTCAACGCACAGTGAATGATTATAATAGATGTGGTATGATAGATGTGGTATATCAATTACATGGATCACATTTTATTAAGAAGGCTATATGATTGATAGAAGTTTGGGACTGTATCAGTTATGTAGTTGTTTTTTTTTCTGAAAATTCATCAAATTCATTGTTGTTCAGGTGGATCACCAAGTGTCAGATTGTTTTGACAGGCATAACGCTTGATCTCGAGCAGTGACAAGTAACATGCCAGTCATGGTTCACTGTCACAAGAACTTGGCTTCATCCCAGTCACTTCCATTTATTAGAAGTACTCTTATGAGAGGGAGTGAATCTTTCCACGTTCCCTTTCCATGTTGCATTCTTGGAACATGTGCTCTCGCACACGCGCGCATGCACACACACACACACACACACACACACACACACACACACACACACACACACACACACACACACATGCATACATACATACACACAAGCACACATATACTGAAGAAAAAAGTTAAACTGAAGATTTATGAACATGCCCTTACGCACTCACTCCCTCTCTCACTACTGAGAAGATTCTTATTTTGCTAGCAGGTGAATGTGAAAGACTTACCCATCTGTCGAGGCCTGAGAGCAATCATGTTGACACATTCAGTTAGAAGTCTTGCATAGCTCTGTGAAATACATACCAAATAACAGAAAAGCTTTAAAAGAGTAATTTCCCACACAATGACATTTTTCTGTCTTTTTCGTTTGGACTGAAGGTAGATGTTCACCAGATGAACAGTGTGAGGACTGATTGAGTGTTCACAGGCATGAGGGTGGTTTTGGGGGAATCCAATGTGTCTGTTGGTGCTGACAGTGAGAGGAACTTGTGATAGAGGTGACAGCTTAGGTATGGTTGATGATGTGCAGTGAAAGCAAGGTCTGGTTTGCATTTTTAGTTTGATAATAAAGCTCTCAAAATGATGTTTGACAGAGTGGTGCGACTATGTGTGTGTGTGTGTTTGTGTGGTTGGTCAAGAGAGTGTATGACCGCTATAATGGATTAGTATTGGAATTTTTAGGCAACATAGTTTTTCATGTTATTTGGTTGGAGTTCTGAGGTTTGCACTGGTGAGGTAGCCACATTCCAATGTGAAGCATTGTATTTTGTGTGTGTATGTGAGAGGTCTATCCAACCACACAAGTTGACTACTATCTTATCTACAAAAAAAAAAAAAAAATTTCAATGGGATTGAACATGTGTGCATTGGTGGGATTAAAAAAAAAAAAAAAAATACACACACACACACACACACACACACACACACACACACACACATATATATATATATATATATATATATAATTTTTTTTTATCAAAGCCGTCACACACAGGGCCTCAACCTAAAGTCTCAATCAAAAGATTTTGAGGAGATAAGGAGTCTGCACAGATTTGATTTTGAAGAGATAATGAACCTGGTTGCTTGAATTGGGGATTGAACCAAGGACCCCAGAGTCAAGAGAACAAAGCTTTATCCACTCGGCCAACCAGGCCAGACCAAACAATCTTGAGGAAGGAATACAGCAATTCAAAGAACCATTGAGTGCAAAGATGCTGTTTCTATTGGCAACAAGGACAATGTGATTGGTGAGAGCAACATCCTGTTGGCCCTGAACTCTTTAAGAACAAGTTATTCCAAATCAGTCTCTGTGAGGAAAGAACAGAACAAAGCAGAGCAGATACACAGTGTAAGGCATTCTCTGTACCGATGCAGCTCTTGCATCAGAAATAGAGCATGCTTTGTCATAAAGTTTGTTGCAGTCTTTCACAACGACTAAGACCTTGATCCCGGACCGTCTCAGTGCAACTCCAGGCTGAGTGGAATAAATTGAAAGAGAACGGCTTAACTAGTATATTTTTCATACATAACTTTGAAAATTATGTTGAAAAAAAAAAAAGACTTTGCACACTTATGAAATTATTAAAAAATAAAAGACTTTGCACATCTATACTCTCTTTCTTATTTCCCTTTCTTTTGTCTTTCTTTTGTAACTGTTGTTGAAAAATTGGATATATCCCTTATACACTCTTAACTGTAAACTGACATGTTTGTAGAAGCACATAATTAAACACAAAAATACTAACAACTGTGCCATAAACTAGATCACACTCATGCATGTGTGCACTGACATTTGAATTTCATCGAGAGTCATCACTACCTGTAAACTAATCTATATCTGTAACACTGCAACTGCTAAACCATGAGGCTACAATGATCAGCAGTGACAGTTAAACATGCACTCATCACATCATTTCTGTCAAGAGATATACCCCATCCACACAGTTGTGTAAATATGTGTGTGTGTGAGTGCATGTGAAAGAATAAATGAGTGCTCAGTCTTTCTATCATTAAGCCCGTTTCTTAACAGATTCCATGAAACCTGTAGAAATGTTCAAAGAGGTGTGATTGTTTTGTTTGTAAAAGAGATGAATATTTAAAATTTCATTACAAAAATTATTGTGTAAATAGAATCTGTTTTATGCAGATTTAGAATGAACTTTTCTTTAATATGCATATATGGAATCGGTTGTGACGTAGTAACAGCTGTAATATGCTCCTCTACTCCCTGCGATTGGCTGGGTTATAAATAACATGAAATAAAAAGGGTGCTACACTATAAGAACAGTTGCAGCTTTGTCAAGGAGGTAACACTGCATGTAGATTGTTGTACCAAAACTACAGACGTACACTGCATTTGAAGAAATTTTAAAATGAAATAAACAAACCAGTAAATAAGAATGATGTGTGACCGATCAGGATCATAACAGGGTAGTGGTGGAATAGCGAATGAAGAACAAAAACAACAAAAAAATATCTTGTGCCTATGAAAGTCTGCGTGTGGGGGGAAGTAACTCAGAAGTCACCAAAAGGCCGAAGGGAAGCAATCCGTTTATTTTGGTTCCTGCAATGTAGGCGGAAGGTGTTGGCAAACTGTGTACTTCACATCAAAATACCAGACCTGTTCCACATGCCCCAAACACAGGGAGACATACGAGGTGAAGATGTTCTTGGTGGGACTGACTGGCGGAATGGCCTCGGGCAAAACGACAGCGATTAAGATGTTCAAAGCTCTCGGGGTTCCAGTGATTGATGCTGACCAGATTGCCCGAGATGGTACTTTCAGCTTTGATAGCTCGTATTGTGTTCGTTTTAATTCCTGTTTAAAAGTGAACGACCCACTCTGTCTCTGTCACTATCCCCAAAGACCGTTTTATTCGACCAGTGACAAGGACGAAAAGGCTGTAAATGAGAAAGATACAGGTTCTGTGAAAATTCGGGCGACTGCCTCACAGCCATTGCAATGAAAACGACGCCCCTTGTTTTTCAAAATCAACCAATGATTTATGTGCTTAACAAATGTGCAAAGGACAACTACACAGTAATATTACACCATCCACCAAGGGAACTTACTAGTTTACTCCCAGCCACCGGTGAATCACTCCAAGAAGTAATTGATATTCAATGTGACAAGGAATACATTGTTAACTGGAATTAGTACATAAATAACTGGCCCTTTGAGTCCCCTGGGCCATAACAAAACTGAAATTAAAGTTGTTCTTATTTTCACAATTCTGTCAACTTGTTCAACATGAGATTTTTGTAATGTTATTTTTATTTTCATCATTCTACCAACTTGCCTTTCAAGATACTTTTAATCACCCTATGACCAGATATATTTTGATATCAATTCTGTTTAGTGAGGAAATATGAATATAAATGTAAGACACATTTTAAATGAAGTGAATGGATATCAACTAGAACTTGAGGGCACTCTTTAAGGAGAGCACAGACCTCCATCATGATTGAACAATCCTTTACTCACTAGATCCGGCTTGAGATCCAGATCTGCACAAAATCGTACACTACAGATCAGTGAAATATCAGATAGATCCTGATAAATTTTCAGCGAGATGCAGGCATTATTTCTTGAGGAATGTGTAAAATCGGATAGTGCACGAATTTGTGAAGTTGGAGAAAGAGAAAAATATTCCAGGATCTGCCCTTTGATTTAAATATGCTCCTAACTTTTACTTGTAGTTTCTCCTTGAACCATTTCCATTTGCCCATTGGATTTAGTTGCAATTGTTTAAATTATGGTCATGTGATCTTGCTGACAGACCTACAAACCAGCAGATATAGATGAAAACACTACGTCCTTTGTGGAGGGATGGTAAACAGGAGATTCAGTGTGAAAGACAAAGAGAAACAGAGAAAGAGAATAAGCTTGGATGTTACACCAAGCACACAAAGTATTATGTGCCATTTTTCAGTAACAAAATAGACTTTTTTGAGCAGTTCTACTATTTTTCTTTAGGGGAGCTTCACATTATATTTTAATGTGTAGAAGTCAAATGGATTGCCATGAATCTACCATTAAGAAAAGAAGCTACAGAGTTGTTTAGTTACATATCATTCTTTGGTTCCCTGAATGATGTTCTGTGCTCATATTTTAGCTGTCATACTTAAAACATGATACACATATTTGATACATTATGGAAAAAAAAAAAACAGTTTCTTTAGCTGTCATTTTGTTGTTTTTCACTCATTTGAATCAGCTGAGTCTGAGTTTTGTAAATTGTCATTGATGGTTTTGAAGAAATGAGATGGAATGATACTATTGGTTTCATGGATGTTTTATCCAATTTGATTTGAGCAGTACATGACTCTGCCAGGCTGTGCTTTCTTTCACACCTTTAATAGTATTATCCTGGCATTGACCATTGAACTGCTGGAATCCTAGAGAGCTCATTCAATATCAGCACTAGCAGTTCCCACTAACAGAGAGCTGATGATATCAGGCCACCTTGAATCCATTCATGAGAGGTGATCCTGCACTGTTGAGCTACATTTTCTGATCAGTGTTCAAACTGACTAACTATCCAGCATCCTTTGTGGAGTGGGGATCGTCTCCACATCCATCTAACCAGTGACCCTTTGAATGGACTGAAACCATTACTTTTCGTATGAATTCATTGCAGCGGTCAGTATGAGAGAGGTAACAATGACTCAAAACTGACTTATCATGAAAACAGGGCATGAAGGTAACAGAATTTAAATTGAATTTTTTGGTGTCCTGCCGAGGGTGGAGTTAAGCTTCTGGTCTAGAGGACCCAGCAGGCGACAGATACTCTATGCAGTTATTTTCACAATAATCATCAAGTCAACCTGTTTAATTTTTTGTTGTTGTGACTTACGAAGGGCAGAGTTATATTTCTGGTCTGAGCTGACCAAGATGACCACAGATACACTGTACAGTTTATAGTCACAACAATCACTGAGTCAGCCAGGCCCAGAACGACAGACACCAACAATGTTAGTAGGGAAATTCAACCAACATTCTCTTAGAGGCATCCATTAAGTGGATGCCACTTAATGGTGTGATTCCTGTTTTCTGATCTGAGGTCACAGCAGTACTCCACATATGTAAACTGACTGTAGGCTACCTCTCATCTGTTGGTCTGTTATGCAATTGAATTTTCTTTAAAAGAGCTATGTCACAGTGACAGTGTGTTTGTTTTTCAGTTTTTGTTACATTCTTTTATTGTGCCTTTCAGTTGTTCAGCCAGGCAGACGAGCATGGAAGAAGATCAGGGAGGAATTTGGGGAGAAAGTCTTTTTCAGTGACAGACAACTAGACCAGGAAGCGCTTGGACAGTTGGTATTTTCCGACACCAAGAAACGCATGATGCTGAATGCAATCACTCATCCAGAAATACATCGTATGATGGTGTTACAGCTGTTTGTCTGTTTTTTGAAAGGTGAGTGAGTAGTGCTGATGACATGGTGTTTTAGTGTTTTCATAATCACACAACTAACACTTACTCTGAAAGTATACCAATTAGGAAAAAACGGGTAGCCAGTCTGTTAGCATTGTGAACTCAAGTCAGTGCTGCTCGAAGATGCAATGAATTGTGTATGTTAGAAATCACTTTAAATTGAATAAGATTATTGAATTTATGTAGTATTCTCAAATATATGCTTTGTGATTTTAAAAAAATTTATCATGTGACAGTTTTGTTCATTTCCTTTTTTTTCATTATTTTTTAAGACACAAAAACCTAGCTTCCAATGAAATTTATATTTTTAAGCGGTTTTGTATGTGAAAAAATTGGGTTGAGTGTGAGCGTAGCCTGCATGCGCACACACACACACGCAAACACATACACATACACACACACACACACACGCACACACACACACACACACACACACACACACACACACACACACACACACACACACGAACACGCATACACATGCGCACATACTCTCACTCACACATGCACTCACACACATGTAAACATGTACAAACACATGTGCATGCATGTGCACACACACACACACGCACGCACACATGCACACACGCAGGAGTACTGCTGCAATCATGCATGCACACGCACAAGCACACACACACACACACACACACACACACACACACACACACACACACACACACAACACATTCCGCTTTCTTTTTCCTCTCATTTCTTTCAACAGACACACACATACACACACACACACACACACACACACACACACACACACACACACATATATATACATACAAACATGGCCGCACATGCCCATGCCCACATGAATTTTCTGTGATCTACACACATCAGTTTTCTGTGTATTATTTACTTCAGAGGACATAAACAATGCAAATGGACTACTAAGGCACACACACAAAGCTTTTAGACTTTCTCCTTCATTTTTTTTACAAATCATTCAAGCAGATCTATAATTAGAAATAATCCATCATATGTTGCAGGTTACCAGTTTGTCGTGGTGGATCTGCCCTTCCTCTTCGAAACCCAAAGCATGATCTCCTATGTCAGCTATGTGGTGGTGGTTTCATGGTAAGCAACATTGTCTTCTTTTTTTTGCTTGTTGTCATTTAGATAAGAACATGAATGGGGCTGGTGGGTAGCTAAAAAGAACACCCACCAAAAACAAAAAACAAAAACAGACTAGCGACTGGGTAAAGGAAGGCAAATTCTGATTGAAGCATCTAGATATACACACTTGTTGTTGAAATGTACCTGCAAAATGGTTCTGACCATCCTGAGTATTAGAGATTTCAGAAAGCAAAGTTTCATGCTACTAGTGATTGCAGACCTGGGAACCTATTCAATGTTGGTATATTCCTATTTTTTGCAGAACTGGCATAAATATATTGTAAAATAAGAAACATGACTACAAAAAAAGTTTGATATTTGATCAGATTTATTTGCAAATTTGCATACCTTCTTTACGTACATCCAATGATTGATAATTGACACAAAATTTGGCAAATTTGAATAGAAATTTGCAGTTCCTTCTGTTTTGATTAGACACACTGGAATTTTGTAATATTGTCCACCTCAACTCAGCTTTTCAGTATGTTTTGCTGTTAATATTAGCAAATGCAAATAAGGTCACTTTTGTATTAAAGAAAAAAAAAAGAAAAAGAAAAAATCCCACTATGTCCAAGTAAGTGGTGATGAAGCTATGATTATCAAAGATTAATGTGAGGGCAAGATTGTTATCATCCCTTCTTTTTTTTCCTTTAAATTTTTAACCTCAAAGTGATAAGGTTGAATAGCAGCAGGACCTAAATCTGAACAGGAATGTTATGCTTCACTGATTAAAAGTGTGTGTGTGTGTGTGTGTGTGTGTGTGTGTGTGTGTGTGTGTGTGTGTGTGTGTGTGTGTGTGTGTTGTTGTGTTTTTTTCTCTTTCAGTTCATTTGACCAGCAGTTGCAGAGACTGATGAAGAGAAACAAGCTGTCCCATGATGCGGCAGAAACCAGGATCCGCACACAGATGCCTCTAGAGGAGAAGTGTCGGCGAGCAACCTTCATCGTCGACAACAGCGGCACAGAGGAAATGACCGAAAAGCAAATACTCGATCTCTACCACCTGTTCAAACGTTCAACTGCTCACTGGCCACTGCGCATTCTGGGCTGGACAGCCCTGACCATTTTGACCTGGATAGTATTGAAAATTGTACAGGTTGTGTGGTTTTAAGTTCTAATTTGGTGATCCTTCAACTCCAAGTGGAGCATGGAGGATTGTAATAAGAGCCGAAAAATCCAACATGCCCAAACTTTTAGGATAAAGCAGATCTTAAGTAATGATGTTTGAACAACTTTTCCAAAGTAAAACTTGCCGAATGCCAGTTTAACATTTTGCAGGCACTGAAATTGTTGAAATTGTAAACAGATTTTGGAGTTTGTGAAAGCTATTTTTTAGGCGCATATAATTTCTAATATCAAAGCATATTTTGGGCATTCCATTATACAATGAAATTCATTCTTGGTTACTGACATACGATAGTTTTTTACAGGTGTGCAATTCATGTGATGTGTGAACAAAGCATGTGTGCAATATTTCAAACATATGCATTACTTCATACACATTCCGTTTGTTTTTCATTTCCAGTGTCTTTTCTCATACTTATTTCCAAGACTTGAACCATCCAGTTGTCTACAAACTAGTGCTGTTTTTGAAGAAGAACTGCAGTTACCATAATTTTGAGGCACTTGGTGATTTTTACAAAGTGTTTATCTTTTACAGCATTCAATTGGATCATTATCACATCATCACCAGGCATGAATGAGGAAAATAGGTTAGTTTGTTCCCAGTAAACTCTGAGATCTTATATGTAGGTCTTGGATATTTCATGGAATGACATTAAGAAGAAATCTCATTTTGTTTAATTTTTTATATCTTTTCGTAACTTAGAACCTGTAGCTGCTTTCATTTGAACATCAAAAAGCACATGCAGTTGCAGATAAAATAAAAGCTCTTTGCCTCTTAGTTTTTCTCTCTTCCAAACATTTTGTTTGAGTGTCCTAATTATCGAGGTTGTTGTACTTGCAAAAAAATGCATTGGGTAGGAGAGGTAGGTATGAGAAAAAAACACTGAAATAAAAATACGGGTCAGTTTTCTGACATCTGACAGAAATATGTGTGGAAAGGCTCAGCAGCATGCATGGCTATAAATGATAATAGTGTGTGCCTGCAGGTGTCTGAAATATTGCACTCATAAGAAAATATTCACTCAAATGAAAATGAGATGGAGGGAGTGAGAAGGGCTCTTTCCGAAAACACGTTTTGAAGGGCTGTTACTGGTGATTCTTGTGACTCGTTTTTTCTCCAACACTTTCTTTTTACTCCCCTCCCCTCCTCCCCTATCAAGAAAGAAAATCTCAAGATTTTTTTCTTAACTTTTTTTTTTTTCACCTGCTTATATGTGATTATTTAGTTGTTTTTTTTATGTTGTTATGCATCATAATGAAGATAATCTGCTTGTGGATGGACTGGATTCAACGTTAAGCTGACAGAAATTATGCATGATATGTATCCTGTATTTTCTTCATGTTCTTTTTTCTTTCTCCCTTCTTTTTTTTTAAGCCAGCATGGGGAGATGGGTTGACACTCTTGGAATCTTTTTGAATGATTATTCTTGCCATCACAAGTGCAATGATATGGTGATGTCTTATATGGGAATTGTCTTTATTCCTGGCACACTGCTAGCATGACAGTCTTGTCTACCTCAAACGGAGAAAGAAAAAGTCCCTTAAGATAAACCATGGCTTTCCGCCTTGAAATTAGTTGCTTGTCACATAACAATGTTTGCCGCAACAGTCGAGATGGGAGGTGAAATAGGAGTTGGAGACGTCAGGAATTTAACTTTTGAGATCTGGCTGGGTTAGAGCTGGAACTGTGAGGATTTTTCATACACACCACTATCTGTGAATCCTTAGGTTTTCCTTTCTTTTTAAAATCCTGTTTGAAAACATCTGTCGCTAACTTTTCATTGATTTTCTTTAGGTGTTGCAGAAGGGAAATATCTTAAAGAGCTCATACCTCAGGGAATCTATGCTGGATTCTGCAAAGGTTTTCACCATTTAAAAGGGCATGAAAAAATACATTCAGATTTTGGAAGGAAAAAAAAAAAAGAAAACGCCTAACAATGGTGTTCTGGTGACAAACAACTGATTTTAAGGTGGCGAGTTGTGAGTGTGGCTGCTGCTAAGCGTTGAAGTGATTAAATTAACCAACAAAAAGTTGTCCCGCAAACTCCTCCCAAGAAATGTACATCCTTTGTTACCTTGGATTTGCTTGTGATGGGTGTCCATTCACAAGATGACCTTCTGAACAACCACCTTGGAATGATAACAACAGTGTCAAATCCCAGTCTGGGAAACAGGCGTATGAAAGAGATACATTTTCAAAGAGGGCAGAAATTTCAAAAGTTACAGTTGGCACTGTCATTTTTTACGCTTTGAATCCATCTTTTTAAAACCTGTTTGCTCGTATTTTTGAAGCAGTTCCTGTTTACTGGTAATTATCTATAAAGGATTAACATGTACAACTTTGATATTTGAAAAATTTGTTTTTTTTTGCAATACTCTGGCTGTTTTTAACTTTGTCTGTATTTTTGCGCTGTAGTGGTTTTTTTTCCTTGATGAACTGTTGGCAAGATGATTTACAGTTCAGTCTGATATTGAAAAGCCTCGTTACATATCTTGAGTTTGCTGACTTTACTTAATTGTTGTTTTATGTACACCTGCATTTACTGTCTTTTAACGTATGTATACGTATAAAAGTAATGATACCGGTGTTTTCAGTGTTTTGACTATTTTCATGTCTTGTTTGTCTGATTGACGTTTTGCATGTTGCAATTTTTCTTTTTATTTGTTTGTTGTTGTGTTTGTAAAGATAACTTTATCACCGTACTGATGTTTTCAATGCTGTGATGATTGTTGTTTTTCCTTTTTTCTGTTTGTTTGTATGGTTTTGCACTATGTGTGACAGGACCCCTTTGTGATGCTAGTCAAGGAACTTGTCTCGTCATTCCTGGTTGTTCTGTGAAGTGAGTTTTGCTGTTCCGAGTTGGAGAACCTTCATTTGCCTGTTTATCATTGAAAATAAACTTCCAATAGTTTTAGATTGGCCAGGAAAGGGAAGCCATAGACTTTGAAAAAAAAAGAAAAAAGAAAATCTCCGACAACCCATAAAGAACACAAAGACGAGCTCTTGTGCAACATAAAAGCAGTACTTTGAATGACACTTTTGCGCATGATGATAACTACTGCTTAAGCTGGCACTAAGCTACAAATCAGAAACATGTCAAAACTCTAGCAAGCAAACAATATTTTGAGTGAGAAGTTGAACAATGATGAATATTGTTTACTTACTTTAACAAATACCCTGTTTTACAACTGGTTTCTTTGATGAGACGACATTTTTTTATTTTTATTTTTTTTTGTTTATGTACTATTTCAGTTACTGGCTTTGCAAGATTTGAATGTTTATCATCTTTGATCTCCTTTACAATAAGTGTATAATAAGTGTAGGTTGTGTCGCATATGAATGTTATGCGTGTGTTGGTGTTTGATAATGTGTAAGACCAGCTGCAATATTGTTTTATGTATTCTTTGCTTTTATCCTCTTTTTGTTTTAAAGGCGTATTCCGTCCTTCTCTTTCGTGCCTTCTGTGTTCAGTGCTGGACATATGGATTTTGATTTGGGACACCTTTCTATTCAATCCATTTCATTTCTTGGGTGCCTTATCAATCTATTCAGTCCCACTGGAATGTATTTTTTGTGTTCATTTTTTTTCTCTCTCATTTTTTTTTTCCTTTGCTTATTTTAAAAAATCTTTCTGTATACATATACATGCTTCTTCCCATTTCTGCCTGTACTTAATTTTTTGTTATGGCCATACATATGATTGCAAACACACACACATGTGCGCACACACTTTTGAGAAAATTAAACCTGATCGGATACAGGTGGCTTTTAATCAGCCGTTTACTCAATGGACCAAGTGATCTTGATAATGAAGTACAGGCAATTCACTGCCCAGTTTGTGTTCTTTCTCCTGTTGCAATATTTTTTTCTGGATCATTGTTCTAATTGGCTATACTTGATCCACTTCCAGTGAAGAATGCTCTGTATTAAAGATTTTGTTTCTTGACATTTTATTTTTTTTAGCTCATTCATACTAGTTGTAGCTCCCAGTTCATACTTGCTGTCTTAAAAGTCCAGCTTTTCTCTTTGTCAATGCTAGGTTCACACTCCCAATGCAGACCCCCCTCTTCCCTCACCTATTTTTAAGATCCAGTTTTAATGAATTTCTGGTGTTCACAGAGAGATTCATCTTCTTTGTCATTGTTCATTCAGACAGCAACTCTGAAGGCCTCAACAAGTAATGCAGTACTTCAGAAACACTCTGGAGAACCCAAAGAGCTCGTCCCATATTGGCACATCAGCAGGCCAGGTTTCAGTTCTAAGGCTCTGGTGGGTTGGACAGTGCTGGTAGGAGTAATCCACTGTCATGGGACAGGTGTCAAGGGAGAGGTGCCGTAGGGGGCAAACTGCAGAATCTGCAATATAGAGCTTTATGAACTTGTGCAAGTCTGCAGTATCCTGCCCAGCCTCTAACTATGATCACATGGTCTCCTCTGGATAGATGGTAATAAACATCTCTACTGTTGTCGTCAGAGTGCTTGTGAAGTGGTCTTCTCTTCGTCATCTCCCTCACTCTTCAAAGGTGACCTCCTGATTGTCGTTCAGCAGCTGTCCTTCCTTTGTCTGTCGGTCAGCTTCATTATTGCAGCAAGAACTTGGCGTAAAGCAGGGACCCGTTGACTGGTGTCCAACAAGTTTGATCTGAAAATTATCTCCCTTCCTCCCTCCTTTTCTGCCCTTTGCTCACTTTTGGCAAGTGTCTGGGCATGTGACAAGCTAGCAATGGTCTACAACAGGCAAATACTTTGTGCCCGGTCACACTAGGGGTGATCCAGTCCTGAAGGTAAAAAACATAAGATGATGTACAGAAATCGCACTTTCTTTTTGTCTGCCATTTAATTTGCAGACTCATCCGCGAGTTGCCTGTACAGAGATTCAAAGATTTACTGATCCTGTCAATGTTTTGATGGAATGAAGGATATAGATGATAATCAAAGCTATGAAAACAGAAGCACAAAACTAAGTAAACAAGAAATGATGCAGAAATTCTCTCTTTTTTGCAAAACATGAAAAGACATTACTGAATTTAAAAAAATCTGCAAATAATGATCAACATATTTGACAGAACCACACTCACACAACAAGACAAAGAGAAACAGAAAAATTATTAGTAACAATCGTGTCTATTATTTCCATCGTAATTAAAATCATGAAAACAGAAGTGCGAAACTAAGAAATGAATACAGAAACCCTTGTTGTTGTTGTTATTGTTGTTGTTTAATGCATGAAATGAAATGACAATACTGAATTTAATTAACAGTCTGCATATAACTATTAACAGTTGTGACAGAACGATCTCCACACATGCACACACTTACAAAGACAGTAAGAAATACAGGTTTCAAACAATTTTTAAAAAATGAAAAATGGCGTTTTTATTTTCATTATGAAGAATGGCGTTTATTTTCATTATGAAAAATGGTGTGTTTTTATTTTCATCATGTTATCATCGTAAAATCCCTTTACCTACAAGAAAATGAAATCATTGAGAGATGTGACAGGGCGATTTGAAGATGTATGTACCAAGTGATTATCTACCATTAAAGAAGAGGCAGCTCAGCGATATTTATAATACAGATGTTTTCTTAAATACGCAAGAGGATTGATGAAGCAGAGACATATATGTTAAAAAAAAAAAAGAAAAGAAAAGGAAAGCTTGATGACTGAGAGTTAAAAGAGTTGCATATACATTTCTTTTCTTTTGTTGTTTGCTCAGTTAGGAACGCCAGTGCCCGCCATGAATGCCCTGCTCCTCACTCAGGTCCAGAGTGTTGTCTCCCTCCATAGAGTGTCAGCAGACTAGGATACTGCTGGTGGGCTGTGGTGGATGGGGAAGGGCTGGAGGAGGAGGTACTCCACTGCCATAGGGGAATGATGCAGGGCTGTGTATCAGAGTCACTGCTGTAGAGTTTGATGAATAAGTGGTATCCAAGTCAGGAATATCTGGTTCTCGTCCTCAAGAGAAAGCTCAATGACACATTATATGTATACTTGCAGAAGTACATAGGGAGGTAGTATAAGGTAGCTACAATACACGGAAAAGTGAGATGACGAATCTGTTGTTACAATGCACGGAAAAGAGAGATGACAATCTGAGATGAGCATGTGAAAAAACTTATTGTTCACTCAAACATGATTAGCTGAATTATTTGCTATGTATTTTAGTTACAGTATATTGTAAATGCTGTTTTTTTATTTGTACATTTATCTGCTTTTTTTCTGGGTTTTTTTTTTTTAACTTTTTGATGTGGTTTTCATATAGTTGTTATGACAAGAGAGGGTAGTTATCATGTTGTTTTGTAATTCATTTTTTTTACTTGACGATTCATGCAGAATGCTTCTCTCTTTCTCTCTGTGCTTTGTCTGTCAGTGGACAGGGATTTTTGACAAGCTGCTGGGATGGTTCCTGTATTGCATGAGCAGTGGATGTATGGTTACTCAAAGTCACCGAACCACAGTTTCAATGATCCTCAGCAAAAACAAGATGTTCCGACGGATTGTGCAATGTATGTACAAGCTAGAGCTTCCTGTGAAATGATGTTCAGTCAGTTCTGCTGATTGTTATTCATCTGTGTAAGCTGATTGTTATTCATCTGTATAAGCTGATTGTTATTCTTCTGTGTAACCTGATTATTATTCATCTGTGTAAGTGGACTAATGCTCAGTCCATTCCGCTGATTATTATCCATGTGTGTATCCGCTAATTGTTATCCATCTATCAAAAACTTATATTTACTTTCTACAGATCAAAACTCTATTCTCTCTTCAGTATTTTCCTGATGTTTTGAAAGAAGGAAAAAAAAAAGATGAAAAGTAAAATAAGAAAGAAACAAACATACTAGGTACCTCTTGGTCCATGCATGTCCTAACCTTGATGCAATATTCCATGCAGATGCACTGCACTGCACCATTTCCCTGTAACCCTTTCAGGGACAAAGTAGCAGTAACACATTCATGGGGATTGGTGCCAGTGCAGCACTTTTATAGCCCTTCAAGGGATGCTAAGCAATGTGAGGTTTCTGTTCTTTGCCATCTGAAGAATAGAAAAGCATATTTCTTCTTCAGAAAAAAAAGAATAATAATAGTCGTTTCAGGAAAATGACCATATAAGCAATTAAACAGTGGGACCATAAAATCTTGGGGTGCTGAGAAGTGCTGAACTCCAAAGTAGCTGGTGTTGAAAGGGTTAATTAAAAGTGCTTGGATGCAGCCCTCCAACCCCCCATCCCCCCTCCCCCCCACACCTCCCGCCCCCTTCCCCTCCTTTCCCCTTCAGTTTCTTTTGGAGGTGTGGTGTATTCAGAGACAGCAGATCAACTGCACTTGAGAAGGAAAGGAAGGGTGGGGGTGGGGGGGGTAGGGGGGTGGGGGTAGTGTACTGGAGGATACAAGGAGGGATGCAGAAGGTAGGGTAGGATGCTGTGCATAATCCACATATTGTCTGCAATATATTTTTTTGTTTGTTTCACATCTTTCTACGATTTTCTTTTTTTTTTTTTTTTTGAATGAGTGTGTATAAATGTATTCATTATATGAATTTGTGACCTATCCTGTGTTCTCAAAAGTCTGAACTTTTTTCTTCACTCATTACAGTGTATAACATGCCAGCTGATGTTTCTTGTATAATCAGGCAACCAGATCATGAAAACGCAAACGCTGTACAGGGTGGATTCTAGTCTGTTCTGTAGTGTCTGTGCGCCCAACTGCCATTTTTCGGGTATTTGTTGTTACGTTTAACTGTTTTGAAATAACCTTTTTTTCCCTTTGAAAAATGGGTGCAATAAGCATAATCCAATTTTATGTGTCCCAAGGATGTCAGCAGAGTAGCTATCATGTGATCAATTTATGTGTATTGTGCGTGTATGTATATGTGTTTGTGTGTGTGCGTGTAGGGGTGGTGGTCGTTGTCGACAGGATTTTTTCTCCCTGTGTGGTGCATGGCCTGCTTGTAATGAAAATAAAACCTAAATAAACTGTTTACATCTTTCTCACCCCACCTTCATCCATCCCTCCTCTCCTTTGCTATTCTTCCCTCCATGGGTAATTTGGCTAAGGTGCTTCTTAATATTTTCTTTTTTGGGGGGAGGGGATCGGGGGGGGGGGGGGGGGGGGGGAGGGGGGGGAGCGGGGGCAAGAAGGGAGTCGAGGGGTGGGGAGGGATGTGTGTGTGTTCTGGACACCCCCCTTCCATCTCTTATCCCTCGACCTCTCTGGGCCATGCTTGGCTTGTGCTTCAGAGGATAGTGTGAAGGACCACCATTATCTCACGAGGGAGCCTGAAGCCTTGCCTCCCCTTATCCCTGCCCAGCAACATGACACAGCATTGGTCAGCGTGGGGTGTGGGTTTGTTCTCTCTGCCCACAGCCAGCAGTGTGGTATCACTTTATCCCCTGCTTTGGATGGCGTACAAACTAAAACAGATGAAGATTCAGATCTGTTGGAAACACAACAGTGACCTGGACCTTGATCTTGGTTCAGGCATTGTATGCAGACCTACTCAGTACAGACCAGTTTTAAAACTTTGGCAGGCAATTTCCATTTGCCTTCAATTCTTTCCTTATTGAAAACAAGATGGGTGTACCGTACTATCCCGTTTGTGGTTTCCTCATCAACAATTCTGTGAAAGAAACCATAACAGAAGAAGACAAGACAATGGTTACTCAGATCTTGATCTTGGTTCAGACATTGTACGCAGACCTACTCAGTACAAACCAGTTTTAAAAGTTTGGTAGGCAATGTCTGTTTCCCTTCAATTCTTTCCTTATTCAAAACAAGATGGGTGTAAAGAACTATCCCGTTTGTGGTTTGTCATATACAAACGTGTGAAATTCAGCAAACTGCTGTCAATGATTTTGGGTGTATATATGCATGCCCATAAAAACCAACAGCTGACACATTTTGCAGGATCTGTTGCGTGTCATTTTGTGCATTCCATCTTGTCAGCTCATATATCTGTGAAGGAGAATTAAGATTCAGACAGGTCTGCACAAATGCCAACCTGAGAGACAGAACAAAATGGCACCCTTAATTCACCAGACGCTGCTGAGATTTGACCCATGTCACACACAGGTCTACAGGGAGGTATTTCCAATGCTTGGCCGTCATGTCCTTTGGAAGAAAGGTCAATGAAAATGGCTTGTTCAGCTCAATCCCCCCCCCCCCTCCCTTTCCCCCTCATTCCTTCTCTGTTGGTTATTTATTTCAAGAATGCAGGAAACAGTGTATATTTTACATGGAAAAGGATAAATTAAAGGTTGTTTACATGATTAAAGTCATTGTTTTTCCTCACTGTTGCAATATCTTTTTTTTTTTAAATGTGTACTCTAACTTGGTGCTTAATCTTTTTCTGTTATTGCCAGCTGCTGTTTTACTTCCTGAATATGGCGCGGAGAATTCATGACTGCATTAAATTTTCAATTATGCTGCCTGCTGGTTTTTGGTGTGTGTGTGTGTGTGTGTGTGTGTGTGTGTGTGTGTGTGTGTGTGTGTGTGTGTGTGTTGAGCACGCATGCTTGTGCACATTCAGAGTGTATAAGCTTGTTCATGAGCATACATCTACATGTTCATTTTAATTGAGAGGGTGTATAGTATGATATGTATAAATAATGACAGCAACAAAACCTTGAACATGAATAACGACATTTTAAGTTATAAAGACAAAATAGTCTTGTTGTTTTTTGGTTTTTTTTAAATTAAACTCGACATATGTGTGTGTGTGTGCATGTGTGTGTGTGTGTGTGTGTGTGTGTGTGTGTGTGTGTGTGTGTGTGTGTGCTGTGTGTGCATATACGTAATCTCAAGTGTGTGTGTCTCCATTATTTGTCCACACCATGCCATCCTCCCACGCCATTCTGTCTCCTCTGTGGGTATGAAGAATAGCATTCAGTCTCCTTTTTGGACATTACATGATGGTAGACCTTTGCACAGAAATACCAGAACCTGAAGCGCTAGGTCTGAATTTTTTTTCAAAGTTCTAGCACTTTTTACCAGCTTTCATAATCCAACACACCTGACCTGTCACACAACAGTGCAGCAGACAGAGTTCACCATCTGTCGAGCATTACCAAGGCTTCTCAAATAGATGAAGGAAAAATCCTAACATTCAACTGTGCTACTGCCGTATTACAATTTGAGGTAAATTTAATCAGTGATGACTCCCACCAAAATACACTCAACAGAAGATGGGTCTGGTTTACATCAGTTAATGTCCATACTCGCATCAGAATTGAGTTTCATAGCTACCAAAATGTCCAGGTGGCTAGCCTGAGCTGGCATCAAAGCCAGATAGTCGGTGCAAAGAAACAGGTGCTAGACAAGTTCAAATGAAAAAAAAAATGGCGTCTTGATAAAGCTGTTCTGGTTGTTAGAGGGGTTAACATTCTATTAGTATTATGCTTCAATCACAGGATATAACTTTTCATGCACCAATTTGAGAATGTTACAACTGTGGGTCATTTCCTTGCATTTCCAACTGTTGGCCATTTCCTTGCATGTGAGAGTCCTACTAAGATACTCTTGTGATCTCTTGCTTATTCCTAGCCTCACTGCAGCAAAAGTGTGAAATGAAATACCGCCACTTGTCAAAATTCCCAACATTTTGCTTCTGTGAAACACATCTTGGTACGGTAGATGGGGATAATAATTTCAGGTGAGAAAATGCGACTTATCTACCACTTATGTATAACTGTTAAGGTTTTCCCCTACAAAGTTTTCCCCTACAAATTGTCCCTGCCATTTTCTTGTTTGCTGGCATTTTTTCTTATCTATTAATATTCATTTATATTTGAAATCTGCACAAGACCACCATAGGAATCATCCTGTAGACTAAGTCTTGTATGTCTGACAAATTTGTCCAACAATTTTATATTAAAGCTCATCCATGTTGACTAGGTTTTGAACATGTAATGTTCTGACCAAGATTAGTGCTGTACCATGTTCCAGACAAACTCTTAAAAGGCATGCCGCTATCCTTTGTTTCACGTCCTGAAGGAAGACTGGCTTGATTGGCGCCATGCTAACCATCATATATTCCATGAACTGATTGCCAGGAAGGCTCTGAGACATACATGTAAACTAATTGAGATCGCCGTTGTAGAATGTGCACGTGAGTGGGTTGTGTACGATTATAAGCAGTTTTCATGTTATGTGGAGCTAGACTTTGAAGCGAGCGTGTTGTTTAAAAGCACATCATTGGTGCGTTTGTATGTTAGAGTGGTTAGTGCTACCCTATGTTTTTGATTGTGAAGTTTTGTGAGATTTGGTGTGGAATTGAAGAGTTGGGGGATATTCGAGATACATTTGCTCGTTTCAGTGTATGTTTAGGGCCCTAGCTTATGTGTGTTGCAGTTTAGGGATACAGCATGTGCGAGAACATTTTACAGTTGTGGAAAAAGATGGCGAAGTTCTGTATGCACTCATTCATGAGTGTGTGCATGTCTGGATAGGAAGTGCCAGTCCGTTTCTTACAAATCTAGCGTTTCTTTTTTTTTTTTTTTTTTTTTTTCAATTTAAACTTGTCAGGTCTTTAGACTTGGCCCATTCTTTTAAGTGCATCTTCTTATGACTGTGTATAATCAGATACAGTCACAGACATTTCGCCATGTGCTCATATGCCACATTGTAATCGTTACGCTTCATGCCCAATACCCAAGTAACCTTTCTCAGAATGGTGGATGACAGTTGCAAAAACTAGAGGGAGATCCACAGGCAAGAGTGAAACCTCTGGTCGAGTGGACCTTTTACTGCTTGATCAGATTAAGCCTTTATGTTACCATTGAATAAATTCCCTACACATTGTGTACAGGGGGAAGAAACTGAGGGATAAAACAATGAAATGTGCAGAAATTTGATCAGGAACTAAAAAAAGTCCGATGAACAATCTCTTGAACAGCTCAAATATTAAATTGGATGAAACATCTGTCTACAAGTTTTCATAACAGTTTCAGTTTGTTTAACAAATCAGAGTGTATCAAATCCACATAGCAGCACACAATATATGATTGACTAGATTTGCAATGCTAAAAAAAAAAAAAAAAAAATCTGACTAGAATGAAAGTAAGTGTCCATAGTATTGTAAATGTGTGCTAAGAAAGCTCTGTACACTCTGTTGTTACTTCCAGTCAATGCTATGCATTATATGTACAAGGGAAGAGAGAGAGAGAGAGAGAGACAAGAGAGAGAGAGAGAGAGAAATTATTATATTAGTTACACACATGTAGCATGCAATATACCACACTGACAGACTACAATTTACAATGCCCCGATGAAATTAACTAGACCAAAAGCAATACTGTGTTACGTGTTGCAGAAGCATTGTACTTTTGTGATTGCTACTGTATGAGAGAGAAATGAGAACTAGGGACAGTTTCTAATGAAGAGAGAGAAGAGAGAGAGACTTCGGCGTGGTCAAAGGGACAAAACCTTAAATACAGCAGAAGTAAAAAAAAAAAAAACCAACCCAGAGTTGTTTCCCGTGTCGCCATAACAGGGCAAAGTATGGTGGAGAAAAATAAATGTCGACCTCACTACTCAACCCTCCGCTCCATCTCCTCTCGGTCGCTTTTCCCCTTCCCTCTCTCTCCTCTCCCCTCACTGTTTATTTCTTTATCCCCCGACAATTCCCCGTCCCCCCCCCCCCCCACCCGGTTCCATTTTCCCTTAAAAACACTGAAAACAGACTGCCGCGTTACTGAAAATGACTCAAAAATAACAAATAAACACACAAAGCAAGAGGTAAAGTAACACAAATTGAATAGACTGTACAAAACAGACACGTGAATTTTCAACTCAAAGTTTTCCTCAGACGTGACCATTGCAAACAAAACATGAACAAAACAGTACTTCCCTTGTGGCTGTCAGGGGAGAAATAACAATGCATCCACCAGTAGGAAAGAAAGTGAGAACTGTTCAGAAAAAAAACAAAACAAAAACAACTCAGTAAAGAAGCAGGCTACAGGGAGAGGTTAAGGTCAGCGGTGGGAAGGTAGGATCTGAGAAGTGAACAAGAGATCAAATAAAAAGCAAAACAAAACAAAAAAACAAAAAAAAAAGAGGGGGGGGGGGGGGGGACTCTGAATGTAGGTAAGGTGTCTGCAGTGTAAAGAGAAAATACCGAAGTGAAAGGTAGGTGGAAATAAGGGAAAAAAATGGTCAGCCGCCTATAGCACCCAACCAAAGTCTGACCCCCAGGATGGGTTGCCCCCATGCTGGCACCAAGGGGTGAGACGGAAAACGGGAG
>CM065718.1:26326372-26328872 GCA_033310375.1 Conus canariensis
TTGACCCCACTTTGTTATTCTGTCTTTCTTCCCTCTTCTTGTATTTATCCCAACCCCACTTAGAGTGTGAGTGAGTGAAGCGATTGTTTTGTGTAATAAATATTGTGTGTGTACGTCCTGGGTTCTTGTGCTTTCCAGTGAGTGTGGTACGAGTGCCTGACTCTGCTCTCCCTGTGGTTCGAACGGTCGGGACATCCCGTCTTGACAGCGAGTGTGCGCGTGCGTGCGTGCGTGTGTGTGTGTGTGTGTGTGTGTGTGTGTGTGTGTGTGTGTGGCGCGTGCGCGCGCGCGCGCGCGTGTATGTGTGAAATACACATATGTGGACAGACACAGAAACAGAGTGATGATCGATTGTAGGGTAAACAGTAATTTGCACACACACTTCTACTGTGGCTTGTGTGACCTGCCTTACTTGCAGTTTTATGCACACCTTTCAATGAATTCCAGCTCATGTCTGTCTTCCTGTTTGTGTTTCAGACTGATGGGACTGACAGACAGAAGGGCACGCACGACGCACACGCACATGCGCACACGCACACGCACACGCACACGCACACGCACACGCACCGCACACGAAACGCACACAACACACAACACACACACAACAGTCACGCACGCACGCACGCACGCACGCACGCACGCACGCACGCACGCACGCACCACACACACACACACACACACACACACACACACACACAGTGCTTGCTTTCTCTGTATGTTTGCCTGCATGTCCATTTCTGTAAGTGTGTGACCACAAATATTCAAAGCATTCAGCTGTAAAATTTTTCTGTCTTTTCTCTACCTCTTTCAATCTCGCTCCCTGTCTGTTTTGTCTGTCTGTCTGTCTCTCTCTGTGTTCCTCCCCCCCCCACCACACTTCTCTCTCTCTCTCTCTCTCTCTCTCTCTCTCTCTCACTCTTAATGTTTCTGCTTGTCTCAGACTAGAATATTCGTATTCCCCCCAACACCGCCAACGCTTCTCTCTTCCCACCCCTTCTCGCCTTCCCTCACTTGTCGAAGTTCAACATCCTTTCCCTTACTTACCCACCCTGCTGTCGCCCACCCCACCTGTCCCCATTCTTTGCCCAGACTCCGGACACGCACACACTGACCTCAATGGCCGGATGCCAGACATTTATTTTTGATGGTTCTACGTCAAGATACAAAAGCATTAGATTGCTTGGTGAGAAAAAAAAAATCCCAAACAAGCAAATTCAATCTGGCTGGGCAATAAGTTGCATGTTCCGGCAGTCTGGCTCTGTCTGTCTGTCTGGTATGTCTGTCTCTGTCTTTCTCTCTCTGGGGATAATATTGAATGGCTTGGTAAAAAAGAAGAAACAATATAAACACAAAAAGTCAACATCCTGTCACATAATGGTGATGCAAATGAGTGGCAAACCAAAATAAAAACAGTCGATAAATTGGCATACAACCAGATAAATGTGTGTTCAGGAGAGAGAGAGAGAGAGAGAGAGAGAGAGAGAGAGAGAGAGAGAAGTTTTGTTGGTTGCTCTGGCACTGTGAGTCAAGGTGCCATATTCCATGTCTCTGTCTGTCGATTTAGTTGACTGTCAGCAGGAGAACTCAGACAGCTGACTAGTATTCTTGTCATAAGTTTACATACCATCGCTATCAATCAAACCACGCAACCAAAAAAAAAAAAAAAAAAAGGAAGGACTGTTAACCCTGTTACCAGAATGTCCTTACTATGAATGTCCTTACTATGAATGTCCTTACTATGAATGTCCTTCTTACTATGAATGTCCTTCTTACTATGTTGTTTTGACAGCGAAGTTTTTTTCCCCCCCTGCTATAATTTAGTTATTCTAGTTGCCTCGGCAAGACGATCGATATATTCCACACAATGAACTTCATGACCGGAAGTGAATTTCCCCTGTGCCCGTTACAACAGCCCTGTCCACAAGTTTGCTGATGACCGGCCCAGTGAAGTATGCTTACGGCATTCTGTGCTTCCTTCTGTGGTCTCTGGCTACCCCAGTGAGACTTTGCCATGGGGTTGAATACCAGCGCATTGACCACATGAACAATGTAAGTAGCTCATCTGGCCATTCAGAGTTTAACACTATTTTTGGATGCACTGGGGAGAAACTAATGATTGAGCATCCGCGTGGTAGGTAGCAAAAAGCTGACATAACTCATTTGATGATCGTTTGTGTCGGTTTGACACTCGTTGGGGATTTATAGTGATAGTCCCCAGCATCCTCAGTAAACAGTACTCATGTGCACCTTGCCTTCTTTCATTCACACACAAACACACACGCGTGCGCACGGGCGCGCGCGCACAAACACACACACACACACACACACACACACACAGCCCCTCCTACACACGCACGCACGCACGTATGCACGCACGCACATACACACACACACACGTACACACACACACACACACACAACACACACACACACGCACACGCACAAACACACATGAACACACACACACACAAACATACACACATACATACACACACAACAC
>CM065718.1:26333872-26336372 GCA_033310375.1 Conus canariensis
GAGCTCAGCATTTGGGTATCTGTCTCTGCGTTTTTCTACCCGTCTCTCTGAAGTTTGCAGACTGAAAAGTCATGAAACGATAGAATGAGTGGAAAGTTATCAAGAAGTTAGGCAGAAGTTTGCAATGGTCCTGAACAGACGTGTGCGTGTGTGCGTGCGTGCGTGCATGCATGCATGAGATAAACAATATCGCTTGGTAATTGAAACCTGATCCATACTGCCAAAGAATCCCACTTACATACACACCTACATGCACACCAGAATGCGTGTTCAGACAAACACGTGCACATGCGCATGCCAATAAACACAGCATCAGAGGCTAAAAGAGGCATGTCGATTGTGAATGAGATCTGTGGTGGGAAACAAACAGGGATCATTGTGACCAGTCCAGTTTCCTCTAGGGGGGCATGACCTTTGCCACTTGTTCACAGTAACCTAACTTGATGTCTCAGCCTTTTGCTGGGAGTGTGGTGCGGCTCCCGTCCTCCTCCCCACTTTCCTTCCCCACTCCCCCCCACTTCATTCCCTCCTGCGCATAGGAGAGCTTACCAGTGGGGGGGGGGGAGGGGGGGGAGTCAGTGTTCTGCTAAGTCTCCTGCCTGATTTGCCCCTTGGTGTTGATCCTCTGGCCCCCTCCTCCCCCTGCTCCTTTCTTGCCCCCACACCATCACCCTCCTCACCCTACCATCCAAACTTGTTTTTTAATTGTAATTTTCTTTTTCTTCGTTTCCAGCATATTTACTTAGCTGTCTACACACGTGGCGTCACTACCACAGCAGATGTGATGTAGCATATATGGACCAGGCGCCATACAATGGCGCTGCCTTGATTGAAACTGAAACTGAAAACTGTGGAACAGAACATTGGCTTTGGTCCTGAGTGTCAACACAGTAACTGAAAACAGACGAGCAGATTAAAAAAAAATTTCAGTGTGTCCCCCCATCCCTCCCCGTGGGTGGTATATCTGTAACTCCCGTGCTTCTTATTGTGGTTCTCCTGGACACGGACACAGCCACCCTCCTGTCTGTTCACGTACAGCACCAGTACCATCAGCTGATAGACAGAGAGAACCATCAGTTGACAGACAGGGAGCAGTCAGTGTCAGGTCGTTTGAAGGAAGCCGGCCAGCGGAGAAGTGAGAGAGACTAGAGTGATGCATTCTGGTGGGAAAGACGAAAGTGATCAATTCTCGCGGGAAAGATGAATGTGATGAATTCTGGTAAGAAAGATGAAGGTGATGAATTTTGGTCAGAACAACTAAAGGGATGCATTTTGGGGGGAGAGTTTAGAGTGATGCCTTCTGGTAGGAAAGATGAAATGATGAATTTTTGTTGGAATAACTAAAGGAATGCATTTTTGTGGGAGAATTTAAGGTGATGTATTCTGGTGGGAGAGACTGTGATGATGAATTCTGGTGGGAGAGACTAGAGTGACGCATTCTGGTGGGAGAGACTAGGGTGATGCATGCTGGTGGGAGAGACTACAGTGTTACATTCTGGTGGGAGAGACTTTCATGATGCATTGTAATGGGAGAGACTTGAGTGATACATTCTGGTGGGAGAGACTACAGTGATGCATTCTGGTGGGAGAGACCACAGTGATGCATTCTGATGGGAGAGACTAGAGTAATGTATTCTTGTGGGAGAGACTAGGGTGATGCATTCTGATGCAAGAGACAAGGGTGATGCATTCTGGTGAGAGAGACGAGAGTGATGCATTCTGGTGCGAGAGACTACAGTGATGCATTCTGGTGCGAGAGACTACAGTGATGCATTCTGGCGAGAGAGACTAGGGAGATGCATTCTGGTGGGGGAGACTACAGTGATGCATTCTGGCGAGAGAGACTAGGGAGATGCATTCTGGAGGGAGAGACTAGGGAGATGCATTCTGGTGGGGGAGACCAGAGTGATGCTTTATGGTGGGAGAGACGTGAGTGATGCATTCTGGTGACAGAGACTAGGGAGATACTTTCTGGTGGGAGAGACTGCAGTGATGTATTGTGGTGGGAGAGACTAGGGTGATGCATTGTGGTGGGAGAGACTAGGGTGATGCATTCTGGTGGCAGAGACTAGAGTGATGCATTCTGGTTGGAGAGACTAGAGTGATGTATTCTGGTTGGAGAGACTAGAGTGATGCATTCTGGTGGCAGAGACTAGAGTGATGCATTCTGGTGGCAGAGACTAGAGTGATGCATTCTGGTTGGAGAGACTAGAGTGATGCATTCTGGTGGGAGAGACGAGAGTGATGCATTGTAGTGGGAGAGACGAGAGTGATGCATTCTGGTGGGAGAGACTAGAGTGATGCATTCTGGTTGGAGAGACTGGGGAGATGCTTCCTGGAGGGAGAGACTAGAGTGATGCTTTCTGGTGGGAGAGACTAGAGTGATGCATTCTGGAGGGAGAGACTGTGGAGATGCTTTCTGGAGGGATAGACTAGAGCGATGCATTCTGGTGGGAAAGACTAGAGTGATGCATTCTGGAGGGAGAGGCTAGGGAGATGC
>CM065718.1:26346372-26353872 GCA_033310375.1 Conus canariensis
ACATACGTCATACACGCACCTGCGCACACACGCGCATGTGCACGCGCGTGTTCGCACATACATACTAGACACACACACACATACACACACACATTCACACACACACACACACACACACACACATACACACACACACACACACACACACACACACACACACACACACACACACACACACACTGAAGGTCTGGCAACTGTGAAATCGACTATTGCCTTCTTGCGGAAAACAGAATGGCCACAGAAGAGACACTAAAGAGACGATGCCAAATGAACAAACTCCACTGTACTCTTTCAGCTGATAAAGCATCTCTCACGAGTTGAACTTGCAATCATGAGATTTAACACCAAAGGTTTTGCATACAGAGAGACAGACTCGAACAGTTAACGTGGTGAGTGATCAAGAAGATCATTGTCAAGAGGCGCGTCCCAAATCCCCAGATACTTTCTCCTATGCATTTCTCATCCTTTGATACCGTGACTCGCTGGTCTCCAAAGCCGTCTAGAGAAGAGGGATAAAAGTTGGATGTGGATCACAGTATTGCTGCTGTCCAGGAAGCCTGTATAATAAGTGTCCTCCAGCAGTTTCTGACGTCTGTTTGATGGGTCATCAGTCCTCATAGCTGTGCGATGTGGATTAGCTGGTTTGTATTTGGGGTGGTGGTGGTGGTGGTGGTTCTGGAGAAGTCCTTAAAACAATGAAAGACTGTTGGTTTTCTCAGACGTTTGGTGTGGATGGGTGATTGCCACATAATAGACACATGGACAGAAAACATACAAGCCCATGTAAGAGCCCATGTGTGTAGATGAACAATCAGATCCAAGTGCTCGTTCATGTTCACACGTTCACAAAAGTACTGCGCATGAGTATTTCTCACAGCGAGATGTACTGATAAATGCATTCACATATATACGCTGATACTCGAAGAGAGAGAGAGAGAGAGAGAGAGAGAGAGAGAGAGAGAGAGAGAGAGAGAGAGAGAGAGAGAGAGAGAGAGAGAGAGGAGAGAGAGAGAGAGAGAGAGAGAGAGAGAGAGAGAGAGAGAGAGAGTTTGAATTCCAGAAATACACACATATACACCCATGCATACTTGTACACACACACACACACACACACACACACACACACACACACACACACACACACACATACACACACACACACACACATACACACACATTCACTCATGCACTCACACTCACACACACACACACACACACACACACACACACACACACACACACATACACACACACACACACACACACACACACACACACACACGCAGAGACACGGACACAGACACAGACGCAGGCACACGTATAGACACAGGCACGGGCACAGATACAGACACAGACACAGACACAGACACAGACACACACACACACACACACACACACACACACACACACACACACACACACACACACGCATAAGTGTGCACCCATACTTATGCATGTGTGCATTAAAACACAACCACATCAAGGTTGAGCAGCTGTCAAATCAATTATCGCCTGTTTCCTAAAGAGCACTGACCACAAGACAGACAAGAAGTGAACACATTTCACAGTCATCATACGACTGAGCAGTCAGCACTGACCACGTGCATGTGCAATCTGAAATAGCCTGCGTGTCGTCAGTATTATTAATGATGCTGGGACAGGTAGCAGCACTTGACTATGAGCCCTCAGTGGAATAGTTATGCAGGAATAGCATGATTTACTGCCATAGACGTGGGACAGGTAGCAGTACTTCACTATAAGCCATCAATGGGATGGTTATGCATGAATAGCACGACTCGTTATGCATGAATAGCATGACTAACTGACACAGAAGGACCAATCGCTAATTACTTGACTACCGGTAGTATTCTGTACATAGAGATGGACATGGACAGCTGATGTGTAAATTAAGGTAACTGCATGCAAGGGATGTTTTTAATTCTCAGGAGTTTGGATTCCACGCACATCTGAGCGGATATTAACATGATTTGCTGTTTCCGGAGCCATTTGGTATGGGCAGATGAAGCTTTGATGGTAATGAATCCATTGCTGCTGTTTGGGAACTTAATCGGAGTTCTACAGGAATATCTGCTTAGAGGCATACTAATCCGGGACCGTTGATGAACATCGTGGGTGACTGTGGTATGGGGATCTGTTGGAGTGAGTGTGATTGATGACTGTGGTATGGGGATCTGTTGGAGTGAGGGTGAACATCGTGGGTGACTGTGGTATGGGGATCTGTTGGAGTGAGGGTGAACATCGTGGGTGACTGTGGTATGGGGATCTGTTGGAGTGAGGGTGAACATCGTGGGTGACTGTGGTATGGGGATCTGTTGGACTGAGTGTGAACCTGATGGATGACTGTGGTGTGGGGATCTGTTGGACTGAGTGTGAACCTGATGGATGACTGTGGTATGGGGATCTGTTGGACTGTTATCATGGATGACTGTGGTATGGGGATCTATTGGACTGAGTGTGAACCTGATGGATGACTGTGGTATGGGGATCTGAAGGGGTGCTTGTCAACTGGATGAATACGTTTTGTTTAAGGGTGTGTTGGCTTTTTGTTTGGGTATCATATTTCTAGCTTTTAGAAAGTCAAACACACACTGAAATAGATTTTGTTGTTGTTCGTCAGTGACGCTGGATGTCCATTTCTAAAGAATTTCTATTCTTGTTTAATTGTTCCCATGAACAAACCTTACCATATCAAACTTTTGGGAATATAGCACTTTTGTGGAAGCTGTAAAAGGCATGGGTGCAAGTTTTAGCTAAAGATCCACCAGTATTCCCATATTGGAAATTATGTGAGCATTTCACAAGAAAAAATTGAATTGTGAATACCCGGTTACTGCCCCTCTTCCTTTCTCCATCCGTTCGCTTTATAGATTCATAATAAGGTGCTGGCTTTTTGAACATGCTTGCTTTTCTTGTATGTGTGTGAGTTTTCTCCTGTGTGGATGCATAAACATGGACGAGGATATTAAGTTTCGATGTACATAGAATAACGAGAGTAGTCTACACCTCTCTTTCTTCATCTTCTACTCTCACCCCTTGCTCCTTTCCCCAAACTCAACAACAGCAACAAGAAGTAAACAGAAGAAAAGCTTCAAACTGCTTACATATCACAGACTGCATGCAAATGGCAACACGATCGTTTGGAGAGTTTCAATCATCCGGAGGTTCCAGAAACATTGCTGTGGATTTCGCTACAAGACAAATCGATGAAAGTTCTGCCGCATAAGAAACATTTTTTTTCCATAATGAGGACATGATATATGTCCGTCAGTATCAGACTGAGCCAATCAGAGCCAGAAACGACAGGTAAGAGGAAGCCTCTGAGCACAGAGACAGTGATTGACATTTTCATGTTGCTCTGAATGTTGTTGCTATTTGGAACACACATTCGTATAACTATTGAAGACAGAATGATAAGACAAAGAAAATTTGTTCTAAAAAGACAAAATAATAAAAGAAACTTGTAAGCGAGTGAACAAGGAAGTGTTCTTTGAAAGAGATAAATTCTGTGATTTTAAATCAGTTGGAAAAGATGTTTTTCTCCTCATGTAATAAGGCCACACATGAAGCTGCCTACAAGCTATTTGCACAGGAAACAAAACAAAGCAAAATATATCATAAAACAAAACAACAATCTAGACAGGATCCATATTTTTGAAGAGAAACAAAATCCAGGAAAAACAGGGAACTTTTCCAGAATGCACAAAAAGAGCCGGCTAAATAAAAGAGACAGAAGTGGCTGAATTTCAGCTGTACAACCATAGACGTGGGCAGAAAAGGTAATGGAGGCAGTAGAAGTAAGTTTGGAGTGAAGGGGAATAGGCGACCTAAAAGTCAAGCGGTCATTGTGTAAAGCCAGATAACGCCAACAGCTAAATTAGGAGATGTTTTTAGCAATCATTTTGCTCTCTCTCTCTCTCTCTCTCTCTCTTAATGCTGTCATTGTGCAACAGTGAGCATGGGCACGTGTGGATGTGTTTGGACACATGTGGGTGTGTACGGATGTGTATAGACATGTGTGGATGTGTATGGGTGTGTATGGACATGTGTGGATGTGCAGGGACATGTGAATGTGTATGGCTACGTATGAATGTGTATGGACATCTGTGGATGTGCACGTACATGTTAATATGCGAATAAACACGTGCGGATGTGTATGGACACATGTGGATGTGTATGGGTGTGTATGAATATGGGTGAATGTGCGTGGGCATGTGTGGATGAGTATGAATAGGCATTGCATTGTATGAATATGCATTGACACGCATTAATGTGTACGAACTCGCGTGGATCAGTAGTGGTGCGTATGGATTTGTATGGGTGAGTATAAACGTATAAAGGTATGTTTGGATATGTGCAAATATGCACGGATCTGTATAAGTATGTATGTGTGTGCACAGGCTTGTGTTAATGGATTTGTGGGGACGTGTGTGAGTGTACATCGGTTAGTTTTGATGTGTGCAAATATGCATGGATTTGTATTGATGTGTGCGGACTTGTACTTACGTCTTTGATATGGATGGATTTATATTGTTTTATGAAAATGTGCATAATTTATGTAATGGATGTGAATGTGTATGGATTTGTATTGCTGTGTATGAACTAACATGGATTTCTACTAATGTGTAGCCTAAGATATGGATCATAGTAATATGAATCAATGTGCAAGGCTTTGTTTCTATGTACATCAATGGACTGGATTTGCAATAATATGTGTGGATTTGAATGGGTTTGTGTGGTTTGATTGTGCATGTGTAAAGATATCGAAATGAGCAGTGGGGAAAAATACGGTTTAAAAGAAAATTAAACAAACCATTAATTACGCAGAAATTGGATTTAATTACAGAAACATAATGTCTGTCATTTATTGATAGACGCATCTGGCAGCAACCCTTAGTTGTCGGTCAATCTGCTTTCCTGCTTGTCTGCTGTCTGTCTGTCCTTTCGTCTCTATACTGCAGACAAAATGGAATGTCTATACAACAGCCATGATTGGTGTGTATGCAAAATAATGTTTCAGCAGATCAAAAGATGGGGAGAGGGGAGGGGAGAGGTATGAGGGGGAGGGGGGGGGACTCTCACCACCTTCATTCTTTGCTATCCTGTTTGCTCATGTCAGCCACTGCTGTGTACACACAATACCATGAGCATGCTGGGTTCATTTGCTGAGTAGCTCTGCAGCCTACATCCCTCTGAGTGTTTGAAAGCACTGACATGAACTTGTGAAAGCTGATCAAGGGTCGTGTTGTCAGCGCTGAAGTGAACATTCTCTGTGAGCATTGATCTCACCTTCCGTGCTTTTGTGCGTGCTGATGCTAGCTGTTTGCAGACACGACCTGTTTTCCATCATGGACATGTATGGGGATCCACCCCAGATTCAATTTCCGGCCTCTTACAGCGACACCAATGGCAAACAGATTGACTGCGGCCACTCCGTCTCAGGGGACGCCACTCTAATTCAGTTGCTGAAATGGCATTTGTTGTGATTCGGTGTGCCTCTCGCACATCTCTCTGTGTGGCTTCCAGTGCCGGTTGTATTATAACTCAGCCGACCGCAAAGGGCCTTTTCAGGGCTGTCACGATGGAGAAACAAGACTGGTCTTGAAAGAAACTCACCGAATTCAACATGTCTAGCCGTAAATATATATACACCAATACATAATGTAAGACCTCAGCTACTGACATTCCTGGGGAAGATGAAACTAGATCGTGTTGTTGTGTGTCAGTCCCTCTTCAATCTCTGTTTCTATGTCTGTCTGCCTGTCTGTCTCTTTCTCTGTCTCTGTTTCTGTCTTTCTGTCTGTCTCTGTCTCTCTGTCTCTGTCTCTGTCTCTGTCTCTTCTGTCTCTGTCTCTCTCTCTCTCTCTCCTCTCTCTCTCTCTCTCTCTCTCTCTCTCTCTCACACACACACGCACACAAAGGCCACTAAAATCTAAGCGAGGAAAAAAACAAAACAATCTGTACCATGACATTGCCCGGTCACCAAAGCAAAGGCTGGGATGTCATAAATTGGCCCAGGATGTGTGTATGGTGTGGGGTGTTGTAAGGATTTTCCAGAACAAGGACAGACAAATGGGCTACAAAAACAGAATGCTAGTGAAGACAGTGAATAAAAATAAAAGAAGAGAGAGAGAGAGAGAGAGAGAGAGAGAGAGAGAGAGAGAGAGAGAGAGAGAGAAAATGAACAATCGATTTTTTTTTTCACTTGAAGAAAAAGAATAAGCGCATAATCGCTTCTTTACGTCCTGCCCTCGAGACCAAATAATCAAGATAAAAGGTATAACAAAAACGAACAAATTCAAAACAAATGTAATAGGCAAAATGTTAAAGCATAGCCAAACGAACACAAAATGAAACTCCACAATCACATTCAATTTAAAAAAAAGCCATATTGGGATAAAGGGGAGGGGGGAGGGGGGGGGGGCGGGAGAAGGGAGAGGGAACGGTTGAAGATGCCATGTCGTTTTGTTTTCAGTACCCGTCAGCACTCTGGCATTGGAATGGGCGGCAGGTCGTGTAGGGCGAAACAGAATGACTTGTCCCCTCCATGGCTGTCACTTTCCAAATTTAGAAGCAGACGAGTTTGTGGAGGGATTAAGACAACATCACGTGTAATATTGAAAAATGGTCTACTTCAACATACATTACCAAAAATTCCACTTAAAATATCACCGGTGTTAGTAGCAACGAATCTGAGAGTTTTTGTCAATGTGATCAAAATCACACATTAAATTGTGAACAAATTGTTTGACATTTTCACGTTCCACTTAGGACAGTCAATGCTATAGCAAAGTAGAATACCAGCTGACTGCACAGTGAAATAAAAGACTCACTGACACAGACTTGTTAGCTTGAAAGAAAACGCGCATAAGAAACTACGACTGGTGAGGAATTCACAATAGAGCCATGCTGACCCGTAGTCATTGGTAAGATAAGGTAATAATTGCTTATAGCCCAGCCGACCGCAAAAGGCCATATCAGGGCTGTCACCACGTCGAGGTCAACTCACGAGTCACCTGAAAAGAAACTCATTCACACTACCATTAAAATACACCTACTAAAAACACTTTGTTAAAAAGGAATTCTTCTGTGAAATCTTACATCAGATGAAAAATGTTTGTCTCTTTCAGAAATTCAAAGATCACATCAGGTGGGACATCTCTGAGCAAGGTTCAAAAGACACGCCTCATCCTTCAAAGCAGACTAATGGAATAATGGAACATTTTGCCAATTAGCTAGTTCATCGACGTTACCTAAAAACAAAATTCTAGTCACGTCCAGAGTGTTTTTTTTTAGTTTTTTTTTTTTTACCTGTCTTGATCTTTGTCTGAACTAATCAAAGAGCTGGCCAAGGTAAAAGAATACAAGGAGAATAGACATATATCACGGCAGGAAAATGACAGACAAACCAACCACAGTTAAGTGCAGGGCGAAACATCTTAATAAGACACATACAGGTATCATTCTGGAGAATACCATAAT
>CM065718.1:26366372-26376372 GCA_033310375.1 Conus canariensis
ATGAACGCTTATCTCCCCCTATTTCTTCAATCTAAGACATAACAGCAAGCTTTGTTTATAATTGAATATATATATATATATATTATAATTAAATATATATATATATATATATATAGAGAGAGAGAGAGAGAGAGAGAGAGACGCAAAGGGACAGACAGGGAAAACATTTTCAGAGCTGAATGGAAGCCAATATTCTTCGATAACTTGTGGTGATACACTAAGAGCTGAACAGGCAGATAGATATACAGAAAAAAAACAGGCACTGTGTGTGTGAGCATGAGCGTGAGCATGTATGTGTGTAAGATGGGAGAGAGAGAGAGAGAGAGAGAGAGAGGGGGGGGGGAGGGGAAGGTGGTGGAAGGGAGGGTGAGACAAAGCGAGCCGACAGGGTGCGCTGCGAAACAGGACAAGGTCGACTGTCTTGTTGCAGATCAATACAAAGCAGCCAAGCTAACAAATAAATGTGAAACAAAGAAGGAGAGAGAGAGAGAGAGAATACGAATATTTACATCTACATTGAGGGCAAAAGGGATAAGCTAATAGCTTTTTACATCATGCTCCCAAGAACAACAACAACAATAAACAATATCAAAATAAACACACACACATCTATCTATCTATCTAGCTAGCTAGCTGTGAGGCACTGGAAGGAAAGAATAAATAAGCTAATGACGACGAAACATGAATAAACAGTACGTAGGAAACTAAATTAGGTCACAATATCGAGAAATATAGATTCAAGGAAAGAAAAAATAGCACACACACACACACACAACACGCACGCACGCACGCACGCACGTACGCACGCACGCACACACACACACACACACACACACACACACACACACACACACACACACACACACACACATGTACACACACAGAGTTGAACGCGCATGCTTGGTTGACTTGAAAACTGTGATAATGTGATTACTGTCCACAGGCTGTTGAATATTTGAAGAGGATCGGTTGCAGCTGGTTATTAGGCCGTGCAAAGACACGCACTTCAATATGCTGATTAATAATCCACGTCAGTGACGTCACACAGGGTGGGTATCACTGGCGTCTTGCTGATGACTTAAACACACACACACACACACACACACACCACACACACACACACACACACACACACACACACACACACACACACACACACACACATCACTCACTCACTCACACACACACACACACTCACTCACACACACATACACACACACGCATGCACTCACGCATGCGCGCGCGCGCGCGCGCGCGCACAAACACACACACACACACACACACACACACACACACACACACACACACACACACACACACACTTTTTCAGTTACACTTCCTGTTTATCAGGTGTCCATTTCCAGAACTTTTCTTCTTTGCCTGCCTGCTTTGGCCAGGATTCTAGGGTTTCACTTCTGATTACATTGTTGGGTATGCGTGCCTATTCCATCTTTGTGGATGACCTGTAAACTCGACACCAGTGTGTGTGGCTTTTAACGGTATGTGCACGCACGAGTCAGGAGAGATAGAGATAGAAAGGGAGAGAGGGGGGAGAGAGGGAGTGAGAGAGAGAGAGAGAGAGAGAGTGACAGACAGACAGAGACAAAGAGACAGAGATAGACACACAGAGAGTGTGCGTGTGCATGCATTAGTGTGTGTGTGTGTGTGTGTGTGTGTGTGTGTGTGTGTGTTGTGTGTGTGTGTGTGTGTGTGTGTGTGTGTTGTGGTGCGTGTGTGTGCATGCATGTGCACTGGTTTGGATTTGTGTAAGAATTGGACTTTTTGTTTGTATTTTGCTTTTTAATGTGCATACTCTAGAACTCTCTTCCTTGGTGCACCTGTACTGAAATAATTCCGCCCTTCTAACCGTTGTGTGTGAATGACTGGCTGTGGTAAGCCCTGAAGCCTTGCCCTTTGGACCTGGATTATGGTATTCTTCAGGATGGTACCTATGAGTTTCTTATGATGTTTCGCCCTACACTATACTATTGTTGGTCCGTCTGTGATTTTTCTGCCGCGTATGTGTTCATTCCCCTTGCATTCTTAAACCTTGGCCAGCTCTAACTATTTCGGATAAAGATCCAGACAGATAGAAGGCACTCTGGACATATCTAGATTTATTTTTCATGTAATACCGATGAACTAGCTTTTTGGTGAGACGTGCTATTATTCCATTAGACTACTATGAAGGACGAGGACGCATCTTGTGAATGAAATGACTGCAGACAGCATGGTTCTGTTGTAAATTCCTCAGCAGCTGTTGTCACTCCACCCCGTCCTCCTTCTGCGACTAAATCAGTTATCCGTGTTTTTCTTTCAAGCTAACAATTCTGTGACGAGTCTCTACTCCACTGCGCTGTCAGCTGGTATTCTACTTTGCCAAAGCATTGACTGTCCTAAGTGAAACGTGAAAATTTCAGACAATTCGTTTCAATCTCATGTGTAATCAAAGCATTGACAAACTCTCTGATTCGCTACTACAAACACAGCTAACATTTGAAGTGGAATTTTCGGTCATTTGTCTTTACGTAGACCATTTTTCGATCTGCCTCCGATGTCATTCTCTCCTCATCTTGCACGTGATGTTGTCTTAAGCCATACACAATCTCATCTGCTTCTAAATTTCAATAATGACAGCCATGGAGGAGACGGGTCATCCTGTTTCGCCCTACACGACCTGCCGCCCATTCCAATGCCAGAGTGCTGACGGGTACTGAAAGGAAACCGACATGGCATCTCCAACCGTTCCCTGTCCCTTCTCCCGCCCACCTCCCTCTTGTCCCTACCACGCCTGTTGTTTTCGACTGAACATGATTTGGGAGTTTTATTTTGTGTTCGTTTAGTTATGCTTTAACATTTTACCTATCAGCATTTGTTTTAAATTTATACGTTGGTTGTTATAGCCTTGATCTTGATTGCTTGTTCTTCATGGCAGGGTGTAAAGACGCATTTATGCACTTATTCTTTTTTTTCTCAAGTGAAAATAGAAAAACAGATAAAAAAAAAAACAGATTTGACTTTTCATTTGTTCTCTCTCTCTCTCTCTCTCTCTCTCTTCTCTCTCTCTCTCTCTCTCTCTCTCTCTCTCTCTCTCTCTTCCTTCTTCTTCTTCTTCTTCTTCGTCTTCTTCTGCTTCTTCTCTCTCTCTCTCTCTCTCTCTCTTTCTCTCTCTTCTTCTTCTTCTTCCGCCACCTTTATATCTATTTACTGTTTTCACTGTTATTCTGTATTTGTAGCCCATTTGTCTTTGTTCTGGAAAGTCCTTACACCCCCACCCCCACCGCAACGTACACACACCCTGCTCCAGTTTATAACATCCCAGCCTTTGCTCTGGCGATTAGGTGGTGTCACTATACACTGTCCAGGGCAGACAACAACTGAAATTCATAGTTCCCCCGTGTATATCGCATGTCTTTTCTTGGATTTCTTCACTTATTTTCTTTCTCACTTAGAGTTTAGTAGCCTTTTTTTTTTTTTTTTGAGAGAGAGAGAGAGAGAGAGAGAGAGAGAGAAGAGAGAGAAGACAGACAGCCAGACAGACAGTAAGACAGACAACAGACAGACAGACAAACAAACAAATAAAAAGAGATGGAAGAGGGACTGACACGTCAACAGGATCTAGTTTCATCATTAGGAAAGTCAGTAATTGAGGTCTTATATGATGTATGTATGTATGTATGTATGTATGTATGTATGTATGTATGTATGTATGTATGTATGTATGTATGTATTTTATATACATACATGTATGTGTATATGTATATGTATTCATGTATGTATATATGTATGTGTGTATACATATATACTTACATATTTATATATAATATATATTAATATATATATAAATATAATATCAAAGCTAGTTATGTTAAATTTGGTGAGTTTCTTTCAAGACCAGTTTGTTTCTCCATCGTGACAGCCCTGAAAAGGCCCTTTGCGGTCGGCTGAGCGATAAAACAACCGGCACTGGAAGCCAGAAAGACAGCGGCCCAGGAGACACACCGAATCACAACAAATGCCATTTCAGCAACTGGATTAGAGTGGCGTCCCCTGAGACGGAGTGGCCGCAGTCAATCTGTTTGCCATTGGTGTCGCTGCAAGAGGCCGGAAATTGAATCTGGGGTGGATCCCCATACATGTCCATGATGGAAAACAGGTCGTGTCTGCAAACAGCTAGGATCAGCACGCACAAAAGCACTGAAGGTGAGATCAATGCTCACAGAGAATGTTCACTTCAGCGCTGTCAACACGACCCTTATCAGCTTTCACAAGTTCATGTCAGTGCTTTCAAACACTCAGAGGGATGTAGGCTGCAGAGCTACTCAGCAAATGAACCCAGCATGCTCGTGGTATTGTGTGTACACAGCAACGCCTGACACATGATAGAAAAGAATGAAAGGTGGTGAGAGTCCCCCCCCCCTCTCCCCCCCCCCCTCCTCACGCCTCTCACCCATGGGTCTGATGAAGCATTATTTTGCAAAAACACTAATTATGGCGGTTGTATACACACTGCATTTTGCCTACAGTTCAGACACAAGAGGAGACAGACAGACAGGCAGACACAGAGCAAACAAGCAGGCAAGCAGACTGATAGACATCAGACTGGTAAACAGCTAATAATTGCTGCCAAATGTTTTGAGTCTTTCGAAAAAATAAAACAGACATCGGGTATCTGTCATTAAGTCAAATTTCTCTGTAATCAGCAGTTTGCTTGATTTTTTTTTATCAGCTAAAAGTTTCCCTGCTGTTCATCCTACCATCTTTAAACACGCACATTCATATTGCACAAACCAATTCACATCCTCACATATTACTACGATCAATCGATATACAGGACACAAAGCCGTGCACATTCGTACATTTTATTGCAAATCAATATTTTAGGCTACACATCAATAGAAATCCATTTTAATTCATACACAGCAATACAAATCCATACACATTCTCGTGAACACAATCTATGCAAATTCACATAAAACAGTACATGTCCATTCCTACCCCACACACATCTGTACAGTTCCATACATATCAATACAAATCCATTCACCTTTACACACCTCAGAACTAATCAGTGTATACTGACACACGTCACCACAAGTCCATTAATACAAGTCTATGCACACTCATACAGATCAATACAGATCCATGCATATCTGCACATATCCATACATACCTATACACACTTATACTAAGCACTACAAATCCATATGTACCAGTACTGATCCGTATGAGTTCGTACACATAATGCACGTCAGTACTCATTCATACTATTCAAGGCACATTCATACACGTCCACACATAATCACGGACATTCATACATGTCAATACACATCCACACATATTAATACATATCTACACGCGTTCATACGTATCTTAACGTGTCCATACACGTCAACAGATGTCCATACACATCCCCATATTTCCATATACATTCAAACATGTCCACACACATCCATAAATATTCATACAATCTACACATGTTCATATACATCTTTACGTGTCCATATAACCACATATGTCCATACACATCCATACGTGTCCATACACACCCATGCACATCCAGACGTACCCATACATACCCATATACATTCACATATGTCCATACACTCATATACATCCACACATGTCCATGCACATCCACACATGTATATACACATCCCCAAATGTCCATACACACACATCCACACGTGTCCACACACATACACACGTGTTCAAACAACCCACACGTCCATACAATCCACACGTGTCTGTACACATCCACAGATGCCCATACACACCCAGAAATCTCCATACACATCCACACGTGTTTAAACACATCCACATGCATCTATACACACCTATATACATTCATGGTGTACATACACATCCACAATCTCCATACACACCCACACATGGCCATATACATCCACACAAACCCACGCATATACACACATGTCGAAACACATCCACACGTCCTTACAGATCCTCACGTGGCTAGACACCCATATACATCCGCACATATCCCCATATACCGATCCCATCCACATATGCCCCCACACACACCTATGCACCCACACATATCCCCACACACTCCTGTCCCCACACACCCCTATACATCCACACATGTGCATACAAATCCACACATGTTCATACAAATCCACACATGTGCACGCACATCCATACCTGTCCATACAGATCCTCACGTGTCCATATACCTCAATACACATCCACATGTGTCCATGCACATAAGCACACATCGACACATGTCCTTACACATTTACACGTGTCCATATGCACCCCCTCATTCCACACAGATACTCAAGTGTCTTACGTCACAGCACCAGCATCAACCTTCGACAGGAAGCTATCAGGTCTTTATGTGACAACCCACAAGAGAAGATACTGCACTACTGCTGAGAGTTCAGTGGTGTTCAGTGCCGCATGTTATGACCCAACATACGTAGAACACCACGCACTAAGTCCTCGAATGACAACTGTAATCCTTAGGCTCAGGGCCAGTGTAGGTGAGCCTCTCAATCTGACTGCCACCACCGCCTCCATCCAACGACAGCTTCCTTGAACTTACCAACACCAGCAACCTCGACACCAAGTCACAACAGACACGGATGAGGAGAGAAAATTGAAAAGAGATCACAACAAGAGCAAGGCGTGAAGAAACAGGGAACTGGAGACCTCAGGTCTGAAGACATTGTTCCCTTCACTGGACCTTCTAAAGCAGTGATGGGTCTAGGCACTGACACCGGCAGTAAAAAAAAAAAAAAAAAAAAAAAAAAAAAAAAAAAGCCTTTCAGATCTCACTCACAAAGTCACGCTGTGGTTTGCATCCCAAAGTTGGGAGCTGGGGGGAGACGTGAATTCGATTCCCACACAAACTCATTATTTCTGTGATTTTTCAATCCTGGGCCACGCCTACCCAGAGTTGAGTTTGCTATCAGCTCAAATGGGAGGACTGAAATGATACAATAGAGCTACTTGTGCTTTACATATGTGATAGAGCTACTTGTCTTACATTGATAGAGCTTTGCATACACATGTGATAGAGCTACTTCTGCTTTGCATATATGTCTGTGGCAGCGTTGCTCCAATTTCACGACCAGCACTACTGGGAAGGACTAGTATGGGGAAGGGGGGGGGTGCTGGAGGGGCAGTGTGTTCATGACAGGCGTACTCTTTGGACTGAAAAGGTCTGGCCTTCTTTCGATAGACGGTTTGCTTACTGTCCTCATTTCCTCGCCTGGGGGGTCTAGGTGCTGACGGATTCCAACTCTGCTTCGTCAGAAACGGTGATGGAATGTATGACCTTTTTTTTTTTTTTTTAGACTTAGCATGCATGATGTGTTGTTTTAGTTCATACAGATATACACGATTTTTCCATGATTAGTACTCATTTTGTGTCATTAGGGCAACAATCAGTGATTTACGATGCGTTGTTACAGTGTTTGTGATATTTTTTGTTTTTATTGATACCATTTCACTTGCTTGATTCATTATGAGTAAGAAACTCGTATAGTTTTACACAGTATATATATATATATATATATATATATATATATATATTCAATTATAAACAAAGCTTGCTGTTATGTCTTAGATTGAAGAAATAGGGGGAGATAAGCATTCATATCTGCGGTGGTAGATAATTCTGCCTAACTAACAGTATGTGCTTGAGTGGGTGAATGGGAAAAAATAAAATAAATGCTTCTCAAAATGAGCCTTCAGCAAGCTTATATAGTCTCCAAGGGGGAGACAATCTCCAATGGGGAGGAAACTCTCTTAACATATATCTCCTGGTCAGATATCAATATTTCGAAACCTGATTGTTTCTCCTCAGTGACCGCGGAAAGTGATAACTTGACTCTTCTGCCTTTTCGGTTTTAAGAAGAATGCTATCCCAGAAAAGGCTGGTGTGCAATACCGTAGTATGTTTGTCGAGTTTCCAAAAAAACCCAACCAAAGGTGCCACCTAAGAAGCAAAAGAAAATCATGAAAGAGCAAAACAAGCTAAATTTTCTTGTGAAAAGTAGAAAATATAAAAAGATAACCTCTTATGACACAAGTACTGAGGGCCAGTTCTTGGAATGAATCCACAAGGGACTAAATTACAATTAACTAATAAATTCCAAGGATAAGTACCGAGCACCATTCCAGCAACTTACAGAGCAGCTTGGTGTTGCAATGACTGCAAGAAATATTGAATTATAAACAAAGCTTGCTCTTATGTCTTAGAGTGAAAAATTAGGAGGAGATGAGCATTCATATCTGCAGTGGTAGTTAATTCTGCCTAACTAACAGTATGTGCCTGAGTGGGTGAATGGGGAATAATAAATGCCTCTCAAAATGAGCCTTCAGCAAAGCTTATAGTCTCCAAGGGGGAGACAATCTCCAACAGAGAGGAAACTCACTAACATTTAACTCCTGGTCAGATACCGGTATTTCGAAACCTGATTGTTTCTCCTCAGTGACCGCAGAAAGTGGTAACTTGACTCCTCTGCCTTTTCGGTTTTAAGAAGAATGCTATACCAGAAAAAGGTTGGTGTGCAATACCGTAGTATGTTCGTTGAGTTTTCAAAAAACCAACCAAAGGTGCCACCTAAGAAGCAAAAGAAAATCATGAAAGAGCAAAACAAGCTAAATTTTCTTGTGGAAAGTAGAAAATATAAAAGATAACCTCTTAAGACACAAGTGCTGAGGGCCAGTTCTTGGAATGAATCCGCAAGGGACTAAATTACAATTAACTAATAAATTCCAAGGATAAGTAACAGAGCACCATTCCAGCAACTTACAGAGCAGCTTGGTGTTGCAATGACTGCAAGAAATATTGAATTATAAACAAAGCTTGCTCTTATGTCTTAGATTGAAGAAATAGGGGGAGATAAGCATTCATATCTGCAGTGGTAGATAATTCTGCCTAACTAACAGTATGTGCTTGAGTGGGTGAATGGGTCACTGAGAAGAAACAATCAGGTTTCGAAATACCGGTATCTGACCAGGAGTTATATGTTGGTGAGTTTCCTCCCCATTGGAGATTGTCTCCCCCTTGGAGACTATAAGCTTTGCTGAAGGCTCATTTTGAGAAGCATTTATAATTCCCCATTCACCACTCAAGCACATACTGTTAGTTAGGCAGAATTATCTACCACCGCAGATATGAATGCTTATCTCCCCCTATTTCTTCAATCTAAGACATAACAGCAAGCTTTGTTTATATATATATATATATATATATATATATATATATATATATATTATGAACAACTATACAAGTTTCTTGCATATATATAGATATGTAATATGTATCTTATCTCTGTATTAAGCATAAAATGTAAGGGGTCTCAGTTTTAAAGAAAATGTTATGTTGTAACATTTAAGCTGTTGCTGAAAGTGTTCATCACGATTTACAGCCATTACCAGTTGGTGACATCTTCTTGCAGCAGGGGACTGGAAAGGTCGTTTTACCATTAACCTTCATACTAAGGCTGATCATGTCATGCTTATGATGGCTGGAGAAATGGCAGTCAGAAATTTACCACACACACACACACACCGCGCGCGCGCACGCACGCCCCCCCCCCCTCTCTCTCTCTCTCACACACACACACTGACTGACTGAAAGCAATTTATTGTCAGATTAACCCATTTGACTGACATTAGAAAATTATAAGAATAACATTTTATTTGAAGAAAAGGAACATATTACACACACACGAAACGCACGCACGACAACACACACACACACACACACACACACACACACCACACACACACACACACACACACCAAACACCAACCACACACACACACACACCACACACACACACACCACAAATCACCAACACACACACACACACACTCAACACGCAACCACACACACACACACACCACACACACACACACACACACACACACACACACACACACACACACACACACACACACACACACACACACACACACCACCTCAAAATCAGCGCTACGGCTCCACATTGTAAATCGAAGTCTA
>CM065718.1:26383872-26388872 GCA_033310375.1 Conus canariensis
TACCTTGGATGGAAATGAACATGTTGGTGTGCCACGTGGACTTGGTGTTGTGTCAGCGTCGTGTGTGTTAGTTGTGTTGCTGACGTGCTGGTGTACTTGCAGTGCGCAGTCGTGCCGTGCGTGCGTGAGAAGAAGACAAGAAGAAGAGAGATATGAAAATGACGGGAAAACAAGAATTAGGGTTGCAGTGAAGATGTAGAGAGTAGTGTGTGTCATCAGTGTCTTCGTGGCGCATTCTCCTCTGGATGGAATAGTGAAAATGTGTGTGTGTGCGTGTGCGCGTGCTGCGCGCTGCGTGTGTGTGTGTGTGTGTGTGTGTGTCGGTGCGTGTGTGGTTGTTGCGTGCGCGCGCGTGCGTGTGTGTGTATTTGGTATGAGAGATGAAGAGAGAGAGAAGAGAGAGAGAGAGACGAGAGAAGAGAGAAGAGAGAGAGAGAGAATCAGAAAAGTAGAGAGAGAGAGGAGAGAGGTATGTGTGTTTGCTTGTGTGGTTTGTTGTGAGTCTGCATGCGTCATGAATCATTGCTATGTGTGGTGTTTGTGTTGTTCGCCGGACGTGTTGGCTGTTTGTGTGTGTGTGTGTTAGTTTGGAGTGTAGGCTGTTCAGGATGTTGTGTCAGCATCCGCGCACGCGCAGGGCGTGTGTGATGTCAAGTAATGATGGTATTGATAGCTGGTGAATTGGAGAGAGAGAGAGAGAGAGAGAAGAGAGAGAGAGAGAGAGAGAGAGAGAGAGAGAGGACTGTGCTTTCTTCTGTCTCTGTCTCATTCTGTGTATCTATGTCTCTTTACTTTGTTGGTTAGTCCCTGCCTGACTCGTGCGTGCGTTTGTCCTCCTAACCCTCCCCCCCCCTTTCTCTGTCTGAGTTCAAGCCGCCATATACACGCCCCCCCCCCCCCCCTTCCACTGAAAACTAACATCTTGGATCTGATAGGACTAATCACAGCGCATCTTTGATGTTCACATCTCCCACTCAGTCATAACCAAACACAACAGCTCTCGTAAAACATCACAGCTAATACTGGGTACTTAGAACTAGCTGGACTTTAGCATAATCCTATTTTTTTCTGAAAACTGGTAAATGTTGGGAACTTCTCTGCATAAAACAGTAATTTCTGGATGATAAATTTCTTTCTTTAAAACTGATGGTTTCTCATCTGAAGCTATTTACACTTGAGCATGCTACAGTATCAGTGTCATTATGACCCAGCCGACAACAAGGGACCCCTCCAAAGTTGCCATGTTTGATTAGAGTATGACTATATATATATAAACAAATGAACGTAAGAAATAGCTCCCGCAATAACTGTGAACACATGCTACGACTTTTCATCAAGTATAAACACATTTGAATTTGAAATATTGTCGTTGCTGTCTACAAATATTAACAAAATGTGCATGGGTGCAAATATCTGCCCAACGTATATTAATGTTGAGACGTTTTGCTTCACCAAACGCCATAATATTGCTATCAACCACTCTCTAATCACAGTATACTACAGCGGGCCTTTGATGTTTATAACTCTCTCTCTCTCTCTCTCTCTCTCTCTCTCTCTCTCTCTCTCTCTCTCTCTCTCTCTCTCTTATGATCAAAGATCACAAGGTATCTTTTATGTTAACATCTCTCTCATCATCACCAGCCATCAACAGTACACGTCTCAGGCTGGGTAAAAGACACATGAACCAGGTTCACGATGCAGATGATGTACGATCTCATGAGCGGAGATGCAGACAAGCAGCATCCAAACGGAGCAGTCCTGTGTGATGTCCTGGGCCATCACTTCAGGAACAGCACGCAAGGGGTGGGGACTGAATGACGTAACGTGGCACAGGCACTGCACACTGATATTCACAGTTACATTAGAATATTCTGGGCTTAGACTGAATAAAAGCTTTATGTTGTTATAATAAATATGTCTGCCTGTCCCCCCACCCTCTTTAACTTTCCTGTCTGTGGCAGTTTTTGTACTCCCAGCTCTTATAGAACAGGGTGTACTTTACAATGGGAACGAAGAAATGCTGTGTGTGTGTGTGTGTGTGTGTGTGTGTGTGTGTGTGTGTGTGTGTGTGTGTGTGTGTGTGTGTGTGTGTGTGTGTGTGTGTGTCTGTCCGTCCGTGGTCAAAATGTGTTCCACTCGCTCCAGACAAAACCACTGGGCCGATCTTTCTGAAAATTTGTAGGTATGTTCATTATGGGTCACGGATGATGCCCGATGTTTTAGTTTACCGTTATAGCCGTTACGAACGGCAATAACGGCTCATAACGGTTTTTCTTCTTCATGAAATATCTCAGAAAGTACCTGGCCGATCTTTCTGAAAAGTTGTAGGTATGTTCATTATGGGTCACGGATGATGCCCGATGTTTATCAGAATCGCCGTCACTAGCGGCTTTAACGGCCCAAAACGGTTTTCCTCTTTATGGAACATCTCACGCGTATTCAAGATAAACTGGGCGTACGTTCACATGCTTTGCATCTTGTTTTTGTTTAATCTATCCCGTCTTCCAGGGCCCTTCATTGATTCCCATCCGTCCCCCCCCCTCCCCGGCATTCCCTCCCCGCCGCTCATTTTGGCTCCGCTATAACAGTCACAATCGGGCTCGTCCAGTTGCAACGTCAGTGCAGTTGATCCATAGAGGACAGCCAGTATGGGCTCATCATGAGGCAACCCACCAAGGATGACTCTGCACTGCAACCGATTTACATCACTGGTATTCAGTGATGCTTGGCACACTCATGATACCACCTACCAAGCCCTCTGCTTGATGACAATAATAGTTTTGTCATGGACTAATATAAGTATTCCTGTCTGTCTGTCTGTCTGTCTGTCTGTCTGTCTATCTGTCTGTCTGTCTCTCTCTCTCTCTCTCTCTCTCTCTCTCTCTCTCTCTCTGTTGAGGGCACCATCACCTGCGCCCTACGACAGTCCTCAAACACTCTGCCAGTACTGATGACTTAGACATGAAGTCATCACAAGCATGCACGCGGGGAGGACACGCAGACTAAGGTCACCCTACAGCAGGCCATGCAGGGCCACTGAATTAGAAGCTTTTTTTTTTTTTTGCAGCTCATATTGAATGTAAGGAGACACTGCAAGGACATAGGCACAAAGATCAGACGCTGTATTGACACGGGAGGTTAGGTAAGAAGGGAGAATGGGAGGAGAGGGAAGGTGCATCTTCCTTTCTCCCCACTGTTTAACTTTGATGGGGAAGGGGAAGGGGTGGTGGGAGCAGAAGGCGTGTAGTACAAGATGCTGAACTGGAGTGTCCATCCCCACCCACGTTGATAAGTGTCGGGCTTCAGATATAGACTGAAAGTCAATTGTCCCAGCCGATCACTTTTTCACCCATGCGTGACATTCTTTCCTCCTCCCTCCCTCCCCCCTTCTCTTTCTCTCCCTCCCCTCCCTTCCCTAGCTCGCAAGTAGTTCTTCACTCTCGCGTGAAGTTCTTCAACAGCTGAACGCTTGGCTGTAATCATGTCCCTCACCTCCCTCTCTTATCCCTTCCTCCCCCCCCCTTCGTACCCGTTTGACACCCCCAACCCATCCTTTCCAACAGTCAGGTTTCACTGCCAATCGATTGTTGTGGTGTTTCCCCATCCCTCTCACCCTTCAACCCCCCCCCCTACTTTTCCATCCATGTTACTTTATTCGTCTCGGAGACGATAGCCCTGATATGGCCCACAGTTGTCGGCTGGGCTTTAAACAACATGAACTGAATGGTATCCTGTCACAGAGGCGTTGGTTCATCCTAACCCCCCTCCCCTCCTTACCCCCCTCCCCCCCCACCCCCCGCTCAACCTGAATTATCGTTGCAGTGTTTGGTGGGAGTTTGTGAAGCAGTCACAATACTATTGGTGCTGGTGCTGCAGTGTCGCAGGCAGAGTCAGGCAGAAAGAGAGAGAAGGAGTACACATGCACACATGAGTGAGTGAGTGAGTGAGTGAATGAGTGTGTGTGTGTGTGTGTGTGTGTGTGTGTGTGTGTGTGTGTGTGTGTGTGTGTGTGTGTGCGTGCGTGCGTACGGGCGTTCGTGCGTGTGTGCGTGTGCGTGCGCGCATGTGTGTGTGTGTGCTTGTGTGTGTGCGTGCGCGCGCGCGCGCGCGCGCGCGCGCGCGCGCGTGTGTGTGTGTGAGTATGTGTGTGCGCGTGCGTTCGTGCGTGCCTGCGCGTGCGCGCATGTGTGTGTGTGTGTGTGTGTGTGTGTGTGTGTGTGTGTGTGCGCGTGAGTGCATGTGTATGCGTGAGAGAGAGAGAGAGAGAGAGAGAGAGAGAGAGAGAGAGAGAGAGAGAGACAAACAGACAGACAGACAGACCGAGAGAAACAGAGAGAGAGAGAGAGGGTATGTACCAGCTAGGTGGGATGAATTGATAGTGCATTAATTTTGTCCCATGTATGTGCGTGTAAGAGAGAGAGAGAGAGAGAGAGAGAGAGAGAGAGAGAGAGAGAGAGAGAGAGAGAGAGAGAGAGAGAGAGAGAGAGAGGTTATGGACCAGGAAGATGGGGTGAAATGATAGCGCATTAATATTTCGTCCTTTGAAAGATCATCATCATTATCTGTCACCCTCTGGGAGCCATAAAACAGTGGTCTGCATGCTGGAGTCCCCTGTCCCAGACCTTCCTCTTCACCTGCTCCCCCCCCCCCCACTTCCCCCCTCCCACATGAGTGTACCCCATTTGCTTTGTGTTTGCTTCAAGGACTCGAAGCCTGGTGTATCTTAGTCAGTCCATGAAAAGCAAGGGGAAAAAAAATCAGAACTGTACAAAGAACAATGGAGAAAATCAGAGAAATCAGACCAGCAAGTAAAATGAAGGAGAAAATAAGGGGTATATCAGACCTGGCACGTGAAAATTCACAAAATCAGATTTTAAAGAAAGATAATGGGCATAATTGAAAAAAAAAATGTAAGATCCGCAAAGAATTGAGGGAGGAGGGAAAGGGGGAGGGAGGGTCAGATCTGTCTGAAAAAAAAAAAAAAATGCAGAAAACACAAG
>CM065718.1:26391372-26398872 GCA_033310375.1 Conus canariensis
GTGAGTTTGTTAAAACTTACTCACGGAATTTTTACAAACAGAATAGATATCTTCTAAATATTGATCCTTCACACCAAGAGGTTGCCATCTTTCATCAAGGTGATGACAGCGTATCCAGTAAACTTAGTGTTCCCCCCCCCCCCCCCCCAAAGTCAACACCTACCCTGCCACTGAGGGTGAGGTGGAGTGCAAATGGGGTGGGGGTGGGGGTGAGAGGGCAATCTCTCTCTCTCCCCCGCCTCCCCCTCCCCCTCCCCCCTCTCTTGCCCTTTCATGACTGGAATCTGAAAATCTTCTGGCTACTTGGACTGTACTGCAGTCTGACATCTGCGTGATCGCTCAAAACGGTAGGACAGGAAAGGGTCACCACGATGGTTATATCTAGGAATGTATTGGATTACTCTCCTGTCACAATGCGCTTCCCTGCATGCCATTCACATTGCTCGACAGCCCGTAGAAAATGCGTCACCCTCGCGTCGATCCCGCCTGAATGCCTCACTCTGTTCTGTCCCACCAGAATGCAATGCCACAGTCTCTCCTGCCAGACTGCATTACCTTCATCTTGTCTGCAAAAGTGCATAAATCTAGCTACCCTAACCAAATGGCATTACTCTAGTCTCTCCCCACCAGAATGCATCACTCTCTAGTCTCTCCCCACCAGAATGCATCACTCTAGTCTCTCCCCACCAGAATGCATCACTCTAGTCTCTCCCACCAGAATGCATCACTCTAGTCTCTCCCACCAGGATGCATCACTCTAGTCTCTCACACCAGAATGCATCACTCTAGTCCATCCCACCAGAATGCATCACTCTAGTCTCTCCCATACCAGAATGCATCACTCTAGTCTCTCCCACACCAGAATGCATCACTCTAGTCTCTCCCACACCAGAATGCATCACTCTAGTCTCTCCCACACCAGAATGCATCACTCTAGTCTCCCACACCAGAATGCATCACTCTAGTCTCCCACACCAGAATGCATCACTCTAGTCTCCCACACCAGAATGCATCTCTCTAGTCTCCCACACCAGAATGCATCACTCTAATCTCTCCCACCAGAATGCATCACTCTAGTCTCTCCCACACCAGAATGCATCACTCTAGTCTCTCCCACCAGAATGCATCACTCTAGTCTCTCTCACACCAGAATGCATCACTCTAGTCTCCCACACCAGAATGCATCACTCTAGTCTCTCCCACACCAGAATGCATCACTCTAGTCTCTCCCACACCAGAATGCATCACTCTAGTCTCCCACACCAGAATGCATCACTCTAGTCTCTCCCACACCAGAATGCATCGCTCTAGTCTTTCCCACACCAGAATGCATCACTCTAGTCTCTCCCACCAGAATGCATCACTCTAGTCTCTCCCACCAGAATGCATCGCCCTAGTCTCTTCCACCGGAACGCACCACTCTAGTCTCTCCCACCAGAATGCATCACTCTAGTCTCTCCCACCAGAATGCATCACTCTAGTCTCTCCCACCAGAATGCATCACTCTAGTCTCCCACACCAGAATGCATCACTCTAGTCTCTCTCACCAGAATGCATCACTCTAGTCTCCCACACCAGAATGCATCACTCTAGTCTCTCTCACCAGAATGCATCGCCCTGGTCTCTTCCACCGGAATGCACCACTCTAGTCTCTCACACCAGAATGCATTCTTTTAGATGCTCCCATCATGAGAAATCTCTTTCATTTTTCCCACCAGAATGGATCACTTTCGTCTTTCCCACCAGAATTCATCACTTCAGTATCTTTCACTTCTTCTCTGGCCGGCTTCCTTCAAACGACCTGACATTGACTGCTCCCTGTCTGCCAGCTGATGGTACTCCCTGTCTGTCGACTGATGGTGCTCCCTGTCTGTCAACTGATGGTGCTCCCTGTCTGTCAACTGTCTGTCAACTGATGGTGCTCCCTGTCTGTCAACTGATGGTGCTCCCTGTCTGTCAACTGTCTGTCAACTGTCTGTCAACTGATGGTGCTCCCTGTCTGTCAACTGATGGTGCTCCCTGTCTGTCAACTGTCTGTCAACTGATGGTGCTCCCTGTCTGTCAACTGTCTGTCAACTGATGGTGCTCCCTGTCCCGTCAACTGTCCCTGTCAACTGATGGTGCTCCCTGTCTGTCAACTGATGGTGCTCCTTCGCACCCGTCACTGTCCAACTGATGGTGCTCCCTGTCTGTCAACTGTCTGTCAACTGTCTGTCAACTGATGGTGCTCCCTGTCTGTCAAGTCTGCACTGAGTGCTCCCTGTCTGTCAACTGTCTGTCAATGAGTCCGCTGTCAACTGATTGCTGTCATGATGTGCTCCCTGTCTGTCAACTGTCTGTCAACTGATGGTGCTCCCTGTCTGTCAACTGTCTGTCAACTGATGGTGCTCCCTTTGTCCTGTCAACTGATGGTGCTCCCTGTCTGTCAACTGATGGTGCTCCCTGTCTGTCAACTGTGTCCGCTGTCAACTGATGGTGCTCCCTGTCTGTCAACTGTCTGTCAACTGATGGTGCTCCCTGTCTGTCAACTGTCTGTCAACTGATGGTGCTCCCTGTCTGTCAACTGATGGTGCTCCCTGTCTGTCTACTGATGGTGTACCCTGTCTGTCAACTGATGGTGCTCCCTCTCTGTCAACTGTCTGTCAACTGATGGTGTCCCCGTCTGTCAACTGTCTGTCAACTGATGGTGCTCCCTCTCTGTCAACTGTCTGTCAACTGATGGTGCTCCCTGTCTGTCAACTGATGGTGCTCCCTGTCTGTCAACTGATAGTGCTCCCTGTCTGTCAACTGTCTGTCAACTGATGGTGCTCCCTGTCTGTCAACTGATAGTGCTCCCTGTCTGTCAACTGTCTGTCAACTGATGGTGCTCCCTGTCTGTCAACTGATGGTGCTTCCTGTCTGTCAACTGATGGTGCTCCCTGTCTGTCAACTGATGGTGCTCCTGTCTGTCAACTGATGGTGCTCCCTGTCTGTCAACTGTCTGTCAACTGATAGTGCTCCCGTCTGTCAACTGTCTGTCAACTGATGGTGCTCCCTGTCTGTCAACTGATGGTGCTCCCTGTCTGTCAACTGATGGTGCTCCTGTCTGTCAGCTGATGGTGCTCCATGTCTGTCAGCTGATGGTGCTCCATGTCTGTCAGCTGATGGTGCTCCATGTCTGTCAACTGATGGTGCTCCATGTCTGTCAGCTGATGGTGCTCCATGTCTGTCAACTGATGGTGCTCCATGTCTGTCAACTGATGGTGCTCGGGCTGTGACAGGACGTACCTCAGTGTGGCTGTGTCCAGGAGATCCACAGTGAGTGGCATGGGAGTAACAGGTATGTCACCCATGTGTGTGGACACTGAACATTGTTTTTTTTTTTTTTTTTAAATCTGCTCATCTGTTTCCAGTTACCGTGTTGACAGTCAGGACCAAAGACAATGTTCTGTTCCACAGTTTTCAGTTTCAGTTTCAGTCAAGGCAGCGCCATTGTATGGCGTCTGGTCCACATATGCTACATCACATCTGCTATGGTAGTGACGCCACGTGTGTAAGACAGCTAAGTAGGTATGTAGTAAATAAAGGAAAAGAAAACTGCAATTAGAAAAAAAGGTTTGGATGGCGGGCTAAGGAGGGCGATGCTGTCTGGGTGAAAAGGAGGCAGGGGCTGAGGGGCCAGAGGATCAACACCTAGGGGGAAATCATGCAGGAGAGTTAGCAGAACACTGACTCACGCCCCCCCCCCCCCCCACTGGTCAGCTCTCCTATGCACACCAGGGATTGAAGTAGGGTTGGAGGAAGGGGTGGGGGTGGGTGGGTGGGAAGTCAAAAGCCACAACTCCTCCCAGCCAAAGGCTGAGACATCAAGTTAGGTGGACAAGTGGCAAAGGTCATGCCCCCCCCCCCCCCCCCCCCCCCCCCCTAGAGGAAACTGGACTGGTTACAATGATCCCTGCTTATTTCCCACGACAGATCTCATTCACAATCGACATGCCCACTTTATCCTCCGACCCTCTGTGTGTACGCGCACGTGTGTACGCGCACGTGTTTGTCTGTGCACTATGCATTCTGGTGTGCATGTATGAATGTGTGTATGTAAGTTGGATTCTTTGCCAGTAAGGATCAGTTTCAAGTACTAAGTTATACAGTTTCTCTCTCTCTCTCTCGCTCTCTCTCTCTCTCATACACACACACATGCACGCACGTACACACACATATGCATGCAGGCACACACACACACACACACACACACACACACACACACACACACACACACACACACACACACACACACGCGCGCGCGCGCATGCGCGCGCGTCTATTCTGAAGACCATTGCTATTTTCTGTCTGTCTATGCACGCAAACTTGCGTGTGTGTTTCGGTTCTTATTTTGGTTTATTTATAGCCGGGGATGTCACTGGGAGAGAGAAAATTGACAAGCATATTACTGCCAACAACAGTTTAAAACATAAGGATGAAGCAATTAACATGCACAAAATACAAGTAGTGCTGGCGTTGTCAGCCATTCCGCTTTCCACCCTATCTATCTGAACATCCATAGATTCATCGACTGTCCACACAAGAGCTCTAAATCGTTTTTCCTAGGCAAGATATCTACACTTAAAAGACTGGCATGGGAGGGGAGGGGGGCAGAAACTCTGTGTGCTGATGCGACATCCTGGACCAAAACTGAATAAACTGGTCCTCTCTGTAAAGGGGATCCCTAGGAACTGCAGCAAGTAGATTAACCAGGTTGTTCCACGTTTTGGACCGTTTGAGGGGGCAAGACAAGATCTCCTTCTTTGCTGTTCAGTTTGAAGCATTCAGTCTGCATCTGGTGAATAATACAGCAGTCTACTGCAAGTCTTTTGCCGGCTGCTCTAGAGCTTGGTCCTCAATGGGTCTGCTTCTGATCACACTGCCTGTTCTCCTTCTTACTGATGGATCGGCCACCAACGCTGTAATGCATGGGGTAAATGACATCCTTTATAAGCACCATACTGGAATCACAGTTGCTGCCAATGTCGCCACAGGCAGACACGGCACAAAGCACACGGCAGATACAGAAGCACCAGTGTGTGTGTGTGTGTGTGTGTGTGTGTGTGTGTGTGTGTGTGTGTGTGTGTGTGTGTGTGTGTGTGTGTGAGTGTGTGTGCGTGTGTGTGTGTGTATGTGTGTGTGTGTGTGTGTGTGTGTGTGTGTGTGTGTGTGTGTGTGTGTGGAAGTTAATGCAGCCATGAGACAATGGAATAGAAGACATGTACAGCCTGAACATTGTATCCAGTGCTGCCCCCGCCATAACTGATGACGTTTGGACAGGCAAGGGGAACATGCCAGGAATGGAGGGAAAAGTCGAGGGTGGGGAGGAGAGAAGGGAAGTGGGAAATGAAATCCCACAAGAGGGATGTGCGAAATTTGCTTTTTCCTGATCTGTGACATTTGGCTTTTAGATAGGACTGGTCTATAGGAATTCATATGCATGTAAAATATGGTGTGTGTGTGTGTGTGTGTGTGTGTGTGTGTGTGTGTGTGTGGGGTGTGGCGCGTGCGTTGTGTGTGTGTGTGTGTGTGTGTGTGTGTGTGTGTGTGTGTGTGTGTGTGTGTGTGTGTGTGTGTGTGTTGTGATGTGTGTGTGTGTGCTGTCTGTCTGTCTTCTCTGTCTGTAAGAGAGAGGGACAAAGAGAGAAAGGGAGGGAGAGAGGGAAGGAGACAGAGATAAAGATAGACAGACAGAGAGACAGACAATTAGATAGACAGATAGATAGACAAAGTGGGAAAGGTGAAGAGTACTGAAAGTGACAGGCAAAAATGTTTGTGCATGAGAGAGAGAGAGAGAGAGAGAGAGAGAGAGAGAGAGAGAGAGAGAGAGAGAGAGAGAGACTCAAATGTTTTATTCTTAAAGGCCATAGCCCCTTAGAATGGAGATGTACATCATAAATCATGTCGAAAATTGATCTTCGTATTCTTTATGTTACATACATAATTCGCTTTTTGAATGCTTTATATAAATAAATCGCTAACTGTTTAACCGTGTTTTCATTTGATGACGACATTAACAAGGTTAATTTGAAAAGGCATGGATTATTGAAGTACTTTCTTGAGATGAATTCCTGTCTAAGTTCGTCTAGTACTGGACAAGCCAATACAAAATGAACTTATCCTCTTTTGCATTACGACACGAAGGACAGATCAAATTTCCACTACATGACTGTCTATAACGAAAATAATGAGTAAAGAGATCGCAAACACCAAATCTAAACTTAGCTGAGAGAGAGAGAGAGAGAGAGAGAGAGAGAGAGAGAGAGAGAGAGAGAGAAGAGAGACAGACAGACAGACAGACAGACAGAGATGGAGAGAGACAAAGAGAGAGAGAGAGAGAGAGAGAGAGAGAGAGAGAGAGAGAGAGAGAGAGAGAGAGAGAGAGAGTAAATGTAGAAACGCCATCAAATCTATGTTCACCATACATTCCAAAGGAGGAATGTCTACCAAAACACAGTGCCAGCTGAAGAAAAACAAACGTTGCAACCAAAGGACAGCAGACAGGGCAACCCCAAATTGCACGTGCAACCTGAAATAGGCCGCCTTATGTTCTCTGTGTAATAATAGATGACCCATGTGCTGGCAAGGGGGATGAACTACAAAAGACAGGCTGACGAATCATGAATGAGCACGTGTCACACGAGCTACCTAATCACCATATACAGGGGTGTGTGTGTGTGTGTGTGTGTGTGTGTGTGTGTGTGTGTGTGTGTGTGTTGTGTGTGTGTGTGTGTGTGTGCGTGCGTGTGTGTGTTCGTGTGTGTGTGTGTGTGTGTGTGTGTGTGTGTGCGCGCGCGCACGCGTGTTTGTGTGTGCGCGTGCGCGCGCATATATATATATATATATATATATGTGTGTGTGTGTGTGTGTGTGTGTGTGTGTGTGTGTGTGTGTGTGTGTGTGTGTGTAAACATTCTTGTAAACGTCTATTGGTGTCCACCTTTTTGCTTTTTTTTTTTTCTTTAACCAATACCCACTTAGTTTTTACAGTTTCCTTGGAGTATGCTGTTATTGATGTTGCTGCTTTTTGCCTGTCTTTTAATTTGCTTGTTTCTTTGATTGATTTTTGTCGTTGTTGTTGTTGTTCTTGACTACGATTACATGTAGGAAAAGGAATAGGAGTATGTTCTATGGTTATATTGCATATTAACAGTAAAATGTTAAAGAAAAAAAGACATTTCCTTCAACCAAATACCAAACAAAGCAAAGAAATGATGAATGGTCAGACGCACTGACACATACAACAAAGAAATGATGAATGGTCAGACGCACTGATATATACAACATTTACAGAGTAGTAGTGTATCCTCTGCTAAAGAAGGCTCGGTCGCAATAGAGTCAATATCATCAGCTGATCAGAATAAACTCTTGATACTGACCAACTGCAGCACAGCATTGGACGAATGCAGATGCCTTCCTGACGCCTGCACGCACAATATCACAATCATGACACATACAATATAGATTGAATAAATCCAC
>CM065718.1:26403872-26408872 GCA_033310375.1 Conus canariensis
GGAGTATTATGGCAGGAATCTGCGATGTTTGTTTATCTTCGTTGACTAACGGTGTCGGCATGTTTCTCGTCATGAAATCTCAGGACTTGAATTTATAGTGTTTGATGTCCACATGATGCCATTTGAGTTTATCTAATGGATTATCAACGCTTAAAAACCGTTATTCTGCCGTTATTTTCTATATATAGGTGGATTTTAATGAAATTTGGTATATAGAAAGGTTATCACACACAAATGGTACTTCTATATAGTGTTTCAGAATTTGACCGTTAAAAACCGTTATTCTTGACATATTGTCCGATTTGGATGAAATTTGACATGTACACAGGCTTTAGCCCAGTGAGGATTGAAATACCGGTTTCAAAAGTGTATATCGGTTATATAACCGTTAAACCGTTATTTTGCCGTTATTTTTTTATATATTGGTGGGTTTTAATGAAATTTTGTATATAGAAAGGTTATCACACACAAATGGCACTTCCATGTAGTGTTTCAAAATCTGACCGTTACAAACCGTTATTCTTGACATATTGTCCGATTTGGATGAAATTTGGTATGTACACAGGCTTTAGCCCAGTGAGGACTAAAATACCAGTTTCAAAAGTGTACATCGGTTAAATAACCGTTAAAACCGTTATGTTGCCTTTATTTCTTATCTCACAAAGCACTTGGCCGATTTATAAGCGGTTTGGAAAACTGGGAGTACGTGTATATACTTCGCATCTTGTTTTTTTTTTATCACACTGGGCTGTCTTTGTCTTTATGTATATATTATATACGACTTGTTCTAACTGATCGTGAATGGGTGAGCAACTCGGGAAATATTTCAAATCAGTTTCACTGGGGAAAAAATGAATAGACATGGCACATTTTCATACGGTACGTGTGCAGTTTTCTGACATTCCGGTGCTTAAGTAGGACTGGCATTTTGGGGAACATTATTGCAGTTTCCATCGTCCTATATGGTTCCATAAGCAGCATTTGTTTGGAGTTATGGGCACGTATTCATTTCATCATGGGAGGAAGAATTATTCTACTTGTTTGTTATTTACTGTTCCATGCCTCTTTTCACATTTCCTTTATAAATGGTCCCATTAACGTAAACCTATAGCACGCAAAAAAAAAGAAAACATGCGCACTGGCATGCACATGCATAGACTTAATACGGTTTGTCTGTCCTGGTACGCGACCTTGAATTGTCATACGGATGCTGTTCAACCAATGAAACAATCCCATACCATGAACAACGGAGAAATGATTGTCATTTCAGCTGGGTGGATTCTGAGGTGATTTTATCGTTGCCTATAATCAAGATGCATGGGCGTACGAAGTATGTAAGTTTAGCAATTGGGGGCACGTGTGCGTATATGTAGCATTGGTGGAGGGTAGGGGTGTTATTTCTAAACGTTTACGTGCATGTGATTTGTGCATCGACCTCTGCAAGTCACAAAATAGAAAATAGAGAGACATAGAAAACCAGAGAGAGAGAGAGAGAGAGAGAGAGAGAGAGAGAGAGAGAGAGAGAGAGAGAGAGAGAGAGAGAGAGAGAGAGAACGCAAGTCTCGTCCGCTTCCTTCTTCTGCTTCATCAAATGATATATAAAAAGAAATAAAATGTGAAAAAAAACTAAAGTGCTGGCAAACAACACCGCAAATATTATGACAATGAACTTGGTTCTCTCTCTCTTTGTCTCTGTCTGTCTGTCTGTCTGTCTGACTCTCAATATTATAGCACTATCACACACACACACACACACACACACACACACACACACACACACACACACACACACACACACACATTTTAATAAAGTGGCTCTCGTGACAAGTAACATGATCAGGGTATTGAACAAATTCGTTCTTCGGAGTGACCGTAACTGACACAAAGCAAAGAGAAATGGAAGAGCAGAACGTGGGGAAAAAATGTTAACCAATAAAGGGGGACATGAAACAAAAATAAAGTGCTTTTATTGGTTAGCTTTCAACTGCGCGCAGCTGAGAAGCATTTAAACGGAAGAAAAAATAACCCACAGTTATCTGATGCATGCACGTATACAGACAGACACACAGACACAGATACAGACACCGACACACACACACACACACACACACACACACACACACACACACACACACACACACACACACACACAGATATAGACACACAGACACAGACACACACACACGCGCCCGCGCGTGCGCACTCACGCACGTGCGGGCGCACAGGCAGGTACGCACATACACACGCACACACACACACACACACACACACGCACGCACGCACGCACGCACGCACGCACGCACGCACGCACGCACACACACACACACACACACACACAAACACACACACACACATGTACGCGTGTGCTCGCACATTCATCTGTCTGTCTGACTATCTGAAACCAGCTGATTATGAAATTTACTTTCAATTGTACCCGTAACAACACTACGTGTAGAAAACTGTAAGAACATGAATATTATGTCCTATCTCATTTTAAACATTTTTCTTCTTGCCCTAGATCTTTCCTAAACATACAATTTATGTAGCGTGTATGAGTAGGTAGTCTTCACAAACGTCAATCTTATAGCTCCAAGATTGGATCTTCCTCTCTCTATCTATTTGATACAGAAGAGAGAGAGAGAGAGAGAGAGAGAGAGAGAGAGAGAGAGAGAGAGAGAGAGAGAGAGAGAGAGAGAGACACTGACACTGACACTGACACTGACACAGTTTTTATTGCCAATAGCAGACAAGCCCTGTTGGCAAGGGGGTTACAAATTACTGCATTACTAGATTGCGCCGAGTATCTGCAATTGAAAAACATAGAATTCAAACAATTTAACTAGAAATTCAAATCTATAGACGGCAACACATACCTACACGTATACAAACTCATTCTCACACACAACGCACATGCGCACGCAGCGCACGCGCGCACACACACCCACCTACACGCGCACACACACACACACACACCACAGACACATAAACACTCGCACAAACTCACTCACTCATCCCGCACACATGAGTACTCCATTGTTTTTGACCATCAAGCCATGAAAAATACATAGTAAACACTGACGGTGAATTCATGCATCGTCACAGATTTTAGCTCAACGATTTGTTCGTAATATTCTTTCTTCGAAAATCACTAGCTTCTGCTACAAATCTTGCAAGTGATAGGGTATTATGTTCATTCTTGCTGGATAGAATTGCTATAATATCTTTTCTCTGTGCAGCTGGCTCCCTGAAAATTTTACATCTACTTCGAATATCTGCGTAAGCAGGACAATCAAAAACAAAATGCACTTCGTCTTCAGTGTTATTTCCCTCTACACACATGGGGCATGCTTTGTTGTCCGATGCTTCAAACCACTTTTTGTTTGCATTGAGACCCAGTGTTCTAGTTCGAAATTTTGTTAAGTTATATTTATGCCATTTGTTTGAAACAATCATGAGATATTTTTCCGTTTCCAAATTACTTTTAAACGAGAGAAACCATTCATATTTGTCATTTTCATCCATGCTGGAATGCCAGTTTTGTCTGTAAGAACAAATTAAACGATCCCTAAATTCGGATAAAAACTGTGCAGTATTGCCTACTCCCTGACAAAGCCAAACGATACCAAAACCATTTTCTGTTTGTATTTTCTTTACACGAGACACCCAATTAAATTTTCCTACGTCGTGTTGTAGCAAAAGCATTTCATACGTTTGACTGCAGAGTCTGGTCGTAGGTAAATGAACTAATCTTAACCAGTATTTAATTGATTTGACATAAGTTTGTATAAACAGAGGATATCGACCGCTTTCACCATAAACCATTTTATTTGATGCATGTAACGGTACACGCATAATACGCTTTACTGAATAAGTGTGGACTTTTTCCATGTGGTCGTTAACTAAAAGGCCCCACACCTCTGATGCATATGTCAAAACTGGTTGTATTTGGGTGTCGAATAATTTCCAAAACAAAGCCCAGTCATCTGAATTCAGTCTTCTCATTGTTCTTAAAATCTCAATGACCCCTCTCTTTCCTTTCCTACACATTTCTAACCAGCATCTATTTAAGCTTAATTTCGTAGTGAAAAACATCCCTAGGTATTTATAACTATTTGTCACTTTAACTTCTGATCTGCCGTAGAACCATCTTTCACGCTGTGCTAAATGTCCTCCATTTCTAAAAACCATGATGTTAGTTTTACTTAGATTTACTGTTAGTTGCAATCTAACAGATACCTTTTTCAAAGCATCCAACTGATTCTGCACTGAAATATCTACTGCAAGCTCGTTAATAAAAAAGCAAATAACTGAGGACTGAGCAGACATCCTTGTTTTACACCACGTGGACAATTGAAATAATCAGTGTAAATATCCTTTTCACGAACACATGCAAGGACAGAATCATACATTCCTCGCACAGCTGCATACAACTTCCCATTTACACCACTTTTCCTTAAAACATTCCACAAGACATTTCTATTCACAGAATCAAAAGCTTTCTGGAAATCAACAAAGGCAACATATAATTTTGTCTTTTTTAACAGGTATTTCTGGACTAAGGCATACAATGTAAATATGTGGTCTATTGTACTGTATCCAGATCGAAATCCTGCTTGTTCTCCTACAATTTTCTCCTCTCTTTCTGCCCATGCAGTTAATCTTTTATTAAGAATATGTGTATACATTTTGCTTAGAACACTTGTCAGTGCAACCCCTCGGAAATTATCAGAATTGTTATTATCTCCTTTTTTGTGAATAGGGATTATAATCGATTTTGACCATGCCTCGGGAAAGATTCCCTTATCGAACAGCGAGTTAAACAGAGTTACTATGAAATCAATAACAACAGAGTTGGCACATTTGAACATTTCACAAACAACCTTGTCTGGACCAGCGCTTTTGCCACATTTCATATGACTGATGCTGTTTGATACCTCATCTCTTGTTATCACATTGTTAAATAATGGTTCTTCTGTACATAGATCTTCATTGTCTACTTC
>CM065718.1:26418872-26443872 GCA_033310375.1 Conus canariensis
TGTTCTTCTTCTCCGTCGTCTCATCAGTATATCTTCTATCAGTCTGTCTGTCCGTCTGTCTTTTTGTCTGTCTATCGAATCGTCTTACCTTAGTATGTCTGTCTCTGTCTCTGTCTCAGTGTGTCTCTCTGTCTGCTTTTCTCTACGTCTGCCTTTCTTCGAATAAATGTGATTTTGAGTCTGGTTTATGCACGGACTTGCTTTCTAATTTCAAATGTACTGAAGGTCGAGTCAGATTATATGCACGAACTACCATTCTTTGTCGTAGTTAATCAGATGTTGAGTCACACCTACGTTATGGATTCTGTTCCTTTGACTGATAGGTAAAATCTGAGACCAGTTTTTTATATGGACTTTCTTACCAAAACGTAGCATTGTGAGCATGGTTCGTAACCTGGAATCATTCTCCGTCTAGCTAATGTGTAGGATTTTGTATCTGGATCATGGCATGAATTATCTTTGTTCTATACCTACTCACGAGTATAAGAACCACTCTTCATTGTCTACGATTTCACAACATTGCCTTTCTAATCACAGGAATGAAACTGAAGCACAAATATTATCCTTTCGTTATAATTCTAGTGCACGTCTGTCTAGCGATCGTTTTTAAGATGGATTTTACCTACACGGGCACTCAAGAGAGCACCGACCTCCACCAGAGTGTAACGGATTGTAGATCTACTTTTTGATCTGGATACGCTCCGAGTCTTGTGTTCGAGTTTTATACAAATGGTTAGACTGGGAAGGTTGACAGGATCGCAGACAATAATTGTGGACCTATAGCCATTTGAAAAGTAGGTTTAGAACGGTGATAGTTTATACCATGAGCCAGACCCAGAATCCTACATATCCGCTGGGAGAGGACAACTCATATTATAATCCGGTTTGGGTCCGATAGCCCGACACTTCACGATTCCGACGTTTCGATAGTTCGACAAATCACGATTCCGACGTTTCGACAATCCGACAATTTTGTCGGACCAACGAAACTTGTTTTGTAATGTTTTATTTTGTGCCAATAGTTCGACACATCACGATTTCGACGTTTCGATAGTCCGACTAATTTTTCCCAACCTAACTGGAATTATAATGGTTTGTGTGTTCGGAATTTCTGGATAGTCCACCCTAACCCTAACGGGAATTATAAAACTGGGTTGTGTGTCGGATTATCGAAACGAGTTGGAATTGTCGGAATCGCGGGATGTCGGACTATCGCTACTTTTTCTTACAGTGTCGGATTATGGAAACATCTGAACGTGGGGTGTCGGACTACCGATGTGTCGGACTATCGAAACGTCGGACTACCGGGCCCAGCCCTTATAATCCATACTCAAAATGCCGCGTTTTGGTCACATGAAAGAAACTCCTTATCATAAACTGCTCTCAGACCTTACATACCAGTTCAAGGAACAGAACACATGATGTAGGTGAGACTCAACAGCTAGTAAAGTAATGCAAAGACACCTGACTCCACCCCCTCCCATTTGTTGTAAGGAAGGAAGCTCACGCTGTAGCCGGCCGTTTTGTCCGACCCCGGCCGTTTTGTCCGAGGTTGGACAAAACGGCCGGGTCGGACAAAACGGCCGGCTAAAACCCGGCTGTTTTGTCCGACTTTCAATTTTTTGTCGGACAAAACGGCCTGGTTGGACAAAACGGCCGGCTCTAAGTAAGCGGCCGTTTTGTCCGATATATTTTATAATTGTTCTTTGCCCAGTTTCACTGGCAAAGAAGTATAAATTCGTCGCGTTGTGTGTGTGTGTGTGTGTGTGTGTGTGTGTGTGTGTGTGTGTGTGTGTGTGTGTGTGTGCGTGCGTGCGTGTGTGTGTGTGTGTGTGTGTGTGTGTGTGTGTGTGTGTGTGTGTGTGTGTGTGTGTGTGTGTGTGTCCCAAGGATATCTTCCGAACGGAAAGTCAGAGTCGCGTCAAACTTTGTGTGGTGGTGTGGCACAAGAATGGCAAGAGATCCGAACAAGAAGGTCATGACCTTGGCGTACGACCTTTGTAGGCCAATCAAGGTCAAGGTCGAGGAGATAGCTGGACCCTAACAATTTGAGGGTGGGGACATTTTTGTTGCAATCATGTATTCTGAACGGGTAGACAGAAGCAATTCAAATCTTATGTAATGTTGTGCCACCTTAGTTGGAAGATATTCAAAAGGTATTTCAAGGTCAAGGTCATTACCTTGGCGTATGACTTTGAAAACTGAAAACCTATTTTTAGCCATATCTCGAGCCGTTAGTAACGGCTATAGCGGTAAACTAAAACGTCGGGCATCATCCGTGGCCCATAATGAACATACCTACAAATTTCAGAAAGATCGGCCCAGTAGTTTTGTCTGGAGCGAGTGGAACACATTTTGACCACGGACACACGGACAGACAATACACAGACAGCATTTCTTCATTCCCATTCTAAAGTACTCCCTGTTCTATAAGAACTGGGAGTACAAAAACCAGAACGCGACGAATTTATACTTCTTTGCCAGTGAAATATCGGACAAAACGGCCGCTTACTTAGAGCCGGCCGTTTTGTCCAACCAGGCCGTTTTGTCCGACAAAAAATTGAAAGTCGGACAAAACAGCCGGGTTTTAGCCGGCCGTTTTGTCCGACCCGGCCGTTTTGTCCGAGGCCGGCTACACACGCTTTTAAAAGCCAGATCAAAATCGCATGCACTTGACGGAAGATAGATTTCTCTTACATCATGAACTGTACTCGAAATCTTGCGTCTTACTGTGAAGGACGAATTCACATGTCATGAGCCAGACTCCAAATCCTGTTTATTAGTTTGAATAAAGAAAGTTCATGCCCTCAGCCAGTCATGAAAGTCTTCGCCTGTCTCAAGGATCTTCAAGATCTCACTGCTGGCAAGCTAATTGGTGGGTCTGTACCTTCACTGTTATATTTTGTCTGTTCCAAGCAACAACAAGAAGTGTAAAGTAGCAAAATGTGAGAGAAATAAACTGACACGAGCAAACACACAACAAACAAACAAACTACCAACGTACAAATGTAACAAAATAAACCTCGAACTTGAAGGCAACACATTTTAACAATGCTACAAGCAATATGAATAAGACAAGCTGTCCAGTCCTTCTACCAGCAGCAATGCTAAAATCCTCTCTCTCTCTCTCTCTCTCTCTTCTCTCTCTCTCTCTCTCTGTTTGTATGTCTGTCTCTCTGTCTGTGTCTGTGTCTGTCTGTCTGTCTGTCTGTCTGTCTGTCTGTCTGTCTGTCTTTTCTCTCTCTCTCTCTCTCTCTCTCTCTCTCTCTCTCTCATATGTGACACGGAACCCGTATAGGTCTGACTGCGAATGTATCTATGTTTGTGTGTGTGTGTGTGTGTGTGTGGTGTGTGCGTGCGTGCGTGCGTGCGTGCGTGCGTGCGTGCGTGCGTGCGTGCGTGGTGTGTGTGTGTGTGTGTGTGTGTGTTAGGTGTGTGTGTGTGTGTGTGTGTGTGTGTGTGTGTGTGTGTGTGAGGGGAAGAAGGGTGGAAGCCGGTGATGGGGGAGAGGGAGGGGGAAGCGCTAAAACATACGGCCAGACGCTTCATAAACGAATGACAATTTACATTTGTCAAGGATGTCGCAGTTCATTTGTTCGTATGTATGTATGTATGTATGTATGTATGTATGTATGTATGTATGTATGTATGTATGTAGTATGCATGTATGTATGTATGTATGTGTGTGTGGTGTGTGTGTGTGTGTGTGTGTGTGTGTGTGTATGTATGTATGTATGTATGTTTATATGTATTATGTATGTATGTACGTATGTTTGTATGTCTGTCTGTCTGTACACACACATCAGACGCGCGTTCGCACGCGCGCGCGCACACACACACACACACACACACACACACACGCACACACACACGCACGCGCGCGCGAGCGCGCCCGCACCACACACACACACACACACACACACACACACACACACACACACACACACACACACACACTTGTTTTAAAAACCCCACGAGGCAGTCAGTTTCGGAGCAAATGCTATGTAAATAAAAAATGAGAAATAATGGGAGAGAGAGAGAGAGAGAGAGAGAGAGAGAGAGAGAGAGAGAGAGAGAGAGAGAGAGAGAGAGAGAGAGAGAGAATAGTGTGCGTGGATAGTGAGTTTCTATTACAATGCTGTTGTTTGTGTTTTGAACATTTATGGACAAGGTTGCATAATCGTAGTTATCATAAAGTTTGCAATAAAAATGATTGATATGTAGGTATATATGTATGTATGTATGTATGTACGTATGTTTGTGTGTCTGTCTCTCTGTCTGTATGTATGTTTAAGTGAAGGCTTGCATTGTCTGCTTGTCGGCAATATCATGCGTGAACAACAGAACCCATTATAATGTAACTTGATTAACTGGTTGAATATTACCCCCAAACAAAATATCGTGAAATATTGGTTCAGATTTGCGGTGAGGTAAAATACTACAAATCTAACACTGAATATGAACACTGCAAAGCTACTGTAACGGATAATCACCGTCACGGAACATTGGACTTCTTAGTGATATTATCCGTCTCAGGAATGTACATGGGAAGTAAGCCTTTCGGTCTGTACCAGCCTTTACTTCCCCTGACACATTCATTTTGGTTTGCTCATAAACCAAATGAAATGAACTGAATCTAAAACAGTTTTTGCTTGGATTTCCAGCCATGTGGACATTCGAGGCAACGAAGTGGTTGATGAACTTGCCAAGAGTGCCACAGAAAAAGGGTTGAGCAGATTGTGTATCCCTCACACTGATCTGAAACCCAAAACATAGGTTTATGTCAAAGAGCTCTGGCAAGAGAAATGGAACTCGCAGACGGATAACAAACTATTCAAAATCCGTCCAAACCTGAAAAAAGTTTTTTTTTACTGTGTTCCCGAGGCGGCCGTAAAGAAAAAGCAGTTTTTTGCCGTTTGCTTACAACCACTCCTTTTACACCCATTCTTATCTAATAAAAAGGAGAAGAAGCTCCATGGTGCATACCATGTTGTGTACCACTCAAAGTGAAACATATTCTTTTAGAGTGTTGGGACTTGCATGATGTGAGACATTAACACTTTACGGCAGACTCCATGAAAACCTTGTTCAGAGATGTCCCACCTGATGTGATCTTTGAATTTCTGGGAGAGATTTACATTTTTCATCTGAGCTAAGATTTTACAGAGAAAGATTAAAAAAAAAAAATTCCTATGTATTTTCAAACTGTGTGCTTTAAAGAGTGGTGTGAATTATTTTTTGTTTAAAGTAATGATTGGTGAATTGATTTTAACGCGGTGACAGCCCTGATATAGCCTTTGCGGCAGACTGGACTATAAGCAACATTACCTTACCTTACCTTACTTTACCTTACCTTACCTACCTTACCTTACCTTACCCTACCGAAGCGACTGCAGAGGTGAATGCAGAATCCATTAGCTTACGGTGGTGGTCTGCGATCTCTCTAGTACCCTGGGATCCTTGCAGTGTGCTAATGATGCTGTTACCTGCCACCGCAATGGCCGGGTCATCATGAAACTTTCATCTTGGCCTTGCTGGATGTCCATAGAAGCGAGCTGATCGTGGTAGGATAGGATGAAGTAGACACGGCATCTGTCATCACTGGAGAACCATGAAACAACTTGCTGTCATGAATATAATATTCAAAACGGCTCTTCGCGCTCATCTTTCCGTATACAAGGTAAATTGCTGTCGCTACCTCTCACGCTGCTTCACCTTGTACACCTACCGCTACTACTACTACTTACTATACTACTACTACTACTACATCAGACACGATCACTTAATTAGGAATCATTCGTGTCTGCGAGAAAATGACGTGTATGAAAGATGCATTGGGTCTTCTTGCTAAGCTGCTGATCAGCTATCAAGGAGAGAAGAACGTTGGTACGTTTAGGCGTCAGAAGGTTTTGCCAGTTTTGTCAGAGCAACGCAGTGCGTCCACCTGCTTCTTATCTGTGATGGGAAGGTTGGAGAGAGAGAGAGAGAGAGAGAGAGAGAGAGAGAGAGAGAGAGAGAGAGAGAGAGAGAGAGAGATGTGGATGTGGATGTGGTGGAGGGAGGCGGCAGGAAAGGACGTCGGAAGTCTGAGCCAAGCTCAAGAAGCAGACAGAAGAATCGGTCTGTCTGACCAGACGCACACATTGTTTTGCTGAACGATGTGATATATCAATGGCTAAAGCCATTATATGATATATAGTTTGACTGAAGCCTGCTCACTCCTGTTTTTATATCAGCCTTCTTCCTTCCTTCCTTCCTACCTTCCTTCGTTCTTTTTTGTTTTGTTTCTTCCTTCCATTCTTTCTTAAATGTAAGCAATGTATATTGACAAGGTAATAGCTTTGATATAATCTGTAGTGGTCGGCTGGGCTATAGGCAACTTCCGCTGAACTGTGTTTTTGTCTTTCTTTCTACTTCTCTCCTTCTATATGGCTCTTTTTGTCTTTTGTTTTTCTGTCTTCGTCCATGTTGTCTTTCTTTCTACCTACTTTCCTTCCTTCTTCCTTCCTTCCTTCCTTCCTTTTTATCACTATTTTTTTCTCACTTCATTCTTTCATTCTTTCTTCTTCCTTTTTCATGTCTTTCTTACTTTCTGCCTCTTTGCATCCTTTTGATTTGAACTGTACTGGTGTGGGTCCAGCTGACACCTTCGGGTGTATCTCTGTCTTCTGTTCCTCTTTCTTTCATTCATTCATTCTTTCTTTCTTCCTCACTTGTTTATGTCCGAGTGTCTTCCTTTCCTGTCTTTCTTTCTGTCTGTCGCCATCCTTTCTTTCTTTCCTCCCCCCCTCCCTCTTTTTTGCCTGTCTTTCTTTCCTCCCCTTTCCCCTCTCTTTCTTTCTTTTTGTCTTTCTTTCCTTCCTTCTTTCTTTCTGTCTGTCTCCTCTCCTTTACATAATTGTTTTGATCTTCTCTGCCTGCTTTTTTTCTTTGCATGCTTAAAAAAAATTCTTGTCTTTTTTCTTTTCTTTTCTTTATTTTATCCTTTTTTTTTCTTTCTTTTATTTATTTTTTTTCTTGTGAGGGTGGGGATGGGGGTGGGGTGGGGTGGGGGTGGGGGGGGGGTGGTGGGAGTGGGAGAGGGACGGTCAGGAGAACTGGCACGCAATTCCACGCGTCTCCAGGGAAGGAGTGAGAAACGTCATCATCGTGTCTGCTCCTTCTGCCTGACTTGTACACGTGATCCTTTCCCTGACTGGTAGGTCATGCCTCCCGGGTGTCTTCCGTTGTTGTCCGTCTTCATGTTTCATGAAGTGTCTACCTCCCCGCCCCCCCCCCCCCCCCCCCCCCCCTCCCCCCCCCCCCACACACACCCCACCTCCGCCAGGCCTCCGTCCATCCTCCGCCTCAGCTTTTGAGCGTGACATCTTGACTCTGTGATGCGAGAGGTTCTTTACGCTACCTGCTCTGCACTGGACCGTCATCCGTTCAGTTGATTTATGGTCTGCTCCACGCCACCCCTCTTTTCTTCACTGCAGTTCAGTTCATTCTCAACTATTCTCCAATTCACCGCGCTTCATTTTCCTTCACTCTGGCATGTTCATTTTTATTCTTTTTCGTCCTGTTCTATTCCGCTTAACTCCCTTGATCTCCAGACTGTCCCACCACGCCATTGCAGTCCATATTCCATTCCATTCCACACCATTTTATTTCACTCCACTCGCCTCAGTCTCTTTCTGCTCCGTTCAAATCAGTTTCATCGTTATTTCACTCCGTTCGGTTCCGCTCTACTGCATTTCCTTGCATGCAGTTCCATTCCACAGCATTTTGATACGCTCCTCTCCCCTCCATTCCATTCCAATCCATTCTATTTCATTTCTCTGTGTTCCACTCCTCCAGTTCACTCACACCATTCCATTCAACTTCTCTCCAGTTCACCCACACCATTCCATTCAACTCCTCTCCAGTTCACTCCAATCCATTTCATTCCACTCCATTCCATCCCAATCAATTCCATTTCATTTCTCTGTGCTCCACTCTACTCCATTTCACTCCACTCCATTTCATTCAACTCCTCTCCAGTCCACTCCAATCCATTTCACTCCACTCCATTCCATCCAATCCATTCCATTTCATTTCTCTGTGTTCCACTCCACTCCATTTCACTCCACACCATTCCATTCAACTCCTGTCCAGTCCACTCCAATCCATTTCACTCCCACCATTCCATTCAACTCCTCTCCAGTCCACTCCACTCCATTTCACTCTACTCCACTGTGCAGCACTTCAATCACCCCCCCCTCCCCACCACTCCATGGCATTCCACTCCCTCTTCTGCACCCACAGAGCAATGAATGATTCCACTCCACTGCACTTCACTTCACTTCACGTTAAAGCTCCGTTCTACCCCCATTCAACTTAGCCAAGAGTTCAAATTTTTCTCCATGTCCGTCCCTGCCTGTGGTAAACTCGTGTCCAAACTGTTCATACCGGCAAGTTCAAGGGACTGTGGTTTGGATGAAAATAGTAGCCCTGGAGGTGGACGCTCACACATGCTTGTTCCGTAACTAAGCAGGTCTTGTCTGCTTAAACAGGTGCTGTCGTAAGTCAGCTGCATCAGAACAGGCACCACGGAGCATCATCGAAGTGGCCGGACAGTGGTGCAGTGTGTCCTCACGTGAACAGCCAGCCTCATGACATCTTGAACTGAATTGCTTACTGTGGAATTGTCATCTTGGTGTTGCGCTGGGACACCGTAGGAGAGCAGCTGTTTATGGGCGAGTCAGAATGAGTGGCGCACGTACGATTCCACATGGGCAGAGGAAGGTAGGGGAAGGGGTGGAACATTGGAAGAAACGACAGACAAACACAATTTTAAGATTATATCTAGAAGATTATGTTCCAGAAGTCACTAATCCCCTCTATCCAAACTTACCTCTCCTTTAGTGTCCCTGATTTTATTCATCTAATTTGATCCTTTTCACACTTGACACCCCATGATTTGGTAGGTGTGGTAGAGCGCGCGCGCGCGCACACACACACACACACACACACACACACACACACACACACACACATATATATGTATATATATATATATATGTATATATTTGAATACAAATATCTATAAAATGCTTAATTTTAGCGAGTAGGGGTAGGGGGTGGGGGTGGAGTTGACATCTTGGAAAAATCTTCATCTACTACCTGCTCTCTTTGAGCATGCAAGAGACCAGGATAACAACGCCAGATGTGCATTTCATCGGACACCATTAGGTAAACCCCGGAGAGGAAGACCTAAGACTATCTGGTGACAAACAACAACACCTGAAACTCACCTGGGACACCAGCGCGCTCGCGCGCGCGCGCGCTTGTGTGTGTGTGTGTGTGTGTGTGTGTGTGTGTGTGTGTGTGTGTGTGTGTGTGTGTGTGCGCGCGCGCGCGCACACACACACACACGCACACACGCACGCACACAGACGCACATGCGCATACGTGCCGATTGATACAACTGCTTTTGATTTTTTGTATTATTTATATGTATATATATTTCTCTCACTCTTTATTCTCCAATTATTTTTCTTTCCTTCGATTTCATGTAATACTGACTTATGCACTATGTCAAACATCGCGTTTGGAATTTTCTTTCTTTCATTTTTTGAGAATGCGTCTTTTGGCAACAAAAAGTGTGCTTTTTATAAGGAAAGTAATCTATATCTATATGAAAGTGACTAACTGAATGGACAAAATGCGTTCTGTTGAGAGAGAGAGAGAGAGAGAGAGAGAGAGGAGAGAGAGAGAGAGAGAGAGAGAGAGAGAGAGAGAATGAATGAATGAATTTATTGAGGAAGGCTTACAAAATCCATTCTCAAAGAGAGGACTCGAAGGGAGGGGGGTGTTCATAACATTACTGGGAAAGAATACACAAAGATACTACATGTCAGAATACAATATCGTGATGTGGAAACCAGATCACGGAAGACATTAGAGACTGTCGCCGTACACTGGTATGACTGCGAACGCGACTGTCAACGTATCACCACAGCTATCCACAGTCATCAAGATTTCCGTCATTGACAGCTTCAATGTTGCTGGCAGTATATTGAAAGCTGTTCATATTCCTGGTCATTTCCTGCAGATAGACCAGCATGTCGCTAGTGGTGACGTTATCAGAAGGAGCACTCTGTGGTTGACTGACCTGAGAAATATTTTCAGGATCTTCACTGCACTCTGACTCAGGGTCATCTTCATTTGCCAAGACATCCTCTCTTTTGTTTTGTACACAAGGATCTGGTGGCCTGTCATGTCCACAGACAATGTCACAACATTGTTCATTACAGTTGTCATGCACACTTTGCTTGACCGACACAATATCCGACATGAAGTCTTCATCGAGTGCGATTGTCACCGATTGTTTATCACACTGTCCCATGTCGATATCTTGTTGATTTTCACTGTGTCGTGTGTCTCGTGCAGGCTGTGGTGCGGAGGGAGGGGAATTACTGTCACACTGAAAAATGTCCGCACAAACAGTATAGCTGTGACCAGTTTCTATCAGCACTGTACACAAAGCTTGGTGGAGTCGGTAAAAATAAACTGGTTGGATAAAAGCCTTCACTTGCCTTTTTCCTGTTCTTTCTTTCTGTATGCCTCAGATCTGCGCCTATCCCTGGTTATCTGTGACGGACATTTCCGTCGATAAACAGCGCTGTGGCCTTGGCTTTGCATTGCAGGGGGCTGGTCGGTATTCGTGGTCAAACGAAGAATCACGACTGTTTGGTTTCCTCTGCCCTCAATTTAAAACGAGGACAAAGTGTATATCCTTTAGCGCAGCATTCAGCTTTGCTTCCAAAGTACATGGGAGACCTTCAACAGGCATTCTGTGCAATTTACAGGCAATACAGGTAGAAATTTAGCAGAGCATCTTGAAACACCATCTTGCTGGGAGCCAGACAAGGGAAGCCACTCAAGAGAGAGAGAGAGAGAGAGAGAGAGAGAGAGAGAGAGAGATGTCATGATTGAAACAAAGACTGCGCTTTGAACTACGTGTCACCCCTATGTGGATGGGATTCGCTATAGTGATAAACGCTGTGACAGACGTGTTCATGTGACAAACATGTGCCCTTATCTTATCATGTCTGCCAGTCTCTAATCTGGGTGATGGTATTGAGTCTAAGGCCCTGCGTTATCTTTTTGCCCAATGACGTGATCTCACTGTCTTTATGCCAATCAAACTATCATTCTATTCATCAAGGCGGCAGACTTGATAAGAACGTCACCAAGATGCATGCTAAATATTTTCTTTTCTGTTACAGTGTTCCTCCCTGTCCCTCCCATCCTCCGAGATAACAGTAACGAGCGGTTTCAGGGGAGAGGTGTATGGCTGAAGATCTACAAACAGAAGGCCTTCTGATCAGTTCCCTCTGGAGTTTTTTTTTTTTTACTCCTGTCACCCAAGAGAAGTATAAAGACCCTCTGCAGTCCGTCGTTTCCCTAACTGTATCATGGAAGATGGATGGGAAGAGGGAGGGAGGGGAGCAGGCATTGGAAGGGGGAAACACTGATAAGATCAGCTCTCCTTAGACTTTTTGTTTTACTACGTTCATCTCGAAAGATGAAAGGAAGGAGGGGGGGAGGGGGGGGAGGAGGGAAAGAGAGAGAGAGAGAGAGAAGAGAAAGAGAGAGAGAGAGAGAAAGAGAGAGAGAGAGAGAGAGAGAGAGAGAGAGGGGGGTGGGGTGGGGTGGGGTGGAGGCGTCAGGGCGCTGTAAAAGGAATCAACTGGGCAGATGGACGTTTGGAAGTTTAATAGTGAGATAAAGTACAAACAGATGGGCAGGTTGGGTCACTAATATGAAGATGAGGTTTCTCTCTCTCTCTCTCTCTCTCTCTCTCTCCTCTCTCTCTCTCTCTCCTCTCCCTCTCTCTCTCTCTCTCTTGTGTATTGTGATTCTTAATTAAGTTATCTTTAATACTGCTTTCCATTTGTTTGTTTCAAACATTTACAAAATTATTTTTTTGTTATAAAAAATCAGATAATACAAGTAAGTTACACTGCTGGTATAAAGAAATAAATTCACGTGAAGATGTGTGTATACAGAACAGATTAGAAACATAGGATGGGACAGAATCACCCTTTTTCAAAGAAAAAAGAACGACAACAAACATAAAAGTGAAAAAGAAACCAAATACTCCAGCTCTTTCCCAAACCACAAATGCCCAGTTCATAGATACCCCTCGAATAGGTCAACTCACGACCAAACAGAGCAGAGTCATTGTGTGTGAATTCTCCCGAAAAGCTATTTCTACCCTATCTAAAAGACAGCAACGGTTTGATAAACATCAAACTCTCATCACAGTTCCTGTGATGTTCCAGAAAGCTAGCTTATCACACCACTGTGGGATAGACTAAAACACAAACGTAAAGCACCAGGGGATGAATGGCGCCCTTAGAGCTAAGTCTTATGAGTGATCGAAACATCAATTCATGCTCACCCTAGACATGGTTCTGGGTAGGGTAGGAAACACAAATCTGATTATGAGCGGTGTATTGCTGTAACAGGTATTACCTGCATTACTGATCCTTTAAGACCTTTTTGATATATGTTCTAGCGTCGTCACAAAGGCAAACAGAACATCGCCACCCCCACGTTTCACGTGCTTGTCAGCTGTGCGGCTGCTGTGTATTTATTCCCCATGGCCCCTGGCTGCTTGCCCATGTCAGCTGTCTGACCGCTGTCCAGCTTACAAAGAGGGGTAACGACAGTTGGCAGAAACTGAAACAAAAGCAAAAGAGAATTACTGGGCCAACCAGTGGAAGAAGAAACAAATTACAAAGCAAAAACAACGCGTTTTGACCTATTGGATTTTCTTCAGCCAGGATAAATAACATTCAGAACAAGATAAATGACTGTTCGTTAACTGTTTTGAATGCTTTTGACCCGCCTGAATGTAGACCCAGTAGGTCGAAACGCGTCGTGTTTGTTTTGTTGTTTGTTTGTTCCTTCATTTGGCGGCTCAGTAGGCCCTAATTCTATTTTTGCTGATGGTTGCATAGTGTGCTCACTTTCCCAACGTTGCACGTGCTTGGTGGCTGCCTGACGACTTGGGTTTGTGTCTATGGTTCTGTTTCTTCCATGGACATTTTTTTTCTTTAGATGAAGGGGTTATAGTGGACTATTTTTCTGCCCATGAAGACAATGCTGGTGACATGGTTAAAAGAAAGAAAGAAAGTGAGAAAGAAAGAAAGAAAGAAAGTAAAAAGACAGAAAGAAACAAAGAAAGAAAAGAAAAGAAATGCCCACGTGAATTCAAACAGGCAAATTTGGGAAGACGATTCACTCACTCCAACCTCTCTAGCTCAGTATGTTCTGCGTATGTATTACATTGATAAGGTGACGGTAGTGAACTTTGATGTGTAAATTCTTATGAGTATTAAGGGAATTTAGTGGGTGTGAAATCTCAGCCTCTTTCATGCCTATAGACCAGATCTCTCTCTCTCTCGCTCTCTCTCTCTCTCTCTCTCCCTGTGCTGCACGCACCGCGCTGTGGTGTGTGTGTGTGTGTGTGTGTGTGTGTGTGTGTGTGTGTGTGTGTGTGCTGTGTGTGTGTGTGTATGTGTGTGTGTGTATGCGTGTGCATATGTGTGAATTCATGTGCATGCAGGAGAGTGCTTATGCTCATGTCTGTGCTTGCAGAGAGAGAGAGAGAGAGAGAGAGAGAGAGAGAGAGAGAGAGAGAGAGAGAGAGAGAGAGAGAGAGAGAGAGAGAGAGATGTCATCACTGATGCGAAGACTGCGCTTTGAACTATGCGTCACCCCATGTGGATCAGATTCGCTAAGGTGATTACGCTGTGACAGACGTGTTCATGTGACAAACCTGTGTTGTTGTCTTGTCATGGTTGCCGGTCGCTAAATGGGGTGATGGAGTCGAGTGTAGGGCCCTGCGTTATCTTTGGTTCAGTGACGTAATCTCACGGTCTTTATGTCAATCAAAACGCGTTCTATTTATAAAGGACGCAGAGCTGAATAACAACTTTATTAAAATGCATGCAACATATTTTTCTTTCTGTTACAGCGCTCCCCACTATCCCTTCTACTATCCAAAATAACAGTAATGACGGATTTCAAGAAGAGGTGTGTCAGCGTTGAAATGAGTATTTATTTTATCTAAATCCATTTTCACCATTGTTTGAACTTACCTGTAGCTTATTATCGTCTCTTGTTTTACTCTAGGTATTCCTTTTGTCCCGAGTGACTCGTCAATTCCTAGTTTTACGTTATTAAGTTTTACGTCATTCCTGTGGAAGTTGTCATCGAGCGGTTGATGGCTGTGCCAGTGTGTTAGAAAGTGCGGACGTTGTTTTATTCAGTCGTATTCAGTATTTTGGTTTGTTTGTTTGGCATTATGGTTCAGTTCAAGTATCTGCATCTCCGTTTTGCGTACTCTCCACATAGAACTTTGTTTATGTATTTACTTATTCAGCATCTTCATTTCCAGTGTTCACTATCTGTTATTCATTCAACTTTATTTCAATAAAGTAATCTTCAGTTTTGTCAAGTGTGACTTGAGTTCAAGTGCGTTTGATCATTCTGCTGAATACCCTTGACAAGTGTACGCAGAAAAGAAAAGCTTCTGATCAGTTCGCTCTGGTGTTTTTCATACTGTCACTGTAAGAGGCGCATGAAGACCTTCTGCGAAGATCAGCTCTCCTTAGACTTTGTTAGTACTATCATCCTGAAAGATGGAATGAATGACTATAAGACACACACAAGAGAGAGAGAGAGAGAGAGAGAGAGAGAGAGAGAGAGAGAGAGAGAGAGAGAGAGAGAGCGTGAGGGCACTGTGAAGGGAATTAATTTAGTTGATGGACGATTGGAAGTTTAATACTATTAATAATAGTGAGACAAAGTACAAACATATGGGCAGGTTGGATTACTACGATATGAAGAACAAGCTCTTCTCCCTCCCCTCCTCTCTCTCTCTTGTGTTTTGTGGTTCTTAATTGCCTTCAATATTGATTTTCGTTTATTTTCTTCGTTACCTTACTAAACATTCTCATAATGCAAGCCAATTACACTGTTGTAAGAAGAAACAGAGTCACGTGAAGATGCGTGTATACAGAACAGAGTAGGAGTGAAGGATGGGACAGAATCACTCCGTTTAAGCAACAACAACAACAGCAACAACAACAAAAACAACAACAACAACAACAGCAACAACATCCACTAAAGTGAAAAAGAAACAAATTGCTCAAGCTTTTTCCCAAACCACAAATGCCCCATTCGTACATAATCGTCAAATAGGTGAGTATTTTCAACTCAGCACCGAACAAAGCAGTGTCATTGTGCGAATCCCCAAAGACAGCTATTTCTGCCCCACTTAAAACACATCAAAGGTTTGATCAACATGAAACTTTCATCGCAGTGAATGTGATGTCCCAGAAAGTGAAGTTATATTACCGCTGTGGGACAGACTAAACACAAACTTAAGGCACCAGGGGACGAATGGTGCCCTTTAGAGCTAAGTTTTATGAGCGATGGAAATATCAACTCAAGCTCATCCGAGAGATGGTTCTGGATGGTGTGGGAAAAGCAAATCTGATTATGAACAGTTTATTGCTGTGATTCGTTTTTTTTTCTTTTTCTTTTTTTGCATCACTGATCCATTATGACTTCTTTGATGTGTTCTACGTTGTCACAAAGGCAAACAGAACATTGCCACCCCCAGGTTGCACGTGCTTGTGACTGCTGTGTAGTTTATTCCCCATGGACCAAGGCTGCTTACGTTTGTCAGCTGTCAGACCGTTCTATAGCTTTCAAAGTGAGTTGACTGTTGGCGGATCTTGAAACAAGAGCAAAAAGAGAATTACTGGGCCAACAAATGAAAGAAGAAACAAATGACAAAGCAAAAACAACGCGTTTTGACCTATTGGGTTTTCTTCAGGCAAGACATTTAACTGGGGGACATTCTCTCTCTCTCTCTCTCTCTCTCTCTCTCTCTCTCTCTCTCTCTCTTCTATATATATATACACAATCCATCACAATATTTGGCAGCGACAGTAAACAGAGGAATCAGCTGGCATTAAGGTACCAAGGTTCATTTTTCACTCACATTATGCTTGCAGCTCAACTGACCTAAAGGAGTTATATGAGGGCTTTTACCATGAACACTTGATTCCATATCAGGAACAAAAAGGTCATCTATATCTATCTATATATACACACACACTTTAAGAGCGAAAACTTTCAACTTCACTGCTATTTTGCTTACAGTTCAGCCAATAAAAAGAGGTCACGTTGGGCTGTGAAGAAAACTATATAAAAGCAGATTCTGTGGTAAGTCACTTGGTGTTATGTACAAGATAAGATATTTTGCAAGAGTCCTGCTTGTTCAGGCATTATGAAGGATTCATTCTCAAAGTACAACTACTGTCAACCGCTGATGGTTCTCTCCACAGTGTACACCGCACAACGTGTCCAGCCGATGGACTTGCAACCAGCAGGCTGCTTCTTACGCTTTTCTTCGGAACAGATCTCGTGATAACTCCTCGCCAGATGTGGGCTTGTTTTCCACCATGCAAACTCAGGTTAAAGAACCCCAGGAGCTAGTTTTTGACAGACATGGCCAAGGTGCCTTAGACTAAGGCATCCCAGACTGGTGACTTTCCTGTTTCGAGTCTTTCTAGAACTTGCTGGAGCTCTGTCAGTGTGAAACCTCAGTTCAGTACATCGTTCTCCGTGTCTGTTGAACTTCGTCATTGCTGCTCTCTTCTGGCTGCCCTGAAGTGTTCCTTGTAGATATGGATATCACTTGCAGTGGTGAAGACCCTTGCAGCTCTCGAGTTTTTCTCTAAAGCGTTCTTGCCATTAGTGCTTTCATTACAGAGTTGGTGCACCAGTTCCCATTGTTCTTTTGAAGCCCTTCATTGTTATGTGGGCAGGGCTCCCCGTCCGCTCTGCCCCTTGCAACTCTGTTAGCGCATTCTGATGTCCATGCAGTGAACTGGTCCTGTAGGACTTCCATTTCTTTCTGCATCCCTTGGGATGGATTCTCTGGAAGCTTGTGGCACCGCCGTGTTGTCTCGTTGATGTGGGATGTCCTAGACGACGCACTGCAATGGTCCTCTGGTAGACTGGCACCGATTCCCGCGCAGCAGTCAGAATTTATGATCTGCCGAAAAAGCAAAGCCTTGGATTAAACTCTGACGAAGTAGAAGTCGCTAAACCAATGAGTTAGATGTGACCTTGATGTAAGACACTAAATCTTAGGAAAATGTCCATGAACACTGAGAATAAAGAAGACACACAATCCTATGAATTAGACAAGACTATGGGGAAAAATACCCTAAACCCTAAGAATCAGGCCTAAGCCGTAGACAAGACTAATCGATCTTATGAAAATGAGGAACTAAACATTTTACACTAAACGATATGAAATGAGAACATTAAACACTACGAAAGAACACTTGACTTTATGACAGAAAAGGATTACAAACCCTATGGAAAGAAGACAGTAAAAGCCATTAAAACAAGACAATACGCCTTTGATAGAAGGCAGCAAACCTTTAAAATGAACACATAACCATCACCGAAGGAAGACCTAAAACCTAATGAAAAAATGACCCTTACCCCTTTGAGAAGATAACAATAAACCACATGAAAGGACAATAAATGCTGGGCAAAAAGACGCCAATTATTTCTTTGAAAGATAACATTAAGCCCTGAGAAAAGAGGGAAGTAAACTCTGAGAGGGATCGACCCTAATCCCTATGCAAATCTCTATGGGATGACGACACTAAAGCCTGTGAAACTGAAAAGCCCCTTAAAAAGACAATCATGACCCCCCCCCCCCCCCAGAATACTAAACCCTATAAAAGGATAACGACAACACCCACACTATCTGAAAGACAACACTAAACCCTGAAATAAGAGGATTTCTCTGAAAGACGACACTAAATCCTACAACAAGAGGATTTCTGAGGATCAAAGGACACTCAGGTTAGGAGGTACCAGGCACGCACTAGGGAATATGTCAGAGGGTCAAAGACTTCCTCAGCAGCTCAGCCCCAAATGATCTGAAAACATGCGTCCATGTTCCAGAACCCTGAATCATTAGACCTGCTACATGGCTGGGGTCAGCCTTTCAATCCTTTCTAGAAAACAATCCCTCTGGTGCCCTATGTTTTGTATCCTTGTTCCACGGATGTGGGTGTGGTAAACCAGAGCAACAGACATTAGATGCTAGAAAACAAACTTCAACCCTCTGAAATAAGCCACATCAATCTTTGAATGAAGGAGACACAAAAGATTAATACCAACACCTGTGAATTAGAAAAAAAAAATCACTATGCTCCGACCAGAATGGCACTCATTCATTTGAATGAAGGCATAAAACCTGGAATAGGAGACACTGAATCTTGTGAATGTAGAAGACATAAAATCCCCTGGGACACACACACACACACACACACACACAACACACGCGCGCGCGCGCGCACACACACACACACACACACACACGCACCAATGCATCTGAAAGAAGACACCGCCCCCCACCCCGCCTCCCCCCCCCCCCGACACCCCCGCCCACCCTTTCACCAAGACCCAGGTATTAAACTCTATACGAGACGATCCTAAACCTATGACAGGCCACTGAACTACGATAGGATAAGAACACAACACTTTAAGTGCACGTGAAGGAAGACAGAGAAGCACCAGAAGAGCAACAGCAATGCTCGCTTGATAATCATCTGTATTGCCCGGGTTCTCTTGTCCTGGTCCTCCTTTCCCACAGCTGTTCCTTGATCCTGTTGACATTAACATACATATTCTCTTTCAACATTTGATTTTCACAACTCTGACCCAATGAACTCAGCAAATCTTTAGTAGGAAGGGTTTTTTTTCGCTTGTCATCTGACATTTTTTTTTTAACACGATGTATCATTTGCAAATCTTTAGTAGGAAGGGTTTTTTTTTTTTCGCTTGTCATCTGACATTTTTTTTTTTTAACACGATGTATCATTTGAACACCGTAAAAGCTTTAATTAAACGATCTTTATACCAGAATAACAGACTTTTACATTTCTTCCACGCTTTTCATGTTAGATAGCTTAGAGAAATTGCTGTAGATGAATTTCACACTTACAAATTTCAGTGTAGGAATATCTAATAACATTTTCTACCAGCGATTTCATTGAAACAATTAACAGATTAACGATTCCCAAAACTCTCTCTCTCTCTCTCTCTCTCTCTGTATGTACGCGTGTGTACGCGTGCGTGCAAGCGTGCGCGCGCGCGCACGTACGTGTGTGAAGAAGTTTCCTTATATACACTTTGTCAGCACATGCTCAGGTGAGCTGGTCCAATAGGGCTTGTATTCCAGCTTGCATCCCACTGGGAATGGATTCTTTGGAAGCTAGTAATACCGCCGCGTTGAACACGTTGACGATCCGACAAAGATCCCGTCCCTGGACTTTAATGTCTTTGGTGAGGGGCCACCGATCTATCTACAGTGAGGTCAAAAACAAAAGTAGAACACACACGCGCTCGGCGCATATACTGAAAATTATGAAAGAAAATATTTGCATAACAAAATGTTCTTCCTGAAATTACTCTGGCATTTGTGTGTTAACTGACAGCAGTAAGAGAGAGAGAGAGAGAGAGAGAGAAGAGAGAGAGAGAGAGAGAGAGAGAGAGAGAGAGAGAGAGAGAGAGACAGACAGACAAGAGAGAGAGAGAGAGAGAGAGAGAGAGAGAGAGAGACAGACAGACAGACAGACAGACAGACAGACAGATCACAGGTTTAGCCCTGTCCCAGTGGAACGGACCGTTTCTCATTATTGTCACTGGTACCGCTCCTACCTCTCTCTGTGATTTAGTTACCTTGTACTCACCTTCTCGCTCTCTTCGTTCTTCTGACTCACGACTTGCTTAAAACCAAACCTTGAATGAGGCAGGGTACAGTAAACAGCAGTCGTATGCAGCATTCGTTTGGAGTTATGGGCGTGTATTCATTTCATCGTGGGATCAAGAGTTGCCCTTCTTGTTTATGATTTACTGTTTACTGTTCCCTGGCTCCTATAAGGTTTTCTTTCAAACCAGTCCACATAATCACACAAAGGCACCCAAGTACATGTACGTGTGGCAGATCTGTCAAACTCCTCGTTTGATTCTCTCCGATAGGTCTCTGCACGTGCATTTACTGACTTTTACACCTCTCTGTAAAAGCCAGGATGGCTGCCAATGTCGGCAGCACAATTTCATATTCTTCTCACTGATATTTTCTTCTGTGTTGCTGGATTTATTTCAACTTCTTAAATAATTTCAATTTTTCGCTTTAGCGACAGACCTGTGTGACGTGCAGGCGCCATGATGAAATGGCCTTTTTAATCAAAGCCTGACACCCTGACACCTTCCTTCCTTTTAACCCCGCCCTCGGCCCTCTAGCATCTCTTCTCCGTCCACAACAGCTGAACTTGACACGGTATGAGTCGACTGCCCTGCTTCGACAATCAAAGGCACTTACTTTACAGGACATATAATACGATTTTATTGCTTACGATTTACAGAGGTAAGACTTACCACACAACAAACAAACTTTGTACTTTTAATCTACCTATGTGTAGCTGTGTAAGAAAATGAAACAAGCTGAGGAATATGCAGGTAGTCAAACACATGTACACACTTGTGATTTCTATTTAGAGCAACGCCAAGAAAGCTCTACATTTCATGTGCTATGCGCACACTCCTCCATATCCCTAGAATAGCCAGCGACCGTATGAAGCAATATATATGACAGCGAACTAACCATCGATTTCCGAGAAATGGTTCCTGAACACAAAAGTAACCTCTTCGCTATATCCAGCTTGAACTCTTCACGGGGCCGAACACATGATTCGCTATAGGCGGTGACTTCGTTTTAACTGGCGTGATCGCCCGCTGTGGACCCCTGATGCAGCGCAATTTGTTCCAACGCGGCAATTTGTTCCAATGGTACAAACTGCCGCACCGACTGCGGTAATTTGTTACAATTTTCATTTGGTACATTTTACCGCACCTGTACCTGTTAAAGGAGATAGAGGTTGAAAAAATCAAACTGGTAATATTTAGAAATTAAGATTAACACATTTGGGCCAACCGAGGAGGCATATTTTTGTGCCATCTTCCGACCACCACCGACACCTCCCGACACCCCACCCCGACCTTCCGACACCCATCCTCGACATGGGAAGTTGTATTTTTTGTGCCGTCTTCCGACCACCACCGACACCTCTCGACACCCCAAACCCAACACTTCGACACCCATCCCCGACACGGATGCGTATCGCTATCACTACGTCTCTATAGTTCTACATTACGTGCCACTATGACCAAAATCACTATGGTATGTTATCACTACGATTTTATGTCATTAGCACTACGTCTCAACACAACTACGATCAACAGTAAACAAGTTGGGTATTTTTTGCTCCCATAAGAAAACCTAACACAGAGTAACTTTTATTCAAGACTGGCACAGCCTTTTAAACTGAATAAAGTCAGACAAATACATAGACGAACAATCTAATAGTGGGGGAAAAAACAAGCGCAGGCCAACAACTGAACTATCTTCATAGTAATGACTTGGCAAAGATTTGAACTTAAGGAGGGGGGGGGGGGGGTAATTTGAAGATGGAGAAACTGGGAACATGAAATTAAGAAAATATGTTACAGATATGAAAACTCTTCACTAGCTGCATAAGGGAACCATCGCAATCTCTTTTGAAGGCAGATATATTTGTATTGCCTGCTCCGAGGCCTTTCGTCCGCTGGGTCGGACTCATCAGGGAGACACGGCTGGTTGTGTCTGCGCTCCTGGCGTCAAATAGAGACACACCACAGTCCATAATACTGGTGTTCTCACCACCAAGAGTGCAAAAAAGAATCCAATAGCACTCCCAAAGCAGCCAGCGAAGAGTAGTAAATGAAATCAAACGAAAGTGTGGGGAGGAAAAGATTGTCCCCTTTATTTTATACTGTTTGCATAATGTCTTTAGTTTTTCAGCAACTTTTTGTCCCCTTTATTTTATACTGTTTGCATAATGTCTTTAGTTTTTCAGCAACTTTTTTCCTCCCCACACTTTCGTTTGATTTCATTTACTACTCTTCGCTGGCTGCTTTGGGAGTGCTATTGGATTCTTTTTTGCACTCTTGGTGGTGAGAACACCACAGTATTATGGACTGTGGTGTGTCTCTATTTGACGCCAGGAGCGCAGACACAACCAGCCGTGTCTCCCTGATGAGTCCGACCCAGCGGACGAAAGGCCTCGGAGCAGGCAATACAAATATATCTGCCTTCAAAAGAGATTGCGATGGTTCCCTTATGCAGCTAGTGAAGAGTTTTCATATCTGTAACATATTTTCTTAATTTCATGTTCCCAGTTTCTCCATCTTCAAATTACCCCCCCCCCCCTCCTTAAGTCCAAATCTTTGCCAAGTCATTACTATGAAGATAGTTCAGTTGTTGGCCTGCGCTTGTTTTTTCCCCCACTATTAGATTGTTCGTCTATGTATTTGTCTGACTTTATTCAAGTTTAAAAGGCTGTGCCAGTCTTGAATAAAAGTTACTCTGTGTTAGGTTTTCTTATGGGAGCAAAAAATACCCAACTTGTTTACTGTTTATCGTTTACTGTTCCCTGCCTCATTTCATTTCCGACAACTACGATCGTTTAGCACAACGGCCGCTATCGCTACTGTCGTGGGGTATGCATCTGCCTCCATCCCCTGCCTAAAAATATTGCCCCTACTCCCCCCATTTGTTCGAAAAATACCCTTCTCCCCGCCCCCCCCCCCTCTCCACCAACGTGCGTGCATGTGTGCGTTGCGTTGCGTCGCGTGCATGTGTGTGTGTGTGTGTGTGTGTGTGTGTGTGTGTGACCTGAGGGCAGAAGAAAGCAAACAGTTTCTTAAAGTTAACAGTTTACTGTGATGGTTGTGAAATTAGCATGATGAGTTTTAGCGTTTCTTTTGGACACAAGTGCGTACTGATTGTTGATTCAATTATGATTTTGCGATGTTGATAACAGTCGTCACGCACGCGCGCGCGCGCGCACGCGCGCCACACAACACACACACACACACACACACACACATATCACCACCACCACCACCACCACCACTACCACCACCACCACCACCACCACCACCATCATCATCATCATCATCATCATCCCTTGGCAAACGGACAAACGCAGAAAAAAGCTTATTTTGATTTTGTTTTTAATTTTCTAAAATGAATCTGCTCAGCAAAAGAGAACCAAATAAGCTCAATGTCAAACTCATAAAAAAAACTTATTTTACGGTTTCATTATTCTGAAATGTTTATAAAATTCAACAATTTCTTCGAAAAACAGAGGAAGGTTTCATTATCCAAAAACGCTTGTGTCAAACAAACTCACAACAATTACATAACTTTCCTGTAATGATTTTGTCAAATTAATCAGAAGTTTGTAAACAAAATCTAAAGCGTTCCAGTATGCTTAACCCGTTTTGTCAAAATCAGAAAAACAACTACTCAATGTTTATGTTTCTTTCTTCTGAAACTATCAAGTCAAAGTTACAAGAAGAAGAAGCAGAAATGTACAAGTTTGATTATCATGAAACGGTTTGTCAAACACTCAATTTTGTGAGAGAATAAAACGGCTGCACGCACACAGACAACTATCATTTCAGCACGTTTATTGGTATACAATGAAAATGTCAAAGCTCAATTGTGTCTTCGATACCAAAAACACTACTCAATGAAAAAACAACCAAAATACAATGTTTACGTTTAATCCTTCTCAAATTATCAAGTCAAAAATACAAGGAGAGGAAGTAGAAATGTACAAGCTTGATCATCATGAAACGGTGTCAAAGCTCAATTGCGTCTTCGATACCAAACTCCTCTAAGCTCAAAATCTCGGATGAAGTCTTGCTGAAGGAACAGCCAGGCATCCCACCATCGGGGATTGTTGACGACTCTCCTAATGGCAATAGCAAGGCCACTGCCTTGGCTTGCTGCCATGTACAGACGCCTGACACTAACCGGTCGAGGGACGTGTTCCAGGACATATTCAACAATATGGAAGGAAGGAAGTGGAACAGCTTGGATGACTGTGTGCCAGAAAGTGTTTACGCGCTGCAATGTAAAGCAACAACCTGGGTCAATTGTACAAAAGAAAATTGTAACAAATTGCCGCAGTCGGTGCGGCAGTTTGTACCATTGGAACAAATTGCGCTGCATCAGGACCCCAAAACCATTTTGATGTAAGCGGCATTTGGTTACATCCGACTTCGTTACATCCGACGTATTTTTAGTCATGTAAAGAAGGATTTTTGCCGGGACCAACCCCTTCGCTTCGTTATATCCGGCATTCGTTACGTCGTTATAGGCGGTTTCAACTTATATGTATGTTATGTATGTATGTATGTATGTATGTATGTATGTATGTATGTATGTATGTATGTATGTATGTATGTATGTATGTATGTATGTATGTATGTATATGTGTGTGTATGTGTGTGTGTGAGTGTGTGTGTGTGTGTGTGTGTGTTTTGATCTAGTCTATGCATGTTGATGAGAGAGAGAGAGGAGAGAGAGAGAGAGGAGAGAGAGAGAGAGAGAGAGGAGGAGAGAGAGAGAGAGAGAGAGAGAGTTGCCCAGCAAGTTGAACCAGTCAACTCCTATTTGCTTTCTAACCAGACTAACACATTCTCTTTCATCAGAGCTGGTTACGAGGTACAGTACTTAATGACGAAACTTATTACAGATGTACGCAATATTTATTGATGTTTCTTATCTTTTTATTTCTTTTCATCCTTTTCTCTCTCTCTCTCTCTCTCCCCTCTCTCTCTCTCTCTCTCTCTCTCCTCTCTCTCTCTCTCTCTCTCTCTCTCTCTCTTGTGTTCCCCCACCCTTCACTTCCTTTTACAAGAATATAGAGATGGGTTTGGAAACACGGGAACACAGTAACCACGTCGATTCTTTGTGCCGTCACCGCCACCTGATCACTACTGACATGGCTGAGGGGAGGGGGAATAGGAG
>CM065718.1:26448872-26453872 GCA_033310375.1 Conus canariensis
CCCCTGCTTTTTGTCAGACAGCAGGCATGTTACGTTATGGACTGATAACACCTGCAGTGTATTACAACTAGCGTCATTCATTGCCAAGAAAATCGTCAGTATCCATTGGTTTAATGTTAGTATTCTTGCAAATCTGATCTCTCTCTCTCTCTCTCTCTCTCTCTCTCTCTCTCACACACACACACACACACACACACACACACACACACACACACACACACACACACACACACACACACACACACACACACACACACACACACACACACACACACCACGCACGCACGCACGCACGCACGCACGCACCCACACACATATCTAAAAAAAAAATCACTGTGGATCATACCAAACATTAAATTTTATGATACACTGGCGACGCATACTCTCTACAATATAGAGATCGACTCACATTTGCAAAAAAAAAAGGAAAATGTATCGAATCATACCAGCTTTGAATTCAAATGTTAACTGAGAGGTATGGGCAAGGCAAATGACAGCAACTGGATTTTTGCTGAATTCATGGCTACATACAATAAACAAGCAAACTGACCTATACATCTGTGATCAAAAGAATAAAGTGCTTGTTGACTCATGAAACATGTGTTTGAAAGCGATCAGAAATCTGGTCATGTCAAAGGCGTACACGTCTCACATGTGGCGGAAAGGGAGCAGGATTCTTCCATTCTTGTGGACGATTAGTCAAAACCAAACTGCTGTTCTAGATGGGTGTATAAACTGAATTAATGAATTAACTGCATGCCACTTTTGAAATAATACAACAGAGAGAGAGAGAGAGAGAGAGAGAGAGAGAGAGAGAGAGAGAGAGAGAGAGAGAGAGAGAGAGAGAGAGACAGAGGTATCACAACTTTTGGAGACGACCCAATCTCTAGAGTTATCAGCGTTCCAAGTGAAACAAGCATTTACAAAGGACAGCTGGATGGCAGTAGATACGTCTTTAATTTCTTCTTTTCTGTCCCCCACAGTGCATGCATGCTTCTCCTCTTTGTTCTCCTCCTCCTTTCCCTAAAAGCCAAGATCACCATCGCTTGCATCTTCTTTCACCTTCCTAGGGGACCACTGCCTTGACAGTTCTGTGGTCAGGAGACATGAGGCCCCCCCCCTGCCCCTTGGAGCCATGCCAGCATAGACTGATGGATTGTTTTCCTTCCTTTTTCTTACCTCTGACATGATGCCCTTGGGCTGATTGGATTCAGTTGATGTGTATTGATTAAGAATCCCCCTCCTCTTTCCCTGCTGTAAGGTTACCGATGACGGACAGGCAAAGAGAGAGAGAGAGAGAGAGAGAGAGAGAGAGAGAGAGAGAGAGAGATAGAGAGACAGACAGACAGACAGACAGACAGACAGACAGACAGATAGCATGCGTTTGCATGTTCGAGAATGGAGAGTGGGGGAGCACATAATCTTTGCAAGTGGGTGTGTAGAATCATTTACACTGCTGCAATGAACACTTCACTACAAGTGCACGCGCGCACGCACGCACGCACCACCACACACACACACACACACACACACACACACACACACACACACACACACACACACACACACACACTCACACACGTTGCATTGTTTCATTGACATTAATTCCCACAGGCTGGCTTGGTCCAAAGCCAAGAGTCTCTAATCGGAAGAAAAGCAAAACCTGCACCCATTCCCTCTCCTCTGCCGCTTCTTCCACCCTGCTCTCCCGCTTCAACTTTGCCCAGCATTCCTGACTTATTTCCTCTTGCCCGTTCAAACGTCATCAGTTAGGGCAGGGACAACGCTGGACGCAGTTTTCAGACTGCACATGAGCTCTGTCTGTTGCCTTGCGGCTGCCCTAATTTCAACAGTCGCTGTGTATTGTTTTGGCCATTTTTCTGGAAGCATGGTGAAAATGGAACAGACAGAGGCTGAACGATTCCTCTCTCTCTCTCTCTCTCTCTCTCTCTCTCTCATCTCTCTCTCTCTCTCTCTCTCTCGTCTTGATGTCTTTTTTCCGATCTTTCTGATTACAGAGAGTAAAAGAAGACTCGCACTGACTCTCAAGAGTTTTTGAGATTTTTGCATTTTGCATGAATTGTTCGTAATATTTCGTAACTCTCTGCGCATTATTTCTAAAACAATAATATTTTTGTGATGAATGTGTCTATGTCGGTTTTTTTTTAGGCGATACATTGCTTCAGATAACAAAAACGTTGTTTTAAATACCATAATTCCCGGAAGAAAACCGTCGATCACCGGTGATCGAAATTCAAGGGAAAGAACTGAAGAGAGTTTTAACAACAAAGTGACACTTGGTGCACCCACTGCCTGCTGCTCAAGACTGACAACGTTGAGGGAAGGGGGAATGGGAGACAGGTAGAAAAGAGAGGAGAAGGAGAGAGTCAACAAGCTTGGCACACAATTCCACTTGTCTCCTGGCATGGAGGGATGTCATTATCGTGTCTGCTGCTTCCTTTTGACTTGGGTGTGATCGTTTTCCTAGGTAACACGCTTCAGGGAAGTCTTCGAACCGTTGCCAGAGTTCAAGATCATTGCATAGTGTTTCCACTGGACCAGTACGTTGGTATGGAGCACCATACTTTAGAAACTACTTCTGATTTAATATGCCTTTGCATGACATAATAATGTTTTATGTGTATTAGGTGATTCTATAGCAGAGTAGATTACAATACATAAAAATCACCTATACACCATCACACTACACTATCCTGTACTGTCCAGCACCTTATTACACAATGCTGTCTCAACATGCATTCTTTATACCTATCTGACTGCATATCGTACTGCTATTTTTTTCCACCACTCCATGCCAGCCTGCTACACCTTAATCTACACTCCATTGCATGTCACAGGACCCCACTCTACTCCTTTTCACGTTACCATTGTCAGTTCCATTGCAATCTTCAATCCTCCAGTCAACTCTGATCTTTCCCATTCCAGTTGACACCACACCACTCTGTTCCACTCCACTCTTCATTACTCCACTCCACTATGTGCATCTGTGTTCATGTGCGTAAGGGAACGGAACAGAGAGAGAGAGAGAGAGAGAGAGAGAGAGAGAGAGAGAGGAAGAGAGAGAGAGAGAAGAAGAAGGAGAGAGACAGAGACAGAGACAGAGAAGAGAGAGTGAGAGAGTGAGACAGAGACAGAGAGAGAGACAGAGAGAGACAGAGAGAGACAGAGAGAGAGACAGAGACAGAGACAAGAAGAGAGTGAGAGAGTGAGGAGAGAGAGAAGAGAGAGAGAGAGAGAGAGAGAGAGAGAGAGAGAGAGAGAGACAGAGAGACAGAGAGAGACAGAGAGAGAGAAGAGAGAGTGAGAGAATGAGAGAGTGAGACAGAGAGAGAGAGAGAAAGAGAGAGAGAGTCCACATTCTTTTTCAATTGTACTTATTGAATATAAATAGTAGATTGCCAGATCGAGAGACAGATTGCAGTAGAAGACAGCTCCCCTCCCTTCCCTCACATTATCCCCTCCTCCCTGTCTTCCCCCTCCTTCCCAAGACCAAGCGAAGATCCCTATCATTTCCCACGTTTCTCTCCTTCCTGAAGGATCACTGTTCTGACAGTTCTGTGGTCAGGTGACATGAGCCCCCCCCCACCTCCCCTCCCCCTGCCCCTTGGAGCCATGCCAGCATGGACTGATGGATTGTTTTACTTTCTTTGTCTTACCTCTGACATGATTCCCCTGGGCTGATTGGATTTACTTGACATGTATTGATTTACTAGCCCCCTCCCTCTTCTCTGCTTGAGACGTCACTGACTCCAAAACGCCCACAAAAGAAAGACAGCCGAGAGGATGGCGAGGAAGAAGGAGATAAGGTACAGAGAGGGGTAGAGGAGGGAAAAGTGAGTGGTGAAGGGACAATCGTTCTTTCCTTCTTCCTCTTCTTTCTTCCTTCCTTCCTTCCTTCCTTCCTTCCTTTCTTTCCTTCTTTTTCTCTGTCTGTCTGTTGTTTTCTTTGTATAAGCAGCACATATCAGAGTGAGAGTGCCAGTACACCACACATTAGAACATAAACAAACCCAGACACATTGTATCAAACGCCAAAGCAGCAAGAATATGTCCATTTGTGAGAGAACATACAGACTATGCATGGTGTGTAAGAGACTGGTTGTTGGAAAAAAAAAGAAGAAAAAGAAAAAAAAAGAAGAAAAAGAAAAAAAAAATGAAAAAAAGCTAGATGTGGAAATTGTTTTTGTTTTTTCCGCTTTTTGTTTTTTTTGGCAGATGAAGAGGACAATGTGAAGCACCAAAAAATGAAGAGGTGCATTTCGGCCTTAGGAGGAAAAACAAAGTCACCGCCTTACGTGCTCCATTGATCCGATAACCGATGCCACAAAAAAGAGCCTCATTCTACACAACAGTGATGAAGAAATAGCCAGCGTCCACTGCTTGTCAGCAGATGCCCGATGAACATGAGGTCACTGCAAAGACATCGTCAGAGAGCCAGGCTGACTCATGCTGGACCATTAACATCCCCTCTTCCCACAATCTTCAGCCATTGAAATGGAAGAAAGAACGCCACTAAATCCGTTGAATGTTATTTACTGCACATTTATAGAATCATGATCCACAAACGTTCTTGTATTAAGCCAGCAACCTCGTTCGATTAGATTCAAACCACGAACGAGAGCTTTTTTTTCTCAGCACGTGCAAAGCCTAATAAACAAAATACAATATATATAAACAGGAAAGGTGTTGAATTAGGAAATTGTGTTCCAGTTTACATCATACTCTATTCGTTCTAAGAAGATGGCATACTGTCTCTGTCAGATAAACGATAGCTCACAAGAGCAAATATGTTACTTGACATCATTGTCTGAAGAACAAACATAATATTTTCAGATTCACAGTGGGTACCTAAAAAGAGCTTCACGCATACTATGTCTGCAATCAATGAGAAAATGTACTAAATGATCATCGACGAATGCAATGTTGAAATTGCATTAACATCAGTTGTCCCGGTAGTGCGTTTCGTGCCTCAGTAAGAG
>CM065718.1:26461372-26483872 GCA_033310375.1 Conus canariensis
TAATCTGGGCACCAAAAAAACATCAGTGGGTTTAGACGGTATCTCTAATGAAATGTTACGTCATGTCCCACCTAATGTAAAACGCTTTATCTCAGTATTCATTCAAAAATGCTGGGAAGACGGCAATTTGCCCTCATTATGGAAGCGTTCTATCATAGTTCCTATACATAAACAAGGAAAACCTCGAAGTAACATAAACAGCTACCGCCCAATTGCCCTGACGTCGCACGCATGTAAACTAATGGAAAGAATTGTCCTAAACAGATTACTTTATTTTTGTAACAAACATCAATTATCCCCATAAATCAAGCTGGTTTTCAGAAAGGCAGATCAGCAACAGAGCATCTAGTAAAACTCACAACACATGTTAAACAACAGTTCGCAAGACGAAAAAACATCCTGGCAACGTTCTTTGACATAAGGAAAGCGTACGAACAAGTATGGCATGAACGACTTTTGTATAAACTTAAAACTATTGGAATAAATGGAACCATGTATAACTATGTCAAAGCTTTCCTTCAAAGTAGAATTATTCAAACAAGAATAGAGCATACATATTCCAACACTAGAACACTGGAAATGGGTCTTCCACAAGGATCAGTATTATCTCCAATTTTATTTAATATCCTAATTGCAGATATAACAAAAGGCTTATCCAAAGACATAGTTCTAGTACAATTTGCTGACGACATATGTCTGTGGATGAAAGTCACTATGAAAAGAAAACCCCATTAAGATCCTTAAATTACATAAAGATCAAATATCAACATGAATTAAACAAAATCAGTAGTTTCTTACATGAAAATGGATTGACACTCTCGGCAGAAAAAACAAATCTAATGCTTTTTAACTCTGGATATGACCCAGAGAAACTTCCACAATTCACCCTGAATGGGTCAGTCTTACAATACGTCAAATCTGTTAAATTCCTAGGAGTATATTTAACATCAAAACTCTCATGGAACCAACATATTGAATATATTTTTGAATAAAGCAAGAAAGAGTTTAAACTTTCTAAAGATCATAAGCAAACAAAATGGGGACAAGATAAAGAGAGTTTAACACTCCTATCTTCGGCTCTTGTGCGCTCTAGATTGATTTATGCTCAAGAAGTTTTCTTTAGTGCTCCACAGCATCTACTTAATAAGTTACAAAGTGTAGACTGCAAAGCATATAAACTTGCTCTTGGAGTTCCCACACATGCATGTAACATTGGGACTTATAATGAAATTGGAATCTTACCTTGAACGAATTTCGAAAAGTGTCCGCCTCTAAATTTGTTTTAAAGAACCTTTCACAGAAAAGTTTCTGTACAAATGAAGTATCTCTCAATTCAGAGACAGATTTTGCTAAAAGAGCAAAAGACATAAAATCAACTAAATCTATTCAGTCATACACATCTACTCTTCTTAAAAAAACCAACATTAACCAAAGTGAAATAGCTGTCAACTCGTCCTTTCCACCATTCCCAAATGGAAACAAACCAAAGCAAATTATGACACAAACTATACTGAACTGAACAAAAACGATCCACCATATCTCTTAAAATATTATGTAAATTTCTCATTTGGAAAATCAATATAAGGACCACTCTTCAAATTTTTACAGATGGCTCAGTGTTAGATGACCATAGAACAGGAGCAGCTTTTATATACCAAAATTAAAAGTAGAGAAATTATATCATCTTGGCATACACTTGTCAATTTTTACTGCAGAATTAGTTGCTATTCTGATGGCCCTGAAGCATGTTTTAAATTCTTCCATTGAAAATTGTCCACTTTTACTGTGCAGTGACTCAAAGTCAGCTCTTTCTGCCTTACAGTCTTTAAATTCAAAAATTCGTTGTAAGACTATTACAGAAGTTAATTACGTGACACATCTCCTATCGATGAAAAGAATAAATGTGACGTTCTGTTGGGTGCCCTCACATTGTGGAATCTCAACAAATGAGAAAGTTGATCAAGCTGCTCGGAGAGCAGCTCGAAATATTGAAGGCACAACTGCACTGAACATTCCGCTAGACCTATCAGAATGTTATACCTTGATTAATAAAGCATCTCTTAACAGTTTCAAAAGGTTATTGAAAGACACAGATAGTCAATATTATCAAAATTGTATACGATCAAATCCTGACATTCACCCCAAGACGCAATTAGACAAATTCGAAAGTCCGATATCTAGAGAGGTAGTATCCTTAATTCATAGGATGCGTTTGAATTCACTTCGAACCAAATACAGCAAAAATGTTAAATGCGTATGTGGGGAAATTCTTAGTGTGAGTCACCTATTACTAGATTGTCCAAGAGCAAAGAATACAGTGCACAAGGCTGGTAGTAATATTTCACATGATAGATCGACACCACTGACATTACCTAAAATGTTAAATAATTATGCTTTTCTTTGTTCATTATGCCCACATTTATTACGTAGTCCAGTAGGAATTTATCTTTAACTTTCAATAACCCCTCATATACAAAAAGAAACTACTCACTCACACACACACACACACACACACACACACACACACACACACACACACACACACACACACACACACACACACTCTCTCTCTCTCTCTCTCTCACACACACACACACACACACACACACACACACACACACACACACACACACACACACACACTCTCTCTCTCTTCTCTCTCTCTCTCTCTGTCTGTAATCACGTTAAGTGGGAAGACGTTAAATTGAAGAACAACAACAACAACAACAACACACACAACACACACACACACACACACACACACACACACACACACACACACACACACACACACACACACACACACACACACATACACATGCGCGCGCGCGCATTGTCGTGGATGGTTAAGTCCAGATTAAAAAAAACATGTCCTTTCTCTCTCTTCGTCCCTCCTTCCCTCTCTTTCTGAATAACATCAACTCCACATCGTCGTAACTGAAATTCACAAGACTAGGAAACAGTTCTTGCCATTTCTCTTTGGTGTACACAGACAGGTTACGCTGTACTTTAGTGCTTGTTTGTACAGGTGAGACTAAATACAACACAACAAGCTGCACCTTATTTCTGCAATGAACTTGTGCATGTTGGATGCTGCATACATCTAATGCGTATGAAAGGACATGGTGTTTAGTTCTCTCTGACATGCATGCGCACAGAGAGAGAGAGAGAGAGAGGAGAGAGAGAGAGAGAGAGAGAGAGAGAGCGAGAGAGCTTTTGTGTTTTCGTGTGTGTGTGTGTGTGTGTGTGTGTGTGTGTGTGTGTGTGTGTGTGTGTGTGTGTGTGTGTACATGTGTGTGTATGTGTGTATGTGTGTATGTGCTGCGTGCGTGCGTGTGTACGTGCGCATATGTGTGTGTGTGTGTGTGTGTGTGTGTGTGTGTGTGCGCACGTGCCTGCGTTTGTGTCTACGTGTGTGTGTGTTAGTGTGTGTTGGTGTGTGTGTGTTAGTGTTAGTGTTAGTGTGTGTGTGTGTGTGTGTGTGTGTGTGTGTGTGTGTGTGTGAGAGAGAGAGAGAGAGAGAGAGAGAGAGAGAGAGAGAGAGGGACAAACAGACAGACAGACAGACAGACAGATGTCATGATTTTGAGACATTCGAATGTTTACAGTCATCGTGAGTGATAGAGACAACCACTCAAACAGAAGCAAACACACAAACAGACAAGCAAACAAAGGAACAAACAAACAAACAAACAAACAAAAAGAAAAAGATACCAGCTGCCACCACATCCCTCACTTCACCCTTCTCCTGATCTTCCCCCTCTTTCCCCCAAGCCAAGATCCCTATTATTTCCCCCTTCTCTGTCCTCCCTGAAGGATCACTGTCCTGACCGTTCTGTGGTCATACATGAGCCCCCCCCCTCCCTCTGCCCCTTGGAACCATGCCAGCATTGGCTGATGGATTGTTTTCCATCCTTTTTCTTACCTCTGACATGATGCCCCTGGGCTGATTGGATTTACTTGACATGTATTGATTTAGCTGCTACCTCCAACGTCTCTTTCTGTAAGGTCGCTGACGCCGACCAGCCCACGAAAGAGAGAACGACGGGAGAGAAAATGGTGAGGGAGAAGGAGTGGGCGGTGGAGAGAGGGGTGTGAAGGAGGAAGAAGGAAGAGAAAGAAGAAAGGGGAAGCGGGAGTCTTATTCTAAACCACAGTGATAAAAACAACAACAGCTGGTGTTCACCGCTTTCAGAGACTAGTGCATGAAAATGAAACCTCAGACATTGCCTATAAAAAAAAACCCTGGATAGTTCATTAAAAATGCAGAAAACGTACTTGATGCTGAATATAGTTTGTAAATCAGGATCAGTCTGTTATAGCAAGCAGAATGAAATGTGAGTAACTGACTTCCACATTGTTTCCCATTAAGAGAGGAAAGGCATTCGATGACAGCTCTCCAGAAAAGATGACAGCTCTCCAGAAAGATGACAGCTCTCCAGAAGGGTCGACTCTGCACTATCCCCTCTTCCTCTGTCCAGTTGCTTCCATTCTTCCTCCCCTCTACCATAGTGTTTCTTCTTTCACTGTTTTTGGATTAACCCCTCATTCTTATCCTCATTATGTTCCACATTAAAGTGTGGAGGTTTGTGCTGGATGCTGGCTTCCAAAGGCTGTGTCCTGTCCAGCCCCACTTCCTCCACAGGATTTGCATGGTCACTGCCCCCCCCCCCCCACCGTCCCACCCTGTGCTACACCCTATCACTGCCACTGGATGGTAAACGTGCGCATCAGACAGCTGTCAATAAACATCTGTATATTCTGCTTTCTGCTGCATCACTCTGGTCCTCCCTCACGTCTTGGAGTCGAATCGCCAGATCGATTTCATGCTGGAACTGAAGGAGTGCAGTTTGGTGGCTGTGCTGATTTCCCCAGAGGCTCAGATGTTCTTCAGCAAGAGAAACGCCGCCTGTGCCTTTTCTAATCCGGCACTGACGCCTCAGTCTGCGTCCCCTCCTCCCCCTCCCCTCCCCACATCTGGCTAACAGCCACACCGCCCCAATATACGAGGAACTCTGCCTTCCTGATTGACTTCCACTAATATGACTGCAGTGTTGGCAATGGGTTCAGACTTACACTCAAATTCAGAGTATGATTGCCATCAGAACTTGTGAGGGTCTATAGCCACAATATTGTAACAGCTTAAAGATAAAGATATTCAGGCAAATCATGTTTGATGCTTGAATCAAGAGTGATGATATGTTCATCATCCCTGCTCTCCTGCTATTGATGCTGAGTCCTGTCCAAACCAATGTTAACACCAGGTAGGTGAATTTTCCACGAACCTGACTGCGGTTGTGTGAAATCAGTGGCATGTCAATAAAATCGATTTCTTCCAGATGCGTCAGAGGGTCCACCGTATTCAATTGTTTCTACTGTTGTGACATCCCTCATGATGCAGTTGATGACCAGGAGGAAAAGATAAAGGTAACAGTAGACATCCTTGGTTTTTATGTTTGACCTGAAAACTGTCAGACAGCTGACCTGCATAGGGAGCCTTGGTAGGTACACTGGATGGGGATGATAAACTTTTCTTTCTTTCTTTCTTTCATTCATTCATTCATTCTTTCTTTCTTCCCTCTTTTCTAAATCTGTTAACTGATCACTGAACAGAAATATGTAATTCATTCGAAAATTTGTATTAATGGACAATATCTGTGTGTCTGTGTGTCTGTCTGTGTGTCTGTGTCTCTCTCTCTCTCTCTCTCTCTCTCTCTCTCTCTCTCTCTCTCACGCCAACACACACATTCTGACTTGGTTGTTCCTATGGCAAGTGTTCACACAGATTTCATCAAACCAATGGTCATGCTCTTTCCCCTACTCCCTCTGCTTCCATAGAGATTTGTTTTGATCTTGCAGCTTTTCGTAAAGAGTCTACCAGCTCTCTGGCATACAAGGCATTGTATTCTGACCTTTGTTCAAAATTTCCATCTCATCAGAAAATTTTCACTGACGGTTCCAAGTCTGAGGATGGAGTGGCCTGTGCAGCCTACTGCCCTGGGGCTCCTTCTCAGATACTGTTAGAACATATACCTCCAGATGCTTCTGTCTATTCCGCTGAACTTACTGCTCTGGTTCTGGCATTGAAGATAATCTCACAATCTAAGAAGAGGGACTTTCTGGTTCTGTCAGATTCACTGTCAGCGTTGGAGGCCATAGCTGGCCGCAACCTTCAGCACCCAGAACTTTTACACTTTTTTGAACTTTTGACCAAGTTGAAAGCAGATGATTACAACATTATTTTGGCTTGGATTCCTGGTCATGTTGGCATTGGAGGGAACGAAATGGTTGATCGTTTAGCCAAGAATGCCACAAGAGAGAAACTGTCCAACATATATATCCCCTGCTCAGATCTGAAACCCAAAATTAACGATTATGTGAGAGACCTCTGGCAGGAGGATTGGAATACACAGACGGATAACAAACTCTTTCAGATCCGTCCAAACCTTAAGGAGTTCCTCCCATCTGCGTCTGGTGGTCGTAAAGAAGAAACAGTTCTGTGCCGGCTGCACACCGTCCATTCGTATTTTACCATTCGTACCTTTTAAAGAGTGAAGAAGCTCCGTGGTGCATTCCATGTCATGTGCCACTCACAATGAAACATATTCTTTTAGAGTGTTGGGACTTGCACGATGTGAGACACAAACATTTTACAGCAGAGTCCATGAAAATCCTGTTCAGGGATGTCCCGCCTGACGTGATCTTTGAGTTTTTGAGAGAGATTAACGTTTTTCATCTGATTTAAGATTTTACGGATGAAAGATTTTTAACGAAGTTTCTGGGGCGTTTCTAGAAGATGTCTTTTAAAGAGATGTGTGAAAGGTGGTGTTTTTTTTTTTTTTTTTTTTTTTTTTAAATGACTTGTGAGTTGATTTTAACGTGGTGACAGCCCTGATGTGGCCCCTTGCGGTCGGCTGGGCTATAAGCAACATTATCTTATCTTATCTTCCATAAAGTCCCAGCCCCTTCTAGTCAAAGCATCATGAATTTTTTTCAGAGTGAAGAAAGGCTGCCATTTCCAGGTACCACATGCACGTGTGTGTTGCTCTTAAAACATATGGTCAGTGCAGTTTGTTTTGGCTGTCTTTTGTTGTCTGTGACAATCCTTTGGGAGGTGTGTGTGTGTGTGTGTGTGTGTGTGTTGTGTGTGTGTGTGTGTGTGTGTGTGTGTGTGTGTGTGTGTGTAAGAGAGAGAGAGAGAGAGAGAGAGAGAGAGAGAGAGAGAGAGAGAGAGAGAGAGAGAGAGAGAGATTGTGCAAGCATGTTCGACAATGGAGGGGAGGGACAGCACACAATCTTTGCGAGTGGGGAGGTAACACCATTTGCATTGAACACACACACACACACACACACACACACACACACACACACACACACACACACACACACACACACACACACACACACACCGCATTGCTTCATGCGCATTAATTCTCAGAGATTGGTTTGGTCCAAAGCTACTTGTCTAATCGGAAGAAAAGCCAAACCTACTCTCATTCCCTCTCTACTACAGCTTCTTCGACCCCACTCTTCTGCTTCAACTTTGCCCAGCATTCCTGACTTTTTTCCCCTTGCCTGGACGCAGGTTTCAGACTGCACATGAGCTCTGTCTATCGCCTTGTGGCTGCATTAATTTCGACAGCTGCTGTGTGTTTTTGTGGCCATTTCTCTGAAGACAAGGTGAGAATGCAACTGACAGAGGCTGAACGATTCTCTGTCTGTCTGTCTATCTGTCTGTCTGTCTCTGTGTCTCTGTCTCTCTGTCACTCTCTTATCTCCTCCTCTCTGTCTGTCTGTCTGTCTATCTGTCTGTCTGTCTGTCTTTGTGGCCATTTCTCTGAAGACAAGGTGAGAATGGCACTGACAGAGGCTGTACGATTCTCTGTCTGTTTGTCCGTCTGTCTGTCTCTCTGTGTCTCTGTCTCTGTCACATTTTATCTCCTCCTCTTTCTCTGTCTGTCTGTCTGTCTGTCTCTTTCTGTCAGCTTGGCACTCTTGACTTGTCGTCTTCCCCCCCCTTTTTTTTTCCTGATTCAAAAGAGTAAAAGAAGACTCCAGTCTCATAGACACGGGTGTACACGTGCAACGCGTTATCCAGTGATACTTGGTGCACCCACTGCCAGCTGATCACATTGACCAGGCGGAGGGGAGGGGGAATAGGAAGCAGACAGAAAGGAAAAGAGAATCAGTCAACAAGCCTGCCACACAATTCCACCTGTCTTCTCTGGCATGGAGGGATGTAATCATCGTGTCTGCTACTTCCTCCCAGACTTGCACGTGATCGTTTCCTTGGGAAGTAATGATCCAGGGAATTCTTCGGGCGTTGCTAGAGCTCAAATCGTTACGTGTTTTTTTTTTTTTTTCAAGCTGGCCAAATTCTTCGGTATGAAGCAACATACTTTGAAATTACTTCTGTTTTGATATGTGGTGGCCTTTACATGACACCACAATGTTATTATTTTGACTCTACAGCACAGTGGATAACAGTGCATAACAATATTCTATAAAGCGCTACACTACGCTATACTGCACTATCCAGCACATCATTACACATTGCTATCTCAATCTGCATACTTAATTCCTGACTGCATAATATCACCTGCCACTTTTTACTTGACTGCATCCAAACCTGCTACACCTTAATCTGCACTCCATGCCAGGTCACAGAACCCCACTCTACCCTTTTTAACCTTACCTCTGTCAATTCCATTCCAGTCTACAATCTTCCAGTCAACTGATCTTTTCCACTGCAGCTGACACCACAACACTCTATTCCACTCCAATCCTCATCGCTGCACTCCACTGCGTGCAAGTGCGTTTATGTGCCTAAGGAATGGAGAGAGGGGAGTGTGGAGGGGGGGGGGGAGAGCGAGAGAGAAAAGAGAGAGAGAGAGAGAGAGAGAGGGAGAGAGAGAGTGAGATAGCACATTTTGTGTGTGTGTGGTGTGTGTGTGTGTGTGTGTGTGTGTGTGTGTGTATGTGTGTGTGTGTGTGTGGTTGTTGTGTGTGTGTGTGGGGTGTGTGTGTGTGTGTGTGTGTGTGTGTGTGTGTGTGTGTGTGTGTGTGTATGATTCAGGAATGCCTTCTGAAGTTTAACAGCCCAATTTGCTGTATAACATAGAAAACAAAATGGCGATACAGACATAATCAAAAATTGATATTGAACTGAAATAGTAAAAAAAAGGCATGTAATCTAATCTGGCATGTAATATAAGCCAGTCTGGCATGTAATTTAAGCTACTCTGGCGTGTAATATAAGCTAAAAATGTTCGAGCGTGATGTGTGTGTGGGGTGTGTGTGTGTGTGTGTGTGTGTGTGTGTGTGTGTGTGTGTGTGTGTGTTGTGTGTGAATGTGTGTGTGTGCTATGTGCATGTGTGCATGCGTGTGTCATATGAGAGCGAGGAGAGAGAGAGAGAGAGAGAAGGAGAAGAGAGAGAAAGAGAGATGTGCCATGATTTTTTTAGACATTCGAATGGTTACAGCCATCACTATTGGTTGAGACAACATTCAAAGAGAACGAAACAAACAAGGAAACAAACAAACAAACGAATAAAAAAAGAAAGAAAGAAAGAAAGAAAGAAAGAAAGAAAAAAGGAAAAAATCCAGCTCCCATCCCATCCCTCACTTCACTCCGATCCTTTCCTCATCTTTTCCCCCTTTCCCCAAACCAAGATCCCTTTCAGTTGCCGCTGCTTTCTCCTCCCTAACAGACTCTGCCTTGACAGATCTGCGGTCACGAGACATGTTACCCCCCCCCCCCCCTCCCCCGCCCCTTGGAGCCATGCCAGCATAGACTGATGGATTGTTTTCCGTCCTTTTTCTTACCTCTGACATGATACTCCTGGGCTGAGTGGATTTAGCTGGCATGTATTGATTTAGATGCCCCCTCCAATTTCTTTCTCTGTAAGGTCGCTGACGCCGACCAGCCCGCTAGAGAGAGAACGACGGGAGAGAGGATGGTGAGGGAGAAGGAGTGGGTGGTGAAGAGAGGGGTGTGAAGGAGGAAGAGGGAAGAGAAAGAAGAAAGGGGGAGCGGGAGTCTTATTCTAAATCACAGTGATGAAAACAACAAACAAACAAAAGAAAAAAACCAGCTGGTGTTCACTGCTTTCAGAGACTAATGCATGAAAATGAAACCTCAGGCATTGTCTATAAGCCGGATCAATTTCACGCTACGATTGAAGAAGTGCAGTTTGGTGGCTGTGCTGATTTCCCCAGCGCCCCATATGTTCTTCAGCGAGAAAAACGCCGCCCATACCTTGTCTAACCTGACACTGACGTCTTCATCTATGCCTCCCCCCTCCCCGCCCACCCCCTCACCCCCCCAGCCTCTTTACTGTCTGTCCACCAGACTGATATACGAGGGCCTCGACCTCATTGATTTCCTCTGCACCAGCTATGATTGAAGTGTTAGCAATAGACTCAAAGTCAGTCTCAGCCTTAGATGCCACGAGAACCGAACCGTTAAGGATTTATAGGTATAACATGGTGACTGTACACGATTCAGACATGCGGACAGATCATGTTTTGTGACTGAACCAATGACAATAATGATATAGTCATCAGTCCTGCTGTCCCTCTGGTGACCCCGAGTCCTGTCCGTGCTGATGGTATCACCAGACAGCTGATCTTATCCTACATCCGATAGCAGTTGTGTGAGACAAGCGCCATGCTATTAACAAAATGGAGATCTCCCAGCGGTGTCAGTGTCCACTATATACCATTGCTTCCGCCTGTTCTGGTAGTCTTCATGATCCAGTCATTGACCAGGAGGAGCAAGAACAGCGACGGTGCACACCTTTATCGTACTGCGGTCTTGGTCTTAAACGATACGGCTAGGCTGCATGAGCGGCCTTGTGTGACATGTCTTAAAGGCCACACTGCTCTGTCATTCTGTGGGAACTTGCTGGATAGTTCCGTAGTGCACCTCTGAATGCAGCGGTGAGTCGGGATCTAGTCAACAAGATGTGTGCACATTTCATGACAACAGACTAGCTTCACAAGCCGGTAACACCAGTTGTCCTGGGACGGCAGGTATTATCCTTCAGAAAAACAGAGTTGAGCTGGTATCACTGAAGATCACAACTGTTTTCCTCAGGATGATAGCTGGTGTCCCTGCTTTCTCTCATGCTCACAAGCGTATTTCCTCATTTCATGAGGAAACCACCAGTTTTCCGTATAATTCTTAAGGATTATAACAGTTTTTATAAATTGTCGCAGGGAAAACAGTCATTATCCTCAAAGGAAACAACGAGAATGGAAATAAAGCTGTCGTCCCTTGGAAAGTACCAGAGATCCTTAGGAAAATAGTTGTTTTCTCCCTTCGCATGTATATCAATGATGCCAGGGGCGCAGGTGCGTGTCTGGTAAACAGCGATCGTAGTGTTTTCCCTGTTAACTACGTTTTCCTCGCGACAATACCCTTTCCTCAGGAAAACAAGGGTAACAGTTATCATCCCAAGAAAATTTGGGAACACAATTGCGATTCTCTGGGAAAACATGAAAACATTGTCCTCATGAAACCAGGGAAAAGACTTAAGTTCCCTTGGAACATAGATGAATCCTCTGGGTAATAAGTGTTTTCGCTGTGTTTCCCTACATTCCATGAGGGTCATACTGTTTGCCCAAGGAAAACATCTATCAGTGTCTTAAAACACGAGTTTGCGCCCATAACATTTTCCAGTAACATGAACATGTGACTGTCAGCTACAATAAGAAGTTGATGAACCACCCACGAAAAGACAACGAAACAGACAGCAGCGTTACATTGCAAATTGGAAGCGACAATCCTGTTTGTATACAACTAGCTCTAGTTCCCCACTCTTACCAATTTTATTTCAAAGCTGCATTCCTTATCGAAGAACAAATCAACACACAATATGCCTGAAATACGTGTTGGTTGCTTTTCGCAGCTGTCTCTGTCGTGCACTAGAGTCTTTCTCCACTCACTCGGAGAGGCCCGGTATCTTTTCTCTTAAGATTTGTGCTTCAACCCTTTTTGAGCCTTTCCTGCAGAGGTGTACCCATCTCAATTTCTGTGAACATGCACCCAGGAACTCTCTGTCTGTCTGTCTGTCTGTCTCCCACCCTCTCTCTCTCGCCCATTTTTCGTTTCCATTTTAAAACACACCCACTCTCTCTCTGTCTCTCTGTCTGTCTGTCTGTCTGTCTGTCTGTCTTCTTCTCTCTCTCTTCTCTCTCTCTCTCTCCTCTCCTCTCTCCCTCTCTCTCACCATTTCAATCTTTCTGCCCTGCAGGCTTTCCTCCATCTCCCTTCTCTCAGCCCCCCCCCACTCTCTCTAATTCTCAAACAACAAACAGGCACGTATCGATCACACGGGCAATCTCTTGCCTTTCTTTGCTTATGGGATCATCTGGACTTGATCTGTGCTCTGGCAGAGGAGGGAGAGGCCGAGGAGAGGAAAATGAGGGGAGAGAGTGTGAGGGAGAGAACGGGGGTTGGTGGGAGGGATGGTTGTAGATCAAGATCGATCGGTTACAGCAACTCTCTGCACAATCCCAGAATCGGCATCCTTATATTTCACTTGATGCGGAAGTCGTGTGTCTAGACTGACTCCAATTCACGCGAAATGCAGCTGGAAAGCCAAACGCATGTAGTTTACAAAGGAAAACAGGCGCTTGAAAAACATGATGCGGTCAAGTAAATCTGAAAAAAAATATACATGTGCATGTTTTAAGTAGGTAGTATAAAACGATATGTCACAATGTCTATCTATCTATCCATCCATCCATCCATCCATCCATCCATCTATCTATCTATCTATCTATCTATCTACTATCTATCTATCTATCTATCTATCTATCTATCTATAATATTATTTGTATGTATGTACACACACACACACACACACACACACACACACACACACACACACACACACACACACACACACACACACACACACACACAGGCGTGCGCGCCAGACGTACAAACGCACGCACGCACGTAACACAGACACAGACACAGACAGACAACAGACAGACAGACAGACAGACAGACAGACAGGCAGACAGACAGACAGACACACATACAACACACACACACACACGTACACACACACACACACACACACACACACACACACACACACACACACACACACACACACACACACACGCACATCTATATGGATACTTCCATTTGGTGCCAAGTGAGCACAGACGCAATCAGCCGTGCCTCCCTCATGAGTCCAATCTAGTGGACAAAAGGCCTCTGACCAGGCGATGGGAATGATTCTGTCTTAAAGGTGGATCACAATGGTTCCCATATGCTGCTAGTGAAGGGTTTAATATTTCAATATATGTACATATAAGAAGAGACGACAACAACAACAACAACAACAACAACAACAACAACAACAACAACAGCAGCAGCAGCAGCAGCAATGGCGCTACTCTTACTATTACATCTATCATGGAAAAGCCGACATTCGTGATCACTTAAGCGAAATCTAAACATTTGGTTTGTTCTGGTTTACTTATTCTGTTATCTATTTACACACACACACACACACACACACACACACACACACACACACACACACACACACACACACACACACACACACACACACACAGAGAGAGAGAGAGAGAGAGAGAGAGAGAGAGAGAGACAGACAGACAGACAGATTTACGGAGACATTATTATAAACGATACAGGTTGTAATGCAGGAATTGCTTGCCTGGACTAGTTTTCCCCACACTATGTGTTTGTGCCATACAATTCTGTGTTTCTGTATACGTTCGTGTGTCCTGAATGTCTACAGGCACGTGTTGTATAAACTCTCTTCTCTCTCTCTCTCTCTCTCTCTCTCTCTCTCTCTCTCTCTCTCTCTCTCTCTCTCTCTCTCTCTCTCTCTGTGCACGCGCGTGTGCACGTTGTTTTGGCTATTAAGCCTTGTTTATCATTAGCATTATTCTGTTTTTGTATTCATACCTGTCATTGTCCTTCTTCTTCTTCTATTATAATTATTATTATCATCACATTATTATTAACATCATTGTTGTTGTTTTATCATTATCATAATCAACGTTCGTTTGCACGGTTTGTAGTTGTTTTGTTTTTGTATGCTCTGATTTTTGGTTTGTTTCCCTTTTTCCTGAATATTGGGGCCGAGAAATAGATTCTAATGGACGATGCTCCACAATGAGACCCTTACTGTTCATAATAGCCTCATTCTATAGCCGACAACATGATCTGACAGAACATGCTGGACAATTACTGTCATGCCATATGGTCATTGGATGAATGTAATCAGTGTGACTTTTCTTCTCTTTTTCATGTTAGGCCTGTTCAGTTGTTAGCTGGTTTGATTTCCATTACATTAGAGAAGGAGCTGAGGAGACCTTTCAATTATTCGAAATTCGACATTTAAATCGCATTTGATTGGAACCACAACTTTTATATGACAATGTAATATTCATCGTTGCTTCAAAATGTTTAGTACATCATGCCATGTCTACATAATCTGGTTTGTGTGTTTCCATTTTTTCTCTCTCACCTAGTTCGTTTTTTTTCTCATCTCCCTCTCCTTTCTTTACTTTTTCTTCAACGATTTATTCTTTGATCTTGTTTCTTTCTATGTACGAAAGCAGCCCCTACCCCCACCCCAATAACGCAAAAAAAACAACAACAACAGACAAACTAAAACAAAAACAGAGACACTGTCCCATCGACTTCAGTGGACGAGCAATTAGCGGGCATTCTGGACGTCAAGGGCGTCATCATCATCAAGGGAAAAAACCCTGGATGCTCCTTGGAACGGGACGAGGCCATCAGTAACATTGATCGGCCCCTCCCTTGCGTCAGTCACTGCCATTAGCAGCACTAGCAGCAGACGACTGCTCCACCATCGTCTGCCCCATCCCCACCTTTACACGCCCTCCCTCCCACCTCCTCTCCCCTCCTACCTCTCCCCTCTCCAGTCTCCTCACACCTCGATCGCATCTCGTTCACATACCTTTTACCACTATTTCCCTTCTTTCTAGGAAGTTGGTTTCACCATCTTCTCTAATTTCGAATTATATTTTTCATGTTCTTTTCTTTTGTTTCCTTCCCTAGCTCTACCTGCTTCTTTCTACTTCTTGTCATTTGGCAAGGACTGCCTTTCTTCTGATCTTGGTCCTCCTACGTGCACATTTGATTTGTTAAAGGTCACCTTCATTTTGTAGTTTTTGAAGTCATCCCCCAACCCCCTCCTCCCCCCCCCCACTTCCCATCCCACGCTTCAACGCTAACCTCTCCTTTTCTCTCTCCCTTTCTCTCTCTCTCTCTCTCTCTTTCTCTCTCTCCTCTCCCTCTCTCTCTTTTTCTCTCTCACTCTGTCTTTCTGTCTCTTTCTCATTCCCTCCCCTCCCTCCCTCCCTCTCTCTCTCTCTCTCTCTCTCTCTCTCTCTCTCTCTCTCTCCTTTATAGTCTGCCTCACCCCCGTCACCAGCCCACCTCTTGTCAGAAGACCAGTTTGGCAATAGCGATGTGTTACTGGCACCTGCATCGACAAGATGGGTGGCAAAAGCACATGTGAATTGATCACCGTCATCATCAAGACATATCCTTGTCACCATGGCATAATCTTCAGCAGCACTTTCTCTACATTAATATCATCGTCATCGCCGTCATCGTCATCGCATCATTGTCGTATTCGTCGTCGTGGTTGTCTTCCTCCTCCTCCTCCTCATTGTCATCTTCTTCTTCCTCGTCTTCATCATCATCATCATCATCATCATCATCATCATCATCATCATCATCATCATCATCATCATCATCATCATCGTCGTCGTCATCATCATCATCATCATCTTCTTCTTCTTCCTCATCTTCTTCTTCTTCATCTCATCATCATCATCATCATCATCATCATCATCATCATCATCATCATCATCATCATCATCATCATCTTCTTCTTCTTCTTCTTCTTAGTGATTCTCCGGCTCTTCCTCCTCCTTCTCCCCCATCCTTTCCCCACTGTCATGGTCTTGTTGGCCCTTCGTTTCCTCTTCCTCCTCTTTGTATTCACCATTTCAGTCCTGTCGCCTTTCTTGACTTGTCCTTGACACTGGCATCGCAGAAACAGCCGCAGCAGCAAGACCAGACGATTCGTTGTGGTGATCATCTGTGATTGCCGGCAGCAGCAGCAGCAGCAGTTGTGTTCTCCTTTAGTGTCAGAGCAGGAACATTAACATTGTCAACAAGCATCCGGTGCGTTTGGCACCTCCGTGTCTACACTGTGCGTCACTGTTCTTTTGGATTCCAAGATCTCTTAGAGTCATGTCTCTCAGGGAAGAGGTCCTTTTAATGCTCGCATTCTTTTTTTCAGGCAAATGGATGAGAAGCACAAGAATAACGCTATCGCAAGCATTTGTTGTGTTCCAAGAAATATATGTTGGGGTGTGTGTGTGTGTGTGTGTGTGTGTGTGTGTGTGTGTGTGTGTGTGTGTGTGTGTGTGTGTGTGTGTGTGTGTGTGGTGCGTGCGCAAGCGCGCGTGTGTGTATGTATGTATGTATGAGAGAGAGAGAGAGAGAGAGAGAGAGAGAGCAGAGAGACAGAGAGAGAGAGACAGAGAGAGAGAGAGAGGGAGACAGACAGGCAGACAGGGACAGACAAGGATACACAGAGACAGACAGACAGACAGACAGACACTCACACACACACACGCACACACGCACATCCACGCACGCACGCACACACACACACACACACACACACACACACACACACACACACACACACACACACACAGCTTAATTGACTGTTAAATACAGGAACCCCCAACCCCTTCTCCGTCCTGTTTTCCCACTTCCATACCCAGCCACGTCCGGTAGCGAGACTGGCGGCCCGAACAAAGGACCAGCAGAGGTCAATGGTGAGCTGCAGTGGCACTTTCTGGCACCTTGGACCAAAGCAGTCAACGCCACTCCTCTTGGCCCGCGTCCGTCTGTTTCACACCACAAAGGACGCCTGCTATCTCCAGGTGGATTGTAGGGGATGGTACCAAGCCTTTGATGGGTGATTGTAGTGAAAACAGGGGTAGCAGTGTTTGTTGTTGATGCTGTTGTTGTTGGTTATATTCAAGACATTTTGTAACCTTTCTTTTAAAAAACGACAATATACTAACATTGTAACCATTGTGTGGAATTGAACGACTACAATCTTATAAATGTGTGATGAGACATTAAACAGAATTCCTACATATCTGTGACAGCTACAGTCTTGTATGCAACATCTAGAAAATGGAATAATATTGAGATAATTACACGAGCATGCACGCGCATGTCCATAAACACAAGCATGATTACGGAGAGAGAGAGAAGAGAGAGAGAGAGAGAGAGAGAGAGAGAGAGAGAGAGAGAGAGAGAGAGAGAGAGAGAGAGAGAGAGGTGTGTTAGAGAGAGGGTTAATTGATCAATCTCTAATGCTAATTGTTCTATGGACGAAGGAACATTCAGAGTATTGCAACATAATCGTGATACCGACAGATTGTTTCTGATTCAGAAAGTACTAGTCATGACACAGACAGACACAAGGCAGAGAATGAGAGAAGGAGGGTTGCTCTTGTTTAATGTGTGTGTGTGTGTGTGTGTGTGTGTGTGTGTGTGTGTGCGTGCGTGCGTGCGTGCGTGCGTGCGTGCGTGCGTGCGTGCGGCGCGGGGGCGCGGCGCGCGGCGTGTGTGTGTGTGTGTGTGTGTGTGTGTGTGTGTGTGTGTGACCCTGATGATTTAATCAAAGATGTTAATTGTGCCTTGTAGATATTTTGTTTTCATATATGACGTCTGAGTAGATGTGCATTGTCATGTTTTAGTGAGTACATATTTTGTGGTTTATTGAACGAGTGTTAAAGACCTACTCCCCCCCCCCCCCCCCCCCCCAAATATATTGCCTTGTTTTGAATTGGTCAGCACATGGGTGGGAGAAGGGGGCTTACGATGCAACATTCGTTTTCAGAGTATTTAATGGGGTTTAAACGTAATATAGCATGGTATGCTTGTAAATTTTGAATGAGACTGAAACAGACGATGTGACTACTGAAAACCACGCAAATGTAAATAACCACACGATAGGTGCACAGTAAAAAAATCCATCCGCGATACAAAACAGACAAGATGATTGTCAATAGAAATCTCTTCTTCAGACGTTACCAACAACACACACAAAATGCACAAAGCACTACTCTCAGAATATTGTCAGCAGTAAAATGACAGTTCATACATTAATAATGCCTTTAAAAAAAAACCAGATTGTTTATTCTAGAGAGAGTATGTTAACTGTTTTCAGTTTCTCCAACATGTGGAAGATGCAGGTAAAAGGCAGACGTTCGCTTGTTGCTGGTGTCGAGACTTCAGTCTTCTTGTGGGCACCACTGCACACACTTCGTGCTGTTGAAAACACTGATTTCTGGCATGTATGAATGATAAACAAAAACCTCAGTGTGGTGATAGTGATGTAAGGCTTAAGCCTGGAAACAAGGAAGAACGAAGGTTAATCTTGAATTATTCGTTACACCTAAAACGTGATAATTGTCTACCTGTTCAATAGCGATGATGTGGTGAGTGTGGCAAAGAGGAGTTTGACAAAGAGGCAAAGCGGATATGTTCATGGGTTGAGATTTGGTAAGGTGTCTGACCATTGCTTGAATTCCATCAGTCTGATACCACATCTAATTTCTTTTTCCCTGGAAGAATGTTTTTATCATTAGCTCATTGCGTCCAGTATTTTGGATAGTCAGCATATAAATCTGTCATGACTGTTTTGTCTGATGCAGACAATGGTGACTCATCCCCGATGATATAGAAGAACAAAGAAACCCCGGAGGACCCATTTCTGACTGAGACTGTTAAGAACGCTGTAACTGTGAAGAAACCTTTATTAAGGAAACACATACTGAGGTGCTTGTTTGTCCCCCCCCCTCCTCTGTGCCGCATTGCATGCACGCCGCTCTTTTCGAGTTCTGTGATGTATGTATGTATGATTAGAATTATGAGACTGTTAAAGGATTTAAACATATTAACAGTTTCTTTTAAAGAATGGGACTGTGATCAAAATCAGTTCTTTGAAAGTTAAAGGGTGGCGGAAGCCATGAGACACACATTCGTGACAGTGCTGTGTGGTATGAACGATCAAATGGGAATCCAGACTGGAGTAGCTGGACAATTCGTATAGACTGTAAATTTTGACTAACATTGTCTATTATCTACACGAAGTGTGGGTTAATGTATCGTGGGTGATGGTTTTTGTTGAGGTTTGTGAACCTGCATTGTTTTTATGAGTGACAGTGTTACATGCCCTCCCAATGGTCACCGTGTCCCTACTATCTGAGATGAAAGACATGGAGAGACAGAGAGATACTCTAGGAGAGAAGTCACAAACATCATAGAACTTGATTGCATGAGCAATTGGCAAGCACTTTGCAGGACGGCGATGTCAACAACATCATCATCAGGAGTAAAGAGACCCTAGTGTCCCATCCGCTCGGCTAATGGCCAGGGTAATGTGTCCTGCCTCTTTCCTGACACCCCCCCCCCATTCCGTCCCCCTCATTACCAGCAGCAACAGCAGCAGCAGCAAAGGCAGTCGCCTCTTTTGCAGTCATTAAACTGCCTTCACATTCCTCCACCCTTCTAGTAGACACCAGTCATCATCATCATCATCATCATCATCATCATCATCATCATCATCATCATCACCACCACCACCACCACCACCACTACCACCACCACTACCACCACCACCATCATCATCATCATCATCATCATCGTCACCACCACCACCACCACCACCACCACACATCATCATCATCATCAAACATCATCAACAACAACATTGACACTAACAGCCGCAGCAGCAACAACAACAGCAATGACACCGACAGGAACAGAACAGCAGCTATCACCAACTGCAGCAGTAGCAGCAGCAGCAACAGTAACAACAGCAAAAGCAACTGCGATTACCACTGCTGCCATGGCATTGTCATCGCCATAATTCACACTGGCAGCAGAAACAAGCAAACCAATTAGGTTCGTCATGCTCAATCACCATCGTCATTGTTGTTCTCGTCGTCATTTTCTGATCGTCGCCAATGGCAGTGGAGCTCCCGCACTGTAATGACGGCCACCATCACCATCACCACCACCACCGACATCGTCATCTTTACCACCATCAGCATTACCGCCATTGCCCACCTCACCATTCTTATCATCATTCCCATCATTGCCGTCATCGCCATGGTCGCCATCATGATCATCATAACCCTCGTTTATTCAGCAGTTAATGGTGGTAGGCCCAGAGCAGCAGCAGGAGACGTCACACACTGACTAGCACCAATAACCAAAGTCAGAATGGCTTGGTAGGTCTACGAGGAATTCGTTTGCTGGCCCGCTGCGCGCGCGCGTGTGTGCGTATTTAAGATTTTCTCAGTAATGTTTTTTTCTCCATTTTTTTTGACAAATTCTAGCTTACCAATTTATTGAAAAGTCTGAAATTCCTCCTTCACTGGGTGCTTTTGTTTAGTTACTGGACACGTTAATGCGGGGTAATCTACTCGACTGAGAGTTTTTTGCTTGCTATCATAGGAACGGTTCTCGCGCAGCGGGTAACAGAATATCAACTTGAAGAGCTTGACTCACAGCAGACCGCAAATACATGTTGGTGCTGCTGACTCCCCCTTTCAGATGAACATTACATTAATGGATGAACAAAACAACAATGAAACAATACTGAAGAGATGTTTTCAAATACATCGCCATAAATGATAGAGAATTTCCATGCTTGTGTTTATTTTTCTCATACTCTTTGTTTGGTCCCTGTATCCCCAATGTGTCTATATACGTGAGCTTGTGTCCCTAATGTCCACAGGCACCTGTTTTAAAATCTGTCTCTCTCTTACCTTCAGGTTGGTACTTACTTGCTGATCCTTGGTGCTGCAAGTTTTTTTTTGTCTTTTGATGTGTGTGTGTGTGTGTGTGTGTGTGTGTGTGTGTGTGTGTGTGTGTGTGTATGTGTGTGTGTGTGTGTGTGTGTGTGTGTGTGTGTGTGTGCTAGTAATGTGTTGGGAGAGTCTTAGACCAGCAGGGAAAGCAAGAGGCAAATGACCCCAGCAAGTACTGAATACGTTTCAGAGGTCAGCGAATGGTCGTTCTCTCGCTCACACAGACCCACACAGACAGACAGACAGACAGACAGACAGACACACACACACACACACACACGCAGAGAGAGAGAGAGAGAGAGAGAGAGAGAGAGAGCGAGAGAGAGAGAGAGAGAGAGAGAGAGAGAGAGATTCACGACCACATGATGCCTACCGAAACAAAATGTAAGCTCATTTTTGCTTTCTATCCCGACTGCACTCCTTGGACAGGAGAAAAAGCTTTCTGCTGTCTTCACTAGAGCCGAGAGGCGGCCATCAAAGTGAACGTCTTCTCTCTCTCTCTCTCCCCCTCTCTCTCTCTCTCTCTCTCTCTCCCCCCCCCCCCCTCTCTCTCTCTCTCTGCACTTACTCTGCTATGACACAACAGACACCTGCAGCACGGATCCATTTTGGGACTAGCACTCTCTTCCTCTGGGGCAAGAATTCTATGCCAGTCATGAAGTTCATTCAGATACTTTGGTTTCAGTCATGCTCTTCTGGACAGACACATCACCATGCATTCCAAATGCACGTCATAAAAGAAGGAAGAAAACAAACAAACAAATAAATTATATACTAGTATGCATGATGCATTACTGTATTTCATGGGTGCATTCCTGATTTTTTTTCTCTTCCCAAGCCCCAGTAACCACCTTGGTAGTGATTGTTTTTCTCTCACTTTGGCAACAATGGACATTTTATTTTAGATTACTCCCCCTTCCTTTCTTAATTTTTTTTTTATTGTACTTTTTTTTCAAATGTCTTTTATTGTTCACACAAAACGAGTGCGAGGGTTCACTTGCTTGGTCTGCCCTAAAGGATGAATTCCTAAAGTTCTGCTTATCTGTATCTGCTCAGCTGCGTGCATGTTTGGCCTATCTTAATTCTGTGTTTAGGAACATGTGTATTTCCGTGAGGACCTCAGCTTGGATGAATTCACGTAAAAATCCGGTGTTTATAGACTATTACATACTATTAGTCACAACATGTGTATGTAATTTTATCGCAGACGTGTTTGTCAGCGCATATAGAAGTAACGGTAAATGATCACAGTTTGTTCCAGACAAAATCACTATGGTCAGACTACAAAGGGGGGCTGAAATGCCAGAAAATGTCCAGTCGATATTTAGTGTTCCGTCAGGTTTGGTCATGTACCGCTGGTAACTCCTGTGAACTTGCCAATGCCAAAGTTTATCATGGAAGTACACACTCAAACGCATGCACGCATATGTGCACACACACACACACACACACACACACACACGCACGCACGCACGCACGCACGCACACACACACACACACACACACACACACACACACACACACACACACACACACACACGCACACACACATACAC
>CM065718.1:26488872-26508872 GCA_033310375.1 Conus canariensis
GTTGTTGTTATTGTTGTTGTTGTTGTTGTTTCTTCTTCTTCTTCTTCTTCTTCTTCACCACCACCAACACTATAGTTATTCCTCCACCTGCTCCTGCTCCTCCTCCTCCTCCTTGTGTGCATACGTGCGTGCGTGCGTGTGTTGGGTGCGTGTGTGTGTGAGTGTGTGTGTGTAGAGGGGGTGGGGGTGGGCGGATGCGTACGTGCGTGCGAGCGTGTGTGCGCGCGTGCGCGCGCGCGCGTGTGTTTGTGTGTGTGGATGGGTGCGTGTGTGCGTGCGCGCGTGCGTTCGTGCGCTCGTGCGCTCGTGTGGGACATACGTTCTTTTTGAGCAAGTGCTTTTGTGTGTCTGTGAGTGTGTTATTTTGATTAGGTGCATATGTGTGCGTGAACGAGTATGTGTGTATGTATGTACGCACGTGTGTGTGTGTGTGTGTGTGTGTGTGTGTGTGTGTGTGTGTGTGTGTGCGTGCGTGCGTACGTGCGTGCGTGTGTGCGTGTGTGTGTGTGTGTGTGTGTGTGTGTGTGTGTGTATGTGTGGTGTGTGTGTGTGTGTGCACTTGCCAGCCCAAGCTCATTTGTGGAGCGCAGTGGGACAAGCAGACTAATCAACGTACACTCGTTAAAAGTCAATGACCGGAGAAACAACGATGAACACAGTCCCACACGGACATAAAGTAGCACAGAGACCGTTGTCTGTCTGTATGTTTTGTGTCTGTCTGTCTGTCTGTCTCTCTCTCTACCCCCTCCTCTCTCACTCTCTTTCTCTCTCCTTACCCCCTCCCTTCTCTCAATCTCTCTCTCTCTCTCTCTCTCTCTCTCTCTCTCTCTCTCTCTCTCTCTCTCTCTCTCTCCATCACCATCTGAACAGATATCAGAATGATCTCGACGCTGACACCGCGAAAACCGCTAGAGAATGAAGCAGACTGATACTGGGTCTTTCTGATGGCAGACACAAATGCCCAGGCACACATCGGCTGAGGTAAGACTTTGAATCTCACAAGACCCCCCCATAAGTAATGAAAGGATATGTGCACTCGTATGTGTACATCAATGAAGCGTTGCAAGGGCGTAAATTGGAGAAACCCGTAGATGTGTGTGTGTGTGTGTGTGCGTGCGTGCGTGCGTGCGTGCGTGCGTGCGTGCGTGCGTGCGTGCGTGTGTGTGTGTGTGTGTGTGTGTGTGGCGGTGTGCGTGCGTGCGGTGTGTGTCTGTGTGGTGCACGCGCTTTTTAGTAAAACAACTGTCGTTGACGATGTTAATACTGACATGTGCCTGCAAAGCTATCTGAAATCCAGAGTTAGCACCATGTAAACAGATTCCACTGACCACTGACAGAAAACACATTTCTGGTGGGTTGAAGTAATGATATACTTTTATCGAATTTATATATTGTTTTTATTCTAAGCCTGCTGATTTAAGACACAATAATTTGGAATGTGTCCAAAGAGAGAACAGCTCCTTTCACGTCAAATGAAGAAACCCATCGTTCTCACCGTGATGGATGTCTTTCAGTATTGCAATGTTTAGGGTTACAAAGGCAAAAGCCCCATTAATGGTCCTAAAGGGAATGAACTGTTTGGTAATCATGGTGTCCAGGGCACAGTGCTAAGGGATACTGAGCCTGGCCGTCACCATAACACCCCTTCACCTTCCCTGGCCTCCATCTTTGCAGCTCCTGCCTACACGTACTGAGAGTGCTGTTGATCTCGGCTGGGTACACTGCTACCACACGATCGATTCCACCCCCGCTAAAGCTGGTGCCCATTTTCCAGAGTGCTGCTCAGATAGAGATGGTTTATTGTTCGGGGGTTTGATGGACACGGGGTTAAAACGTAGAAGGTGGCGTAGAATGCGTCCTTGTCATGTAGTTAGAGGTAATAATGACATGGAACTGCAGGGCGTTGACTTCCGTATCCATGTCTTTTGGGTGGTGTCATGTCAGTCTTCTGTGTACATGAAGAGATGGGGACTGTGGTGCTCAGTGTTTATGCTGCAGGGTAGAGGGACGGGGGTATGGTGCCAGTCTTCGGTGTACAGAGAGTAGTGAGTTCTGTGGTGCTCCATGTCCAAGCCCGTGGGGGTAGTGAGGGTGGGAGTGGGGTGCCTGTCTTCAGTGTACACAGAGTAATGGGAACTAAGGTTCGTCCATGTACATGTTTGGGGGGTGGGGATGGGGGTGGGGGGGTTATCACTCTTCAGGGGATTGATGGAAATGGTGGTCCTCCATGTCCTTGCCTTTAGAGGGCTGGTGTCAGTTCACAGTGTGCACAGAGTGATGGGGATTGTGGTCCTCCATGTCCTTGTCTGTAGGGGGTTGGTGTCAGTTCACAGTGTGCACAGAGTGATGGGATTGTGGTCCTCCATGTCCTTGCCTTTAGAGGGCTGGTGTCAGTTCACAGTGTGCACAGAGTGATGGGGATTGTGGTCCTCCATGTCCTTGTCTGTAGGGGGTTGGTGTCAGTTCACAGTGTGCACAGAGTGATGGGGATTGTGGTCCTCCATGTCCTTGTCTGTAGGGGGTTGGTGTCAGTTCACAGTGTGCACAGAGTGATGGGGATTGTGGTCCTCCATGTCCTTGCTTAGGGGCTGGTGTCAGTTTACAGTGTGCACAGAGTGATGGGGATTGTGGTCCTCCATGTGTCCTTCTGTGTGGCAGTAGTGTGCAGAGGAGTTGGTATGTGTTGGGGTGTTGTCTTCAGTGTCATGAGTGATAGTGGTACCATCTTGTATGTAGGGTTGGTGTATTCACTGAGGCAAAGTGTGCGATTGTGCCATATTCCCTTAAGGGGTTGGGTCAGTATCACTTATCGAGTGATGGATGGGTCCCACATGTTCGTTGTAGGGGTTGTGTCAGTTTACGTTGTATTTTACTTTATTGCGGAGTATTGTATTGTATTGCATTGTATCTGCATTGCGTTGCGTTGTGTTGTCATGCATTGTGCTGCACTCTATGGCAATATTTTCTATTATATTAGAAAGACACCAACGCATTCTAATGTTTTGTGCTGCATTTACAGCATTGCATTGCTTAATATTTTGCTTTGCATCGCATTAGTTTGCAGTCAATTTAACTGCGTTGTAGTGCATGCAGTGCACCACGTTGTATTGCATAGCAATGCCTTTATTTCACTGTATCATACTGTATGTGTGTAATACATTTGGTTGTACTATTGTTTTGCGTTTACTGTATTAAACTGTGCACAGTTTACAGTGTTATTTATATCACATTATTGTTTTGCAGTTTGGTATTATATGGCATTAACTAAGCTTTACTATTTTGCATTCTATTACTGCATTGTACTGTGTTGTATGCATGGCACTTCATCTTGCTATTATTTTACATTTATTATGCAGGATGATTGTAATGTTGCCTTGAATTTCATACACGACACGATATGATATGTTTAATGTTCTATTCTATATATCTGGAAAGAGGAGAGCAGATCACCATCTTCATACCTGGCACATGACATGCAATGCTTCACAGTCACATGCACCACAAGCTGCAGATGACCCCTACCCCTCACCGCCAGAGTGGGCAGGTGGAGCAGACGGCACGGCATGTCCTGCAGCAATGTCCACTTCACACTGACCTCGCAGGCAGCACCTGGCCAGGTGGAGCCACGATACGCCAGAGGCTGTGGGAGTGCCTGAGGCAGCTCCATAGGACAGCCAGGGTCCTCTCAGAGAAGATATAGTCCGTGGGATGGAGAAGACCTTTGGTGTTATAGTTGTTTGTTTCTGCTCAAATTCAGTGCTGTTTTGTAAGAAATCATTGTTGTCACTTTGTGTTAATGGGGAATGCTGTTGTGAGGTATCCCTGTACTGTGCTGCATTACTGTATTATATTAAAGTAAAGAAAGTTGTGCTATTATGCCGCATTCGATTGTATTGTATTATATAATCTCATTGTCACGACAGATTTCTTCATGTGAACTTCTGGCTGCTCTCCCCTGCTCACTTTTCCTCTGTGGGGTGTGCATATTTGCGTACACTGCTAACCTTTTTTTCCCCCTCTGAATATACTTTAATTTTCCTAAAAGTGGAGTTTTCCTACATGTTACGAAAACTTTTATTCTTTATTATTTGTCATGTTTGATTTTCTTTTATTTCGTTTTGTTTAATTTTTCAAAGGAAAAAACTGACTCCTTCATTGCTGTAGGTACTTTAACGTGCCTGACGTGCGCGCTGTGCGCCCTGCTGGGCCTCAGCTGACTGTCTCATGGCCAAATCAATTATCAACAGGACTAGAGGGCATCGACCAGTCAACACAAAGCAATAATTTGAGGTTAATGGTTTTTTTTCTTCTGGACTGGACGCTCTTCAAAACCACATGCTTACCCTTGGAGTTGGCAGGATTGGCTAAAGACTTCATCATGGCTTGGAAGAAATGAAATAAAATGAAATCAAATTTTAAAAAGAAAAGAAAAGAAAAGGAAGAAAAGAAAAGGCACTTGCATTATTTTACACATATTCTGTCTTGCCTTCAGTGACAACTTCCTCACATTTATTTCTCATAACTTTTTTAATTGATGTTGGCGCCAAGCGAGTGCACAGGCTTTGACCCTATGCTGGTACTGCTACTGCTGCAGCTGGTGCAACTGCTACTGCTGCTGCTGCTGCTACCGTTGTTGTTGCTGCTGCTACACTTTGGAGCGAGGAGGGCTTCCTGTGCAGGCATTGAGGACGGCTGTTAGTGCCAGATTTAAAGTGGATCAAATTCATCTTGCACTTAGAGTTGATCTTCACGTGTTGGCTTCCCCCAGGTCTGCTATTGGGTTGACTGTGTCACAGTGGGATTGTGTCCCTCTTCCTTTGCCTGTCTGTCTGTCTGTCTCTCGGTCTGTCTGTCTGTGTGTCTGTCTCCCTCCCTCCTCTCTCTCTCTCTCTCTCTCTCTCTCTCTCTCTCTCTCTCTGTGCGCCCCCTCCCCATCTGCCTGCCTATCCCTCTGTCTACACCCCTTTCTCTCCCTCCCTACCTCCCCTCCTCTCTCTCTCTGTATGTGTTGGCGTTAGTGTTAGTGTGCGTCTCTCTCTCTTCTCTCTCTCTCCTCTCTCTCTCTCTTCCTCTCTGTGTGAGTGTGTGTGTGTGTGTGTGTGTGTGTGTGTGTGTGTGTGTGTGTGTGTGTGTGGTGTGTTTGCGTGCGCGCATGTGCACAGTTAGACAAATCTTATTACTGTTTGGCGTTCACAGCCAGGGACTATCATTTATGACGATTTGTATGTGTGGGAAAAAAATCCAGCCCCCAACCAACCAAAAAGTCTACCGAAACAAACGACTGCTGGACGCTGGTGACATTCATCCTACACTAGTCGTGTCTGGTCACACTGCTATCATTGTTCATCATTTACGTACATTGCACGGCAGTACACAGTTCAAAGAACAATGCGCGCGCGCCAGTTTGCATATGCTGACGAGTGTGTACGCGTGCGTTCGCACATCTTTTATTTTGCCATGTGCGTGAGTGTTTGCGCGCTCAAACCCCCGTGGATTAGTGGAGGAGGAAAGCAGCGTATAAGCAGACTAATCGATATCGACTCATTAAAAATCAATCAGCTGAAGGAAAACGACAAAGAAGCCAGACACAGGCAGAGAAGGCAGCAAAGAGACCAGCAGACAATGACTGGCGGAGTGCTGTGTGGCCCAGTGTCACTTGGGCATTTCCTTTTCAGCTGTTTCTTGCTACTGAATACAGAAATTAACAGAAAAATCTAAGCAGGAGCAAGTCTAGACAAGTTAGACAGAAACACACTGAACTCCAGCCCTTTTTATTTCTTAGTTGAAAACGTAAGTTTTAAGTCTTCTACCAGCTTCTTACCTTGTCTTTCGTTTCTTCTTCTTCTTCTTCTTCTTCTTCTTCTTCTTCTTCTTCTTCTTCTTCTTCTTCTTCTTCTTCTTCTTCTTTACTTAGTCTTGTATTTTCATTCTCGCTTTCTTTCTGCCAGTCAGTCTGTCTGTCTGTCTAATTTTCTCTCTTTCTTTCTTTTCCTCCTTCCTTCCTTCCTTCCCCTTCACCCTCCTTCTTTTTCTCCATTGCTTTGGTTTGCCTTTTCTTCTTTTTTTTTTCTTAGAAGAAAGAAAGAAAGAAAGGAAGAAAGAAAGAAAGAAAAAAAAGGAGGAAAGAAATATGAAAAAATAAACACGGAACATACACATGTTTGCGCATTTCATAACTTAAGTTTCGGAAAAACCATATGTTTGCAAAAATGTCACATACAAATGACTGTCATTACAGGTGAGAGAGAGAGAGAGAGAGAGAGAGAGAGAGAGAGAGAGAGAGAGAGAGAGAGAGAGAGAGAGAGAGAGAGGCGGAAGTTTATTCAGTGTAGGCCATAGTCCATTCTGAAGGGGGTACAATACCTTGACAATACACTTCTTCATCAAATAATGAATAATTAATTGATTATATAACATAACATGGCAGCTGAGCATTAATCCATCCTGATCACATAATCCAACACCACTTATAGTGAGTAACACGCTTTGTACAAATGTATGCAAACATTCTTCAATGTTATTTCATTTCGATTTGTCATGAGCAGTACGGCATTAGACAGACATGGGTTTTTGAGGTATTTGGGTGGAATAAAATCATTTCGCAGATCTTGGAAGGCAGGACAGCACAACAAAAAATGTTGTTCATCTTCTTTGGCATTCTTACACAGTGGGTACATCCTAGCATCTTCATCAGCATTAATGTACCGATACGTCTGTGTACATATATCAGCTATTCCGAATCTCACCTTTGTAATATAATTCTTTAAGTGTCTGTCAATGTGAAGCAAAAGATATGCTTCACAATTTCTAGACGACTTAAATGTTCTATAAAAAAAATATACCTGCCACTGTTTTGAATGTGTCCCTCCCATTTTTGCCACAGTTGGTTATCTTTTTTTTTTTATGTGTGCGTAGTGAATGTACACATGTATGTGTATGGAATTGTGGGCACGAGCCCATGTGTGTGCGTGTGCGCATGTGTTTGTGTGTATGTGTGTGTGCGCATGCGTTTGTGTGCGTTTGTGTGTGCATGCGCGCGCGCGCGTGTGTGTGTGTGTGTGTGTGTGTGCCTGCATGTATGTGCTCATGTGTGTGCGTGTCAAGAAGTGCGTTTGCAAGTGTGTGTATGTGTGTGTAATTGTGGAGTTGTGTGAGCTCACACCCATATCTGCATGTACATATGTTCATATATGTGTGTATGTGTGTGTGTCTTTGTATGTGGGCGTGTACGCATGTCGTGTGTGTATACATTTGTGCGTTCATGTGTATGCATGTATGTGCGCACGCGTGTGGGTGTGGACGTGCACATGCACACATGTGTATATGTGTGTGCGTAGGAGCCGCGGACGTACGCGCGCACGTTTGTGTGTGTGTGCGTGCGTGCGTGCGTGCGTGCGTGCGTGGTGTGTGTGTGTGTGTGTGTGTGTGTGTGTGTGTGTGTGTGTGTGTGTAGTGACTGCGTGCGTGAATGTTCAGAAGATGACTTAGGATCAAGAAGAAGAACAAGACAGTGAAATACAACATATGCGCGCGCGCGCGCCACACACACACACACACACACACACACACACACACACACACCACACACACACACACATACACCACACACACACACACACACACACACACACACACACACACACAACAATAAGTACAACTGCTCTCTCTCTCATACCCCCCATGCACACACACACACACACACACACACACACACACACACACACACGCACACACATGCAAGCACACACACATACACACACACTCACACACACACACACCACACACACACACACACACACACACACACACACACACACACACACGCACACACACATACACATTCACTCTCTCCCACACACATACACACACACACACACACACACACACACACACACACACACACACACCTCACTCTCTCTCACCCTCTCTCTCTCTCTCTCTCTCTCTCTCTCTCTCTCTCTCTCTCTCTCTCTCTCTCTCTCTCTCCCACACACACACTCACACACCAAGGCTTGCACACTCACGTCCGTGGACTCTCTAATTAACACGCTGGCATCACCCCACTGATGAACACACACCAGCGCACACACTTCTACAGTATGCGCTGGGGGCCCTGAGAGATTCATAGTCTTGTCACAGTTGACATGTGTTTGATCATTTGAACATATGATCCACTGTCGAGTACCCTTTCTTGGAACCAGCCGGATATTCGCCGGTTACATTATACTGTTCTACCCATATCTGTAACCTGTAGTTTATAACAGAACTGTACAGTTTGCTGCCGATGTCACATAGTGACACGCCTCTATACTTGTTAACATTACCTTTTTGAAAATAATGGTGCTATAATTGATTCCATTCAGGCTTCGGGATATATTCCTCTGTCAAAAAGAGCATTGAAAAATTTGACATGAAAATCGACACCTATCTCGCCGCCATTTTTGAATATTTCTCCAGTTAAACCATCTGGACCAGCAGATTTGCCGTTTTTCAATTTCTTTATGGCAAACCAAACTTCGTCTTTTAGAATTGGGTTATCAAATAAACTGAGTTCTTCGGTGGCTTCTAAATCAGATGCGGTTTCCATGTCAATAGATGTATCCACATCCTTATCAAGGAGGTTTCTGAAATGCTCATGCCACTCTTCAATAGATACAGATGCCTGTACACGAGTCCTTTTGGGTGACGTCTAATGTACGTTATGCCAGAACGCATTGGGATCATTGACCGAATCAGTAAGATTACTTAATAAACAAGTATTATATTCTTTTTGCTTTTTCTATAATAGCTTTTTATTATTCTCTCCGTGATCTACAATACGTTGAGCTGCCCTCAACATCTAAAGTTCTCCGAAATACTCTTAGCAGCCTCCTGACAGAAATCTTAGCTACATGACAGTCTACATCAAACCATGCATCGTTTCATGTCCTCTTATCAGTTTTGATCCTTGTTTTTATACACTCAGCTTGTTTTTTTCCCCATACAGTTGCTAAACGCAATCAATGCCAAGTTACTATCAACATCAATAAAATCAGTTGCTGCTTCGAGTAAAGATTTGGTATCTTCGCTGCTCATGAGAGCATGAAATATTCCAGCACTCTGTTCCTGCCAAACAAACTTTTCAATAAACTTACAATTTTCATTGATATGATCTTGGTTCATATGAAACTCATCGCCTTTATCAAAATTGAAATGGAGTTTCAAAGGCTGATGGTCCGACTCAATGCGTTCTTGTACATACAGAGTACACAATGACATCATACATACATACAGATCAACAGATGCCAAAAAATTATCATTCACACTAATACCTGTATCAGAAACGTATATGAAACGACCTTGACGGTCGCCATTACATACTCCGTTTTAAAATGCATAATTCTAGAGCTGTGCAGATGCTGAGCAAACATTTGCCGTACCTGTTCAGTACCTTGTCTTCAGACTCCCTCTTAGCACAAAACGATTCGTTTTTTAAACAGTTATTATACATAGTGTCATTCATAGCTATATCCTGACTAACATTAGACGTGTGAGAGAGAGAGAGAGAGAGAGAGAGAGAGAGAGAGAGAGAGAGAGAGATGGTTAAGAATTGTCGCTAATCGATGTATGTGTGCATGCGTGCGTGCGTGCATGCGCGCGCGCGCGCGCGCGTGTGTGTGTGTGTGGCGTGCGTGCGTGCGTGTGCGTACGTGCGTGCGTGCTGTGTGTGTGTGTGTGTGTGTGTGTGTGTGTGTGTGTGTGTGTGTGTGTGTGTGTGCAGTTGTACTCAATATAATTGATTAGAGATTAGGGCTTACAACACTGTGTGTATGCGTGTGTGCGTGTGTGTGTGTGTGTGTGTGTGTGTGTGTGTGTGTGTGTGTGTGTGTGTGTGTGTGCGTGCGTGCGTGCGTGCATGCGTGCGTGCGTGCGTGCGTGCGTGCATGCGTGCGTGCGTGTGTGTGTATGCAGTTGTACTCAGTATAATTGATTAGAGATTAGGGCTTACAACACTGCCCACGAGCAATCTTCTTAAATGAGAAAGAATTCAATATGAGGCAATGAGATTGATATCGAAAATCACGAAGGATAGACCAGTAGTCAACTATGCAATACCTGCTAAACCTTCCTTCAACATAGGCAAAACAAAGCTAGAACATGTAAAGGGGCATTCAAGGAAACAATAGGCACTTGGCTAGAACATGGAAAATTATGAATGGGACAGGCAGAAGACAATATACAACTTAGTGACAGTTAACAGATTTCAAAGAAACGAACAAATCTGACCACTTCAAACACTCTACCAAAGAGTCATCGCTCCAGAGTTTTGAAGACATCGTCAAGAATGACAAGGAGGCAAAACCAGTGCAGAAATTCAGATGCAGGTAGAAAACCTTGGCACAAAAGAATACATTGTTTAATATACACTGACGGTTCAATTACTACAAGTGTCAGGGGATGCACAGTGAAGCAAAATGTCCAAAATACCCAAGAAGACAATGGCGCTTGCAATGTAACAACTTCAAGTCTAACCATGGGAGTAGGAGTGACACAAGCACTCTACAACACTGTCTCACATCACAATGCTTTCCATTATATTGTATTACATTGTATTTATGTGCTGAATTTGTTGCATTATGGTTTGTGTTTACTGTCTTACTTGTACTACAATTACAATAATGTGTTGCATATTTTGCCTTGTATCACGTGTGCTGCATTACGGTAATATATTAAATTGGAGAATGTTGTGTTATTATATTGCATTCGATTGCATCATGTTACATAATCTCATTGTTACAACAGATTACTTCATGTGTACTTCTGGTTACTTCCCCTTACTCTCTCTTCCTTTATGGTTCCCATCTTCTGGGAAGTGTGCATTTGTGTACACTGCTATCCTTTTCTTTCCCTCTGAGTATACTTTAAATATTCTAAAAGTGGGGTTTCCCTGCAGATTTAAAAATGGTTTTTATTCTTTATTACTTACTTTCTTTAATTTAATTAATTTTTTTTTTCTAATGAAAAACTGACTCCTTCATTGCTGAGGGTACTTTTACGTGCACAGTGTGTGTGTGCTGCACGCCTGCTGGGCCTCAGCTGACTGTCTCATGGCCAAATCAATTATTGACAGCACTAGAGGGCATCGACCGGTCAACACGAATCATGAATTTGATGTTGACCTTTTCTTTTTCTTCTGGGCTGGACGCTCTTCAAAACCACATAATTACCCCCTGGAGTTGACAGGATTTGCTAAACACTTCACTTTGGCTCGGGAGAAATGAAAAAAAAAAAGAAATCAATTTGAGCTTAATAAAAAAAGAAAGAAGAAAAAGAAAAGAAAAGGCACTTGCGTTATCTTTAACATCTTCTCTCTTGCTTTCAGCGACAACAACTTTCCCAATGTTATTTCTCATCGACTTTTTTTAATTGATGATGGCGCCAAGCAAGTGTACAGTTTTTGACTGTATGCTACTTTTACTGCTGCTTCTGCTGCTGTTGCTGCAACTATTATTGTTGTTGTTGCTACTGCTGCTGCTGCTGCACTTTGGCGCATGGGGGCTTCCTGTGCAGGCCATTAGGACGGCTTTTAGTGCCAGGTTTAAAGGGGAACAAATTCATCCAGCGCTTAGAGATGATCTTCACGTGCTGGCCTCTCCCGGGTCTGTTATTGGGTTTGACTGTGTCACAGTGGGATTGTGTCTCTCTTCCTTTGTCTGACTGTCTGTCTGTCTCCCCGTCTGTCTGTCTGTCTGTCTGCAACTCTCTCTCTCTTTCTCTCTGTGTATGCCCCCCCCCCCCCCCCCCCCATTCACAGCCTCCCTGACCATCTGTCTACCTTCCTTCTCTCCCTCCCTCCCCTCTCTCTCTCTCTTTGTATGTGTGTGTGTGTGTATGTGTGTGTGTGTGTGTGTGTGTGTGTGTGTGTGTGTGTGTGTGTGTGTGTGTGTGTGTGTGATTATATGTACATGCACGTGCCAGCCAAGACTCATTTTTTTAGAGTGCGGTGGGACAAGCAGACTAATCAACGTACACTCATTAAAAGACAATGACCAGAGAAACAACGACGAACACAGTCCTACACGGACATAAAGGAGCAAAGAGACCCTTCATTCTCTCTCTCTCTCCCCCCCCCCTTCCCCTTCCTCTCTCTTTCTCTGTCTGTCTGTCTGTCTCTTTTCACTCCATCAGCATTCAAACAAATATCAAAATAATCTCAAGGCTGACACAGCAGAGACTGCTAGAGAATGAAGCATACTCGCACTGGGTCTTTTTGATGGCAGACACAAATGCCCGGAACACGTCGACTGAAATAAGACTTTGAACTGCCAGGGCCTCCTGTTTTTACAAAAAAAAAAAAGGTATTGACAGCACTGGAGGGCATCGACCAGTCCACAACGCAAATAAAGAATTTTTGATGTTGATGTCTTTTTCTTCTGGACTGGCCCCTCTTCATAACCACATGATTACCCCCCCCCCACCCCCCCGGATATGACAGGATTTGCTGAACTCTTCACCCTGGCTTGGGAGAAATGAAAAAAAAAACAAACCTAATCTAAAGTAAAAAAAAAGAAAAAGAAAAAAGAAAAAAAGGCTATTTTTAACACCTTCCTTTCTTGCCTTCGGCGACAAAAACTTTCCCACTTTTGTTTCTCATCGACTTTTGAATTAATCTTGGCGCCCAGGTTTTCACTCTACGCTGCTGCTGCTGCTGCTGCTGCTGCTGCTACTGCTGCTTTTGCTGCTGCTGCTGCTGCTGCTGCTGCTACTGTTGTTGTTGCTGTTGTTGTTGCTGCTGCTGCTGCTGCTGCTGTCCGTTGGGGGTTTCCAGTGCAAGCCATTAGGACGGCTTTTAGTGCCAGGTTTAAAGTGGAACAAATTCATCCAGCACTTAGAGTTGATCTTCACCTGTGGGCCTCCCCCGGGTCTGTCATTGGGTTTGGCCGTGTCACAGTGGGGTTGTGCCAATCCTCCTTTGTCTGTCTGTCTGTCCGTCTACATCTCTCTCTCTCTCTCTCTCTCTCTCTCTCTCTCTCGGGGCGCGGAAAAAGATGGCGACTAGTCAACAGTGTCAGTCGTTTGCTCCACCTTTAGCTTCAAAGTGCGGCGTTTATGTAGCATGCTAGTGAGGAGTGAAGTGACAGTAAGGTGTGTGAATAGACAGTGAAGACCAGTGGCGGACACAATGATTGACATTAATCTGTGGAGGTGCAGAATTGGACATTTTTGTGTATCAGTGACAAGGTCACATAAAGTTCGCAAGGCCAGCCAGGTGAGCGGAATCGAGGCGGTGTCGGCGACCAGTGTGTTGACATTTTTTTGTGTTGTTCTCAGTGTGTGTTTACTCGGAAATTCGCTGAGACTCATCGCTACCTCAGTTGTGAGCGACGACACCTCAGCACCACTGGGCCTTTCGGCTGGTCACACCCCAGGTGCAACAGCATCAAGTGCAAACACAGTGTGTTATGACAGTGCGTGTGTAGTACACGTGTTGCCCGTACACAGCCAGGCCCTCGTCACACTGTGTTTAATTTATGCCTCGTGGTCGGTGCGTCGCCTTCTCCTGTCTCATGACGTGGAGACGAACCCCGGACCTTTGCAGAGGGATGGCAGTGTCACAGAGGATGATGTTCAACAAACACCTGCTGCACACGTGGAATCAGCGACACAGCACATCACCCCTGACTTCGCACAGCAAATTCTTCAGGCCATCGACAGACAGAGTAAACAAAGCAGCGAAGAAAATAACTTGATTCGAAGTGATCTGTCTGTCATCAAGTCCGAACTGAAACGTGTCAGTGAAAAGTGTGATGAAATTAATGAACGCTGCAATAGACTTGAACAGGAAAATACCCGTCTGTCAGAGGCCGTGTCGGAAATCACCGATGACATCACAGCCCTCAACACAGACTCAGCGGAGCAGAAAGAGGTCACACACAAACTCGCCCAGTATGTGGACAGACTATGCAAGGAACATGAGAAAATGAACTCTGAAATTGACCGTTTAGAGGAGTTTTCCCGCAGGGATAACCTACGCTTTTACGGTATCCCTATGTGCTCTGACAGAGAAAACTATGACCAGTGAGCGTCAGCTGTGGTGTCAGCACTGAACAGTGTAGAGGGCCCAAAGCAGTGGAGTGAAGACGACATCATCAGAGCACATAGAATCGGACAGGGTGACCCAAAACCCATGATCGTCAAAATGCGTACTTGGAGGGACAAGTTGGAGATCCTGAAGAATAAAGAATTCCGGAGTCAGCTTGAAGGGCGAGGTGTACGGGTGGCCAACGACTTGACCAGACGGCAAGCTGCAATGGTGGCACAGGCCAAACGTGACGGCATGTCAGCTTACTTTGACAGAGGCGTGATGAAGATCGGACCGAGACGAGCACCGAGGTCGCACGCCGCAGCAGTGAGGGCCGATCACGAGGTGGACACTTCGTCAACTCCATCATCAGGCGGAACAGCAGACAGCCCGGTGCCGATGGCGGAGAGCTGCAGCAACGCAACAGCTGATCGGCAGTCAGGTCAAGGTCACCGGGTCAACACACCAGTGGATCACCGCAGGGAATCCCCGAGACACGCCCCTCTCAAGCCAACCAGTTTAAAGCGGAGCAGTGACGTTCGTGGGGGAAAGGGTGGTAGAGGTGGGGTAAAAACACCTTCACAGGGGGAGAGAGGGACCGTGCAAGGGAAGGGAGAGGGTCAGAGTGGGCGGCCTGCAACACGTGAAGCTGGTGGCAGTGCGGGTAGAGGGACACAGCAAAGTGGGTTGTCAAGTTTCTTGTCAGTGAGTGGCAACACACGGCGCGCGACCAGTGACAGTGACAGTGACAGGCGTTCTTTGCGTTCTGGGTCAACCTCCAATAAATAGGACAGGCTTGATCAACCGACGCAGTTATCGTTCCTTAATTATAATGTTGAAAACCTGTGTAGTAAATTAAATGATGCATCTTTTGTAAATTATGTGTGTTCATTTGATTTCGTGTGTCTAACTGAAACCTTTGCTAATCAGGCTTTTGACTTCAGTTACATTTTTCATGATTATGTAAAATTTAGCTCTCCAGCAAAAAAGCTGTCATTATTTGGTAGAAACTCGGGTGGAGTTTTATTACTTGTTAAAAACTATTATTCTCACTTGGTTAAACGAATTGAACTTACATGTGACAACTTGGTTGTTTTGAAAATTGAGAAAAGTATATTTGATATGGATAAAGATGTATTACTGATTGCAAGTTATATTCCCCCTGAAGGTAGTCCTTTTTATAACTACACTGATGTGAAAAATGGTATTCTTGTCTTAGAAGAAAAATTGCAGCATCTAGTCCAGACTGGAAATGTTAACATAATTTTATGTGGTGATTTGAACGCCAGAACAGGATGTGAGCAGCCCACCATTGAAAACCTGACAAGTCATTTAAATCCACTGGATGACAGAGAAAATGAAGAGATGTATATAAGACATTCAAAAGATGGAAATGTGAATGATTTTGGTCAAACGCTTTTAGATTTCTGTTTCATGTTTGATTTAGTCATATTGAATGGATTTTGTGAGGGTGATCCACGCGGCGATTTTACATATGTATCACCACACGGTAGTAGTGTAATTGATTATTTCATTGTGTCTGAAGAATTGCAGTTTGATTTTGATTTGTGTGTTAGTGATACTCTACACTCTTGGCACCTACCGGTTGAATTGAGATGGAAGAAGGGAATGACGGAAGAGAAAGACAGGAAAATGAATGAGGGTGGAGAAGAGAAGATTGTATGGAATGATGAGAATGCTCAGACTTACAGGGATGAATTGGAATCTGACATGTTTAAGGAATGCATGAAGCAAGCGAACGATGGATTGGATGGTGATGTTGATGAATGTCTAGATGTGTTTACCGTGCGATGTATGGTGCTGCTGCATGTATGGTGCGTACAGTGGGGAAGAAGAAAAAACAAAAAGATGGCTGGTTTGATAGGGAATGTGAAGTAATGAAAAGACGAGTTAAGGGCCTTCTGAGAAATTACCAGCGTTCTAAGACTGACGTTAATAATCGAAGGCAAATTTATGTAAACGCACGGAAAGAATATAGCAAGCTAAAGAGAGAGAAAAGGGAATATTTTGATCGTTCCAGGCTAGAAAAATTAAAAGATTCAGTTAGAGATCCGAAAACGTTTTGGTCAACTCTTAGAACGATTAACAGAAAGTCCCTAGTATATAATGAAATTTCAATAAAACAATGGCATGATCATTTTTACGGTGTTTTTAATTCTCATGATAATATTTACGAAGAGGATAGTCATACTGACCCGAATAATGAAAATGTACAAGAACCCCTGTTTAATGACCCAATCACAAAAAGCGAAATAGAAGAAAGCATTAAAAGATTAAAACGCGGTAAAGTGCTGGCCCAGACGGAATTGTAAATGAAATGCTAAAAAATGCAAATAATTTGGTTATCGAGTTTCTGGTGCGTCTTTTAAACAAACTTTTCGAGTCTGGGACATTTCCAACTCAGTGGTCGAAATCCATCATAATACCATTGCATAAAAAAGGTGACATCAATAACCCAGATAATTATCGAGGCGTAAGTCTGTCCAGTGTATTAGGCAAGACCTATACCAGTATTTTGAATTCAAGACTTACTAAATGAGCGGAAAGAGAAGAACATATTATTGAAGAGCAGGCGGGTTTTAGAAGTGGATATAGCACCACTGACCATATTTTCACCTTGTATTGTTTAGATCAAAAATATCTCTCCAGAAATTCGAAATTATACGTGGCTTTTGTTGACTTCCGGAAGGCCTTTGACTCGGTTAACAGAAACTTATTATGGGAGTGCCTGAGGAAATCTGGTGTGGATGGAAAATTGTTTAATGCGCTGAGAGGAATCTATAATACCGTTCTAGTCTGTGTACGTGATAAATGCCAATTATCACAATATTTCAATTGTCCAAGAGGTGTCAAGCAAGGTTGTGTGCTAAGCCCCCTACTATTTTCATTTTTCATCAATGAACTTGCTGTGGAGTTATCAAAACGTGGCAGACATGGCATTCAACTAATCTCTGGAGGAATTGAAATGTTTCTGATGTTATTTGCCGATGATGTGATATTGCTGTCAGACACTGTGATAGGGTTGCAAAATCAAATCACTGTACTTAAATCTGAAGCTGATAGAATGCAATTGGTTGTAAATTTAGACAAAACTAATATTATAGTTTTCCGTAAGGGAGGGTATCTCTCTGCAAATGAAATATGGTGGTATGGAAATGAGGAGATAAAGGTAACAAATAAATATAAATATTTAGGCATTGTTTTTACAACCAAATTAAGCTTGATGTCTGGCTGGACAGAAGTCGCTAGAAGGGGTAGAAAAGGGGTTATTGAAATTCTTCGCACCATGAGAAGATTAAATTCGATTGATTCTAATTTATTCTGGAAAATGTTTGATTTACAAATAGAACCCATGTTATCATACGGTGCTGAAGTTTGGGGACTTAATGAAAATAAACAAATGGAGAACATTCACACATTTGCATTAAAAAGATTTCTAAACATACCTTTACATTCATCAAATAAAATGTGTTACGGAGAGTCAGGCCGATATCCTTTATTTATTAGAAATTATATTAAATGTGTGAGATACTGGCTAAAACTAACTAGACTTCCACTACATCGTATATGCAGACAGGCATATGAAATGCTTTTCAGACAAATGGAAATAGGAGTGTACAATTGGGTGTCGGATGTTAAAAAGGTTTTAACAGAAAATGGATTTGGCATTGTTTGGATTGCACAAGGGGTAGGTAGTGAGAAAATGTTTTTGTTTGAATTTAAGCAGCGACTGATTGATTGTTTTAAGCAAAATTGGCACTCCACTGTGGTTGGAAATGATAAATACAGCTGGTATCATTCCTTTAAAGATTCATTATATCCTGAAAAATATCTTGGTGTAATAACTAATAAATGGCATAGGGACTCACTTGTCAGATTTAGAACAAGAACCTTAGGTTTATATTCATATAAAAGGTGGTTTACTTCAGATCCGATCATGAGTTCGGTATGCCCGTTATGTTCGAATGGTTTCGAAGATGAGATGCATTTCTTATTCGATTGTTGTGAATATAATGAATTACGAAACACAAGTAGTCTGTTTACTAAATACAACGCGCAAAGATATAACATAAGAAAAAAACTGACATCAGAAAATGAAGACATTATTAGATCACTTGCTGCGTTCATTGCGAAAGCAAATAATGTTAGGAAGAAAAATTTAGATTGCTAGTTATCAGATTATTTATCATGAAAATGTAACTCTGCTAGGTATCTATTATGTGTTATTGTTGTGCTGAAAGGAAAAGATAATAACTGTCACTAATTGATGACCCATAAGTCGGTTGGTCGAAGATTACGACCCAGTACTAATGGATGTTTTTACAAAGCTGTTTGATTTTGCATTTATCTTCGGTTGTCGCCAGATGTAATTTTGCATTTTGATTTATGATTGCGCTTCCTTGGCATTAGAGCCAAAAGAGCTATTGCCAATAAATTCTTTGTCATTGTCGTTGTCTCTCTCTCTCTCTCTCTCTCTCTCTCTCTCTCTCTCTCTCTCTCTGTTTGTCCCCCGCCCCCTCCCCCCCTCGCCACAACTCTCTCTCAATGCCTGCCTGTCCGTCTGTGCACCCCCCCCCCTTTCTCACCTCCCTCTCTATCCCTCTCACCCCTCTCTCTCTCTTTCTCTTTCTCCCTCTGTATGTGTGTGTGTTATTGCATGTGTGAGTTAGTGTGAGTTAGTGTGTTTACATACATACATATATATCAACTTTTTTCCCTTTTCTTTTAATTTCATATCTTTGCCAAATCATTACTATAATGATAGAAGAATTGTTAACCTGCACTTGTTTTCCCCCACTACTTAACTGTTCAGCATTATATATATATATATATATATATATATATACATACATACACACACACACATATGTGTGTGTGTGTGTGTGTGTGTGTGTGTGTGTGGTGTGTGTGTGGCGTGCGTGCGTGCATGCATGTGTGCGTGCGTGTGTGTGCGCGTGCATATGTATGTGTGTGTGCGCGCGTGCGCATGTGTGTGTGTGTGTGCGTGTGTGTGTGTGCGTGTGTGCGTGCGTGTGTGCATGTGTGTGCGTGTGCGTGTGTGTGTGTGTGTGCGTGTGCGTGTGTGCGGGTGTGTGTGCGTGTTTGCGTGCGCGCATGCATTCACACACACGCACTCACCTGTCCTGTTTTTACCATTTTTCACGAGCGAGAAGTACCATTAAACAGATTAGTGTTTGGCGTGGATGGCCAGTAAAGGGATTTAATAACAATTGACATGTGCGGGGAAAACATCCAGCCAACCAACCAACCAACCAACCCAAAACAGTTTACAGAAAGAAAGCACTGCGGGATGCTGGCAACATTCATCCTACACTAGTCGTGTTCGGTCACACTGCTATCATCATTCATCATTTACATACATTACACGCTGGTTAACAGTTCAGAGAGCATGTGCGCGCACCTGCAGGCATATGCTTACGAGATATTTGTATGCGCGCATTGGCACTTGTTTTTCCCCCCTGCGCGTGAGTGTGTGCGCGCTCAAAACCCCGTGAACATATGGAGGATATCGGTGCTATAAGCAGACTAATCGATGTCGACTCATTAAAAACTCAATCAAGGAAAACGACTAAGAAGCCAGACACATGCAGAGAAGGCAGCAAAGAGACCAGCAGACAATGACTGGCGGAGTGCTTGTGTGGCCCAGTGTCACTTGGGCGTTTTGTTGTTGCTGAATACAAACATAAACAGAAAAATTAAAGTAGGGGCAAGTCTAGACAAGTTAGATAGAAACACACTGAACTCCAGCCCTTTTTATTTCTTAATCGAAAAAAAAGTTGTAAGTCTTCACCAGCTTCTTACCTTGTCTTTCGTTCTTCTTCTTCTTCTTCTTCTTCTTCTTCTTCTTCTTCTTCGTCTTCTTCTTCGTTGCTTAGTCTTGTCTTTTCATTCTGTC
>CM065718.1:26513872-26526372 GCA_033310375.1 Conus canariensis
ATACTCGGATAGACATGTTCAAAACTAGCTTTGCATTTTCAGGTTTAGCCGTTTGGAACTCTCTTCCTCAAAACCTAAAATTGTGCCGCTCACTGCACACCTTCAAAAAAGACCTTCGAAAATATTTCACAGACTCTTTGACATAGATTACACTGTTTCATAGATGTGTTTTGCAGCAATCATTTATAACATCAACAATTACAGATGCGTAGGTTGTTACCTTACTACTTATGTCCATAAATGATACCACTACCTGTCCTTACTCGGTGAGAAAAATTTGCTTCTCTTAGAATACTGTATTTTGTTTCATGCCAATGCCATCACCATCATCATCCTCGTCTGGTCGCGAACTCCACCAACAATCACAAACACACTGCAAACATTGGCACATTGTACTGTTTACCTAACCACCCTTTCCTCTTCTATTCCCAACCGCTGCCCCACATACACATCCACCCCCATCCTCCCCTGTCTCAGGTCCCCACCCCTACCCCCATTTTGTTGTTGTTGATGTCTGCATCTTATTGTTGCATATATATGCATGCCTTTGTCAAATCTTTGTATACGAATGCATGTGCGTGCGTACGTGTGTGTGTGTGCGTGTGTGCGTGCGTGTGTGTGTGTGTGTGTGTGTGTGTGTGTGTGTGTGTGTGTGTGTGTGTGTGTGTGTGTGTGTGTGTGAATCATGTACTCTGTAATTCTGTGTGCCTGTATTTTTTTCTTTTATTTTTTATCTTGTCTTTAAATCTCATTGCATAATTTAGCTCAGTAAGAACAGATCGGAAGAGTAGGTTCTGCCTAAAATCTCAATCCTTGATTGAATAAAAGTTTCTGAGTTCTGAGTTCTCTCTCCATCTCCTCTCTTTTACTTTCTTCCCCCCCCCCCCCTCTCTCTCTCTCTCTCTCTGTGTCTCTATCTCTCATTTTTTCTCTTATTTGCAATGCCTACATAAAAGTATGTCTTCAATGTTATTTCTCCCACAATCAAATCAGATATGAAGACACATAATTCTAGCTGTCTCATGGCAGAAACAAAAACCTCTTTACGCAAAAATGCACGAGAAACAGTAAGAAAGAGTTTAAGAAATGAACGTAAAAACGAGCGCATGCGTATGTGTGTGTGTGTGTGTGTGTGTGTGTGTGTGTGTGTGTGTGTGTGTGTGTGTGTGTGTGTGTGCGTGTGTGTGTGCGCGCGCGCGCGTGCGTGTGTGCATGCGTGCGTGCGTGCGTGCGTGCGTGCGTGTGTGCGTGCGTGCGTGCGTGCGTGTGTGTGTGTGCGTGCGTGCGTGCGTGCGTGTGTGCGTGCGTGTGTGTGTGTGTGTGTGTGTGTGTGTGTGTGTGTGTGTGTGTGTGTGTGTGTGTGTGTGTGTGTGTGATATTCATTTATTTGTTGTAATTGTTTCAACATCACTTCTTTTTCTTTGCATGAACATCGCACTGATGAACTGGTCGGTTTCAATTTCTTACGCTGATCTCCACTGAGGCGCAAAGAGCAGGCCATTAGAGCGCCTATTATTGCCTGGCTTAAAGAGGGACAAATTCATCCAGCACTTCCTCATGATCCCCAGTGTGTTTGCTTCCCCGGGTCTGTTATTGGGTTGGGCTGTGTCACAGCACTTGGGACTCTCTCTCTCTCTCTCTCTCTCTCTCTCTCTCTCTCTCTCTCTCCTCTCTCTCTCTCTCTCTCCTTCCTTTCTTCCTTCTGAATGTTTGTTTGCAATTTCTTTTACTTTTTCTTTCTTTTTTTTTAAAACAGAAACGGACTCAGTCGTTGCTGCGGGTACTTTTCACGCACGTGCTGCGCGCCCTACTGGGCCTCAGCTGACTGTCTCATGATGATAGCAATTATTGACAGCACTAGAGGGCATCGACCAGTCAACACACAAACCAAGTATTTGATCTGGATGTCTTTTTCTTTTACACTGGCCCCACTATTCATGATCACATTATTACCCACCCTACCTCCCTCCTTCCCCAGGTGATCGGACTTGCTAAACACGTCACTTCGCCTTGGCTGAAATGAAATAGAATGAAATTGATTTAAACATACAAAAAGAAAAAAAGGAAAAAGAATGAAAATTAATGGGAAAAAAAGAAAAAAGGCACATGCATTATTTTTCACATATTCTCTCTTGCCTTCGGCGAGAAGATAATTTTCCCCATTTATTTCTTCATCGACATTTCTTTTTATGTTGGCCCCAGATAAGTGCCCAGCTTTTGACTCTGCGCTGTAGCTGCTGCTACTTCTGCTTCTGCTGCTGCTGCTGCTGCTGCTGCTGCTGCTGCTGCACTTTGGCGCAAGGGGCTTCCTGTGCAGGCCTTTAAAGCGGCTTTTAGTGCCAGGTTTAAAGTGGAACAAATTCATCCAGCACTTGAGTTGATCTTCACGCGTTGGCTTCCCCCTGTTCTTTTACTTTACTTCACGGTGTCAGTGGGGTTGTTTCTCTCCCTATGTCGGACTCATTGTCTGTCTGATTGGTTATCAACGTATGTGTGTGTGTGTGTGTGTGTGTGTGTGTGTGTGTGTGTGTGTGTGTGTGTGTGTGTGTGTGTACATGCACTTGCTAGCCAAAGCTTATTTGTCGAGTATGGTGGGACAAGCAGACTAACCAACTCATTCAAAGTCAATGACCGGAGGAACAAGGATGAACACAGTGTCACACGGACATAAAGGAGCATAGAGACCGTTGTAAGCACCTCGTGGAGACGCTGTGTGGCCTGATTCACTGACTTGTTTTCTTTCTGATTGTATTCCTGCTACTTCACACATGACGTACAGAAATCTTAAAGTAAACAGGCAAAGCGTTGCATGTGAGTGAAAACTATTAGTATGAAGACTTCACCATTTATGGCTTAGTCTCGGGTTTTGATCAATCAAAATATCAAGAGAGAGAGAGAGAGAGAGAGAGAGAGAGAGAGAGAGAGAGAGAGAGAGAGAGAGCGAGAGATTCTTTACTTTATAACGGTCCAAGTATTGGCTTAGTCAGCCATTTTACATTCTTGCCGTTAACATTCTACGACGCTAATACTAAATGATACTTCTTAGTATGCATCAAAACATGATGATACAAACAACACAACATCAAACCAAACAAACTGAGAGAGAGAGAGAGAGAGAGAGAGAGAGAGAGAAGAGAGAGGAGAGAGAGACAGAGAGAGAGAGAGACAGAGAGACAGAGAGACAGAGAATGACGGAGGGTGAGAGAGAGAGAGAGGGAGGGAGACACAGAGAGAGAGAGAGAGAGAGAGAGAGAGAGAGAGAGAGACAGAGAGAGACAGAGAGAGAGACAAAAGAGAGAGACAGAGAGACAGAGAGAGAGAGAGAGAGAGAGAGAGAGAGAGAGAGACTTGTAGTGACGTTGCATGACCAATGGCCAGTCCCTGTGGCGCAGCCCGTGGACATTCCAGCGGTGTTCATGGTCAGGGATAACATAACACCAGTTTATTCAGCTCGCAGTGTTGATCTCCAGTCTGTTAGATGCCCTGGGCTGTCAGTGCGTTCGTTTCTGAATGGGACTCTCTCTCTCTCCTCTCTCTCTCTGACTCTCTCTCTCTCTGTCTCTCTGCCTTCTATCTCTGTTCTATCTCTGTCTCTCTGTCTCTCTGTCTATCTCTTTCTCTCTGTCTCTCTGTCTGTCTCTTCTCTCTGTCTCCCTGTCTGTCTCTTCTCTCTCTCACCGCGTTTTCTCTCTCCTTTCTCTCTCTCTTCTCTTTCTCTCGTCTCTCTGCTCTCTCTCTCTCTCTGTCTCTCTCCTCCCTCTCTCTCCCCCCTCTCTCTCCCTTCTCTTCTCTCTCCATCACGCATGCACGGGTTATGTTTTGCGAGTGCGCAGACCATGTAAAGCGCAGTGGGGCGAACAAGCAAAACTAATCGATGTACATTCGTTAAAATCAATAATCTGAAAGAAAACGACAAATGCACAGACGCAGACAGAAAGGAGAGCAGACACAGCAGTAGACGACATAAATGTCAAATAGGTGTGTGGTCTTCTGTTGTTGGCTTTTTTCAGCTGGTTGCTTGCAGTAAGGTGCCCTGCTGAATCATCATCATCATCATCATCATCATCATCATCATCATCATCAATCATCATCATCATCATCTATCATCATCATACATCATCATCATCATCATCTAATGTTAAAAGAATCATCATCATCATCATCATCATCATCATCATCATCATCATCATCATCATCTAATGTTAAAAGAATCATCATCATCATCATCATCATCATCATCATCATCATCATCATCATCATGTAATGTTAAAAGAAGATGGGTTTTAAATCTCAGAGGTCACAAAGCTGGTACTCACCAGTCGGACGAACAATACTGCAATGCCTGTTCACAACGTCAGTGACGACATGGAAGCGGCTGCTGTTCTTGTATTTTTATTGAAATGTACAGTCACGGATAGCACGCTTTTAAATAGTTTTTACCCCACATGCGAAATAAGGACAACAACAACAACAGCAGCAACAACAACAACAAAAAAGGACAAGAACAAAAGCAAAAACAACAACAAATGTTCAAAGAGCCAAACGCTCAGCGTGCGAGATTGCAATACATTGACATATCAGGAAAGGATGGAAACAAACCCTGGTTAACAGCAACAACAACAGCAACAACAACAGCAGCAACAACAATAACACACAACAAAACAACGCAGCACAGCAACAGCAGTAACAAGAACAAGAACTAGAACAAGAACAACAAGCAACAACATTAACAACATGAACATCAAGAACAACAAGAACAACACAAACAAGAACAAGAACAAGAACAACAGCAACACCAACAACAACATCATCAACAACAACAACAACAACAACAAATGTCCAAAGAGCCGAACGTTCTTTGTGTGAGCTTTTATCACATGGACACATCAGCGAAAAGATGGAAACAAACATCGGCTGGGGAGAGAGAGAGAGAGAGAGAGAGAGAGAGAGAGAGAGAGAGGGGGGGAGGGAACAAGGGTGAGGAATGAGCAGGCAGCCGGGAGGGGGGGGGGGGCGAGGCAAGGATAGAATGTGGATGGTAGGGGGTGGAGGTGTACAGGAGAGGTAGAGTGGGATGGGGGAGGGGGGGGGGGAGAGGGGATGGGGATGGTGGTGGATGGCATTCGATGCTTTCCTATTACTATCCTGGACCCCGGAACCTCATTTCCGCAGTGGATATCGTAACCTCAGGGGGCATTTTCAGATTTCCTAGTTTACCTTCATATGCCTTTTTTGTTTCTCCTTTTTTTTTCTTTTTGTGTTTTGTTTTCTAGTTCTTTTCTGTCCTTGTTTTCTTCCTAGCATTATTCATCCTTTTTCGACTTAACGTTCTTGCTGCTGTTGCTATTTTGGTTGCTGCTGCTGTTGTTGTTGTTGTTTGTTGATGTTGTTATTTGTTGCTGTAGTGTTTGCTGTTGTTCATGTTGTTGCTATTGTTGTTGTCGTCGTCGTTGTCGTTGTTGTTGCTGTTGCTGTTGCTTTTTTTGTTCTTCTTGTTCATGATCTTGCTCTTCTTTTTGTCTTGTTGTTGCTAGTTTCTTCTTCTTCTTCTTCTTCTTCTTCTTCTTCTTCTTCTTCTTCTTCTTCTTCTTCTTCGTCGTCGTCGTCGTCGTCGTCGTCGTCGTCGTCATCGTCGTCATCGTCGTTGTCGTCGTCGTAATGACTCTGCTGTGTGTGTGTGTGTTTGTGTGTGTGTGTGTGTGTGTGTGTGTGTGTGTGTGTGTGTGTGTGTGTGTGTGTGTGTGTGTGTGTGCGGGCGTGTATGTGTGTGTGTGTGTGTGTGTGTGTGTGTGTGTGTGTGTGTGTGTGTGTGTGTGTGTGCGGGCGTGTAGTGTGTGTGTGTGTAGTGTGGTGTGTGTGTGTGTGTGTGTGTGTGTGTGTGTGTGTGTGTGTGTGTGTGTGTGTTCGCATGTGTGTGTGTGTGTGTGTGTGTGTGTGTGTGTGTGTGTGTGTGTGTGTGTGCGTGGCGCGCGCGCGCGCGTTCGCGTGCCTCCATGATGAACTTAAACTTTGGCATGTTCTCAGGAATTACAAGCACTACATGACTGAACTTAACGGAACAATACATAACGATCAGACCATGCGTGGCATTTCTTCACGAATATGTAACTGAGTGGAAACGACCAGAAACGTGCTATGGATACTTTCAGCACTCTTTTTTTGTTAGTATGAGCATATAGAAGTTTTCTGGAACAAACTGTGATCATTTACCATTACTCCTATATAGAATGACAAATACGTCCTTTAATGAAATCATATACAAATATTGCAGCTAACGACAAGTGTTTAAGACCAGACGTTTTATGTGAATTGTTCCAAGACTGAGCTCCGTATGTAAATAAATACATATCTGAATACAGAATAAGGATAGCCAGTGTGCCTGCATCTAAATAGATACAGATAAGTGGAACCTTATGGGTTCACCCTTTATGGCAAACCGAGCACGTGAAGCCTAGCGATTTTGTTTGTTTGTTTCGTTGGTTGATTAATCAAAGACATTTGGAAAAGAAAAAGAAGAAAAATTAAGGAGAGTGCGGGAGGGAGGATAGGAGATGGGGGATCTAAAATAAAATAAAATGTACATCGCTCCCAACTTGAGAGAAAAACAAAATCACTATAGATGTGGTCACGAGGGCTTGGGAATAGAAAAATCAGTAACGCACACACGAAATACAATACAGCATCATACATATTGGAATATCATGGGTTTTTATTATTCACATTATTTTTATTTTCCCATTTGTCTATGACGTACACTTGGCATAAGTGGTGATGTGCCTGTCAAGAAGAGCGTAACTGACACCAAAGAGTCCGATTGAATTGCGTGACTGGCATGCCATTTTCACCCCAGAGGATGAGAGTGCTAGTGCAGAACTGGATCCCTGCTGCAGGTGTCTGCCGTGTGATAGAGAGAGAGGAGAGAGAGAGAAGAGAGAGAGAGAAGAGAGAGAGAGAGAGAGAGAGGAGAAGAGAGGAGAGAGAGAGAGAGAGAGAGAGAGAGAGAGAGGAGAGAGACGTTCACTCTGATGGCTGCCGCTCGGCACTTGGGAAAACAACAGAAGCGTTCTTTTTCTTTCCATGCATGTTTTCTTAGGCCTAATTGAAACCATTTTGGTCGTTTTCAAAGGCAGCGTCTGATGTCCGTTATCAGATGGCTCTCTGTGCTAGTTCCCCCCCCCCCCTCTCTCTCTCTCTCTCTTTATCTACATAAACGCACATAAAACGAAGATTGGAAACAACAGACTCATATATTTCTTCCTAATATTTCGGCCTGTAATAGGTCTCCCTCAGGGGACTGTAATGAGAATGTTATATTCTTATTATATAACATTATCTATCTAATTATCTATCTTATTATGTATGTATGTATGTATGTATTACAATGCTGATGGTGGTGAAGATGACGATGTCGGTGGTGATGGTGATGGTGGCCATCATTACAGTGCGGGGGCTCCACTGCCGTTGGCGACGATCAGAAAATGACGACGAGAACAACAATGACGATGGTGATTGTTAAATCTTACTGTAACTGCGGCTTCTAGGAATGAAGAACCTCACTGGTTTGCTTGTTTCTGCTGCCAGTGAGAATGATGATGATGACAATGCCTTGGCAGCACTGGTAATCGCTGCAGATGTAGCTGTTGTTACCGTTGCTGCTGCTGCTGTTGCTGTCGTTGTTGTTGTTCCCATTGCTGTTGCTGCTGTTACTGTTGTTGATGAAGATGATGATAATGATGATGATGGTAAAGGTACTAGCGATAATGATGGTGCTGATGATAACGATAGTGATGACGATGATGAAGATAACGACGACGACGACGACGACGACGACGATGATGATGATGATGATGATGATGATGATGATGATGATGATGATGATGATGATGATGATGATGATGATGATGATGATGATGACGACGACGATGATGATGATGATGATGATGATGATGATGATGATGATGATGATGATGATGATGACGACGACGACGATGATGATGATGATGATGATGATGATGATGATGATGATGACCAGCGTCTACTAGGATGGTGGAGGAATGGGACGGCAGTTTAATGACAACAAAAGAGGCGACTGCCTTTACTGCTGGTGGTGGTAATGAGGGGGGCGGATGGGGTGGGGGGGGGGGAGGAAAGAGGCAGGACACATTACCCTGGCCATTAGCCCAGCGGATGGGACACTAGGGTCTCTTTACTCCTGATGATGATGTTGTTGACATCGGCGTCCTGCAAAGTGCTTGCCAATTGCTCATGCAATCAAGTTCTATGATGTCTGTGACTTCTCTCCCAGAGTCTCTCTGTCTTTCCATGTCTTTCATTTCAGGTAGTAGGGACACGGTGACCATTTGGAGGGCATGTAACACTGTCACTCATAAAAACAATGCAGGTTCACAAACCTCAACAAAAACCATCAACCACGATACATTAACACACACGTCGTGTAATAAACAAACATTGTTAGTCAAACTCCACAGTCTATGAGAATCTTTCACTCACTCCAGTCTGGATTCTGATCTGATCACTCCTGCCACTCGGCACTGTCACGAATGTGTGTCTCATGGTACCCCCTCCCCATCTTAACTTAACAAGAACTTCTTTTATTGTTAACAATCCCATTTGTTTAAAGAAAGTGTTCTATGTTCAATCAACCCTTCAAGAGTCTCTTATTCCTATCATACATAAATGACAGAACTCAAAACGAGTAGCGTGGGTGCAATGCCACTGAGGTGGTACAGAAGAGGAAACAAAAAAGCACCTCAGTAGGAGATTCTTAGCGGTAAGAACTGTTCCTAACAGTCTTAGTCAGATGCGGGGTCCTCCAAAGGACAGTGTTAGTTTCTTTGTTCTTCTATATCTTCAGCGATGGGTCATCATGGTCTGTATTAGACAAAACAATCACAAAAAATGTACCTGCTGACAACATGTCTATCCAAAACAGTAGACGCAATCTACAAACTATAAAAACATCCCTCCTAAAAAAAAAAGCACGATAGAAACATCCCTCTTGGTATCAGACTGATGAAATTCAAGTGATGGTTGGACACCTTGCCAAACCTCATTCCATGAACATATCCACTTCGCCTCTTTGTCGAACTACTCTTTGCCTTACTTACCTCTTCATCAGTGCCATTATCGAACAGACAGACGATTATCATGCTTTAGGAGTAATGAATACTTCAAAAGACATCCCATTTCACTTATCTATGTAAGATAATATAAAATTAAGTTTCCCCCCCCCCTTGTATCCAGGTTTAAGTCATACACCATCATCACCGCACTGAAGCTTTCGTTTACACCTCACACATGCCACACATCAATCAGTTTTCAACAGTATGTGGTGGATACAGTGACGTCCAATGTCTACACCAACAAGCAACAAACCTTTTAATTACCGATGTATGTCTGATAGCAAATGAGAAACTAAAAGCATGAAACATACTTCTTCTGGAATAAACAGTCTGAATGAAAAGAAAAAGACATCAGTCATGTGTGTAATGTCATTGTACAGCTGACAACCATGCAGGAGTATTGTTTTGTGCATTTTATGTGTGTTACTGACAAATTCTGAAGAAAACATATGCATTGACAATTATCTCGTCTTTTTCCTATTGTGGAATAGAGAAGAGTTAGTTTACAGCTTTTCTTTGCGTACTTGCATTTGCACTGCGTATAGTCTGCTTCACTCTCCTTTTAAACTTAGAAGCATCAAATGCCACGTTACATTTAAACCTCATTAAAAACAATAAAAACAAATTTTGCATCGTAAGTCGCCTGTATAAAACAAGATCAATACAAAACAAGGCAAGATTTCTTCAGAAAATAAGTCTTGAACTCTCTGTCCAGAAACCCCCAAATATGAACTCACTGAAACATGTCAATACACATTTACTCGGACATCTCATGTACTAAACACATTTGAAAAAAAAATCTGCTATCTGAAAACTCACCTACAAGGCATAATTTAACATCTTTGACTAAACCATCTGGGGAACACACACACACACACACACACACACACACACACACACACACACACACACACACACACACACACACACGCACGCACGCACGCACGCACGCACGCACGCACGCACACACACACACACACACACACACACACACACACACACACATCATTCAAGAACCCTCCTTCTACCAGTTCCTGCCTTTTGTCTGTCTGTGCCATGATCAATATTTTCTGAATCTGAAAAACCTGTTGGTATCATGGTTATGTTGCGATGCTTAAATGTTCCTTCATCCATAAAACAATGAGAATTAGAGATCGATCTTTTCCCTCTCTCTCTCCTCTCTCTCTCTCTCTCTCTCTCCTCTCTCTCCTTCTCTCTCTCTCTCCCCTCTCTCTCTCTCTCCTCTCTCCCCGTTCAAACAATAATAATAAATAGCATGAGGCAGACCATCGGACACTGAACCTAAATTTTTTAAATTACAATGTGGAAAATCTGTATAGTAAATTACAAGATGTTTCTTTTGTCAACTGTATTAACTCGTTCGATTTTGTATGTTTAACGGAAACGTTTACAGACAGTTGTTTTGAGTTTGATGGAATGTTTCAAAATTACGTTAAATTTCATGCTCCTGCCAAAAAACTATCTATTCGTGGCAGAAATTCAGGTGGAGTTCTTTTACTAGTGAAAAATTGCTTTGAAAAGTTTGTCGTTCAAGTTAGACTGGGTTGTGATAATGCTGTTGCTGTCAAGATAAGAAAAGATCTGCTGAACATTGATAAAGATCTACTGATGGTTGCATGCTTCATTGTTCCTGAGGGTGGGCCTGCATATGATCAGCTAGAATTAAAAAATGGTATACATATATTAGAACAGAACTTGTTACAGTGTATAGATAAGGATGAGGTATACATGATGGTGTGCGGAGACTTGAATGCGAGAACGGGATCAGAGCAAGTGCGACTGGAGAGCATGGGTCAGTTTTTTGCCCAGTGATGAAAGTGAGGATAATGTGAAAGAAAGCGGTGGGCGTGTTTCAAAGGATTTGGTTGTGAATAATTTCGGTAAATCACTGTTGGATTTTGTTTCTTATTTGATTTGAGTATTATTAATGGGTCTTGTGTCAATGATCAGAATGGTGAATTTACGTTTGTGTCACCCCAGGGAAACAGTGTTATCGACTATTTTATTGTTTCAGAAGAGTTATTGGACATGTGTAATTTACAAGTTGGGGAGAGTTTATACTCTTGGCATCTACCAGTCGAATTGTCCTGGAGAAATTGTTTGAGTGAAGGTTGTGTGCCCCAGTTACCGCAGTCTGAACACATAGAAGAAGAAAAGATAGTGTGGTCTGAAGAGTATTGTGGGTTGTACAAAGAGGAAATGGAATCTGATGAATTTAAAGAGTGTTTGAACACAGCACGACTGATTCTTGCCACGGATGTTAACAGGGCGACCGACATTTTAATAAGTGCAATGTATGGGGCTGCAGCGTCCATGGTCAGGAGGGTTGGGAGAAAGAAAAAACGGTGCAATGATTGGTTTGACTTTGAGTGCGAACAGAAGAAAAGGACTGTCATACGATTTCTGAGATCTTTTCGGAGAGCAAAATTACCTGAATACAAAGCACTGCAAAAAGAAGCTTACATAAAAGAAAGGAAAGAGTATGGTCAATTGAAAAGAGAGAAAAAGAGGTTGTCTAATGAAACGAAAATTAAGAAGCTTAAAGACTCGATCCACGATCCAAGGTTTTTCTGGTCAACAATAAGAGCTGTTAGCAGGAAAGGCATGGTTTTTAATGAGATTAGCAGCCAACAATGGTACGACCATTTCTCCAGTGTTTTTAGTGACTTCGAAAGTACACCTGTACATGAAGTTACTGAACACGAGGAGCTAGCGGAGGGGGGAAACGAAGAGCCACTCTTTAATGATCCAATCACTAAACAAGAGGTCGTAAATGGAATAAAACACCTGAAAAGTGGAAAAAGTCCTGGTCCGGACAAAGTCATAGGTGACATGTTTAAACATTCAAGCGCAGTGGTAGTGGACTTTCTGGTTGAATTATTCAATGCTATTTTTGACAGTGGAATGTTCCCCAGAGAATGGTCTAAATCTATAATCATACCAATTCATAAAAAGGGAGACACAAATAACCCAGACAACTATAGAGGGGTGGCTTTAACAAATGTCATAAGCAAAATATACACAAATATTTTAAACAAACGACTGACTAAATGGGCAGAAACCGAAGAAACAATAATAGAAGAACAAGCAGGTTTTAGGAAAGACTATAGCACGATAGATCACATCTTTACTTTATACGCACTTGTCCAGATGTATCTACTCCGAAATGCTAAATTATATGTAGCCTTTGTTGACTTTAGAAAAGCCTTCGATTCGGTGAACAGGAACATTCTTTGGAATATTCTGAGAAATAATGGCATTAACGGGAAAATGTATAAGGCACTTAGAGGAGTGTACGAATCTGTAGTGGCTTGCGTACGTGATAAGGGTAAATTA
>CM065718.1:26544516-26557016 GCA_033310375.1 Conus canariensis
GCCTTAGGTGCTCCATTGATCCGTTAACTGATGCCACCAAAAAAAAAAAAAAAATTCCATATCCATATGAATTCAAACACTGTCGAACATGGGAAGCCCATGTCCTTATACCAATATCATCTAAACTCAACAGCACCTTGTAACCTTTAAAGGGTATCCTGTCGTCATTCATTCTTGTTAACTTGAGCCAATATTTGATACATTTCAGATAAGAATTTAAATAAATTTGCTATCGTCCAAGTTCACCATAAACCAGGTCATTGGGCGTTCTACTGTCTACATTCAAAAGCGCTTCAGTGTATACAGGTGAACTTTTTCAATTAAGGCACCTTTGTCAAAAGCCCATACTTCTGCACCATATTGTAAAATTGGCTGTACCTGTGAATCAAACAATTTTGTAAAAACACTGAACGAGCTACACTCTAACTTGTACAAAATATGAAGAATACTGTTGACCGCCTTTTTCGCTCTGTTGACTATATCTTGACAAACAAAACCAAAACTAAGTTTCGTTGTAAAATAAATACCAAGGTATTTATAAGCATTAACCACATTCATACTCTCACCTCCATAAGTCCAGTTTTCAGTGCGGGCCAAAAATCCTCCTTTACAAAATACAACAATATTGGTCCTATTCATATTAACATTTAATTCTAGTCTGCCTGTTGCAGAATACAAATTATTTAGTTGTCTCTGGAGACCAACCACTGATACTGATATCAAAATAAAATCATCAGCAAAAAGCAGCATAAGCAATTCTAAAAGGTCAAAAGTTACTCCACGACGGCCATTTTCAATTATTTCCAAGGCTAACTCATTATTAAATAGAGTTAATAAAATCGGACTACAGACATCTCCTTGTTTGACCCCACTTATACACTTGACAAATTCCGATAATTTTGCGCCTGATCGTATTTTTGCTTTTACCTCACAATGCATACTCTTTATGGTACAGTACAACTTACCCCTGATTCCATTTTTTAACAAAAGAGGCCATAAGAATTTTCGAGAAATGGAATCAAAAGCTTTTTCAAAGTCCACAAAGGCAACATATAACATATAATATATAACTGATTCTTTTCAAGTTGTTGAGAGAGAGAGAGAGAGAGAGAGAGAGAGAGAGAGAGAGAGAGAGTCCCACTGCGGCACAGTCAAACCCAATAACAGACCCGGGGAAGCCAACACACTGGGGATCATTAGGAAGTGCTGGATGAATTTGTCCCTCTTTACCCCAGGCAATAAAAGGCGCTCTAATGGCCTGCTCTTCGCGCCTTGGTGTAGATCTTCGTAAGAGGATGAAATTAGTCAGTCGTACAGTGTGAAGTGGTGATGGAATGATGGAAACAAATGAATGAATGACACACTTTTACACATGAACGCGTACGCGCGCGCGCACACACACACACACACAACGCGCGCGCACGCACACATACACACACACACACACACACACACACACACACACACACACACAATACATGTGTACATGCATGCACGTGGGCACATACGAACACATGTATGCATACACCACGCGTGTGCACACACACACACACACACACACACACACACACACACACACACACACACACACACACACACACACACACACCACACACAGACACGTACACACACACACACACACACACACACACACACACACACACACGCACACACAGACACACACACACACGTGCGCGTTAGCACACACACACACACACACACACACACACACACTCACACTCACACAGACACACATACACATAGACAGACACATAGATAGACACATAGACAGACACACACAGACACATACAGACACACACACAGACACAAACACACACACAGACACACACAGACACACAGACACACACACACACACACACACACACACACACACACACACACACACACACACACACACGTCGCGCGCGCGCGCGCGCGCTCCCACGCGTCTGTCCCGCCAGGTTCGAGTGTTTCCTGTTTCCCTGATCTTGAGGCTTTCCTTTGCCTCCCTACTGAAAATTCTAGGTTAGGCCAGCCTTCCCCTTGGATTAGATTGATCTCATTACCTTCTCAGGTGAGTCATCACCAGCCATGGTTGTTAACCTCGTAGTTCCCACTTTGTTCTCTTTGATATCTTTCAGGATCAGTTTTGGCTTTGCATGATGGCAGCAGAGCACAAGGTCAGTGTGACGAGTGGAAACACCCAGCCATTTCCTTGTGTATGTGTGGATTTTGACCTTCATCGATTCCTTTTTGTTAACGCTGATACTGCGTATGAAGAGAAGGCAAAGGAGTTTTGTGATCACCCTGAACTGCGTGAAACAAACTTTGTATTTACCATGGATGCTGTAATGGACTATTACCTACAGACATTTTCTCCTGCTGTATCCTTCCATTTGCTTTCCTACCCCCCCCCCCCCCCCCGAATCCTACTAACCTCTCCACCTTCCCATGTTTTGTCCCCAAAGAGATTTTGTGACATTTTGGAAGGTTTTGAACGAGATCTTCCGTTACTGGTAGAATCGTTGGGTTGCCATAGTGGCTGCATATGAGGGAAACACATTCTGGCACTCCGATTGGGACATCACTTGGAATCCTGGATTTGGACTGGCTTACAGCGCCATGAAAAATGGTTAGTAACAAGCCATCCACACCGAATCAAGCAAAGAAAGTGGTTAAGAAAGCAGGAGCCAAATGCCGTCTTGACCCCCATGGAGTAGCCTATCTGCTGTATCTGAAATGAGGCAGCGGAATCGTCTATCTGCGTCGGTTTTGTGTGCGTGTGTGTGTGTGTGTGTGTGTGTGTGTGTGTGTGTGTGTGTGTGTGTGTGTGTGTGTGAGTGTGTGTGTGCGTGCGTGTGTGCGTGCGTGTGTATGTGTGTGTGTGTGCGTGCGTGCGTGCGTGCGTGCGGTGTGTGTGGTGTGTGTGTGTGTGTGTGTGTGTGTGTGTGTGTGTGTGTGTGCGTGTGTGCGTGCGTGTGTGTGTGTGTGTGAGTGTGCGTGTGTGTGTGTGTGTGTGTGTGTGTGTGTGTGTGTGTGTGTGTGTGTGTGTATGCATGTATGTGCGCGCTTGCGTGCGTACGTGTCCGTGTGCGTGCGTGCGTGCGTGCATGAGTGTGTGTGTGTGTGTGTGTGTGTGTGTGTGTGTGTGTGATCAAGTGGGTGATGAAGAGCAGCCAGTGCAGAAGAAAAAGACATCAACATTAAAGTCTTTTATTTGTGTTGACCGGTCGATGCCCTCTAACTGCTTTCGCCATCACACAGACAGCTGAGGTCTAACAGGGTGCAAAACACGCACGTAAAATTACCCACAGCAAATAAGGAGTCAGTTTATCCATTGAAAAATGAAATAAAGTGAGTAAGAAATAACAAATACACGAAATTAGAAATAAAAGAAAAAATCCAATTTACCAAAAAATTAAACAAAAGCACACTCAGAAGAAAAATAAAGATAGCACTGTACGCAAGAGACACGTACTCCCCAAGAGAGAGCAGCCAGAAGTTCACATGCAGAAATCCTCTCTCTCTCTCTCTCTCTCTCTCTCTCTCTGTGTGTGTGTGTGTGTGTGTGTGTGTGTGTGTGTGTGTGTGTGTGTGTGTGTGTGTCTGTGTGTGTTTTGCAATGCGATACAATACAATGCATTACAATACAACACAGAACAATAAAACACAACAGACTAAACAATACAAAAGCAATATAATAGAATATGATTTAATACTATACAATACAAATTATGCAATACAATTCAACACAACACTGCACACATAATACCAAGCGTAACTGGACCAAAATGCATTGGGGAATCAACTTTGATACCACAGAAGAATAAACGTTGAGTTTTGAAAGACTGTCAGGCAGAGTCCAAATTGTCAGAAAATATGAAAACCCAGAAGGGAAAGTGTCGTTTGATATTTACCAAATTACAATACCGTTTTCTAAGATCATAATTCAATGCTTTTAAAACTCAATTCAGAAGGAACGTGAAGTGGTTTTGCCACCGCCTGTTTATGAACAAACGTTCAATTTTGAGTGCCTAGCTTTTAGGAACGGCTCGCCAGAGCTTCAAGACATCATCATCTATTCCTGTGTCCTGGCCAGCATTCCATTAGTCTTGCCCTGTCACTGATAACCAGCCCATGAACTTCATTCCCTCCATTTTTTTTGTTTCCCATCCAATCATTCTCCGTCCTGTCATAAACCGACAATGTTGAGACGATCGACGGGCAGTGTGTAAAAAGTCTCTGAAAGGAAAGCAGATTTCTCTGGAAAAACCACAGGGATCAGACAAGCTAAATGAAACAGATTTTGTGAGTGTTTTTTAATATGTAACGCTCTGTGGTTACTGCAATTCCAAATTGCCCAGTACCCATTAGTTCCTGAATATGCTTCAATGCTGGATTGAAGTAGCCGTGGTGCTGAGATATTAAAGTGGCTAGTCCAAATCGGTAACTGTTCAGTAGACGTGGTGTTGGCAACATTTTAAGTAGACTGTCAACATCGACTAGCATGTCATATTAATAGTAGTCATTCACAAAAAAAGGGTACAGTAGCCTGTCACCTTGTTGGCAGTGAGTCACAAAGTACGTAGCCAGTCATTGTGGGATGGCTTCCTAAAACCCGGTTAGGTAGCCAAAACGATGGTTAAAAAAAAGGTAACCACCACCACCACCACCACCACCACCACCACCACAGGCATGGACTCGGAGGATCACAGTCCCCATCACTCTGTGTACACTGAAGATTACCACCACCACCACCACCACCACCACCACCACCAGATCATGGACTTGGAGAACCACAGTCCCCATCACTCTGTGTGCTTTGAAAACTGACACCATTCCCATACCCCTCTCTATCACACAGGCCTGGACATGGACGACAGTACCAAAGCGTTCCATTTTCATTAGTGTCTCTCACTACACGACAAGGCTGTATTCAACAGCCTCCCTCCACGTTTTAACCCTGTGTCAACCAAAAAACAAACAAACAATAACAACAACAACAACAACAAACAACAAACCCGAGAAACACTACCTCTATCTGAGCGACGCTCAAGAAAAAAAGAGGCCGCTTTAGAGGGATGGAATCAAACGTGTGACTGCAGCCTTCCCAGCTGAGATCATCAGCACTGTCAGGAAGTGTGGGCCATGGGACAGGAGCTGCCAGGAGGGAGAACAGGGAAGGTGGAGACGGGTGATGGAGAGAGTTTCAAAGTGAGGTGCATGCAGGCAGAAACTGAAACAAACTTTTAGGAATAATTCTTAATTAATGAGTGCGTCAAAAATCTGAACGTTGTTTACCTTGCCTGAAGAAGACCTAAGAGGTCGAAACGCGTCGTCCTTTGTCTTGTGACTTGTTTGTTTTTGTTTTTGGCGGCGTCACTAAGAATTATTCTTCAAATTTGATTGAGAGAGTCAGGCTCCGTCTTCACTAGCACTGTGCCCTCCACACGATGTAGCTCTAGCAGTTCGCTCCCACTAGCACCATTAACAGAACTGTCGTCCTTTTCAACATCAAGTATCCTGTGACTGAAAGGTGTGTGTCACTTTGAGGACGATGCATGACTTCATTTGAAGTGAACGGAGAAGTGCTCAGTTTGGACACTTTGCACGGTATTCTGTTTTAAATCAGCGGGCTAAGAGAAGAAGTAAGGTACATGACATATCTGACAATATTTGAACATTATTTGAACCCACCAAAGTTGTGTGTGTGTGTGGTTTTTTTTGTCACATTCTGTGGAACCTGTTTGGGGCCGGAACAGCTCAGCTGTTAGAGCGCCGGACTTGTAATCTTGGTGATCCTGGGGTTGCAGGTTCGAATCTCCGCCGGGCCGTTTCGGTACAGGGGGATTTTTCTCTCGGAGTTAACATTCGTTCTGACTCCATTTCCCATACAGTCCTTCGAATGAGACTACAGACCGAGGTTCCGTGTGTGAACGCACGCATAACATCTTGCACACACGTAAAATCCCATCACCAGCTTTCGGAAGAGAAGGCCAGTTTGGCCGTTGGTATGGATGACACGTTACAAATAGCATGCACCCTGCTTGAGAAATGGAAAGAATGAAGGAAGTAAGGAAATTAAGTGAACAATATTGAATGATATGGACCGGATGGCACAGGAAACGACTGAATGAAGCGCCAGCTGGCAGCTCTTCAGTCGGCACTACCCAGGTAGGCAGCCCGTTGTGTAAACGAGTGTGACTTGCAAAGCGCTTAGAGCTTGGTCTCTAGCTGAGAATAGGCGCTATATAAGCGTTCATTATAATATAACAATTTACATTGTGGCAGACTGGATTTCCGCACAGCTTTGCTGGCACATGTCAGTATCAACACTATTAGCGACATTTAGTTTACAAGGGAAAAAACTCTCATCCATAATCGTAATGACTGGTTATTTACCGTCCCTTGCTCTCCCACCTCCGCCCACCCTATCTTACTCTGTCCCCTCCGGTTAAAAAAAATCCACCTCAATCACTGCAATAATGATGGACGGGTTTGTTCGCCGTCACCCCCATCCCCCCACACCCCCCACACCCACACCCCAACCCTACCCCATTACCTTATACTTTCAGTTGTTTAAGGATTCATTTCTCTACGTACATCAGGACTTATATACTGATTTCCCTTCTTTTGCACTTAACGCTGATACGATGAGAATAAGAGCGCGACGCCTCGATAGCTGAAACTGGGTCCAGCTGTTAAATGCCTATCGGTCTACCACCTACATGCATGTCCTTCTGTCTGTCTGTTCGTCTCTCCGTCCGTCCGTCCGTCCATCTCTCTCTGTCTGTCTGTCTGTCTGTCTGTCTGTCTGTCTGTCTGTCTTCTCTCTCTCTCTCTCTCTCTCTCTCTCTCTCTCTCTCTCTCTCTCTCTCTCTCTCTCTCCCTGTGCTATTGATCTATCCGTATTTCCTTGCTGTCTGTCTGCCTTCTTGTCCGTGCGTGCGTGCTTGCATGCGCCGTCCGTCCATCTGTCTGTCTGCCTCTCTGTTTCTCTGCTTCTCTCTTTGTCTGTCTGTCTGTCTGTCTGTCTGTCTCTCTGTATCTCTCTCTGCCTGTCTGTCTGTCTTCTGTCTGTCTTTCTTTCTCTCTCTGCCTGCCTGTTTGTCTGTCTGCTGTCTGTCTTTCTGTCAGTCTGTCTGTCAGCCTGTTGTCTGTCTGTCTGTCTGCCTATCAATCAATCTATCTAAATAGCACTATCAGTGTTAACAGTAAGGTTCAAATCCCAGGTGGCGGTATTTGGGGGAGCAGGGGTTCTGTCAGAATCGTCAAGCGCCCACGTTCTTCTCCAAGACACACCAGTCTGATTTCCCGAGTCGGTGGGAAGGAACCGGTGGGAGAGAGAGAGAGAGAAGAGAGAGAGAGAGAGAGAGAGAGAGAGAGAGAGAGAGAGAGAGAGGGGGGGTATGTCTGTCTGTGTCAGTGCGTGCGTGCGTGGGTGCGCGCGCACGCGCGTGTGTGTGTGTGTGTGTGTGTGTGTGTGTGTGTGTGTGTCGTGCGTGTGTGTGTGTGTGTGTGTGTGTGTGTGTGTGTGTGTGTGTGTGTGTGTGTGGCGTGCGTGCGCGCGCGCGCGCGTGTGTGTGTATGTGTGCTTAAGCATGTTTGTGTGCGTCTATGTTTATTTACAGCTGTACGTTTATGGCATACATAGGTGTGCGTGCCCATTGCACATCTATGTCTGTCTGAATGTCTGTCTGTCTATCTGTCTGTCTGTCTATCTGTTCGCGTTCAGTTCAGTTCAGTGGTTTATTTAATGTCTATGCATTGTCAGATGATATTAGACACTTAAAAACAACAACAACAACAACAAACCCACCTCCACACTCAACTTATCATCTATGTAAGTACTTTCAAACCCACATCTGATTTATACATACTGACATAGGTGAAATACCCTAGTGCTACAAAAAATTGTTGAGCTTTATACAACTTTTGCAACCTGTGATTGCTAAATAACCCTGGCAATTTCAGCAACATACGGACCATACCTGACAGTACTGACATCATCAAAGTTATTCATCTCAATACCTTTCTCCTGATAGAGCGAGGTCAACACTGAGCATTCAAACAAAAGATGATGCACAGAAATGTTTTCTCTGCAGTCTGTTCGCGTATATGCGTGCAGGTAAGTATGTATATATGGGGTGTCAGGGAGGGGTAGTACCTCTGATAGGGAGGAAACATGTCGCGCACTGTTAGGGTGCTTCGTCCGGTTTGGTCCCAGCCTGGCACTCAGCTACTCACCTATGGCTCCTCGTAGCAGTTTGCACGCAACAGCGGCCACACCCCGGGCAACGGCTTCCACTGGCTGACAGAACTCTGTGAGGGTAGCCGACGGGTCTCAAACCTTGGTGAGTTAGGGCATGTCTACCTACGCATGTGAAGGCTGGTTCCGGCACACTGCATGGAAGAAACCACTAGATGGTTCCACGGGCTAGGAGGCGGATCCAGCAAAGCGGTGCGGCACGTGAACATGGCTCAGAGAGACACAAAGGACACGTCTGGCCATCCACTGCATCTCAGCCTCATCCCCAGCTGTCTTGACTCTGTCTTGCTACTGGATTCAGATGGGCAGGACGAGAGAGTGAGGCTGATGACCCTGCGCAACTCTCCCTCGCTATAGTCCAAAGCATGCGTAAGTCATGAGTTCACCTTGTGTCACCTCGCCACTCATCACCGTCACTCTTCTTCAAGTCCTGTGCTGTGGACACACTGGCAGTTGTAGCTACAACCCTGAACGTATGTGGTTCAGGCCAAAAGGTCGCTTTTCAGTGAAGAAGCAGCACTGGAATTTGGCAGCCACCTGAGCGGTGGGCAGCCCTATTTAGGAATGCACTACTCCCCCCCCCCCCACCCGTAACCCAGGGAAAGGGGCTAGAGAAGACGCCTCAAACATTGCCCACTTAATCGGTCAGAAGAAGTCAAGAAAATCTACAAAGAAGACCTGCTCACTCTAGTCGTATGGAATGTGCCCTCTTGAATGGACAGGCTGGAGCTAACAGACCAGTGACGGGGACTGCTCTCAACGCCAGAGAGCTGGCATGATACAGAGTGCAGACTGCTGCCCTCAGTGAGAATCTGCACGTAGAAGATGGCCAACTGACACAGATACATGCAGGGTACACATTCTTCTGGGTTATTCGAAAACAAGAGGAGCGGCGTGAGGCAGGAGTTGGATTCGCCATCAAATCCAACTTGATCAGCAAGCTAGCTGTGTCGCCCAAGGGCATCAACGATCGCCTGAATGTGATGTGACAATTGCCAGCCATACCACCCTCTACTACCCTCCCCCCACCTCCCTCCTTCCACCCCCCTCCCCTGTCTTTTTCTGCCTTTCTTTGTCTTACAGACTGCAATAAGGGTTATCCATGTATGCCATTTTTCAGTCTCTACCTTCACCCCCTCAACCCCCTCCTTCTCTCACACTCTTCCCTTGGTCTGTCTGACCGACGTTTGATGCAAGTCGACCCCATGATAGCTGCACGGCACTGACAACAGAGGAGCAGAGAACTTTGACATATTAAAGCGGGAGTCTGAACTCTCCACGCCCTTCCTTCTTTTATCTATCTGATCGTGCAGTGACTGATCGTAGATGGGGGCCCTTCTACTTCAGAGAAGCCACTAAACCCCCCATCACCGTTTTTTTCCCCATTCACGGTGGTGGCAGGAACAATGGCCCAACCGGCCTGATGTTAGTACCCCACGGTGTGTTCACAAATGCAGGAACCTTAGCTTTGTTCATGAGGATAAGGGCTAAAACACCTTCAACATATAAAAGTTCATCTTCCCTAATTTCAGTTGTATTACCTCATTCTGCAGGTGGCGGGGGGATGACTGTCCCATTCCAGATACACCCCCCCCCCCTTGATTACCAACCCCCCTCCTTTCTTTCCTATAGTGATATTGTTGACTGTCATATTCTCTAACAGCCTGTCAATCAGGCAGGCATCAGAGGCCACACGTGTAGTTTAGCACACAAAAAGGGGAGATCAATCCTCCCCACTTCGCTGCTCCACCACAGGCTGTAAGACTGAGCACAGTCTGTGTCACACACTGGTGTACGCCAGATAGGGGAACGTTCATCTCTCCTACCCTGAGATCCTGTGTCAGGTTTCACTGATCAGCTCAGAAGAACTGTAAGTGAGAAGTTTCCAGGTCTTGAGACTATGCATTGCTTGTATGTGTGCTGCATGGTTTAACAGTATAACTTTATGCCAATACTTGGTGACACCTCTCAAAATGATGAATGATTATTCTATTGTAATCGTTTTTTTTTTTTTTTTACCACAACTTGATAAACTGTTAAGATGCTTGATTAACATTCTATTTCAACAATATGACTTTTTTTGGCCAGTATTCAACATTATCTGTTCAGATGATCACTGAATGCTATCTTCTGACAGGGCAACAGTATGCCTATACTGGATGAAAACTTTTGAGGTGATTTACGATTACTGTTAATTGTCTTACTGCTTTGTAGTAGGTGACTCCAATCAACATTGTGTACTTAGGCTAAGTGTATTCCAAGTTACCTCAGCTGAGTTTATAACTAAAATTGAAGAGTTATTTGCCTCCAGTTGTTAAGCATTCTCCTACGGTCTCCAAACATTTGGTAAAATCAGCTAAAACCCTGAGTGAAGAACAAAAGTGGAGATCGAAGATTAAGGCAGATACATTTAGGCTAGTCTAATCTTTTGCCGGCTGAGATCTTACACATTTTCTGAAAGCCAGAGGGCAAATGTTAGGACTCCCAAAGCCGGACTCTCAGTTACTTAACAACAAAGCAGGTTCTGTCATGTGACCAGATTCTGGGTTCCTGTCTTCCTGTCTTCCTGATCTTCCTACGCATCTTTCACTTCCTGCAACTGGCCCAAGCAAAGGATTAAGAATCCATGCTACCACACGGCCAAGCAAACCAAACAGTTTAGAAGTTCTAATTATCTGTATGTTTTACTCTTGTATATACAAGTAAAGTGAGTGTGTGAAAAGACATTTAACAATGTGTCAGTTATTTGTTGCTCATACATCATTTCACGTTGGAACTCATCTCAAATTCTGTCTGTCACTTGGAGCTACAAGCACTTATAAGCGCACAAGCCTAAGGAAAATTATTTTTGAGCCACTCCCGAGTAATTCTAACTGCCCTGAAAAAAAGCAAAGTTTATTTCGATGACTAGTGCTGGAAAGTTGTTCCTTCCATCACTAGTAAGAGTGAGGATGAAGGTGATATTTTAGTATGCAAACTACTCTTTAATTCTAATAGAGAAAACATTCTAAGTCCTTCCCCTAGAGGACCACACCTGCACCTCCAAAACTCATCACACCCATGATAGTCTGACTACCATTCTCAGGAAAGCAGTATGCCATGCTGTTCAGCGCCTGTGCCCCCACTATGACAAACCCCGATGAGGGCAAAGAAAGATTCTATCAGAATCCGAAAGAGACCAACACAGCTGTACCAAGAGCAGATAAATTCATCATCCTCGGTGATTTCAACACCAGAGTCGGGGCATAGGTCACATGTCTTGGGGAGGAGATTTGGAGAAAGATGACGTTGGCAACTGCTTCAGCAAGGACCTTCTACTGCTGGAAATCTGCCCGGCACATGGTCTTCTCATCACCAGTTTGGTCTCTCGCCTTCCTAATCATGACAAGACAACATGGATGCACCGTCGCCCCATGCACGGGCATCTGCTGGATTATGTTATCGTCAGGCTTAGGGAAAGGTAAGATGTCAGAGTTACCAAAGCCATGTGGGGTGCAGAATGCTGGACCGACCATCGCTTGCTGATATCTGAGCTTAGCATCAGGATACAGCTACTCAGAAGACCACAGGGAATAAAGCTGCCAAAGTGACTGAACGTCTCCAGGCTTAAATGTGACATCATCAGACTGAGACTGGTGCAAGAACTCCACCGGAAATTTAAACCCAGAAGGTTCAGTTCCTATGATGAGGATTATTTCGTGATACAGTCTATACTGCTGCCTTAGAAGTGGTGGATCCAATCACACGAAAGCGTCAGGACTGATTCTATGAAAATAATGATCGCCTCCAATCATTGCTTGCTAAGATACATAAACTCCATAGAGCCCATCTTAATAATCATATCTCTGTTTCCAAGCAAGCTGCATTCAACATTGAAAAAAAAAAAAACCAACCAAAATCTGCACAATCTGCGTACAATGCAGGATAAAATAGCTGAATGAGAAGGCTGAAGAGGTCCAGTCTTTTGCCGATTGCAATGACATGAAAATCTTTTTCAGTGCGCATGAAACTATCTATGATCCCACTTAGTCAGGACCGTCCACTCTCCTCACTGCTGATGGGAATAGACGGGTTACTGACAAGGAAAAGATTTTTGAGCGCTGGGCCAAACTTTGATAGCGTCCTCAACCTCCCATTTCTAATAATGACGAAGCGATTGCAAGACTGCCTCAAGTCCAAATTGACTAAAACCTCAATGACCTCCCAACAGAAACCGAAAAGGAAAAAGCTG
>CM065718.1:26562016-26564516 GCA_033310375.1 Conus canariensis
GGCACCCCGACGCAAGCGGCGACCGTGTCCGTGTTCTCTGCCGCTCGGCGGCACCACCAAACAGCCGCGCGTGCTCTGCCGCACTGGCGCGCGCACTGCTGGTTGCACGCCCGAAAAGGGCTTTTACAGACGAAATCGTAAATGTTCAATCTTCGTCATCCACACTGACACAATATTGGCGTCGTATTAAATCTATTGTCACGGCAGGGCTGCTGCTACTGCTGCTGCTGTTTCTGTTGCTGGTGCTGGTGCTGGTGCTATTACTACTACTACTACAACTGTTGCTGCTGCTGCTAATCTACAATTACTACTGCTTCCGCTACTGCTGTTGCTACCGTTGCTGCTGCTGCTGTTGCTATCACTACTACTATTATCATTATTATATTGGGTATATATATAGCGCCTATCCGCGGTCACAGATCAAGCTCTAAGCGCTTTACAATAAGCACACTACCTCACTCACTCAACGGGCTGCCTACCCAGGTAGAGCCGGCCAAAGAGCAGCCTACTGGCGCTCATTCAGTCGTTTCCCGTACCATTCAAACATCAGTCACTCATTTTCATTTATCTCATTTATTCCTCCAGTTTCTCACATAGGATGCATGCGATGTTTATACGTGTCCTCCATTTCCACTGGTACACGATAGCACACGATAACAGAAAGTGACAATTTTTGTGGCTTGGTAAGAAATACTAGGCGGCTATCTTCAAATCTACATCAGTTTGCACGTACCTACGTACACACACACACACACACACACACACACACACACACACACACACACACACACACACACACACACACACACAAAACGAAGAAAGAACAAGATGCAAAGCATATAAACGTAATCCCAGTTTATCCTGAATACGCGTGAGATATTCCATACAGAGGAAAAACCATCTTGGGCTGGTGTAGCCGTTAGTAATGGCTATTCTGGCACACATCGGCCATCATCTGTAACCTATAATGAACATACTTACAAGTTTTCAGAAAGATCGGCAAAGTACTTTCTGAGATTTTCCATAAACAAGAAAACCATTATGGGCCATTAGTAACGGCCATAACGGTAAACTAAAACGTCGGGCATCATCCGTGTCCCATATTGAACATACCTACAAATTTTCAGAAATATCGGCCACATACTTTCTAAGATATACCATAAAGGAGAAAAACCTTTATGGGTCGTTATAGCCGTTAGTAACGGCTATAACAGTAAACTAAAACGTCGGGCATCATCCGTGACCCATAATGAACATACCTACAAATTTTCAGAAATATCGGCCACATACTTTCTGAGACATTCCATAAAAAAAGAAAAACCGTTACAGGCCGTTATAGCCGTTAGTAACGGCTAAAACGTCGGGCATCATCCATGACCCATTATGAACATACCTACACATTTTCAGAAAGATCGGCTGCGTACTTTCTGAGAAATTCCATGAAAAAGAAAAACCAACGGTAAACTAAAACATCGGGCATCATCCGTGTCCCATAATGAACATACCTACAAATTTTCAGAAAGATCGGCCCAGTAGTTTTGTCTGGAGCGAGTGGAACACATTTTGACCACGGACGGACACACACACACACACACACACACACACACACACACACACACACACACACACAGAGCATTTCTCCGTTCCCATCCTAAAGTACTCCCTGTTCTATAAGAACTGGGAGTACAAAAACTTTCCTGTCACGAAATTTCACATCATTAGAAGCCACCTGGTCACTGCTTCTCGCCCAACCAAGGCTGTATCAGTGAACAGTGAAGATTGATGCTCCAAGATCAACGCACCTGCAGACCCGCTACGCTCCATGAGCATTGTACATGGTGTCGTTGCGACAGTTTCTTTAACAAACAGACAAACATACAAGCAAAAGAAACACCTCACCCTTACCTTCTAAAAATGAACAGAGAAAAACTCGGGAGGGAAAGTGGTCGGTGCTATATACAGACAATCATTTCATACTTGAAAAGAATGAGTTAATATGGGGGTGAAATGCCCAGAACTGTATACAGATGATCTTTTTAACTATCGTTCTATGCAACTCTTAAATAAATGTTAGCGAACCGCCCAGAGAACGTGGACAAACGAGTCACAAGACGAAACACAACGCGTTTCGACCTCTTAGGTCTTCATCAGGTGAGACATAAACGAATAAAACAACGAAAATTCACTTAGCTTTGATCGCTTCAGATCACTTCACAGGGTTCAGCGCAAGGAAGAATGCATTGATATCAATTTTTGTTGTTTTATTCGTTTATGTCTCACCTGATGAAGACCTAAGAGGTCGAAACGCGTTGTGTTTCGTCTTGTGACTCGTTTGTCCACGTTCTCTGGGCGGTTCGCTAACATTTATTTAAGATTTGTTTAGATTTCCGCCTGCAGTCCTCTCGCTTTGCAACTAGATCTATCGTTCTATGATTTCTTAACAACAACAGCAACAGCAACAGCAACAACAACGCCATCATCCAATACTGGCGGATTATAT
>CM065718.1:26574516-26577016 GCA_033310375.1 Conus canariensis
TCTCTCCTGTCTGTCTGTTTCTCTCCTGTCTGTTTGTTTCTCTCCTGTCTGTTTGTCTCCTGTCTGTCTGTTTCTCTCCTGTCTATCTGTTTCTCTCCTGTCTATCTGTTTCTCTCCTGTCTGTCTGTTTCTCTCCTGTCTAACTGTTTCTCTCCTGTCTAACTGTTTCTCTCCTGTCTATCTGTCTGTTTCTCTCCTGTCTATCTGTTTCTCTCCTGTCTATCTGTTTCTCTCCTGTCTGTCTGTTTCTCTCCTGTCTGTTTCTCTCCTGTCTGTCTGTTTCTCTCCTGTCTGTCTGTTTCTCTCCTGTCTAACTGTTTCTCTCCTGTCTAACTGTTTCTCTCCTGTCTATCTGTCTGTTTCTCTCCTGTCTGTCTGTTTCTCTCCTGTCTATCTGTTTCTCTCCTGTCTGTCTGTTTCTCTCCTGTCTGTTTCTCTCCTGTCTGTCTGTTTCTCTCCTGTCTGTTTCTCTCCTGTCTATCTGTTTCTCTCCTGTCTATCTGTCTGTTTCTCTCCTGTCTATCTGTTTCTCTCCTGTCTATCTGTCTGTTTCTCTCCTGTCTGTCTGTTTCTCTCCTGTCTGTCTGTTTCTCTCCTGTCTATCTGTTTCTCTCCTTGTCTGTCTTTGTAGTCTTTTCCTCTCTTTTTGCTCTGTTGTTCTGTTTTTGTTTCCTCCCGTCTCTGACGTAGCTACTTTCTTTCCTGCTCTGACAGGCTTTCCCTCTTAGTTTCCTTTTAACTGTGACAGGCTTTCCCTCTTAGTTTCCTTTTAACTGTGACAGGCTTTCCCTCTTAGTTTCCTTTTAACTGTGACAGGCTTTCCCTCTTAGTTTCCTTTTAACTGTGACAGGCTTTCCCTCTTAGTTTCCTTTTAACTGACTTTCTGTTTTTGTTATTCATACCACCCCCACCCCCTTTTTTTGCTGTAATCCTCAGTATTAACTTATTGTCCTGTTTCATTTGCACATTCATTCATTCATTCATTCGTTCGTTCATTCATTCATTCATTCGTTTATTCATTCGTTCATTCGTTCGTTCGTTCATTTGCCCGTTCGTTTGTTCGTTCATTCGTTTGATCATTTGTTTTATTCGTTCCTTTGTGCTTTCATTCATTCATTCATTCTTCATTCATCCATTCATTAAGGCTTCAAAGCACAACGCAAGCAAAGGTAACCAGTAAGACACCCTGAGAAACACCAGACACCACAATGTAAGGTTAGCGCAGCACAACACAAAGCAAAGGCAAACACACAACTAAAGCAGACAACAGCACAACACACCAACAATGACAGACCAGCACAAACAACTAAAGCAACACAGCACAACAACACTAAAGAAACACAGCACAACAAAGAAACACTGAACAACACAACAAAGCACAAGCACAACAAATAACCACAAGCACAACATAACTAAAGGCAACCAGCACAACACAACTAAAGACAACACAGCACAACATAACTAAAGACAACACAGCGCTGCACAACCAAAGACAACACTGAACAACACAAGCAAAGACAACAAAGCACAACAAAGTGAAGGTGCACAGCAACAATGACGATCAGCAACAGGACAGGACTTAAAGACGACACAGCAACATCATTCAAAACAACATGACTGTAGGCAACACAACACACATTAAAGAGAGAAAACCACAGCCCAAGGCATCAAATCACGACACAATTAAAGGCAACGCAACACACATTAAAGACAGGAAACCACAGCCCAAGGCATCAAAGCCAGACACAATTAAAGGCAACGCAACACACATTAAAGACAGGAAACCACAGCCGAAGGCATCAAAACACGACAACACAACACACATTAAAGATAGAAAACCACAGCCCAAGGCATCAAAACACGACAACACAACACACATTAAAGATAGAAAACCACAGCCGAAGGCATCAAATCACGACAACACAACACACATTAAAGATAGAAAACCACAGCCCAAGGCATCAAAACACGACAACACAACACACATTAAAGATAGAAAACCACAGCCGAAGGCATCAAATCACGACAACACAACACACATTAAAGACAGAAAACCACAGCCGAAGGCATCAAATCACGACAACGCAACACACATTAAAGATAGAAAACCACAGCCGAAGGCATCAAATCACGACAACACAACACACATTAAAGAGAGAAAACCACAGCCGAAGGCATCAAAGCACGACGCAACACACATTAAAGAGAGAAAACCACAGCCGAAGGCATCAAATCACGACAACACAACACACATTAAAGATAGAAAACCGCAGCCGAAGGCATCAAAACACAACACAACACACATTAAAGAGAGAAAACCACAGCCGAAGGCATCAAAGCACGACAACACAACACACATTAAAGACAGAAAACCACAGCCGAAGGCATCAAATCACGACAACACAACACACATTAAAGACAGAAAACCGCAGGCGAAGGCATCAAAACACGGAAGCCACAGCGACACAACCGAACACACATTAAAGAGAGAAAACCACAG
>CM065718.1:26597016-26604516 GCA_033310375.1 Conus canariensis
TTAGTCTTTGACCAAGCAGAACAAGTTCCCGTGTAAATACCATGTTGGGTTCACTGGTGCAAATATCTTCTTACAAATTTAGGAGATCAACCCCACAACGTGTTGTTACATTTCATGTGGAAAATAAATGATACATAGTTTCCTTTTTCAGATTAACGAAAAGCACGCTTCGTTTGCTCGTTTGTTTGTTTGGGTGTTTAGTTTTGTTTGTTTCCAACAATGTTCCTGTTGTTCACCATAATGTTTATTGCCAGGACATTGAGAACAAATCTCATTTGAATCGATTTGGTTTCAGTTTCTGTTTTTTTTTCTGTGTGAAGAAATATGGTTTTTCCACTTCAGCTTATTGCACGTTCCGTTGTGTCATTTCTCACGGCGCATTGATTTTGAATTATCTGCAGTAAAAAAAAAGTTAAATAAGGTCGAGTTCCATTTTTCACACTGAAAACAATATGGAGAGGTTTTCCCCCCAGTGATCTTAGATTTATTTATAGCTATTCTGATATTCGTTGTTCGATTTTTCTCTCTCTTATTTTTTTCTTTTCTTTAAAACAGATTGTCCAAAGCTATATGTTGTGTATCATTTGTAACAGCTGTATGCTCGTTCTTGAATTTGTCTTGTTCTTTAATTCTTCGTAGGTAGGGAATGACACACTTTGATTGACTGAATCCGCAATACAATACACACCTAGTATCTACCCATAGCTGTCCATTCGTTGAGACAAGTGATTTTCCTGTCCAAATTAATCTTTTAATGTAGAACATGTTTTAGCCAAGAGATCAGTAGAGCCCTCAATATGAACTTTTTTAACGCTTTGAAAGTACCATTCTACTTTCAAATGCTGCAGTACCTTTAGGGTTGAATGCGCTAATGCAGGTCTGATTAAATAATAATAATAATAATAATAATAATAATAATAATGAATACTTATTACGCCTATTCTCGTTAGAGACCAAGCTCTAAGCGCTTTACAATCAACACTCGTTTACACAACGGCTGCCTACCTGGGTAGTGCCGATGAAGAGCTGCCAGCTGGCGCTTCATTCAGTCGTTTCCCGTGTCATCCAGTCAGTATCGTTCATATCGATCACTCATTTTCCTTACTTCCTTCATTCTTTCCATTTCTCACGCAGGGTGCATGCTATGTGTAACGTGTCATCCATACAACGGCCAAACTGGCCTACTCTTCCGAAAGTTGGTGATGGATTTTGTGTGTGCAAGATGTTATGCGTGCGTTCACACACGGAACCTCGGTTTATAGTCTCATTCGAAGGACTGTATGGGAAGTCAGAACCAATGTAACTCCGAGGGAAAAATCCCCCTGTACCGAAACGCCCCGGCGGAGGTTCGAACCGCAACCCAGGATCACCAAGATTACGAGTCCGCGCTCTACCAACTGAGCTATTCCGGCTCCCCGAATGGAAAATCATAGACATATTTCTCGAAATCCTTCATGAAAGGACATGGCGTGTGTGTGTGTGGTGTGTGTGTGTGTGTGTGTGTGTGCGTGCGTGCGTGCGTGTGTGCGTGCGTGCGTCGTGCGTGCGCACGTGCATGCATGCGTGCGTGTGTGAGTGTGCGCTTGCGCTTGCGCGCGCACGCTTGTGTGTTTGTGTGTTTATGTGTGTGTTTGTCTCAGTAGTGAATTTTCATTGATGATTGTCATTTCAATGTTTCTGATCTCTAAAACATTCAGCCCTGTGGACAAGTATTGGAAACTTGTTTTTTAGATTACGTCACATGGCCTGTAGAGCTCAGGCAATCACATAGTCCAAATCAGGGATGATACTTAGTTTACTCTATGAGATATATCCACCAGTAGTTGACCCTAACATTGAGTGTCCGCAATGTTCTATAGCCCCTTATTTCCCTTTTCCTCTTGTATAGGCCTATTGTAATACACACACACACACACACACACACACACACACACACACACACACACGCCACACACACACACACACACACACGCACGCACGCACACACACACCACACACACACACACACACACCACACACACACACACGACCACCACCACACACACACACACACACAACAAACACACACACACACACACACACCACACACACACACACACACACACAACACAACACACCACAACCAAACACACCACACACACACACACACACACACAACACACTTGCATGCATGCGTCAGCACGTTGGCGTGCGCGCCTGTGGAGAGAGAGAGAGAGAAGAGAGAGAGAGAGAGGAGAGAGAGAGAGGAGAGAGAGAGAGAGATGTTCAGTATAGTAAATGGTCACAAAGACAACAAATCTCCTCTGTCTCTCTATCTCTATCTCCGCCAAACCCAAGGCCCATCTGTTGACAGGAGTCTGGAAACAACAGCGTCAGTGCTTCCTTAGTTGGACAGTGAAAAGGAACGAGTGAACAGGTTGACCAGTCTGAAGATCTAGACACTGTGTGCTGTGGTGTGCGTGACGCATTCGACACTTACAGCACGTGACATACTGACACCGCGGGCAGGAGGCAACTGGGGTCAGTGTCCACAGTGCACCAGATGATCAGAGGTCACAGGAAGAATGCTGGGAGTGACGTCAGCCAGGTAACATTTAGGTACCATTCTCGGGAGTTTCCGTGCATATAAGCAGTCTGTGTTCCAATGCTGGCGTTAAAGGAAATCCTTGTCTGGATGCATCATTAAAGACTATTTGAACGAATTGAGAGAGAGAGAGAGAGAGAGAGAGAGAGAGAGAGAGGAGAGAGAGAGAGAATATTCTGACAGTAATTCGATTATGATGACTTTTATATACGTCATTTTTACTACTTAATTTTCAAAGTATGGATTCCATGCATGTTCCGACGAATCATCAGCATGATCGTAACGATAATAACTGGTTGAATCATTTTCATTTCCACTCCTTCCCCCTAATTGTGAATGGAAAATAAGCCGAGAACATAGTAAATTATTTGGGTCTCTCTCTCTCTCTCTCTCTCTCTCTCTCTCTCTCTCTCTCTCTCTCTCTGTGTCTCTCTCTCTCTCTCTTACCGTACTTATCAAAACATTTACCATTATGGTTTTCTTTTATTTTTACAATTTGCTTAAATCGGCTATTTCTCTGAACTGCAGATTTAAAAACAAAAATGTGTTTTGCATTTTCGTGTGGATCTTCTGATGTTCATGCTGCTTTTATGTAGTTCACGAATATTATTCTTCTTTAATGGACGGGTGTGTATACGAAAAAAAAACCCACTAATACTTATTCCGATTTTCCCCTCAATAAAAATTCTTACGCACGTATTTCCCTCCTCTCTCTCTCTCTCTCTCTCTCTCTCTCCTCCTCTCTCTCTCTCTCTCTCTCTCTCTCCTGTCAGTCTGTCGTGTCTATCTATTGATTTATCTATCAATTAAGGTAGCAGCTGTATATCCTCCTATGTGTCGTTCTCTCTCTGACCGTATGTTTATCTATCTATGTCGGCCTATTTTTCTTTTCCGTCGTTCTCCTCTTGTCGCTCTATTTTCGTGCGATTTACGCCCTTATTTGTGTTCTATTTTGAGTCAACACCCATAGAAGTATTTGGTGTTCTTCTTTTGGCAGCCATAATTATCTGCACCCCACTCCACCTTCTCAGTCCAGACTTCTTCTCCTTAACTCCCCCTCATACACACACACACACACACACACACACACACACACACACACACACACACACACAACCACGTACACACACGCACGCACGCACGCACACACACACACACACACACACACACACACACACACACACACACGCTAGCACTCATACGCACCCGCACGCACGCACGCACGCACGCACGCGTGCTCACACACACACACGCGCGCCCGCGCACACACACACACACCACACACTCACACACACACACACACACACACACACACACACACACACACACACACACACACACACAAGGGTCTTAACCTTGGTCTTTGCTGTGAGGACTCTACCAGTTCTCAGGCTTAGAACAGTTATTTGAACCGAGCGTCGTCAAACATTTCCTTACTTTCATTTTTTTTTCCATGGATAGTTCCACGTGTGGAGAAGGAGTTGCTTACACTGAAGTGCCCCCACTCAGTAACTGTTCAAAACTCGTTCCCTCTGACAGTTCCATTTACACCGCTGGCACCATAGCCTCAAGCCTGTCCCTCAAGGTTGTCTCTTAGTCTGGATATAAGGACTCTCTCGTTCTCTCTGACTGCCTGTCTGCTTTGGTGGACATTGGTGCTGCTTCACCTCAACCATCCTAATCACCTCCTGATAGTTTTTTTTTTCCTTCTAAAATTGACACCTGTGTGAACTCTGATTGTAGTGTTGTAACATTGTTTTTACTCAGGTTTGATGTCATGCTGACGTTTGAGGGCATTATTAAGTAATTGATCAACTTGCCAACAGAGAGAGAGAGAGAGAGAGATAGATAGAGTAGATAGATAGATAGATAGATAGATAGAGAGAGAGAGAGAGAGAGAGAGAGAGAGAGAGAGAGACTTGACACTTTGACACTTTGATATTTTATTGTCATTACCAAAGAGGTCTTTTGACAAGGGGGGGGGGGGGGGGGGGGGAGGTAACAGAACAAAAACATTTCCCTCTTCCTTTCCTGCAAACAAATAGTACACTTTCATTCCTAGTGTGTATCAAATCCAAAATTAACAAAAACAAATAAATTCGTAACATTTCGTTATGTCCTCACCTCACGCACAGGAGTAATGCAGTAAGGTTTAAAAAAAAAAAAACCACCTTAAGACTGACTCGACCATCCGCTGAATCAAATGATGACATTGTATTTTACTGATGTCTTCAACATGAAAAAAAAAAGAAAAAAAAGACTGACTCGACCATCCACTCAATCAAATGATGACATTGTATCTTACTGATCTCTTCAACATGCGATGAATGATAACATTCATTCAGATATCTCTTATAATGTATTATCTTCCATTTCACTATCCTTCTTCCGTCTAATTTTCAATGCTTCCGCGATGAATTTCGCAACTGATTTTATTACAATTTCATCATCTGATGATAACACATCAGCGACATTTTGTCTTTTCGCTATATCTAACTGGAAAAATGAACAGTTTGTCCGCACTTCATTATAAGCAGTACAGTGGAACAGAAAGTGTTCTTCGTCATCAATAATAAGTCTACATGCAGGACAAGGAGATTCTGTGGATGTTTCACATTCAAACCATCTTTTGTTCGCATTAAACCTAAAGTCCTCAACCTAAATCTTGCGTAATTTATTCTGTGCCATCTATCTGTTATGACATTGAGAAACTCTTCAGAATGAAACACATTCTTAAATGAGAAAAACCAGCGATATTTTTCTTTACTTTCCATATCCGAGTGCCAATTCTGTTTAAAAGAACAAATAAGCCTGTCTTTAAATTCCGCAATGAACTGTTGCTCATTTCCTACTTCCTGGGTCATCCACACTATTCCAAAACCCTGTTCTGAAAGGACTTTCTTTACTTTATGAGCCCAGTTTTCTTTACCTTTTTCCATTTCTAGAAGCATCATATCATAGGCTTGCCTGCTAAAACGGGACTGGGGTAGCTTGAGAGAGAGAGAGAGAGAGAGAGAGAGAGAGAGAAAAGAGAGAGAGAGAGAGAGAGAGAGAGAGAGAGAGAGAGTAGAACATCTATCCCGTGCATGGATCTGACAACCCCAAATTCACAATTACGTCACATACGTCTTGCAAGACGGGAAACGCAAATGGATAATAGTTTTTTTTTTTTTTTTTTAACAAATCCGGCCAAGTCTAACTAAACGTTTCTTTTGTGCCACTTGTTTGTTTGTTTGAACATGCTTGTATGAAACCGATTTGGGCTTCGCAACAGATTGAATACGGCCTGTACTGTGCTTATTCTGTCTGTTATTAAGAGAGATTCGTTCGTTCTCTCTCTCTCTCTCTCTCTCTCTCTCTCTCTCTCTCTCTCTCTCTCTTCTCTCTCTCTCTCTCTCTCTCTTTGGGTGGGCTGGCTGCCTGCCTGTCGTCTGTCTGTGAGTCTCACTCTCTGCCTGGCTGCCTGCTGTCTGTCTGTCTGTCTGTCTGTCTGCCTGTCTCTGTCTCTTCTCTCTCTCTCTCTCTCTCGATCCTTTTCTCTCTCGCTCTCTGTTTGTGTGTCTGTCTGTGTGTCTGTTCTCTCTCTCTCTCCTCTCTTTGTGCCTCCGTCTCTCTGTTTGTCTGTCTGCTGTCTGTCTGTCGGTCTGCCTCTCTCTCTCTCTCTCTCTCTCTCTCTCTCTCTCTCTCTCTCTCCCCTCTCTCTCCTTTCTTCTCTCCACTCCTTTATAATAAATGTGAGGTAATTGTCTTATGACAGGGCGCCCCGCCTTGCCTGCCAACAGTTCTCAGCGTCTATGTGACCTTGTACTGGGTGGTGGCATACATGGATTTCTTTTCTGTTCTTTGTTGTTATCACATGAGTCCATCACGACCTTTGACTGAGCGGTGACACAGCGTTCTTCAGTCCGAGGTTGCACACGCACAAGAAAATAATGTACCAAGGCCTTGCTTAATGTGTCCAGTATTTATAAAAACAGGCACAAATTGTACGTGGTTCTGAGATTCTGTGTTGTGTCTGGAAGTTGATTAACCTTCTTTTCTGTTTTCTGTTGTTGTTTTTTTTATGCCCATCAAGGTACATGCCTGGTGGTTCTAAGCAGGCAGATTGAAAGGAAAGGAAAGGAAAGGGACGATACTGGGGAAGCCCCTGGCGCTACGCTAGAGGTCACGAGTGAGTGTTATGGCCTGACACGTGACGTTCAGGAGGGGGTGGGGTGGGGTGGGGGGGGGGGGGAAGCTCGTGTATTTTTAGACTGTGAAAGATTTTATCGGGAGAAGTCCCTTTTGAACAAGTGAAGTGACTGGTGTGTATGAGTGTGTGTGTGTGGTGTTGGGGGGGGGGGGGGGGGGTCATTTGACATCTTATCAGTTTAATATCAATTTTGTGGCTCAAACTGATGCTACACTTCAAAATGCTTACAAGAACTACAGTATAGTGATTTAGAACACAATCCCAATTGTGGCGTGTGGCCTGAGAAACAAACAAACAAACAAACAAACAAAAAAAAAAGAAATGAGATAAGTTACGTAACTGATCAGAAACGCAAGTGACATGTCACAGATGACACGAGTCTACAGGACGGTAGGCAACAATACAGGGTTGGGCGTTAGACTGTTGATGGGAGACGGAGTCATGCTAGGTCATCAGAAACGTTTATACTCTCTCTCTCTCTCTCTCTCTCTCTCTCTCTCTCTCTCTCTCTCTCTCCTCTGTCTGAGTCTCTGTCTCTCTCTCTGTCTCTCTGCCTGTCTGTCTGTCTGTCTGTCGGTCTGCTGTCTGTCTGTCTGTCTGTCTGTCTGTCTGTCTCTCTCTCTCTCTCTCTCTCTCTCTCTCTCTCTCTCTCTCTCTCTCTCTGTGACGCATTTCTCCATTCCATATGAGGTAGTGTGAATCTGTTTATGTAGACTGCTGGCAC
>CM065718.1:26607016-26612016 GCA_033310375.1 Conus canariensis
TCAGGGCTGTCACCGCGTTAAAGAGAGAGGGAGAGGAGAGAGAGAGAGAGAGAGAGAGAGAGAGAGACAGAGAGAGAGAGAGCAGAGAGAGACAGAGAGCGAGACAGAGAGACAGAGAGAGAACCGTGGATAAAAGGGAGGCAGCGGAGGAGGGAAGAGGGGCAGTGTAGGGGAAGGGGGTGGGGGGGGGGAGACACAGACAGCGGATAGATTCAGGCAATTAATGACCACCCTCCGGCGGCGCCAGATGGTCTGACGTTTGATGTTGCAACATACCTATTTTTTCTTTACCCACAGCCTGTCTGCCTCTCTGATGTTCCATCTACGTTTCCTCCAGTCAGATACCCTGTGCCACTCTCTGACGTTCCGGCAATGTTCTGTTTTATGTAATGATTTGTCTGGCTATCTAATGTTACAGCACGGGTGTGTTTTTTGGGGGTTTTTTTTTTGTTGTTGTTGGATAGACTGGCTATCCAATATTCCTTCAACATATTCCGTGGCTTTACAACGATGTCTGCAGTTGAAATCAAGTGGTGACATCCAACTTGACCTTCAAATGCTGGTTTGATGACAGATTGTCACGACTGCAGAGTTATACTGGTAGTGACGGATTGTCACGACTGTCAGAGTCATGCTGGTAGTGACGGATTGTCACGACTGTCAGAGTCATGCTGGTATTGGAGGATTGTCATGACTGTCAGACTCAGCTGGTAGTGACGGATTGTCACGACTGTCAGAGTCATGCTGGTAGTGACGGATTGTCACGACTGTCAGAGTCATGCTGGTAGTGACGGATTGTCACGACTGTCAGACTCATCTGGTAGTGAGGATTGTCACGACTGTCAGTCATACTGGCAGTGGCGGATTGTCACGACTGTCAGAGTCATGCTGGTAGTGGCGGATTGTCGTGAGCAGTATCAGACTGTTTTAGCAGTAGCGGACTGTTGCTGGCATTGACGGACTATTATTAGCACTGACGGACTTATCATAGATGTTTAGCACACGTTGCGAGGACTGTTAATAGCACTGACGAACTTAATAATTGAGCATGTGACGGACTTAATTGCATTGAGACACCACATGGCGAAGTGTAATTAGCATTGACGGACTATTGCTAGCACTGTCGAACTGTTAATAGCACTGACGGACAGCAATTGCACTTTCTAGAGATGAGGTGTCAAAAGCGGTGTTAGACTGTAAGTGGAAGGGACGGACTAATTTTAACGCTGACGAACTGTTAATAGCAGTGACAGACTGATCATAGCTGTGACGAGCTGTTAACAGCAGTGACAGACAGACTGATCATAGCAGTGACGAACTGTTAACAGCAATGACATTCAGAATGATCATAGTAGTGACGAACTGTAAGTAGCAGTGACCGACTGATCATAGTAGTGACGAACTGCTAACAGAAATGATGAACTATTCTTCACAGTGACGGACTGTCATTAGCAGTAACCATCAACCTCCATTCCCAGTGTCAGTGTGTTAATTAGCAGTGAAGGGCTCTCATTAGCAGAGTCAGATCAGTCATTAGCAGAGTCATACTGATATTAGCGATGACTGACTGCCATTAGCAATGTCAAACTGCTTTCTGCAGATATGGACTGTTTGGAGAAGTGTGGCACTGTCGTGGCCTGTGTCAGACTGCTATTAGCAGTGACAGATTCTAATTAGCAGTTGTCAGCCTGTTTTCACCAGTGTAGAGGCAGCTGTCACTAGCAGTGTCCGAGTGTCCTTAGCAAAGTCAAACTGTCATTATGGATGTCAAAGTCAATGTCCGTCTGTCATGTACTGTTCCAGACTCTGAATAGCACTCTCATAAGCATTAACCATCATTCTATCTGCTGTCTGCCTTGTCGTCTTCTAGTTCCTTGAGAACGTGCTTTGAATTATCCGCGGCCCTTACTTCTAGAGGACTGAACTGAACACGCACATGACCCGATACCTGGCGCTGTAAGCTTCTTTGGCCAAAATGGAAAGACAGGAACCATTATTGTCCAGAGTGTACTTCATCGCTGGAGCTGATGGGAAATCTGGCCTCCCTCCCATCGCACAAGACTGCCATGAAATCCAACCATCTTTTCACTTACAGGGGTGGGGAAGAAGAAGAGCGAGAGGGCAGACGGGAAGGGGCGGGGGTGTATGGATTTTTTTTTTTTTTTAGAAAAGATCAACGTCATGCGGGATGAGGGATGGAGGGAAGAGGTTTGGAGGAGATGGTGTGTATCTTCGGAAAAAAAAGGGGGTGTGGGGGGTGTGTGGAGGGGGAGGCGACCTGAAAATAGATTTTACCAAGAAGAAAATTTTGGGTCGTCGCGTATATTCTGAAACCGAAGCATCTCTCAGGAACTAATACGAGGGAATGGAAAGAAAAGGAAAACGTGAAGGTGAATGAGGGTGGGATTGATAGGATGCTCCCGTATCAGGACTTCAGAACGACATTGGCAGAAGACAGAGAGAGAGAGAGAGAGAGAGAGAGAGAGAGAGAGAGAGAGAGAGAGAGAGAGAGAGACAGACAGACAGACAGACAGACAGACAGACAGACAGACAGACAGACAGACAACAAATACACAGAGTATTTGATAAAACGATGTGTGCCATTCAATTATGCTATAACGGCAAGGGTCGTTTTCACGTCAAATAAAAGCAAAATGGAATTCTTAGGGGTAAAAGGTAGATTAAAACTACATTTTACAAGACCAGAGTTCGAATGAGGTAATGTTTTTCCTACGGACATGGGGAATCATTTTCTAAACGACGGAGTGGCACGATCATCCATTGGTTTAACATAAAAGTATTTTGCTGCTTATGAGTGTTCATGCAAGAGGTAGATTATCTACACCTAAATAGACCGGAGAAAAAAAAAACAAACTATGAAAATTCTGAAGTTTGTATTGACCGTAAATATGGATGAAAAATTGTCATAAGTTGTACATCGTTTACTAATGAGAACAATATAGGTTTCAGGTCAGACCTTGATGTAAAAGAAAATCCGGACTGATTTAGTAATAGAGTTTGTTTGATTTCAGAGAGTGATTAAGATAACTTTAAGATATGAGGTTAGTAACAAATGTTCTTAGTTTTGTTTATTAAAGAGAGAGAGAGAGAGAGAGAGAGAGAGAGAGAGAGAGAGAGAGAGAGAGAGAGAGAGAATGTTAACCGTCAACAACATCAAATGCTTTAGTAAAATCAGCCTGGAAAAAAACGTGATGTTATCACTGCATTCGTTATCAAGAGTCAGGTCAATAGCTTTAAGTGGTTTGTGTTTTCTTAGACTAGTCGATGAGTTTAAGTCACGAATTATTTGTAAGTCTCGGAGAGTCCTCTACAGTCACAGGAGTGACAAATTTCCGATTTTTGGCATAAACATGCTCAAAGAAACCTGTCTATTTTAGTTTGGTAAAGTCAGAAGAACACTCTTCATATCATGAACACTCAAAAGTGATATATCTAAATTTATCACCATTTTTCTTATACGAAGAAAAAAACTAAAAAAAAAAAAAAAAAAGAAAAAAAAGACGTGTATCGTAAGGATTTTTTTTTTGTTGTTGTTTTTTTTCTGTGTCGATTGTTCTGACTGCCCCTCTGTGTGTGTGTGTGTGTGTGTGTGTGTGTGTGTGTGTGTGTGTGTGTGTGTGTGTGCCGTGCGTGCGTGCGTGGTGCGTGGTGCGTGTGTGTGTGTGTGTGTGTGTGTGTGTGTGTGTGTGTGTGTGTGTGTGTGTGTGTGTGGTGCGTGCGTGCGTGCGTGGTGTGTGTGTGCGTGCGTGCGTGTGTGTGTGTGTGTGTGTGTTTGTGTGTGTTGTGTGTGTGTGTGTGTGTGTGTCTGGCTGGCTGGCTGTCTTTTTCTTTCTTTGTTGTTGTTGAAAGAGAGAGAGAGAGAGAGAGAGAGAGAGAGAGAGAGAGAGAGAGAGAGAGAGAGAGAGAGAAACTCTGAACTCTGAACTCTGAAAATTTTTATTGTAAGGCCACCGACCTGTATACAATGGGTACACGTTTGCTGAGAATAAAATGAAAATGGGTACGGGTCATCAGCAAAAGGAAGGAATTCCTTTCCAGAAACACATAAGCAAACCATTACAAGGGGCACTAATTCGATGAAACAAACCAAGATAAACAAAAATGTTTTCACTTGCGTTTGAAGCCAAGCACAACACATATTCATATATCTAGTTTCCGTTCATAAGTTCATATCTAGTTTTCAGTGCATAAAATATATACATTGCCAAATTTCTAAGGATCATCATATTTTCAGATTGCATCAAATAAGCTAAACAATCGCCATTTGGATAGGAATGGAATCTTGATAAATATTTTTCTCGCAAATATGATTACTTTAAACATTCAAACAAGAAATGGAATTCGTTTTCAATTTTATTACAAAATAGACAGTTTTTTGGTTGTTCGTTATATTCTTATTGATTTTTAAATCGCATAAACCCAGACGAAATCTCGAAAGAGCATATCGAAATTTACTATTTGTGACAACTGACAAATATTTTTTCTGTGTGGAATGTAGATTTGAATGATGTGTATGTTGAAAAATGGTCGCTCTGAAAATTTTTTTGCATTCCAATCTTGCATAGAGCAATCCAACATTCGTTGTTTTAGTTCCTTCAAGAACATTGCTTCATTTCCAACCCCTCCATGTATCCAAATCTCTGAAAAGCCAAAAATATCAAAACACCTTTTAGTATGATATGACCAGTTATGATGATTAAAATGACCACGGGTAAATTCGGGAATCTTATTCAGAATCATCAAGTGGGCTTGCTTTGGAAATCTGTCAATTGTCATATTTTGGAGTTTATACCAATATTTAATGGATTTTTTAAAAAGTACTGTCAATACACAAAGGGTATCAACCGGTTTCACCATATATCATGGTATTCGGACTTTTGGGACTCACACCCAGTAAACGTTTACAAGCGAACAAATGTACATCTTCTATAGACTTACATTTCGTTAAGTCCCAAAGCTCAGCAGCATACAATAACATG
>CM065718.1:26619516-26622016 GCA_033310375.1 Conus canariensis
TCTCTTCACTAGAAAGCTTTATATACACAAGGAACTAAACTGCGAATCACTTTCTCTTTTTCTGATGGCAAGGGAGAGAGAGAGAGAGAGAGAGAGAGAGAGAGAGAGAGAGAGAGAGAGAGAGAGAGAGAGAGAGAGAGAGAGACAGAGAGAGAGAGAGAGAGAGAGAGAGAGAGAGAGAGAGAGAGGAATCAAGAACACCAACGTCCTTGGCATGGAATGAGATGACTGTCTGGCTATGTGATATATTTCAGTCATGTCATCGTGTTCTTCTGCTAAATCGTCTGTGTAGGTGTCTGATGTTTCCAGAACTTTTTTCTGCATACACAGACTGCATCGCTTTGCTTTCTGATTTTCAGCGATGTGCAGAGGCGGATCAAGCACTGGGGGATGGGGAGAGCACCTAGCTGAGGTCAGGGTGCACTAACCTAGCAGCAGATTGTGTAAAATCGGGTGCGGGAGTGGGTGGTGGGTGGGTGGAAGGATGGGTGGGGATTAGCATTGTGCTGATTATGTAAAAACTGGGGTAAGCGCGGGGGTCGGGGTGGGGGGGGGGGGGGGGTAAGGCACAGCATTTATAAGAGTGGGAGAGAGGATGAGGGACATGCAGATTCTATTTAGGAAAAAACAAAGAAAAAAAGAAAGAAAAAAAAAGAAAGAGCGGGAACAGGAAGGAGGGGACGGGAGTTCGGGGGTGGGGTGGGGTGGGGTGGGGTGGGTGGTGGATGGGTGGGTGCAGAAGAATCCTACTCTGGCCAGTATGGGGCAACAGAAGCCTCTCCTGCCAGATAACAAGTATCCATCCGCTACGGATCGTTATTTAACTATGTATGTATGTATGTTATGTATGTATGTATGTATGTATGTATGAATGTATGAATGCATGAATGTATGTATGTATGTATGTATGTATGTATGTATGTATGTATGTATGTGAGTGTATGTGTGTATGTGAGTGTATGTATGTATGTATGTATGTATGTATGCATCTTACTTTATTCTATTTTTTGTGAGGCAGGGGAAGGGGGGTATTCTGAAACTTAAGGAACCCCTACTGCCATGATCTGCCCCTGACGTGAATATCCTGTTGATAGGCATCATGGCAGTCTGATGTTCATGCAGCAGGAATCTTATGTTGATAGTCTGCCTGCCATCTGATGTTTTCTCAATATGTTCCATATTGTGATAATCTGCCTGACAATCTGATTTCCCAACAAAGTGCGTTCTATGTAGACAGTTTGCTTGGCTATTTAATGTCTCAGCTATGTGTATTCCAGAGCGATAGTATACCTAGCTGTCTGATATTTCGTGTGTATTATATGGCGATATTTGCTTGGCTACCGGATATTCCATACATAGTCTATGGCGATAGCTTGCCTCGCTTGGCAATGCGTCGTATGCAATACGTCGTATTGTATTCTATTGAGACAGTCTACCTGGCTATCTGTTATTCAATGTGCATGCTATGGTGTGACAATCTCATATTTCATTCGTGTTCTATGGTGAAAATGTGCCTGCCTTTCTGATATTCCAAACGTATTCTATGACTATAGTTTGCCTGGCTACGGAGATAGTTTACCTGGCTATCTAATCTCCATACATGTTCCATGGTGATAGTCTGCTTGGCTGCCTGGTATTCCAAACGTATTCTATCGCTATCGCCATAGTTTGCCTGGATATCTGGTATTCCAGCAACATGTGTTTTATGTAGAGCGTAGATAGACTTTCTGATGTTCCATCAGTGTACATTTATGTAGATAGTCAGCCTGGCTATCTGACATTTCAGCAATATTTTATTCTATTGTGATAGTCTGTCTTGTTTTTTTTATATTCCAGCCATATGTGTCATATGTCAATGCTCTGCCTAGTTATCTGATGTTTCAGAAATGTATGTTCTATGCAGACAAATTGATACTGTATATGATGTTCCGCAATATGTCTCCTGCGTTCATAGACTGCCTGTCTGGCAATCTGAGATTTCAGCAGTGTGTGTGTGTGTGTGTGTTGTGTGTGTGTGTGTGTGTGTGTGTGTGTGTGTGTGTGTGTGTTGTGATCTTTTCACTGACTCCAATCAAAACTCAGGATGGAGAGGTGGAACTTGTCCTGTCAGGCTGTCTTCAGCAGAATGAGGCTGTCAGCAGCAGTGTCAGACAGTGTCTGGCAGCCTGTGACAAGGCTTTCGCTTTGCTGACCTCACCGCCGGCACTGCCGTAGGGATCTTGTTACCAGAAATGGCAATACTAATCAGCTGCCTGCCTGTCTGTCTGCCTGTCCATTTTCTGTGTGTTTATCAGCCTTGTCTACTTTCTTCTCTACTGACTCTGGCTGAAATTCTGGACACGTACAACCAACGCAGACGACCAGAGCTGTCACCTTCGCCGGGCAGACGGAAGAAAGGAGCCGGTGGCACTGCCCACAGTCTGGTCCAGTGCCAGAGCGACAGGAAGCATGACCCCTTGTCTGAGAACGACAGCCGTGAAATGAAACCCATCTCTTCGCC
>CM065718.1:26627016-26629516 GCA_033310375.1 Conus canariensis
ATCAGAGAGAGAGGGAGAGAGAGAGAGAGAAGAGAGAGAGAGAGAGAGAGAGAGAGAGAGAGAGAATACGAATACGAATACGAATACGAATACGAAATTTAATGATTAGGCCTACAGCCCATATCATGGGAGTTGAGTTCAAAGTACAATATGACAACAATTATAGTGTAACATGTCGAACATTAATCATACTATAAGAACATGTTCACCAATGGGAAAGCAAAAGTACATGCTGGAATACCAGATGATTTGAAACTGGTTTGCAATTCTTTCAAATCAGGAAAAGCCGTCTCAATTACAATGATTTGATTATAAATGTTGCTGGATTATTTATTACGATACTGTTCTGGTTTGCCAAAAGCATTGATAATCTAAAACATGAGAGAGAGAGAGAGAGAGAGAGAGAAGAGAGAGAGAGACAGACAGAGACAGACAGACAGACAGGCAGACAGACAGGCAGACAAACAGACAGACTGACAGACCAACAGAGACAGTGACACACACGCACACACACCGCCGCGCGCGCCACACACACACACACACACACACACACACACACACACACACACACACACACACAGAGAAGAGACAGAGACAGAGAAGAGAGACAGAGAGACAGAGATTGAGAAACAGAGACAGAGGCAGATGGGGGATGGCTTTGGGGTGAGGTGAGACGTGGACAGAGAAACAGAAAGACATAGCGGGGAAAAAAAAACAACAGGAATGATCCAAGCAGACGATCGATGTGATGTAGCCGTGGGGAGGACGATCGTCTCTGGTGCCCGCTGTTGCTGCTGTGTGTATAGTCAATGACAAGCCGCACTCCGGGGCTTCGTTCAGTCAGCCTTACCTACCCCCTACTTTTAACTACGTGTGTTCTTCTACTGAGTGCGTTCAGATGCGTCATCTTTCCTCTACTTTTCGCTATATACGTATCGTTCAGTTAACTGTGTTCGGCTGATATTACCTTTTCCACTATTTTAGCTATGTGTGTCGTTCTGTTAAGTGAGTTCAGGCAGCATGCCTTTTTCTTGGGTTTTCTACTAAAAAAAAAAAAAGCCCTGCATGTATAGATCTGTTAAGTTCGTTCAGCGAGCGTTATCTCTCACCTATGTTTTTTTTTTCTTCAAATGTAGTCAAGTGTGTTGAGTCAGCAATATCTTTGTGTGCATTTCCCCCTACATAGGGTATGTGAAACATTGAAATTTCATTCCCTGGGATGTAAATACAGAGCGTTTTGATGAATCAAAGTTGTGCAGGGAAAATGAAGTGCATGGTGATATATCACGTTGTCTACTTTTGCAAGAAGTGTGTAATATTTGATATTAGCTAGACTGCATACCCGTCTAATGTACATCAGTTAGTGTTACGCTTCGTCAACAAATAAAGAAATTAAACAAAAGAAAACTTTTGCCGTTTTTACTCTATGCATGAATAAACAAAATCTCTCTTCCCCTCGACACTTCCTTCGCTCAGCCTTCCTATTCCCCAATCCCTTATCCCCATCCCCACTCTTTATTTGTATCGTTTCCCACATGTCCCCTCTTACCTGCTCTTTTGACTCATCCCAGACACCATACTTCGCGTATTACCGTCTCTCTCTCTCTCTCCCCTCCTTTGCTACTCTCTCTTCCTCCCGTGACCCCCCCCCCCCCACCCTTCTAGCACCCCCTTTTCCTCTTCACCATTCAACACCCCTCCCCCGGTCCTTCCCCTCCCTTCTACTGCTGTGTACGTTTCCCCTAATTCTTCACTATTGCTCGCAGTTCTGATCCACTTTGTACTATGTACTACTCCTAAAAGCATCACGTAGTCAGCCTTCTACAGAATCATATTAGTCTGTGAACTGAGTTGTGATCATCAATTCGCTGGACAGAGCTCCCCACAGAGGATGACAACTGTCAATTACGCCTCTTTTATCTCCTGTCGACCTGAAGAAGAAGTTAATGGCTCGAAAACGTTTGTATGATGTGCTGTGTTGTGTTGTGTTGTGTTGTGATGTGGTGTGTGTGTGTGTGTGTGTGTGTGTGTGTGTGTGTGTGTGTGTGTGTGTGTGTGTGTTGTCAGAGAGAGAGAGAGAGAGAGAGAGAGAGAGAGAGAGAGAGAGAGACTCAAGACTCGAAGGCTCAAAAAATGTATTCAGGTAAAGGCCTAGGCCCCTTACTGACGGGGGATGTTCGCACAACTAAGCAAGAGAAAAGCCAGTGACACAGACAAATCAAACAAGTAATAAACAAAATAAGATTCTTCATTGTATATACTGGAAGCTAGCATTCTATGAAGTCACGATTTTCAGCCTATTAAGCGCCAGATAAATATGCATTGCTAAATTTTTCATTGTAGTCTCATGCCTTGTCGACATAAGCAAAGTAAACCTGAAACTACATAGAACCCGGTGGTATTTCGGTTGTATAAATTTTTCTCTAAGATCACTCAGGGCAGGGAACAAAAATAAAATGTAATTCATCTTCTTTTCCAATATTGCATAGACGGCAGGTAA
>CM065718.1:26639516-26642016 GCA_033310375.1 Conus canariensis
TGACTGTCTCTTCACCAACAACCTGTCAAACATAAACGCCATGGACCGGTAATGTTAGCCGAGCCACATGTGTCCAGTTTGCCAATCACAGTGCTGAGGTGTTAATGAAGTTCTCCTTGTGTGCTCGACCGTAACGACCAGCCTGCCCCGATCAATGCTGAACTGAGCTAACCAACGGGAAAGGCAGCAGCAGTAACGACCCGCTATTCAAACAAGGTGAGGGCAATGTATTGAGCCGATGTATTGTGCACCTCGCTGTAAGGCATTGAAGCATGGACGATCTATGTCCAAGAGCGACATCTCAATATCCTCCAGTTGCGGTGAATAAGAAGATCGTTGACGTCATTTATCACTTTGTGTGCCAGGCAAAGACATCACCTTCAAAGCAAACATCCACAGTACGTCTGCACATCACGCTCAGAGATGACTTCACTAGCTTGGTCATGCTGACGAAAAGAAATAATCGAAGCGAACATTCACGAAGATGTGCTCTGTGGACAGTTGACATCAGACACCAGTCTCTGTACCAGACCAGTCTTACTCTCAAAAGAATGTGTTCAATCCAGACCCCGGCAATCCTCCAATGCTGGAAAAGTTACCACCGGACCGTTAGGGAGCTAGACAACAGAAAAAAACAAACAAAAAAAAAACAACCGAACAGCGAGGGCAGACCAGAGAAAAGAGACATGGGACTATATTGTCACTTCACAGAGTGTTGGTTCGTTCTGGTTTACCAGCACTAGCTGTCACAGCAGGGAATGTGGAACAACCTACTCAGAGACTTCACCACTGGCGACAGAAAGGGAGACAGAGAGAGAGGGAGAGAGAGAGAGAGAGAGAGAGAGAGAGAGAGAGAGCATGCGTGTTTGCGTGTGTGTGTGTGTGTGTGTGTGTGTGTGTGCGCGTGCGTGCGTGCGCGCGCTTGTGTGTGGAAGCTGTTTAATTTCCTCTGTAGATTGAGTGTAGTTTTGACGGATTTTGTCAGGCATGAACAATGAAATGAACCAAAGAGGCAACAACAAAAATGGTCTGACACACACAAACAGCCAGACATGCGTTACACAGGCACCGACACAGAATGGAACGTAGCCACCATTATTCACGAAGAGAGAAAGAACAAAAAAAGACAATCTCATTAGAGAAAAAAAATGTGATGGGAACTGGTCGTTAGCCGGATACCGTGGCCGATTGCGCAGAAGTTCCGTCATACAGAGATAAAGAAACATCTCTTTATATTCTCATGGTCCAATGCTGTCCAAATATTTCACCTCTCTCTCTCTTCTCTGTCTCCGTCCCTGTCTGTCTGTCTGTCTGTTGTCTGTCTGTCTCTCCCGTCTTTAAATCTCATTGTATAATTTAGCCTAGCAAGGACAGGTTGGAAGAATAGGCTATGCCTAAAATCTCAGTCCTTGATCGAATAAAAGTTTTCTGAGTTCTGAGTTCTGAGATCTCTCTCTCTCTCTCTCTCTCTGCTCTGCTTGTCTGTCTGGTTGTCTGTATCAGTCTGTGTGTCTGTGTGTGTATCTGTCTGTCTGTCTGTCTGTCTGTCTGTCTGTCTGTCTTCTGTCTGTCTCTATCTCAATCTCAATGTATATGCCTCTGACATACACACAACACATATACACACGCTACATACTATACTACACTAGACTGCATTATTACATTTCCTTCACTAAACCCAATACTCTGCCCCACATTCCAGTATACACACACACACACACACACACACACACACACACACACACCACACACACACACACACACACACGCACACACACGCATACACGCATACACATGCAAACACACGCAAAAACACACACACACACACACACACACACACACACACACACACACACACACACACACACACACACACACACACGCACACACACACACACACACAAACACTCACGCGGATGCGCGTGCTCACACACACACACACACACACACACACACACACACACACACACACACACACACACACACACAGAAACTCGCAGGTCCTAGCGTAATTCCGGGGGGATCCATGGCATTGTACGATTTTCTGTCGTCTTATATCGACCGCTGCTGTGCCTTTGTAAATGAACTGTTGCGAAATAGGACAGGAAGTTGGCACCACTGAAGCTGCTACTGCTGGCCTTAGTGTCTGTGGCGTTTCCCTGGTAGTCTCTGTACCTGGAACCTCTCTCTCAGAGAGAGAGAGAGAGAGAGAGAGAGAGAGAGAGAGAGAGAGAGAGAGACAGACAGACAGACAGACAGACAGACAGACAGACAGAGACAATCATTGAGAGACATTGAGACAGAGACAGAGACAGAGAAACAGAGAGCGACAATGACCATGACAATGCCAGTGACAATGATTCTTTATTTCTTAACGGCAAAGGTATTGGTTAGTTGGGACATTTTTTTTTTAATACTTGCCGTTACTATTCTACGAAGCTAGTACTTAATGATACAGCGTATGCATCAAGAGAGAGAGAGAGAGGAGAGAGAGAGAGAG
>CM065718.1:26649516-26652016 GCA_033310375.1 Conus canariensis
CCATAAGGGTTTTTCTTCCTTATGGAATATCTTAGAAAGTACTTAGCCGATCTTTCCGAACATTTGAAGTTATGTTCATTATGGGTCACGAATGATGCCCGATGTTTTATTTTACCGTTATATCAGTTACTAACGGCCATAACGGCCCATAACGGTTTTTCTTCTTTGTAGAATATCTCAGAAAGTACTTGGCCAATTTTTCTGAAAATTTGTAGGTATGTTCATTATGGGCCAGGGATGATGCCGATGTGTTATTTTAAATGTTATAACCGTTACTAACGGCTATAACGGCCCATAACGGTTTTCCTTCTTTATGGAATATCTTAAAAAGTACTCGGCCGATCTTTCTGAAAATTTGAAGGTTTCTTCATTATGGGTCATGGATGATGCCCAATGTTTTATTTTACCGTTATATCCGTTACTAACGGCTATAACGGCCCATAACTGTTTTTCATTTATATGGAACATCTCAGAAAGTACTTGGCCGACCTTCCTGAAAATTTGTAGGTATGTTCATTATTGGTCACGAATGATGCCGATGTTTAAGTTTACTGTTATAGCCGTTACTAACAGCCCATAATGGTTTTCTTCTTTATGGAAAATCTCAGAAAGTTCTTGACCGACCTTTCTGAAAATTTGTAAGTATCTTCATTATAGGTCACAGATGATGGCCGATGTTTACCAGAATAGCCATTACTAACGGTTACACCAGCCCAAGACGGTTTTTCCTCTTTATGGAATATCTCACGCGTATTCAGGATAAACTGGGAGTACGTTTAAATGCTTTGCATCTTGTTTCTCCTTATCAAATGTATCATTCCAACACAGCTGCTTTCACTTTCTTTTTGTGCTCCCTGTTCTTATAGAACAGGGGGTACTTTACAATGGGAACGAAGAAATGCTCTGTGTGTGTGTGTGTGTGTATGTGTGTGTGTGTGTGTGTGTTGTGTGTGTGTGTGTGTGCTGTCTCTGTCCGTCCGTGGTCAAAATGTGTTCCACTCGCTCTGAAAATGTGTATGTTCATTATCGGTCACGGATGATGCCCTGTTTTATGTTTCTGTTATAGCCGTTACTAACGGCTATAACGGTCCATAACGTATTCAAGATAAACTGGGAGTACTTTTATATGCTTTGCATCTTGTTTTGTTTTTATCTCGTGGCACAAATGTCTCCAGTGCTACACCTGTAAGAAGAAAAGGTCAAAGGTTTCTCCCTGCTCGTGGGGCTTCTTCAATCAGATGTTATCAAAGGTCAGTCACATGACATCAGGGAAATTTACACCAGAAATATGAACTGCATTTGTTTTGACATCTGGATCGACAGCTTTGCTTTTCAAGGTCGTTTGGGTGGGTCATCATTCTACGTGCAGTTCAAGCCTCTGGGTTTTCCTGGTGTTGTTATTTACAGAGGTCTGTGTCAATGTGCAAGCGCGCGTACTCGTACACGCATACGTGCACTGACGGTAACACACACACACACACACACACACACACACACACACACACACACACACACACACACACACGCACGCACACACGCACACACTCACCACACACACACACACACACACACACACACACACACACACACACGCACACACACACACACACGTCTCTCTCTCTCTCTCTCTCCTCTCTCTCTCCTTCCAATCTCTATCTTGCATGAATGTACGCGCGCGCGCGCGTGCACACATACACACACACATACACACACACAAACACATCCACACACACATGCACGTTCGCGCGCACGCACGCACGAACGCGCGCGCGCGCGCACACACGCACACACACACACACACACACACACACAAACAAGACAACACACACACACACACACAACACACACACACACAAAGACACACACACACAAAGACACACACACACAAAGACCCACACACACACACATACACACATACACGCACTCACACACGCACGCACATATGCGCATGTGCACACCCGCACGCAAGCACGCACACGCACACACACACACACACACACACACACACACACACACACACAAATACACACTCACGCGCGCTCGTGCGCGCGCGCGCTCTTGTGGGAAGTATAAAACCCGCGCTCACGCAAGAACGCCTGCTTATACATCGGGTGTGGTTGCATAAGAAGAAAAAAAACCCAGTGACAAATTGATTCAGGGAATCAAAGATGATTAATCCTGTCACCCTTTATAGAAAAGGGAGGATAAGCATTGGCATTCAGGCCACGTGCTTTGATTCCAGACTCTGTGTCAGTCCATCAGATGTAACAGTGTACGCTTTTCGGTGTACGTTATACGGGTACGCTAAATCTGATAGATCATGAGGCCATAAATAGGCATAGAAAGATAAATAGATAGAGGAATTCGTTCTAGAGGGAGAATAAGTAAATGTATACATGAATAAGTAACCAAAACAAGCACATAAATAAGTAAATAAATGAATAAATAAATAAACAAATAAATAAAATTGAGAGAGAGAGGAGAGAGAGAGAGAGAGAGA
>CM065718.1:26659516-26664516 GCA_033310375.1 Conus canariensis
TCCACCGTGTTTGTTACCCTCTATGAATACCGTAGGTAACTGTGCACCCACCATGCATTTAAATGGTAGAACTTTGCAAGAACTACGAATTAAAATCATGATGATGCTGACTATTTTTATTTTTATCATTATTATCCCAGCACCATCTTCTGTCCCAAAATGGACTGTTTCTTTAAATTGAAAACAAACAAAACAAAACGAAACAACAATCAAAGAAGATAGAACGTAAGCTTTCGTGTATGATATTGGTGTGAACTCACCCATACTTTCTGAGAAGTAACCCCATAAAAAAGAATGAGAGTCTACCCAGTCACAACCATACAGAAATGAGTATTCATTTTCCTATGCCCAGAAGTATGAGCGGTGCGCTTGCGCATCAGTCAGAAATGAATCATTCTAAAGTGTCCCGGGATCATGGATACAATTTATGGGTACATGCATTTGTTCATGAAACAAAAAAAATTAAAGAAAGTGGGCTTTTAACTGCAGTTCTTTTTTTACAAAAATAAATTTCACCGGACATTCTGAAGTTGCTCTTTAAATGCGGCGGGCAAAAAAATGTCATATGTTTGTTATTGCGCCACATTCTGTCTTATGACAAGGAGTGGTTACAATGCGTCCACTACTTTTATATTCCTTCTATCTTTATGACAGAGACAGACAGACGGACAGACAGACAGACAGACAGACAGACAGGCAGACAAACAGACAAGCAGTGCCAGGTTAGAATTCATCAAGGAGGTACCACTGCGTGCGGACTAGCCCATATACGCTTGACCGCATGCTCCAAGCTACGATACCAGAGTGCACATGACTTGTAGCTGATGGATGATTAGATGAACAACTAAGATGAAAGGATTTGAGACGAAGATTTCATGGCTACGACTTAGCAGTTGCCTGACCTGCGCATTAGCCCAACGTGCTGGTCGGAACTTGGGTACTTATCTAACATTGTCTGCGCCTCTAGAGTTGTTATTCGTGTTGTTTGCATGTAGATGTGTGTGTGTGTGTGTGTGTGTGTGTGTGTGTGTGTGTGTGTGTGTGTGTGTGTGTGTGCCCCGCGAATATGCCTGTATGTGTTTGTGTGTGGGGGGGGGGGGGGGGGGGGGGCGGTGCACGCATGGGAGGGTGAGCCCATGGGTTTGGGACATTGTACTCGTTTTGTGTGTGTGTGTGTGTGTGTGTGTGTGTGTGTGTGTGTGTGTGTGTGTGTGTGTGTGCGTGCGTGTGTGCGTGCATGTGTGTGTGTGTGTGTGTGTGTGTGTGTGTGTGTGTGTGATGATAATAGTACTACTAATAATACTAATACTAATGGTAATTATGATAATATTGATAATGACAATAATGATTATGATAATGGTGCTATCACTACTACTACTACTACTACTACTACTACTACTATCTACCTGATAATAATGATATAACAACAACAACAATAATAATAATGATGGTAATAAAAATATTTTTAATGATGAATGAGATAATCATGATAATAATAATAATGATGATGATAATGATGATGCTGCTGAGGAGGATGATGGTTATGATAATGATGATGATGATGATGATGATGATGATGATGATGATGATGATGATCATCATCATCATCATCATCATCATCATCATCTTCATCATCATCACCGCCGTCATCATCATCATCACCACCACCATCATCATCATCTTGATAGTACTTGCAAATACATCAACATCAACAGGAACAATAGCATTCGTCGTCGTCGTCGTCATCATCATCATCATCATCATCATCATAGACAAACCATCAGACTCCTGCCAGTGAGAACACAGCCCACTTGATGGACAGAAAAACGGGCATCGAACGCCAACAAAAGAAACACAGGCAGGCGAGTGACCATCTAATGTTGTAGGTAGACGCGGTATCCCTGTGCCCTTGTCTCCATCTCTCTCTGTCTGTGTCTTTTACGGCAGATAAACGTCAGGGAGGTGGTTAGGAGGCGGGAGAAAATGGGCGGTTCCAGAGATTTATGGGCTGGCTGGAACAGGGTCTGGTCACTTGATGGCAATGCTGGGGGTGTGGGCCTGTCTACTCTGGCACTACTCTGGCACTTTGGTATTGGATTATCACCAGCCAGCGTTCTCAACAGCCGATGAATAGGGATGTCGTGAGAGAGAGAGAGAGAGAGAGAGAGAGAGAGAGAGGGAGAGAGAGAGAGAGAGAGCTGCGTTAGCTTTGTACATTATCTTTTTTACACACACACACACAACACACAACACACACACACACACACACACACTACACCCCCACACACACACACACACACACTACACACACACACACACACCACACCCACACACCACACACCACAACACACACAACACTATACGACAGGACACACACACACACACACACCACACACACACACACACCATACCAACACACACACACACCCAACACACACACACAACACGCGCGCGCACACACACACACACACCCACACACACACACACACACACACACACACCACAACGCGACACTATACGATAGGACACACACACACACACACACACACACACACACACACACACCACACACACACACACACACACACAACGCGACACTATACGATAGGACACACACACACACACACACACACACACACACACACACACACACACACACACACACACACACACACACACGCACACACACACATCACAGCACGACACAACACTATACGACAGGACACACACACACACACACACACACACACACACACACACACACACACACACACACACACACACACACACACACGCATACACACTCGCACGCACGCACACATGCACGCGCGCACGCACGCACCTGAACAAGTACGCACGCACACACACACACACACACACACACACACACACACACACACACACACACACACACACACACACCACACACAATCATTACCGCCTGAACCCTTACGAACTGAAAGCCAGGCATGACAACGAAAGACGTGGTTTTTCTTCTTTACGTCGCCACACAGAAGGAGAAAAAGAACTTCATGTGAGAGAGAAGGGGAGGGCAGAGGAGGGGGATATGGTGGGCCTGATTAATTAGCAGGTCATACATAGGTCATTTGTGACGCCATCAAATGCATCGCGCCCATGCCATCAATCTCAGATATTGGCACTTCGTGTGTGTGAGTTCTCTTGCATTCAGCGATTTCTGGTGGAGTCCACACCCTTTCTGATTGAATCATGATGCGTTGGACATAAATCATCTGTAGCAGACCTCCGAGACTCTCTTAGCATGGCCGTAACGGAGTGAGTATGTTCTGGTTTTTGTTTGTTTGTGTGCTTGTTTGTTTGTTTGTTTGTCTGTCTGCTTTGTTTTGTTTGCTCTCTAATTCTCCATGCCTTTTTCTGTTCATGCTAGCTCTTCTATTCAGTTACACGCAAAAAACAAACAAACAACAACAAAAAAACCTGTTGCAGCCCAGTCCAGGCACCGCAATCCTTGGGGAAAAATCTGCATCAAATCACCGTGAAGCAAACCCAGGAGTGGAGACACTGCACTGCTGCTTAATCGCATCGGTGGAGTTCAGTGGGGCCTGTTCTGAACTAACATGCGCAGGACACCACATGTTTCAGCCCACCCTACTGACGACAAGAGTAATTTCGTTGTGAAGCCAGAATAATAGAGATGAATGAGAGACGCCGCCACGTCCACCCAAGCACAAAGCATTTGAACTTGTCATTACCAATAACTTGGAGACAGGTTTTCTATCATTTCATATCATATTGCTCTGGTGTTGTACTATGCTCTGTTGTAATGCTGGAACTGTTTGAGGGTGTATTGCAGTGGAAAGTCTTGCATCAGGTTGTCTGGCATTGTATTACATTGTTCCAGGTTGAGCTGAATAGCATTGCGTTGTCTTGTGTCACGTTATGTTATTTTGTTCTACATTGTGTCGCATCACATTGTGCTACATATGACCGCATTGTATTCTGTTGCATCACGTGAAACTAATGTTTAGTTCTTGCCTTTGCGTTGCATCACAATGTTTTGTGTTGTACGAGATATTGTTGAGTCTTACGTCTCATTTTGTGTTACACTGTATATCAGTACGTTGCAATACTTAACGCTCTTTCACATTTTATGGCATGACATTGCACTGCAACACACCACGTGGTGTTATGTCATATTGCATCGTGTTTGTTCTATGATTTTTGCGCTGTTTTGCATCATATTGTGATATAAAGGGTTGGACCGGATTTTATATCGCGTTGCATGACGTTGTGTCGTCGCTCTTCATAGTATTCCATGGCATAATGTTGCATCATGCTCTTCATAGTATTCCATGGCATAATGTTGCATCATGCTCTTCATAGTATTTCATGGCATAATGTTGCATCATGCTCTTCATAGTATTCCATGGCATAATGTTGCACCATGTTGCTATCTATTGAGTTGTATTGCGTTGCGTTACGTAACATTTCATTTTCTGTGGATTGCATTGCATTGCATTGCGTTGAATCACGTTATGCATTTTTTTAAAATTAAAATACGGTGTTTTATTACTTCACATTGTGTCACACCGTATTGCAGTGTATTCCTGTTAGGGTTCACTGTAATCCGTTTCATGGACTGCGACTCTGACCTCATCCCAGCTGAGGGCAGCGTAAAATTAGACACAGGTCAACGTCACTCATTCTGTCTGTTCCCATGGTCTTTGGTTCACTTCTGAATGCAGATTTCCTTTTAGTACCGCTGTCCCATGTACATTTTCTTCTGAACGCGGATTTCCGTCTAGTACCGCTGTTCCGTGTACACATTCTTCTGAACGCGGATGTCCTTTTAACATTGCTGACCCCTGTACACTTTTTTTTCTGAATGCAGTTTTCATTTTAATACCGTTGTTTCGTGTACACTCTCTTCTGAATGCGGGTTTTCCTTTTAACACCGCTGTGACATGTAAGCTTTCTTCTGAACGCAGATTTCTTTTTGATACTGCTGACCCATGTATATT
>CM065718.1:26677016-26679516 GCA_033310375.1 Conus canariensis
ACCGATGGTTCAGTTCTAGAAAATCACGAAGCTGGTGCTGCTTTCACTATTCCCCACTTAAAGGTCAAAAGAAGTTTTTATATTGGAAAGCACAGATCTATACTTACAGCTGAATTAACTGCTATTCTTATGGCTTTGCGTTATTTGCTTGATTTTCCGAAAACTGTGACTCAGATTCTTTTTTGTGTCGATTCAAAATCAGTGTTGTATGCCTTAAGCAATTCAAATTCTAGTGTGAGACAAGATTTGATTTTTGAGATTAATCATTTGGTGCATTTCCTTATGCTAAGAGGTAGTGAGTGATCTTACCTTTCTTTGGGTGCCTTCACACAGTGGAATACATTTCAATGAATCCGTAGATAAACTAGCTAAAAACTCTGCAGATTATACAAATGAAGCATATAATTTGAAAATCCCTTTATCTCTGAAAGAAGGGTATAGCCTACTGCAGAATGCTTGCTGGAAGCATTTTAGAAAGAAACAAGATGTTGGCCACTCATTACCTGCTGACCACCAAACGAGTTTTGAAGATGTTTTTATATCTAAGTATGGTCAACTGTCTAACTTAAGGCTTTTAACTTCCCTTGCCTATAGATTCAAACTTAATGCTTTTAAGACGAAATTCACTTCCAACATCACATGTGTTTGTGGTGGGAAAATTTCTAATGAACATATACTTTTCCACTGCAGAAAAATGAAAACATATCTGCCTACTTTTTCGGAAAAGTCCCTGAAGGAGGTTTTAATAAAACCCCTTTTGATTTGTGACATTGTTTTAGGACTTGTTCAGAGAACTATTTTTAGATTCCTTTAATAATTCTATTTTCACGTGTAAATGTTATTATCCTGTTACCTTTAGCGTTCATTTGATTTTTTAAAATGTTATTCTAGTTATGTTATAGGTTGCAATTTTTATTCATGTTAACATTTTTTTCTTCCGATTCTCATTCTGATCCTCCTTTTTCTCTTTTTCCGTTTTCCATTTATACTTCTTCATCTTTTTCTATCTCCCTGTTTCTCTATCTCTTTATCTCCTTCAGCTGCCTGTCTACCCACCCCTTCTCCCCTTCCCTTCCTCCTTTTCTACCTTGTTTATTTATTTATTTTTCGTTGTCTAAAATCACTTATGTGTATAGACATTAAATTGAAGAAACACACACACACACACACACACACACACACACACACACACACACACAACACACACACACACACACACACTCCTTTTTTCTTCTTTTGTTCATGGATATTTTCAGGTCATAAATGTAGGAATGAAGAAATGTTAGCGTGCATTTTTTTCTGTCCCGCTGCTAAATTGTTCAACAATTACTTGTCTGGTCAATCAGTGAGGGGTTGCATCTCTCAGGAGATCCAAACAAAGGCTGTTCTGTACAATTCTTAGCTACTGTCGCCGCTTACTTGACTAACAATGCTTGGGTTATCAAACAGTAGAGCTGACCACTCTAACTGTTGACAGCTTTTGACGTCCTCTTTGTATCTTTAAATGGATCCCCAAGCATAGGCTGAAAGAGTCCCCCCCCCCCCCCCCCCCCCCCCCCCTGAATTTTATACACTTTACTTAACGATTTTAGTTTTTCAGCATTTTTTTTTATCCTTATAGCGCTTTCTTCTCGTTTTAGTTTTCTACCTTTCGTCGGCTGCTTTGGGGTGCCATTGGATTCTGTCTTTGCTTGAATTAAATCAGGTGCGTGTGACTGCTAAGTGACAGTGAGGGCTTTCAAGCCGAAGAAATATCGGGCAGTCGTTGTTGTTGTTGTTGTCGTACTCTGGCTAAAAGACTCCAGGGATCATCCAAATAGCCGAAGTACTTGAACACTATGGTACAAATACATCAGTTGGCGATGAGAACATTACGTGTGTGACCGTTTTTGATTACCCCGCCACATGGGCAGCCACACTTCGACTTCGGGGGATTTTGGAGACTGATAATGTTATGCTAGGAGCTTGTCACAACTGAAGACAATCCCCGCATAACTATGCATACCAACATTTTGATGTAGCCTTGGTGTTCCAGCCTATGTCAATTGACCTGACACAGCCTTAAGCCAAGGCGGATCGGGCAGTCGAATCATATACTGCCGTCATAGAGTCTCGGCAATCCAGTGGTTAGAGCTGATGTAAAGTGAGTTTGCCCCCTCCATGGGGTCCGATTTCTACGGCCTGAAAACTCTGTCCAGTAAAATGGTGCCTAACTCTGTTCAGGGAAGCTGCAATGGCAGAAAGAGAATGGTTATCTCCTTCTATCCAATATCGTACCCTAGATAACGTAGATATCTGCTACTTCCCAAAATCACATCCGAGACAACGTAGATATCTGCCCCTCTGGCTGTCTCGGGTAATGGATTTTAAACTTAACCATAGAAGGTTAATCTCAAAGCGAGGTGTCTGAAGATGGAAAGTGAAGCACATTTGAACAACATTACGCCGAACATGAGAAGATAAGTTGTTGGTCGTTCTTCGTTTTCATTGTCCTAAATGT
>CM065718.1:26682016-26684516 GCA_033310375.1 Conus canariensis
ACGCTGAGAGAGGGATGGCTGTGGCCTGGCTACAAGAAGGCGTGGCGGTCCGAGAAGTTGGCAGACGACTTAGAGTAACACATTCTGTCATTCAAAGACTGAGAGACCGGTACAACAACTATGGGAGAGTTCAAGAAGCACGCAGACCTGGACGCCCCAGAGCGACCAACAGACGACAGGATCGCTTCATCACCCTGGCGGCACTACGCAATAGAACCGCCACCGCCAACGTGCTCAGGGGGCAGCTGAGAGCAGCCAGCAACGTCCTCGTCAGCGACCAGATGGTTCGCAACCGCCTGCGTGAGGCCAACATGCGGTCAAGGCGTCGAGCATTGCGACCTCCACTGACCAGAGCTCACTGTGCTGCTCATCTGGCTTGGGCTCAACGACACCTGGCCTGGACAAGGCAGCAGTGGTCCAGGGTGCTCTTTTCTGATGAATCCCGCTACACCCTGTCCTTCAACGACGGCAGGATTCGCGCCTGGAGGCGTGTTGGAGAGCGCTTCATTGACGCCACTGTTGCGGAGCACAACCGCTATGGTGGTGGGTCCCTGATGGTGTGGGATGGCTTCAGTCTTCATCACAGAACACCCCTGCACACTGTCCAAGGCTACCTGACCGGCGTAGCCTACAGGGACGACATTCTGGAGCCAATCGCTGTACCAGCTTTGCAGGCCATGGGACCAGGAGCCATACTACAGGACGATAACGCCAGGCCGCACAGAGCTCGGGTCGTACAGAACTTTCTCCAGCAGCAGCAAGTCACCAGGATGGACTGGCCTGCCCGCTCACCCGATCTGAACCCCATCGAACATCTTCGGGCCGTCGTATACGCAACAACCACCCTCCTGCACACAATCTCGACGTCCTGTTCAGGAATCTGGAGCAGGAGTGGCAGGCGATCCCCCAGAACACCCTCCAGACTTTGGTCAGATCCATGAGACAGCGCTGCCTTGACTGCATCAACGCCAATGGCGGTCACACACGATATTGACTCTTGACATTCTGACAGTCGGTTGTTCTGAATTTGCAAAATGGGTGTGTGTCCATGTCAATGAAATTTTCGCGATAATTGATTTGCACTTCTTGATGAAATTGTGTCCAATCGATGATCAAATGATTGAATTAAATGTTTGTTGGTTGATTTCAGCTGTCGGACTTATGAGTTATTATTGGGGAGTGATGAACTGTGTGGCCCTTAAATTCTTTTGAGTAGTATATTATGAAAGGAAGCGTAGAGTACAGCCCTGTCATGCAGTCTCAGACCGGAATGGAAATCCGTAGCATCATCTTCATTATCATCTTTCTCATCGATCAGCATAAAATTTATAAAAAAAAATGGTGAGAAATATTGGGCGCTCCAGGAAAAGAACAATGCCGACGATACACTCACTGATGGATCTGTTCAGATACCAACTGCAAAATAATATATTGGATTACCACACCTGGTCCTGTTATTTTTATTTATTTTTTTTTTTATTACTATGTCACACTCACTCATTCAGTCACTCTCACTCTCTCTCTCTCACCCGCCCGCCCGCCCCCCCGCTCGCACTTCAGTGACGTCTGATTCTGTCTTGGTTAAGTTGTCTTATCATTATTTATGTATTTGATATTATTTTTTTTATTTATTTACAAAATATATATTATTATTTACCTTATGAATAAATTAATGATGAAAAGCAATAAAACATGAAATAAAAAGAATTAGGTTATTTGATTTAAATAAATATCATGTTAGAGCCACAATCATGTATCCCGGAACTTATTCATGTACAGAGATTATATGGGTGTGGCTCTGACGTATTTGAAATAAAATTTCTTCACTTTTTTTATAATCTTCTGGATATTTAAGCCTTCTGTACTGACCAAGAAGACACAGAGAGCGAGAGACTCTGTCCCTGCCTCGTCAGCTCTGGGAAACAAGGTCCAGCGCTTTGATGACCTCGTCAGTTTCAGCGGACTGACTGGCTGGTTGGTGGACAGTGGGAATGACGTCGTTCCTGATGGCTCTGGCACCGGAATCGGTTCTCTCTCAGACGGAATGGTGGCCACTGGGTTTTATGTACCCTGGGTAAAGGTCGGGGGGCTGAGGAGAGGGAACGTGTGAGGGGTATATTCAGGACAGGGGTGTGTTCAGGACAGGGGTATGTTCAGGACAGGGGTGTGTTCAGGACAGGGGTGTGTTCAGGACAGGGGTGTGTTCAGGACAGGGTATGTTCAGGACAGGGGTGTGTTCAGGACAGGGGTGTGTTCAGAACAGGGGTATGTTCAGGACAGGGGTATGTTCAGGACAGGGGTATGTTCAGGACAGGGGTGTGTTCAGGACAGGGGTGTATTCAGGAGAGGGGTGTGTTCAGGACAGGGGTGTGTTCAGGACAGGGGTGTATTCAGGACAGGGGTGTGTTCAGGATTGGGTGGGATGGAGCTGGGTGATGGTGGAAGGTGGTGGGTGAGGACAGGGGTGTGTTCAGGACAGGGGTGTGTTCAGGACAGGGGT
>CM065718.1:26694516-26704516 GCA_033310375.1 Conus canariensis
CACCATCGTTGGCACTAACAGCAACATAGTACAAAAAAATCTCCAGAACCTGTCTGTGTGCTGGAGGGAGAGCGGTAGGGGGAGGAGGGTGGATGGGTGAGTTTGATGCTGTGTGTGTCTCTGTCTAACGCTACTGTGTCCACACATGCAGGAGCCAAATGGAAAACTTCCCAACACCCACGCAACCCAGTTCCCAGTGTCAACATTGTTCTGCCTTCGAATGTGCGATAGAGGGAAGAAGGAGAGCGTTTACCGTGGAAGGCCCCAGCAAATGACAGATGTTGCACTCTGTGAAGAGCCCATTGAGTGTGTGTTACATGCTTGTGGTTCCTGCCAGCGACAAGTGTCCAAACTTGTGTCCCAAAGAAAACCCCCTAATTGGGCAGCGACGTCTCCCGTTTGAAAGCCTGTCTCTTCAGGACTAATGTAAACAAGCTGTTGACAGAGAGAGAGAGAGAGAGAGAGAGAGAGAGAGAGAGAGAGAGAGAGAGAGTACATTCGAACAAAAAGTACAATGGAAGACCAAACATCTTGTAAAATAAAAGGCATTCAGCCTATTTGAGCCAATGAGAAGAATTTAAAACCACAACGATTTGAAAGAATGACAAGAATGCAGTAATCCTGAATATTTTATGCCATTTTTTTTCATGATTCCTTTCTGTTTATTTGTTTGTCAGCAGATCGAACTAATCAGGAGCTCAGGTGAAGTCACGGGGTTGCCATGACCTGGTTCAACGAGCACAGCATTGAGCCGTGACCTGTGGTTGGCGACACAGCTGAGCGAGACGTGACGGGCGATGCAGGATTAGTCATTCATGTCAGCTGGTACAGTCTGCCCCATGTCTCACACCCAGTCATCACGTCGCCGCCCTCTTCCACATCGCCTCCCAAGCCTGTCGTTGACGTCAGTGACATACGGTGCCGTCAATCAGCAGCAATTGACACCAGACCAGCACCCTAAATATCTTCATCGAAATGTCTGAGACTGCCGCTGTGTCTGCTGTTGTCTGTCTATCACCTGTCAGAGGAATGTGCAATCCTGGTTTTTTTGGAGGAAGCGTCTGATAGTTTAAGATCACAGGAAACAGCAGCCGATATCTATATTTATTAATACCAGAATGCGTTCGCGACATGCGAGTCGTTTTTTGGAGAATCTTGACGAAGAATGCATGTTCAAGAGCATGTTGAGAGCATTGCTGGTTGTATGACATTTTGTGAATTATAGGCACAGGTGTGGTACTTTGATAGATGCCAAAAATCCCAAACAAATAAAGAAAACAAATAAGCAAACAACTAACCAATCTAGCTATCAACCAAATTTCAGGCGCCTACCCCACTCGAGTGATTTTTTTTTTAACTTCAAGTAAAAAGCGCAGTGTCAGTACAATATATCAAAAGATGACTTAGTAAAAAAAAAAAAATCCCACATCAGATCTGCCTATGCATGTCGTCAAAGGCGTGTGTCTGTGTGTTGCAATGTAATCTATAGGGAGTGCATTTTGCCCGGTGAACTCAACGTTAACATGGTACCAGCCAAATCACATTCTTATCCTGGTGCTTGCCACAATATGAGGTGTCCGGAAACGCCATACTGATTCTGCCTGTGAAACGCCATCCTGATTTCGATTCCTTACGGACCTATATCTCTCCCCCCCCCCCCCCCCCCACACAACACCCATTCAGAGCTGCCGCATCCGCTGATGAGGAAATTGCGTGTGGCTGTTGTCAATGGCGTGTGCTTCCCGGTGGAAATGGTTCTTTGCTGGCTTCAATAGTCAAAAACGATCCCATAGGCCAGCAGAGTGAAAGCTTCCTGTCTGTGTAATACCTTTTCTTTTTTTTCTCTCTCTCTCTCTCTTTCACTCTCTGGCTATTGCCAGGACATGGATTTGACCACGTTATTATTATTCGGCAGGAAATCGCAGGTTTGGACCACTGAAGTTGGCTGTTGTGAACTCTTCTGTCGTGCACAGCGAATGATGTAATTTTCTGGCGTCAAGCATCATAAACGAGATAAAGGGAAATCAGGCCTAAACGTTGATAAGGGTCAAGGTCAGTCGGGTCGATGCCTTGAAACCTGATGCTTGTTTGGCGGGCCTCCAGCCAGACTGACGGCCAAGCCTAGAAGGTTTCTTTTGTTGTTGTTGTTCTGTCGCATTTCTGGGTGGATCTTTGCAGACGTGCGGTAACCTTTCACAATTTCACAATTTCGCCTGACTACCGGCGTCATCTGGTCTGATTTCAGAGCAGACTGTTTTTCCACCTGGCTATGACACGTGCTTCACGTTCTCAACACAAACGACCTTGATTTTGCAGAGCGCGTGATCGCTGGTTTAGATGACAGCTTCGTCAACAACAGCAACAACAACAACAACAACAACAACAACAACAACAACAAACAAACTCGTGAATGTGTGACGAGGTTTTTTCCCCTGACGCCTGTTGGGAATCAAAAGTAGTTATATAATCAGCTGAGAAAAAAAAACAACTAAAAACAACTGAAACTAAATCGGTCCATCCAAATTGGGTACTGTGGGACCGTTGGCATCTGTCGTTCCCATTTTGCCCTCCTCTTCTGGCTTTTTGGTTCCGGCAGGTCCACACAGATTCCACCAGCCATGACAGAAGCGGACGAGGACGGGGTGCGGGAGCAGGACTACCAGCCCATCTTCCACCAGCACCACGACCACAACCACCATCACACCCCCAGACCCCTGGGCGGGGCGGAGGCCTACCACCGCTTCCTGTGGCACAACAAGCACGTGATCTTCGAGCTGAAACTGTCGGTGATGGTGGTGGTGGGCGCCATCATCATCGTGGTGTGTGTGGTGTACATTGCCCTGCAGTGTCGGGCCAGGGTGCGGCCCGTGAGCTCCGGCAAGAACCGGCGAGACGATGAGAAGGAGCTCTTCGGTTCCTCTGACACCTTGGAGAACTTGATACCCCCAGTGGAGAACAGCATTCGCCTCAAAGTGCGGAGGGAACAGGAGTTCTTCGTATAGCACTCCGTGGCGGAACTGGCTGTTTGTTTGTTTGTTTGTCTGTCTGTCTGTTTTGGTTTGTCACTGTGTGTCCTGTCTGTCCGTTTGTCCTTCTCCTCTCTGTCTCCATTGGCGTTTATTATCGATTTTGATTTGATTCCTTTCTACACTCCTTTCTCATCTTCTTATCTTCTTCTCCCACCTCTCAATCCTTCACCTCCTCCTCCTCCTTCTCCTCTTCCTCCTCCTTCTCCTCCTCCTCCTCCTTCTCCTCCTCCTCCTCCTTCTTCTTCTTCTTCTTCTTCTTCTTCTTCTTCTTCTTCTTCTGTCTCTCTTATTTAATATTGACTCCAATTACCAGTTTCTTTTACTTCTTTTCTGACGAAAATTGATGAATGCAACCTTTCTCCCCGTGTTTTGTACTACGCAATCATCCTAGTAAACGCATGCTTTGTGGCGGTGAACGGAAGCGATTTTACGCACAATGACACCACATTGTCAGGCATCCATCACTCCCCCCACCCCCACCCCCACCCCCATCCCTACTTTCCCCCTGTCCCCTCTTGCTCCTTCGTCTTCTATTTTCATCTGTTCTCTGAGTCATCTTGATGGAGTGACATTTTCCCCACGCGTAATTGATTATTTATTTCAGAGAATGAGGTTTCAGTCCATGACAAGCGAATGACAGATGCTTTTTATATATATATATATAAGGAATAATTATATCCTCCACGTGATCAATATGGCAATGCTGGGTCTTTTGTTGCTGTTGTTGTTGTTGTTTTGTTAGAAACAATATCAACCAAGATGACGATAGCGCCACCGATACCTAATTAACACAAGCGACAGGAGCAACGAAGGGCGAAAGCACAAAACCAACAAGAAGAATGAAGATGTTTTATGGATTCATAGTCACAAGAATCCGATTGTATCAAAGAAAGGTCGGGGTGTAATTGAGCCGGTTTATTCAGTCAGTGAAAGAAAAATAAATAAATAAATAAACAAAACGTATTGTGACAATGGCTTGGGATTCTGTCGCTCTCGTCAGCAAGATAGTTTACCCATAGCGTACATTGCGTTGTGATGTGTGGCAGTTCGCGGTCTTGTATGGCGTTGGCTGTTGTTGTTTGGTAACAGATTGTCTTCGTCTTGTGTTGTATTTGTACTGCATTTCACTGGTTGTTGTTGTTGTTGTTGTTGTTGTTATTGTTGTTGTTGTTTTCGTCATCGTCGTTGTCGTCGTAGTGTTATTATTTTTGTTGTTGTCGTTGTCGTTGTCATTGTCGTCGTCATCGTCGTTGTGTTGTTGTTGTTGTTGTTTCCATGATATTTCACACAACAATAGATGCTTTCTTCATCAATGTTTCTTATTACTACTAGACTTCCGTCATCGATGTTTTTCACGTGATAAAGTGCATTTGCAGGCAGGATTCCAAGTGACCTCACTGAAAGACTAGATCTTTGATTATGTCTTAAGTCTGATAGAGAAAAAAAAACCGGTTTATTCAGGATTCGAACCGGGAATCTGAAGGCCATTGATGTAGCCGTGATATGGAGCCACACTGAGCACAAAAATAGATGAAACGGGAAGGAGCTGGACTGGAACATATAAGCCACAAAGTACTATGCCACCAGAATGATTACACAGAAAGGAAGCGTGGACTGAAATATATGAGTGACAAAGTGCTATTTCATCAGAATTATTATACTATTTCATCAGAATTATTACACGGAAAAGAAGCGTGGACTGAAATGTATAAGTCACATCGTACTACATCACTAGAATTATTATGTGGAAAAGAAAAGTAGACTGAAATATAGAAGTCACAAAGTACTACAGTATCAGAATTATTATACTAGTTCACCAGAATTATTATACTAGTTCACCAGAATTATTATACTAGTTCACCAGAATTATTATACGGAAAAGAAGCGTGGGCTGAAATGTGTAAATCACAAAGTACTACAGCATCAGAATTATTACACGGAAAAGAAGAGTGTGGACTGAAATATATCAGTAACAAAGCTATTTCATCACAATTATTGTACGGAAAAGAATCGTAATTCATCTCTCAAGCACATCTCTGGGTGTCTCGTATCATGTAAACATTTATATATGATAATGGGTTAAGTCTGGCGGTGCGCTAACTCTAATATTTAAAATTTGAAATATATGAGTCACAAAGTACTACGCCATCAGATTTATTTTGCTGAAAAGAAGCGTAGACTGAAATATATAAGTCACAAAGTACTACATTACCAGAATTACTGTACGGAAAAGAAGCATAATTCATCTCTCAAGCACATCTCTGGGTGCCTTGTATAATGTAAACAGTTATGTCTGATAATGGGTTAAATTTGTCACGGTTCTGAAATCATTACCTACGCCGCGGAGATAACGTTGGTGTGTCTATCAGGAAGATAACGCACAAGCTACAGAACCGATTTCACAACACCAGGTGAAAGGATCTAATGTGTCCCAGAGACGAATCCTGCAGATGTTGGTGTGGATAACCGTGGCGCAGATAGGGTTTAGGTGGCAGATCCTGGATTCTAGTAACAGATGATCTTAACAGCTATAAGAAACATTTTGACTTCACTTATCATCATCATCATCATCATCATCATCATCATCATCATCATCATCATCATCATCATCATCATCAACGTCATCACCATCATCAACATCATCATCATCATCGTCATTATCATCATCACCATCATCACCATCATCATCATCATCATCATCATCATCAACATCATCATCATCATCGTCATTATCATCATCGCCAACATCATCATCATCATCATCATCATCATCATCATCATCATCATCATCATCATCATCATCGTGATCACCATCATCATCAGTATCAACGGTCGATTCAGATCTTGGGTTTCGCTTTGTACGTGTGCAGGTCAGTGTGACGTTTACGTACCAAGTAAGGCACGTTTCTCGAAACTGCGTCATGATTCCAGGGTGTCGCTAAAGACCAGCCTTTTACAAACTGTTTTCAGAAAGTTCCGTGAATTTTGATAGGCTGAGTTACGTCACAAGTCTCGAACATTCGAGATTAGTGATTAGTGATTGAATGTCTTGCCCCATGTTTTGTGAGCTTTCGATTGGGTGACTTGTAAAAAAACTGAGAGGATCTGATGATGAGCAATGAGAGAGAAACAACTGAAACTGAGTGTAAAACAAATGTCGAGAAGGACCCGGTTTTGTAGTGGGGCTGTTGCCATAGTCAGAGAGCAGCAAATGTGTGAACCATGTGCTGTAACTAGAGGCTCTGATCTGTGTCTCTCTCAGGATCAGTTCAACGACAGACCAGAACCAACTCTTACCAACAAATTGCGTCAGTCAGCGCTAAGTCCACTGAAGAGTTTAGGAACAAGGTTTTTAGTCTTCTTAGTCGCAACAACAGAATTAAACAAAGTTTCATTATCTCTGAGGAAATAAGGAGTGTCTGTGGCATGTTCTTTTTTTTTTTTTTTATAAGGATGACTCTTGATGTGAAATGGCTATGAAGGTGATCATGGCAACAGACCACCCCCACCCCCATCAACCCACGAAACCACAGAAACCAAATTCAACCTTTTTTTTTCCTTTTTACTTGCAGTAAAGGCTGTTTTGTTGTTGTTGTTATTGTTGTTGTTGTTGTTCAAAATAGCTAGTTACGATCAACATTTGCAAACCGCAGACGTCAGGTAATGATAAACAAGTTCATTATGAAGGTAAGGAACTGAAAAATGGAATAATGGCAATAATATACAGTACGTCAACTACTGCTTGACTCTGTTCTTCTATGTGCTTGTTGGCCTCAACAGACGCTCACTGCAGCGTCCCAGATAGAATCTTCTGTTCTCTCCAGGGAGCCATACAGACGTACATCAAGTGTGAGCATGCCTCTCAAAGCCTCATGCTGTGGGCAGCTTTGGGGCGATGTGGTTTGCTGCCATTGGTCTCTAACCACAGGGTCATTGGACTGACTGTCCAGCACCACGCTTCGTGTGCAGGGGATGTTGTAAGTGACTGCGTCCAGGCCTAGGGAAAATCTCTCGCCAGCGGATGCTTGTTGTTAGCTGATCTGAACTGGAGACGGTGCAGCTGTCATTTGTTCAGTCTGCTGAGCTCTTCTTGCATGTTTTGATTTCTTTGCAAGACACCGGGTCGCCACTGTCCTCCTCTCCGGATCATGATGTGGGCAATGTACGTGGGTCGCCACTGTCCTCTCCGGATCATGATGTGGGCAATGTACGTGGGTCGCCACTGTCCTCCTCTCCGGATCATGATGTGGGCAATGTACGTGGGTCGCCACTGTCCTCCTCTCCGGATCATGATGTGGGCAATGTACGTGGGTCGCCACTGTCCTCCTCTCCGGATCATGATGTGGGCAATGTACGTGGGTCGCCACTGTCCTCCTCTCCGGATCATGATGTGGGCAATGTACGTGGGTCGCCACTCTCCTTCTCTCTGGATCATGATGTGGGCAATGTACGTGCGCAATCCTTGTCACCAGTCCCGCAGTGTGCTGGAATCCTCTGAAGAACCGCTCCCTGCAGTGAGAGCGGTGGAGAGAGGTTGGATGGTTTCTCTGAGAGAAGGTAGGGCATCAGAGAAGACAACGACTCAACGTGTTGGTCTGGTTAAGTTTTGGGAGGGTTTTTATAGAGGGCTTCGGTCTCTGTCTGAAAGTTGATGTGTTTGTATGGTTTCTGAGAGCAGGTGAGGCATCAGAGAAGGCAACGACTCAACCTGCAGCTCAGGCCGAATTTGAGGAGGTTTTTTTTTATAGAGGGTTTCAGTCTCTGTCTTAAAGTTGACGTTTTTGGATGGCTTCTGAGAAAAGAGGGGACATCAGGAAAGACAACGACTCAACCCGTTCGTTTCTCAAGCCAAATGTTGGGAGAGCTTCAGGAGTGGCTACTGTCTCTGTCTTAAAAGTTGGAATGCTTGTCTGTTGGAACAGCAAGTTCTTTATCACTGTGTGTACCAGATGAAGATTCTGGCACCATCATTGTGTTTGAGTTGGGATTAGCTGCTGAACCCTTTGTGACGTTTGTCCATTTTTTGGGGGGGTTACTGGCAGCAAGTGTGGTTCCATGGCATACTCCTTTCGTCGTCGTGTGTCTTACTGAATCCCTCTGCTGTCGACTCCAGGAATACTGGTGATGATGTATGGGAACTGGTGCCATTGATGAGGGGGCACTAACAGTCATTGTCACGGGTTTTGTTTGGTCTTCCATCGTGACAGCTTGTGGACTGTCAAGTCATCGTGACCGGTAAACAAAGTTGCCTCTTTTCAGCCTACTGTTGGTGGATCTGCTTATTCTGCTATTCAATTAAACCTTTAAAAAAAAATTCGAACAATATGAGCTCACAGGTGCGCGGAAAAAGGACAGTGCACAAGTCAATACACCAACAGCATTTCTTTAGTTCACCTCGTCTTGGTCCTCAACCCGATGCTTGAGTGCTAGCTTCTTTGCAAAAATTTGATTTAAGTCAGCGCTGTGACACAGTACGTCACTGTAATATACGTTTAACTTATTCAAAACCGACAGATCTGAGGTTTAGGCCTATGTCACATCGCAGTCACAAAACAGTCATATATGCTGAAAGGTGTCATTAACACAGTGTTTGATGATAGGCCTGCTCTTACTAGAGAGAGAGAGAGAGAGAGAGAGAGAGAGAGAGAGAGAGAGAGAGAGAGAGAGAGAGAGAGAGATTTATTTTCGCTGTTTCGAGCACAACCTTTCTTAAAGTCTTGCTCTAGATTGTTGCCAGATGGTTCGTTTAATTGGGCTCGTCAGCTAATAATTCTGGTTGACAGGTGAGCTAATGTGCAGTGCTAATGGTAGACATATTAGCATGTTGGTTGACATATGAACAGAGTAGCTGACTGACATATTAACATGCCGATGACACATGAACAGCGCTGCTGAGTGACATATGAGCATGCGATTGACATATGAACAGCGCTGCTGAGTGACATATGAGCATGCTGATTGACATATTAACAGCGCCGCTGATTGCTACGTACCCTCATCCCTCATCTGCTTCACCTGAAAACAGCGACAGTCGAAAACTGGAATGCATGGCTGGCTCAGCTGGCAACAGCGTTTAGTGGACAGTCAGAAGTTGGAGTTCCAGTCACGCTATCGCTCGACATGAAAATGGCCATTTTGGCTGCCCCCCTTTGTCTGCCATGTCACGTCAGCTGGGCGCGGACTTTAAATCAGAACTAACTAATCAAAATGGACAGTTCCAAGAGAACTAAATAACCAAAATGGACAGTTCCATTTCAAACTTTTGATGTAGTGCCAACTTCCATTCTGCTCAGGGATTGGCACCAAAGATTGCGAGGCTAGAAGCAGAGGGTCGAAACAAACAGGACCGAAATACAGGCCGTTAGAGTTCTTCACTAGGGATTGATTTGGGGCACCAGTCGCTGGATCTCACCGTCAACTGATTTTGCGACAACTCTCGTTGGATTTCGGCGTGGACTGAATTGGGACATCTTATGTTGAATCTCACCGACGAGAGGTTTTGGACATCCAGACCCAAAAAGTTCTAAATCAAAGCATAGTGTATCAGGTTTCACAGTAAAGCAGTCAGCGTAAAGAATGAACACACGAAAGATCACAGCAGAAAAGTCACGACTGAGTGAGATGTTTGGGCGCCATGTTGAAGACATCATGAAACCGGAATAAAGCGTCATCAAACAAAGATATTCGAATGATACTCGTCCTATTCCCACACAACCTCCCCCCACCTCTTTTCCAACCCGAGATGTGACACGAGTAACTTAGGGGATATGTGCAGAGTGAGTCCAGAAATGAAACGAGTTAGACCGTCATTATAAAAAAAAAGCAGGCAGCTCCATGAAAATAGCATGCCTGAGAGTCTCAGTGTTACAGTGTGGAGGATGTTTAGACCGTTGCATGTTCCGATCCTGCTAGCACACATGAAAGACATTTTTTTGCTGGACATCTTAACGTTTTGCCATCTGGTTATGTTC
>CM065718.1:26709516-26714516 GCA_033310375.1 Conus canariensis
TGAATGAAAATTGAAGACGATATTAAGATCAGGAAAATCTTTCACACAGAAATTTCCTTGGATTTGCATCTAAACCGTAATTTTTTGGTTATATTGAAATATCACAAAGGAAAAATATATTGCGTTTTCATAGCTGGTGTTTGACGATTTTGTTTTTCAAAAGAATAATGGAATATGTGTATGAGAGAGAGAGAGAGAGACAGAGAGAGAGAGAGAGAGAGAGAGAGAGAGAGAGAGAGAGAGAAGAGAATTGTTTAGAGAATGAGAGGTTAGTGAGTGTGTGCTATTCCCTCTCAGCTCGAGGGAAATAGTTTGTTGGTATCAGACATGTATCTCTGAGCACAGCAAACGACCCTGACCACCATAGCAGCCAACTCCTCCACTGAAGGCATCAGACAGAATCACCAACAGAGAGATGATTCACAACAGTCTGACATCAGATGTACAGACACCTTCCCATCCATCATGGGTCGCCCAGCCCGTCTCGGGTTAGAGCCTCACTGATCACAGGGAACTAGTGTACAGCTTTATGCTGGACACATCTCCCAGTTCCAGTGATCCGCTGTCTGATAATCGCTCTCGGAGGAACTGAGAAGGAGTCGCTGTTTGTCTGGATCCAAACCAACCCCCTGGATAGTGGTGTCTGTGATCGATAGAACTGCCTTGATGGCCATAGTCTGGCTCCTGAGCCAACCCGTAGATTGTAGCATGTGTGAAGGAAGGACTTGTGATATCTATCAAGCCTGAAGTTCTGGACAACTCGTGTGTTGTAGGAAAGTGGTCCTTTGTCTCTCTCCAGGACTATTCTGATTGCATGTCCTTTGTCTCTCTCCAGGACTATTCTGATTGCACTGTCCTGACACAGAAACGGGATTTCAGGCGTAGTGTGAAATGAAATGAAAGGTATTGTTTTCCGACGGGGTTAAGGTGTAGTACAAACAGCTAGTTCCCTCTTACTCGCATATCTCTCTGTTCTGTCTGTCTGTCTGTCTGGCTGGCTGGCTGGCTGACTGGCTGGCTGTCTGTTTCTTCCTTTTATTTATTCTTACCTTGTTTCTTAGATTTTGTGGAAACAAAGACAGCAGAAATGGTCCAACGCGGCAGTCCCGGTTGCAAAGCATTATTTCTGCATTTTGAATTTTGCTTCGCTTTGTTTCAGTAACTTTGTGTGTGTGTGTGTGTGTGTGTGTGTGTGGTGTGTGTGTGTGTGTGTGTGTGTGTGTGTGTGTGTGTGTGTGTGTGTGTTGTTGTTGTTGTTGTTGTTGTTGTTGTTGTTGTTCATTCTGAGAAGGAAGGAATATCTACGGCTGTCTTTTCAGACCATTTTACTTTGCGAATAATAAACAACCTTGACAACATTCCCTGCACTCTCGTCTAACGTAAACACCACAGTGGACTAAGCCCAGACACAATTCATAGGATTCCAACGTTAGATGCAAATATGTCTCCCCATTAACCACAGTGTAAACCAGCGAGTATTGGAAGAGGAACCTCACTTATCACTGGCACTATCTTTGAGCTCTTTTTTTCTTTTTCTTGGCACTACTCACAACTGTATTGATTTGCCATCCAACAATTGCTTTCCGAGGAACTGAGAAGAAAATTGCTGTTTGTCTGGCTCCAAATCAAACCTGTGGAGACTGATGTCTTCGATGGATAGATTATCTTCACGGCAATAGTGTGACTCCCAATCAGTCTCCTAGACTGTGGTGTATATATTGTAGAATTGTCTAAGGGGCCTGTCAGGTCTGGAGTTCTGGAAAACTTCTGCGTCTGGGGACTGTGGTCTTTTGTATCCTTGAATCTGTGTGAATGCTGGTTGTTTCGACGTGACTATCCCGACGGAGAGCCGTGACTGTTAAGCATCGTGTGAGATGGAAGGAACTGACTTTTGAGGGGGGTGAGGTGAAGCACACACTGTTGGTTTCACCACTCACCCCACCCTGAGAGAGAGAGAGAGAGAGAGAGAGAGAGAGAGAGAGAGAGAGAGAGAGAGAGAGAGAGAGAGTCAAACTGAAACTCAGACTCAAGCTCAAATACTTTAATTGCAAAGGCCACCGACCTATCTGCAATGAGGTCAAGAACAAAAGTAGAACACAAACGCCCTCGGCGCATATACTGAAAATTATCAAAGAAAATACTTGCATAACAAAATGTTCTTCCTGAAATTACTCTGGCATTAATGTGTTAACTGACAGCAGTTCTTCTCTTCGTTTTAGTGCTTTAAGAATGAACATAGCTACAGAGCGACTTACAATTCACTTTTTATTTTTTGCAGTAGAAGAAGCAATGACACTTGAACATTTCTAGTATGAGGCGAACTGTATTTATCTCTTAAATCTTGATAGGGTGGACAAATAGTGAAGAAATATATTTCGTTCTCGATTTGATTACAGAATGGACAGTTATTGGAGTTTAGTGTATATATTTGATGGATATTCAAATCACTAATATCAAGTCGAAATCTCATAAATACTTTGCGAAATTTAGGATTGTAATATCAGTTAAATATTTCTCAGGCTGCCATAATGATTTGAAGGAACGGTATGTTGAATATCTGTCAGTATTAAGTATTTAACTATTCCAGTTTTGTATATAACAATCAATCATGCGTTGTTTAAGTTCACATTAAAACAGTTTCTTGTAATCCACTCCACCATTTAACCAAACAAAAGAAAAGCATCCAAACAATGTTTTATCGAAGATACCCAGTTTGTTTGTACATAACGATTTCTTGTACATTGAGAGAGAGAGAGAGAGAGAGAGAAGAGAGAGAGAGAGAGAGAGAGAGAGAGCGTCCGTCCGTCCGTGCATTCGTGCGTGCGTACGTACGTGCGTGCGTGCATGTGTGCGTACGCGCGCGCGCGCGCGCGCGCGCGCGCGCGTGTGTGTGTGTGTGTGTGTGTGTATGTTAGTTGGCGTGAGAGTTTGCGCACATCCGCTGTGTTTGATCGACACTATAGATATCTCTGTTCTTCGTTCTAGGCTAGAATGTGTTTTAGGCATACGCTCAGACGCACAGCAGTGATTTTAGTCCTACTTGGGAGAGAGAGAGAGAGAGAGAGAGAGAGAGAGAGAGAGAGAGAGAGGGTGCGTGCGTTGTGCGTGCTTGCATGCGCGCGCGCGCGCATGTGTGTGTGTGTGTGTGTGTGTGTGTGTGTGTGTGTGTGTGTGTGTGTGTGTGTGTGTGTGAAGGTCTCTGGGTCTGTGTGTTAGTGGGCTGAGTGTTTACATACATCTGCCGTGTTTGATCGACACTATCGATCACTCTGTTCTCCGTTCTAGGCTTGAACGCGTTTTAGGTATACGCTCAGACGCACAGCAGTGATTTCAGTCCTACTTGGGTGATCGTGCGCAGTATGTCTCTATTGGCTTTTGTACTTCTTCTCGAACTCTCCTCTATTTGGTGTTCCGCTAGGGCTCAGTTATGGTACCTGCATTGTTCGTTGTGTTCACCGCACCACTCTTTAACATCATCAAGCAACACACAGTAGTCCATACTTTAATAATTTCAGCAAATGAACGTCATCAGGCATCAACACACTCATGCAAGCATTTCAACTGACATCAATACATGGACGACACAGAACACGTTGAAACGAAATGATGATGAAACCGATGCTCTTATTAGAAAAGTAGTTACAGACTCAGAATCAAAAACTTACTTGGAGAATATTTCGACAGGGTCGCCCTGTCTTCTTCAGCTCACTGTTGCTGTTGTGGCAGCGAGGCCTGGTGGGACGACTGTTGTGTGGGGTGAACGGTTGCCGGAATCTGATTGTAGATGGGGAGAAGTTCAAAACCTTGATCTCTGTTCAGGCTGGGGCGTCTGGTCTTGATTTCGATGGCTTCTTTAACTTTTCTTTTTGTGAGGAAGGGCTCTGTAGATAAGATCTTGGTTTCTTGGGGGCTGAAACTGTGGCCTGTGTCTTGTAGATGTTCATGTATGGCAGAAGTAGATCGGTTTTGGTGTTCCTGTAGACGGGTGGTGAGTGGTCTTGCTGTCTCGCCAATGTAGGTATGGGTACAGTCTTGACAACGTACCTGGTACACTGCTCTTATGTTATCTGCCTCTGTTACTCAGTCAGATGCTCTGCCCTCTTCTATCGCAGTTGGCTGTTAGCAACATATCCTTCGTTAGCTGTGCAAGAAACCGTGCTACATCTCCATGGACCCTTCCTCTTCTATGAAACAACAGCTGCCAAAATGTCTGCCAGATCGACTACCGTAAACTTAGAGGTTAAGTTCAATAGACCTGTCCTCTCTGAAAACGCCATCGAAACCTTTGCCACTTTCTGCATTCTTTCAAGGCTAGATAATGGTGACTCTGTTTGCACGTGTGATCCTGTTGCTACTCTTCTTCATCTACAGCTGAAAGTACAAAATTCTGCTGCCCCGCCTGATCTTCAAGCCTCATCATTTGTCTGCCTTGTGGTCCTTTATTGATGGAACTCAACTGGCTCCCTGTTTTGGGCAAGAGCCGATCACAAGCCAACGTGTATCCGTTACGATATTGTCACTGGTTCCTGCTTTTCTCTCTGAGCTAGATGTCTTGTTCATACCACCCACTCTGTCTCTCATTCTTCTTGTGACTCACGACTTTTGCAAAAAGCGCTTCAAACAAATGTATCTTGGTTTCCATTTCTTCTGGGTCTATTGTCCCCGGCTCTTGAGCTTTCTTCCATTCATGGAAGACGTTTCTCTTTTCTTGAATATTTCATAACGAACTTAAAGATGATCGTTTTAAAAAGTGCTTTCAGATCCAGAATCTTCCAGATGTTTTGGAGAGTATTCATGTGACCATTTGTATAATTAGGTATACTCTCTCTCTCTTTCTCTCTCTCTCTCTCTCTCTCTCCTCTCTCTCTCCGCGCGCGCGCGCGCGCGCGCGCGCGCGTGTGTGTGTGTGTGTGAGCGCGCGCGCGTGCTTGCGTGCGTGCATGCGTGTGTGTATGTGAGTGTGCGCACGCGTACATTCGCGCGCGTGCGCGCGCATGTTT
>CM065718.1:26727016-26734516 GCA_033310375.1 Conus canariensis
TTAATCCTAACCATCAGGATGATGAAATCAGTCAACCGTAATGCAAAGCTATCTTTTTAATCTAGCAGTATTAGTGCGAAAACCTGGCAAAATTAATGTTGTCATTGTTAGTGTTTGACAATGTTGTCATTTAAAAGATCAGCCAGTGTTATCTTTGAAATCAATGTCAACCCTAAAAATAACTTTGTATGAATCTGTATTAAATCCACTGTCTAGAATATAAAACCTATTACAGTCGATGTGAATACGTAAATTAACCGTTTACTAGGTTTGGGCGAAGATCAGGTTTAAAATAATACAGTCGATGTTAATACATAAATCAACCATTTGCAAGGTTTGGGCAAAAATCAAACATAGGTTTGATTTAATTTTTTTTTTTTCGTTTCATCAGCGATGAGTTGGGGTGCTTGAATAAAAGCACCCGCGTGCACAGCCAGCCAAGCAACACCATCCCAGTCTATCAGAGGGGAAAAACATTGGGAGAGACCCACGTAATGCGTCTTTTGCATGCAGACGGTGCAGCCAAGCAACACCATCCCAGTCTCTCAGAGGGGAAAAACATTGGGAGAGACCCACGTAATGCGTCTTTTGCATGCAGACGGTGCCCTGTGGTGCTAAACGTCCAAGATCTGTCCCTGGTCACAGTATGTCTGGAATAAATGTGATTCTTTGTCTGTTTCTGTGTGTGTCTGTTCACCAGTCTCTGTGTTACTGTCTATGCATCATTTTGTCCCATTCTCTCTCAAACCGACTAAAAAGATTTGCATGAACCAAATTGCATGTGCACACAAAAGCATACCCACATACACTTGTTTGATTGTTTGTTTGTTTTTCATCCTTTCGTACTGGGATAACAGAGAGAAGAGAGAGAGAGAGAGAGAGAGAGAGAGAGAGAGAGAGAGAGAGAGAGAGAGAGAGAGAGAGAGAGAGCAAATTGGACTTACATTTACTTCTTTCAATTGTTTCAGGTTTGGAGAAAAAAAACACATGAACAAAACAGAACAGCAACAGCACAAACAATTCTCTTGTTTGTTTGATGTATACACACATAACCCCCAAAGTGAATTATTCCTCTAGAATGGATTTTTAACAGGGAACAATCTACAGACCTTTCCTGCGTGTTTGCTTTACACATCCGCCCACGCACTTTGGAAATCGTCTCCAAACCCGTTTCAGTCTCTCTGTTCTAGCTTTTCCTCCTCCCCCCCCCCCCCCTGCTCCCCCACATTCCCCTTTCCAGTCCTTCTCCCTAACCTTCCTCCTCTTCCTCCTTTCGTACTTTGCTTCGTGTCCTTCTGTTTCCTGTTACCTCGTCTGTTTTCTGTTTCCTGTTACCTCGTCTGTTTTCTGTTTCCTGTTACCTCGTCTGTTTTCTGTTTCCTGTTACTTCGCCTGTTTTCTGTTTCCTGTTACCTCGTCAGTTTTCTGTTTCCTGTGACCTCGTCAGTTTTCTGTTTCCTGTGACCTCGTCTGTTTTCTGTTTCCTGTGACTCGTCAGTTTTCTGTTTCCTGTGACCTCGTCTGTTTTCTGTTTCCTGTGACATCATCTGTTTTCTGTTTCCTGTTACCTTGTCTGTTTTATACGTCCTGTTACATTGCCTGTTTTCTGTTTCCTGTGACCTCGTCAGTTTTCTGTTTCCTGTGACCTGTCTGTTTTCTGTTTCCTGTGACATCATCTGTTTTCTGTTTCCTGTTACTTGTCTGTTTTATACGTCCTGTTACATTGCTGTTTTCTGTTTCTGTGACTCGTCAGTTTCTGTTTCCTGTGACATCATCTGTTTTCTGTTTCCTGTGACCTCGTCTGTTTTCTGTTTCCTGTGACATCATCTGTTTCTGTTTCTGTTACCTTGTCTGTTTTATACGTCTGTTACATTGCTGTTTCTGTTTCCTGATACCTTGTCTGTTTCTTTATCCTGCAAGAGCGTCACCGTCATGTTGACACTGTAACACACTTGATAGACAGCCTTTGACACTCCACTTCCCTCAACCACTGCCTCCCATATTCGCCCCAATCCCTCCTACTCTGCTCCTCACCCCCCCCCCCCACGCTCTCCTTCTGGATCTCACTCACCTCCACCCCCCCCCCTCAAAAAAAAAAAGTATTCATGAGAGAGCACCCTAATTGCTGAAGACAAGCACGGTAGACTGCACACACATGAGGCTGCCTCCTTCTGCTGTTGCCATGACTTGTCCAAGGCACCCTACGGTCCAAAGAAAATCTTTGGTGTTGGGGAAAAAAAAAAACAAAGAGAAAAAAAAACTTTATGATGTTCATTGCATAGTATGATGGTAAGCCTGGGTATTTTGGGGGGAAAAAAAGAAAAAAAAAAGGGGGGGGGGGGGGGGGAACATCACGATGTTCATAGTATAGTATGATGGGTAAAGTCGTAGGAATTGGAGCACGCTTACTGGACGAAACCTTCTGTGAAATAGGTCTGTTCTTTGATACACGTGCCTAGAGAAATAACATACAGGTATTTCTTCCAAAAGTTCTATCACTATGACCGGGTCGTACTCTTCTTTTTATTGATATTACAGACAATTAAAGTAATCATAAGAAAAAGAAGTTCACGATTTTGTTGTTGTTGTTGTTGTTGTTGTTGTTGTTATTGATGATACTTCGGATACAAGATATCGGTTCCTATTATAACAAACTCGCCTTCTCGAGAAGAAAGAAAAAAATCGTCTCCCTTTAGAATAGGGTAATATTTGTTCCTAGCACTCCCAGAAATAATATACTACTGCCTGTTACCGGAGCATTATTATGTTATTGGACGCCAATGAACGGAAACGGCAATTGACTCAGTCTCCGCGAAACGTCAATGACAAATGTTCATTTCACTTACAGCCATTCTGAATTGAATGCTTACTAAGACGGTATTATTGACTGACCGACTGACTGACTTAAACTGGGACAACACACAGAGAGAGAGAGAGAGAGAGAGAGAGAGAGAGAGAGAGAGAGAGAGAGAGAGAGAGAAGAGAGAGAGAGAGAGAGCAGCATCACAAAAACAGAGAGACAGACAGGATGGAAATAGCAACAGTTGAGCATCACTGTCACCATAGCTCCAGACAGTATTGACATTCTTCTTAATTCCCCATTGAATGATATAGCACATGCAATGCACACACTCATGCATGCATCCACATGCACGCGCGCGAGCACACACACACACACACACACACACACACACACACACAACACAACACACACACACACACACACACACACACACATACACGAACGCACGCACACACACACGGACGCACGCATTCACGCACGCACGCAAACACACACACACACACACACCGCACACGCACGCACGCACGCACGCACTCACTCACGCACGCACACACACACACAACACACACACACACACCACACACACGCACGCACACGCACACACACACACACACACACACACACACACACACACACACACACACACACACACATCATTAACTGACAGACAGACACAGTGCGAGCAGAAGATGTTGTCTCATTGTCATGAGAGTGGTATGCAATAGACCATCTTACAATGCCAAGGAAGGTTAACTTATGAAACAATGCACATGTACACCAGCCTTAAACCCCCATGAAATACCATAGCTGATTCAGTAGTTATAGTTCTTGTATCTATGTTGATGAAATTAGAATCCTCCAATGAAATGTGCCATTACAGCAAGGAGGATTAGTAGAATTAAGCAAGGCCAAGACAGAACGAAACACGTGGAAAGGGAAGATTCGACGGGGCAGAAATAGCAGACGAGGTATGGCGGGGAAGAGGGATTTGAGTGGAATTTAAGCGATGGGAAAAGATTAGAAAGCAAAAGAAAAGAAAAAGCCGATTAGACTATGTAAAAGATGACCAGCCAGTTTTGAAGTAAATCCTTCAGAACTTTTTTTTTCAAACTGATCTACCATCCCCAAATGGCAACTTATCTTCAATGACATCTACGTGATGAGAATGTGTTATTTGCTCATTATGAAGTAAAAAGGTTCTAGTGTCAATTTTGCATTACAAACAAAATCAGTTTCTTCACACAGTTTTGCATCAGGAAAATTCAAATTTCACCTGAACGTTAAACTTTTCATAAATCTACAAGGACCTATTAATCTGATCGAAAGGATTTATTTACATCAGGATAGACAAGGCTGACAATGTGTCTTTTTCTACAATAACGCTAATTTCTTTCACGATAGCATACAAGGTAGTTTAACAACGTTTAGACATTTCTTTCTTCAGCATGTATATCATAAAGAATCCCACATATCAAAAGAATCCAACAAAACCCCCAAAGTTTGCTCTTTCGATTTAAATGCAATGGGTCAAATTTCGGATCTCAACACTGATGCTAGGTACATGAAGTACTAATGAACTATTTTATCATCAGAAAAGGGGGACACATTAAGACAGAACAGCCGCAACCAGATCTCAGTGCGTTGCATTATCCGTGTAAAAACATCACCCGGACCGTTTACTGTATGAGGAAGAAGGGATGGAGGGAGCAGGGCAGTCAGGTAGGCAAGGGAGGGGTGGATGGGAGAAAGGAAGGAATGAAGAGGGACGTAATTGGTAGAGAGGGGGGGGGGGGATATCGCTCTCCTGGGCAGGGTGAGAGAGAGACAGGGGTCTGTGATTTCCTGGCGGGGTGGGGTCTGCTGCCACCAGACTATCATGCCATGTGTGGGCCTGTTTGTCCCTGCAGGGTCAGGGTACATGAGGGATTCCCCATGTGGGCTGAACGTGCTGAACGTGCTGAAATGTATGGGTAGTATTGATCAACCCCACACACAGACACGCAGTTTGATCCCTGGATGGTTCACACAGACGTCCCACGTCCTCCTGTAACCCACACACTGACAATGCGTTTTTTCCCCCTAGGCACTTCTCAACACGTCTCTCCCAGTAATAATACTGATCACTTTTTCATTTTTCTTTCTTTCTTTCTTTCTTTTTTCTCTCTCTCTCTCTCTCTCCCCGGGGAGGTCAGATTTCCAAACAAGACCGTGTGATGTGAAGAAGAAAGAGACACGCGCTTCTAATAATGATAAAAAAACGGCGAGTAGGCGATATCAATTCCTGTTTGGCACTGTTTCTCAGTGAACTCCCAGTCTGGAAGCGGAATGCTCTGAGAAAAAGAATATCCTGCATGTCTGGGCCACTCCCGTCTCAGGTGTCGCCGCCATTGCCAGCAGCAGCACCACCACTGCCATCACCATCAGCGGCGGAATTGTCTGTCTGTCGTTAGGCACAAAAATAATCAGACCTTTAAGGGAGCAAGCCTCACTCATTTGGCGCCTGCTTTTGGAAGCCGCTCTTTGCTGAAAGAAGACAACGACGACGATCAAGACGTGGAATTAAGATGGCGAGGAGGAGGAGGAGGAGGAGGAGGAGGTGGAGCACACTTGAAAGCACGATTCCTCGTAAGCCCACGGTTGGTGACGGTTTTTTTTTTTTTTTTTTTTTTTTAAATCCACAAGGAGACGGAGATTGTTCGGCAGGACAACTTTCATTTGAAATCAGAAGCGAACGAAAAGTTGAAATGAGTCAATATCAATGTTCTTTTATCTCTTAAATCAGACAATGTTGGCTCTATCATCAACCAAAGTATGTATATCTATCTATCTATCTATCTATCTATCTTTCTGTCTGTCTATTTATCTATCTATCTATCTTGTCAGATTTGGCCATATGTACATATATATATATATATAGAGAGAGAGAGAGAGAGAGAGAGAGAGAGAGATGAGTGTGTGTGTGTGTGTGTGCACACAGAGAGAGAGAGAGAGAGAGAGAGAGAGTGCAATTTGAAATAAAAACAGAGTTAAAAAGCGAGAGGTAGCATCGGCAAAACAACAACAACAACAACAACAAGAACAACAACAACAACAACAAACCCGACGAAAAAAACAAAACAAAACACAATACAGATGGAAATTAAAAAAAAGAATCAAAGTGAATGTTACGCTCGAGCAAGATTAATGCTGAAATCAGTTAAAATCGGAAATGAAATGAGGCAGGGAACAGTAAACGATAAACAGTAAACAAGTTGGGTATTTTTTGCTCCCATAAGAAAACCTAACACAGAGTAACTTTTATTCAAGACTGGCACAGCCTTTTAAACTTGAATAAAGTCAGACAAATACATAGACGAACAATCTAATAGTGGGGGAAAAACAAGCGCAGGCCAACAACTGAACTATCTTTATAGTAATGACTTGGCAAAGATTTGGACTTAAGGAGAGGGGCGGAATTTGAAGATGGAGAAACTGGGAACATGAAATTAAGAAAATATGTTACAGATATGAAAACTCTTCACTAGCTGCACAAGGGAACCATCGCAATCCCTTTTGAAGGCAGATATATTTGTATTGCCTGCTCCGAGGCCTTTCGTCCGCTGGGTCGGACTCATCAGGGAGACACGGCTGGTTGTGTCTGCGCTCCTGGCGTCAAATAGAGACACACCACAGTCCATAATACTGTGGTGTTCTCACCACCAAGAGTGCAAAAAAGAATCCAATAGCACCCCAAAGCAGCCAGCGAAGAGTAGTAAATGAAACCAAACGAAAGTGTGGGGAGGAAAAAAGTTGCTGAAAAACTAAAGACATTATGCAAACAGTATAAAATATAGGGGACAATCTTTGAGCCTACGCTTGAGGATCCACCCAAAGATGCAAGGGAGATCAAAAGACAAACACACAGACGGACAGAAACAAATACAAATAACCTCAATTTGATCAAAACAAAATCGGAAATGAAATGAGGCAGGGAACAGTAAACGATAAACAGTAAACAAGTCATTACTATAAAGATAGTTCAGTTGTTGGCCTGCGCTTGTTTTTCCCCCACTATTAGATTGTTCGTCTATGTATTTGTCTGACTTTATTCAAGTTTAAAAGGCTGTGCCAGTCTTGAATAAAAGTTACTCTGTGTTAGGTTTTCTTATGGGAGCAAAAAATACCCAACTTGTTTACTGAAATCAGTTAACTGATCAGAAGTTATTTATTTATGTGTGAATAGGGAGCGCAAAACAAACGAAACAAAGCCAAACAAACAAACCAACAAAGCAAAAAATCCTTTACCTCATGGGGATTTGTGTGGGCAGCTCAGAGGAGGACGGTATATGATTGGGGGGGGGGGGGGGGGGGCTTGAGGGAAGTGGTCTCAGAGGAGGACGGTGTATGATGGGGGTGGGGGGGGAAGGTTGTGGGAAGTGGTCTCAGAGGAGGACGGTGTATGATGGGGGTGGGGGGGGGGAGGTTGTGGGAAGTGGTCTCAGAGGAGGACGGTGTATGATGGGGGTGGGGGGGGAGGTTGTGGGAAGTGGTCTCAGAGGAGGACGGTGTATGATGGGGGTGGGGGGGGAGGTTGTGGGAAGTGGTCTCAGAGGAGGACGGTGTATGATGGGGGTGGGGGGGGGGAGGTTGTGGGAAGTGGTCTCAGAGGAGGACGGTGTATGATGGGGGTGGGGGGGGAGGTTGTGGGAAGTGGTCTC
>CM065718.1:26747016-26752016 GCA_033310375.1 Conus canariensis
ATCCATAATATATTTCGGCAGGTTACAACCAGCCAAGAACTGATTCTGAAATGAACTTTAAACGACCTGTTTTCAAGGGAGATTAACACAACCTGCTGGCTGTTACTCGACTGAGGTGTATTATGACGTCTGCTGAACTTGAAATCGTTTTGAATTGGCTGTGAAGTCGAATGTAGCAATCTTTGTGCGAAAGTTAATTTCATATCTTTGTTCAAAACGTAATTTGTTTATTTCCACTCTAATGGGAACTCGCATATGCTCTGGCCATTTTGAATTGGCTGTGAAGTCGATTTCAGCCATCTCTTTGTCCGAAATATAATTTCATCTCTTTGGTCAAAACGTAATTCGCTTATTTCTACTGCAAGGTGAACTTGAATATTTTCTGACTTACCGAATGAAAATCTTCACGTAATTATGAATCGGTAAAAGAAATGTACGTCAAACAGCTACAAACTGGCTTAAGTCACTAATGAGTTGACACAACCTGATCTCCATTACGGGAGAGGTCTCACATGGTTTCTTCCCTTTGCGCAAAAATATTCCGGCATGGTTGTGAAGTCGATTTTCTTTGTCCGACATACAATTTGATCTTTAAAAAAAAAAAAAAAAAACCGTAACTGGCTTATTTCCATTGTAATGTGAACTTGAATATTTTCTGACTTACTGAATGAAAGTCTTTACATATGAATCGGTAAAAGAAATGTACGTCAACCAACTACAAACTGGTTGAAGTCACTAATGATTTGACACAAGCTGATATCCGTTACAGGATAGGTTTCATATGGTTTCTTCCCTTTGCGAAAACAATATTTCGACCGTTTTGAACTGGCTGTGAACTCGGTTTTAACAGTCTCTTTGTCCGACATACAATTCTATCGCTTTGTTAAAAAAAAACAAACAACGTAATTGGCTTATTTCCACTGTAATGTGAACTTGAATGTTTTCTACATTACCGAATGAACGTCGTTCACATACGAATCGGAAGAGAAATGTACGTCAACCAACTACAAACTTATTTCAGTCACAATGAATTGACACACGCTGATCTCCGTTACAGGAGAGGTTTCATATGGTCACTGTCCTTCGCGCAAACCCAGACAGTTTGCAAAACATGTTAAACGATGTTGTTGTTGTTGTCGTCGTCGTTGTCGTTGTTGGTGGCGGTGTTTTTAACGAATTTAGTTTCGGCAATGCTCGCAAACCAAAAGATCGGTCAGCATGTTAGACGATCTCTCTCTCTCTCTCTCTCTCTCTCTCTCTCTCTCTCTAACACAGCGAATTCAGTTTCGGCAATGTTCGCAACCCAAAAGATCGGTCAGCATGATAAGACTCTCTCTCTCTCTCTCTCTCTCTCTCTCTCTCTCTCTCTCTCTAACAAAGCGAATTCAGTTTCGGCAACGTTCCCAAACCAAAAGATTGGTCAGCATGTTAGACGATCATTTTTTTTTTATTGTGTGTGTAAACACAGCGAATTTAGTTTGGGCAATGTCGCAAACCAAAAGGATCGGTCAGCATGTTAGACAATCATTTTTCTTTCTTTTGTTTTTGTTGTTGTATTCACAGCGAATTTAGTTTCGGCCATGTTCGCAAACCAAAGGATTGGTCAATTTGGAACAAAAGACAAGATCACCGCGATCGTGACCTAGCTGAACTAGTTTAGCTGTCTGAATGTTCATTCCATAGAGAGCGGTAGTCAGAACGCGGTCTGCTCCAGCACTGGAGCCACAGCCCTGTGCCTACCCCAGGGAACTGAAAGGGGGTCAGCTAGGAGTCACAGCCTTGAGTTCACCCCTGGGAACTGAAAGGGGGTCAGCTAGGAGCCACAGCCCTCAGTTCACCCCAGGGAACTGAAAGGGGGTCAGCTAGGAGCCACAGCCCTGTGCACACCCCAGGGAACTGAAAGGGGGTCAGCTAGGAGCCACAGCCCTCAGTTCACCCCAGGGAACTGAAAGGGGGTCAGCTAGGAGCCACAGCCCTGTGCACACCCCAGGGAACTGAACGGGGGTCAGCTAGGAGTCACAGCCCTCAGTTCACCCTAGGGAACTGAAAGGGGGTCAGCTAGGAGCCACAGCCCTGTGCACACCCCAGGGAACTGAAAGGGGGTCAGTTAGGAGCCACAGCCCTCAGTTCACCCCAGGGAACTGAAAGGGGGTTAGCTAGGAGCCACAGCCCTGTGCACACCCCAGGGAACTGAAAGGGGGTCAGCAAGGTGCCACAGCCTTGAGTTCACCCCAGGGAACTGAAAGGGGGTCAGCAAGGTGCCACAGCCTTGAGTTCACCCCAGGGAACTGAAAGAGGGTTAGCTAGGAGCTACAGCCCTGTGCACACCCCAGAGAACTGAAAGGGGGTCAGCTAGGAGCCACAGCCCTGACTTCACCCCAGGGAACTGAAAGGGGGTTAGCTAGGAGCCACAGCCCTTAGTTCACCCCCAGGGAACTGAAAGGGGGTCAGCTAGGAGTCACAGCCCTCAGTTCACCCTAGGGAACTGAAAAGGGGTCAGCTAGGAGCCACAGCCCTGAGTTCACCTCAGGGAACTGAAAGGGGGTCAGTTAGGAGCCACAGCCCTCAGTTCACCCCAGGGAACTGAAAGGGGTTAGCTAGGAGCCACAGCCCTGTGCCCACCCCAGGGAACTGAAAGGGGGTCAGCAAGGTGCCACAGCCTTGAGTTCACCCCAGGGAACTGAAAGGGGGTCAGCTAGGAGCCACAGCCCTTAGTTCACCCCAGGGAACTGAGAGGGGGTCAGCTAGGTGCCACAGCCCTCAGTTCACCCCAGGGAACTGAAAGGGGGTCAGCTAGGAGCCACAGCCCTCAGTTCACCCCAGGGAACTGAAAGGGGGTCAGCAAGGTGCCACAGCCTTGAGTTCACCCCAGGGAACTGAAAGCGGGTCAGCTAGGTGAGGCAGTGACATCCATTGCTGTGTACAGGACAGGGACAATGTGTGTGAAGGTTGTGGTTGGTGATGTTTTGTTGTTCGGGATGCTGACAGTTGAGGCACAGGTGAAGAATGCAATTTTTTTTCTTTCCTTTTTTGTTTTGTTTGTTTTGATTTGTTTTGGTTTGTTTTTGATAGAGCGATACTTTGTTGTTTGTGATACTGACTGTTAAGGAATAGGTAGAGAATGTAATTTTTTTTTCTTCTTCTTTTTGATAGATCTATTTTGTTGTTTGTGATACTGACTGTTGAGGAATAGGTAGAGAACATGAATTTGTCTTCTTCTTTTTGATAGATGTACTTTGTTGTCTGTGATATTGATTGTTGAGGAATATGTAGAGAATGCAAGTTTTTCACTGACTGTTGAGGAATAGGTTGAGAATGTAATTTTTTCTTCTTCTTTTTGATAGATGTATTTTGTTGTCTGTGATATCGACTGTTGAGGAATAGGAAGAGAATATAATTTGTTTATTCTTCTTCTTTTTGATGGATGTATTTTGTTGTTTGTGATATTGACTCTTGAGGAATAGGTGGAGGAGGCAATGTTTGTTTGTTTGTTTTGATAGAGCGATACTTTGTTGTTTGTGATATTGACTGCTGAGGAATAGGTGGAGAATGCAATATTTTTTTTTAAAAAGAGTATACTGATGCTAACAATAGACTCTGCGCTATTGATAAGAGAGAGAGAGAGAGAGAGAGAGAGAGAGAGAGAGAGAGAGAGAGAGAAGAGAGAGAGAGAGAGAAGAGAAAGAGAAGAGAGAGAAAGAGAAAGAGAGAGAGAGAGAGAGAGAGAGAGAGAGAGAGAAACGTTGCTGACAACCCAGCTGACCGCGAAGGACCATAGCAGGGCTGTCACCACGTTGAAATCGGTCAACTCTCAAGTCCTGGGATAGTGATGTTGTTTCAATACATGATTGAATAAAAAGGCGAATGAGTAAGAGTGTTGTTTCACAAAACTTGGCAGACGAAATCCAGAAGAGCATTGTAGTAAACAGTCAGCACCATGATACATTTGGAAAAGAATTGGAATTGCCGACAGAAAGTAGCGCGGGGTACACTCTGACAGGTTGTCTCACTTGACCTTGCCCCATGCTTCTTCCAAGGTGCTACACTGACAGATCCGAATTGAACGTGAGTGGTTGTTGATATGTCTTTTTGAAACCTGACAGGAATGTGGTGTGAAACCTGGAGAGGACAAATGAGTAAATGAATGAATGAATGAAAACATGAATGAATGAATGAATGAATGAATGAATGAATACATGGATGGATGAATGAATGAATGAATGAATGAATGAATGAATGAATGAATGAATGAATGAATGAATGAACTAAAGTGTGCGAGTACTTGTGTAAACGCTTTCGCGCGCGCTGTGTGTGTGTGTGTGTGTGTGTGTGTGTGTGTGTGTGTGTGTGTGTGTGTGTGTGTGTGTGTGTGTGTGTGTGTGTGTGTGTGTGTGTGTGTGTGTGTGTGTGTGCGTGGGGTGTGTGTGTGTGTGTGTGTGTGTGTGTGTGTGTGTGTGTGTGTGTGTGTGTGTGTGTGTGTGTGTGTGTGTGTGTGTGTGTGTGTGTGTGTGTGTGTGTGTGGTGCGGTGTGTGTGTGTGGTGTGTGTTGTGTGTGTGTGTGTGTGTGTGTGCGTGGGTGTGTGTGTGGTTGTGTGTGTGTGTGTGTGTGTGTGGTGCGTGGGTGTGTGTGTGTGTGTGTGTGTGTGTGTGTGTGTGTGTGTGTGTGTGTGTGCGGCGTGCGGGGTGTGTGTGTGTGTGTGTGTGTGTGTGTGTGTGTGTGTGTGTGTGTGTGTGTGTGTGTGTGTGTGTGTGAGGCCCAACATGGCCTTGATAGTTAGCTGAGTTTTAAATAATGTAAATTTCAATTTTATATTTGTGTGCGTGTGTTTGTGGGAGAGAGAGAGAGAGAGGAGAGAGAGAGAGAGAGAGAGAGAAGAGAGAGAGAGAGAGAGAGAGAGAGAGAGAGAAATCTAACATGGCCAGCATATCATCATTTTATATAATCCCATAAAGTTACCCATGCAAATAGAAAACTTTTATTTTCTTCAGAAGTCCCGGGC
>CM065718.1:26754516-26757016 GCA_033310375.1 Conus canariensis
TTATCCTTCGTTCTGTCGCCTTGATCCTCCCTACACTGAATCAGGTACCCTTTTCCCGCTGAGTGAAGAGAGACGATTTTCAAGCCGTGGAAATTCGATTCCCCGTATAGTTGGAACTCACGACTGTCGGTTCCGGGGCTGAGTGATCTCACCATTTGACCGCGTTCACCCTCAAGAATGGATGAGATTGCGGGAGCTTACCACAATGAGAGAGAGAGAGAGAGAGAGAGAGAGAGAGAGAGAGAGAGAGAGAGAGAGAGAGAGAGAGAGGCTTACAGGAGGTTTAGCAATGTTGAGAAAGGATGAGGTTAGGGGAGATTACAGCAATGGTTAAAAGGAAAAAAAAGAAAACGAAGGACGGGGGATTACGTTGTGCGAAGTTACGACAATGGTTAAAAGAAAAAGAAAAAAAGAAAAAGGAAGCGAAATGAGGCTAGGAGGGAGGGTCACAGGAATGCTTGAGAGAAAAGGAATGAGATTAGGTGATGCTGCAGCAATGATTTGAACCAAAAAAAAATGGACGAGGCTTGAGCAATGGAAAACAAAATAGCCGAGGGTTAATCAAAAGCTAAAAAAAAAAAAAAAAAAAAAACCAAAAAACTCCACCCCCACCCGGCCCCCACCTCACCCCTCAAAAAGAAAAAGAAAAAAAAAGCAGAGAGAGTGAGAGAGACAGAGGCAGAGACAGAGACAGACAGAGAGACAGACAGATAGATAGCCAGACAGCCAGCCAGACAGACAGACAGACAGGCAGACAGAGACAGAGACTGAGAGAGATGGTGCTTTATGAATGATACAGTGTGATTTGCAACACCTTTCCATACATGTACTTTCGTCCCAATTTTTGTCTTCCCTTAAAATGCTCTCTCTAAGCTCTTGGATTCACAAAACAGTCTCTTTTCTGGAGCTGCAAAGTACTTTCTCCAGAACAATGCCATCGCTGAAGTGCGCTATGAACGCACTATTTGATTGAACTGCCTTGTGTTCTACAACGTGTTTTTTGAGTAGCTTCATTCAGTGAACTACGTTCCTGACCGTCTTGCTAAAATGCAAAGCGTCATGCTAAATTATAAACCGTCATGCTAAAACGTAAACCGTCATGCTAAAATGTAAACCGTCATGCTGAAATGTAAACAAAATCGTTCTATTAATGCTCAGAATCACCACACACACACACACACATACACACACACACACAACACACACACACACACACACACACACACACACACACACACACACAACACACACACACACACACACACAACACAACACACACACACACACACACACACACAACACACACACACACACACACACACACACACACACACACACACACACACACACACAACACACACACACACACACACACACACACACACACGCACACGCACACGCATACACGCGCGTGCGCGCACGCGTTTATAACTGTTTTATTCAGAACCTGCATTGTGAACATGTTCGTTACACAGCAACTCAGCTCCTTCCACAAATGTTTAACCTAAACCATTCATTCAGTAAACTGCCTTTTGTAGGAATCACTTCCGTGACCTTCCTTTCAAACTGCATCTAGCGGAGTTTTTGTACTTAGTTGCTGCTAAAAAGAATGTTCACACAGCAGTCTTATTGACTTGTTGTTCTAAATAGCCTTCTGTTGTGATCAGGTCATGTGGCATTGTGAATAAGAATCCAGTTTGTATTTTCATGTTGCGTTGTAAAAAGAGGAGAAAAAAAAAAGAAAAGAAAAGAAGAAAAAACAGAAATAAGGCACAGAAGCGGCAAAAAAAAGTAGCAAAGAGAGTAAAGCTAGAGAGGAACAATTAAGAAAATGATTCATGACAGCTAACAAAAGAACAAGAGAGGAAAGGGACAAAGAAGAACAAGAGAGGAAAGGGACAGAGAAGAACAAGAGAGGAAAGGGACAGAGAAGAAGGTCAAGCAGAAGGAAACAGAGAGAGGAATCGAAGGAAGAGGGAACTAGCGGCTGACGAAACAAAGAGCGGCAGAAGGGAGACGTGACAACGAGGCAGAAGCAGCGACACAGAGGCCTGTTTGTTTTAACCTTTTCCTGACGGCGTGACAACGAGGCAGAAGCAGCGACACAGAGGCCTGTTTGTTTTAACCTTTTCCTGACGGCGTGACAACGAGGCAGAAGCAGCGACACAGAGGCCTGTTTGTTTTAACCTTTTCCTGACGGCGTGACAACGAGGCAGAAGCAGCGACACAGAGGCCTGTTTGTTTTAACCTTTTCCTGACGGCGTGACAACGAGGCAGAAGCAGCGACACAGAGGCCTGTTTGTTTAACCTTTTCCTGACGGCGTGACAACGAGGCAGAAGCAGCGACACAGAGGCCTGTTTGTTTTACCTTTTCCTGGCGCCAAGTGAAATGTTTGGACAGCGTACGAAACTTCGTCTCCTGTGCCGGTCGACATTCCATTACGGTATTCTCATTCCAGTTCTGAGGTGTATTCAACCCAGCTGTGGAGTTTGTTCTACG
>CM065718.1:26779516-26782016 GCA_033310375.1 Conus canariensis
AGTAGAATTCTGTGTTAGTGACGCCTGCGAGAGCTGTCCAGAGGTGGGAGATGGAAGCAAAGGAAAAATCTGGGACATGAAATGAAATAAATTTTGTGGCTTCGTATATGGTGGCCTCTGTCCTCCTCTCCTTCTGACATAGCAGGTGTTACGGTCACTATTGGCACAGAAGGACAGCAGTGGTCAATCGGTGGGGTGAACCTGGTGAAGAAGTCGTTGGCGATCCTGCAACCCAAAATGTGTCAATCCCTCCATGTCGATGTTCAATGAAATGAAGTGCTGTGCACACGGACGAACTGTGTCATCATCATCATCATCATCATCATCATCATCATCATCAATCATCATCATCTTCATCATCTTCATCATCATTATCGTCATCAACATTATTATGACTATTATCATTGTTCTTCTTCTTCTTCTTCTTCTTCTTCTTCTTCTTCTTCTTTCTTCTTCTTCTTCTTCTTCTTCTTCTTGCTGTCCTCATCGTCATCATCATCCTCATATTTTTGTACTTAATGTTTCTTGTACTTCATTCTTTGTTGTTGTCCGCAGTCGTTCCTTGTTGTCCTCTGTTGTTGACGGCGTTGTTTGTTATACGTCTACATAAGACAGCGGTACTTGAATTGCTTGAGTCCCAGTGTCACACCGTCAGCTTAAATCGGAGTGCATCAGCTAGTACAGAAACAGAGGATGAGGTCAAGAAGCAGAGGGTGGCAGTAGGGGAAGAAGAGAAATGAAAAGCAAGAAACAGAGATAGTAGGAGTTGGACATAACGCTGGCTGGCATTTGCTGTTGACCTTAGTGCATGTAAAGACGAAAACACCACCACCACCACCACCACCACCACCACCACCACCACCAACACAACAACAACAACAACAACCGCCCAGCCCTGAAAAACTATCCAAATTGTCGATGCATATCCCAATCCACATCAGTGATTCTAATTTTGATTCTCGACAGCGAGGCAAATTCCAAGTGAAGAATGGTCACAAAAGAGCACAGACCAACATGATGCATTAACATGGATTGTGCAATGTCATCGATCAACGTATTTGTTGAGAAAACAAACAATCTACTTAATCCTTTTTCTCTATCCAATATAGGGCTTTTTTTTGTGTTTAACCGCTTGATTTCACAGGAGAAGAAAGAATCGTTCATCTTCATCTGACTTGTCTTCAGCATCTTTTGTCTTTCCCTTCTTCTTCCTTTACCTTGTCTCGTTTCCTTTGATTTCCTTGATCGATCCCCTTTGATTTCCATGATCGATCCCCCCCAAATGGTCTGTACTTCGTTTATGGTACACGTGGTTGTTATTTTCTTGTTATGAAACCTTTTTGAAATTATGCAAAAGTTTACCTCATCCTTCAGTTTATGTCTGCACCTACATCGATGTCGTTCTTGAAATTTCTGATTTCCGAACATACCATTCCATATCAGTCGCGTCGTGCTCCCGCCTCTCCCTTCTCACCCATCGACGATCCTACTCCCCCTCCCGCTCTCCCCGCTCTCCCCCCCCCCCCACACACACACACTGTATCACCACACACACACACACACACACACACACACACACACACACACACACACACACACACACACACACACACGTACACACACACACACACACATACACTCACTCACTCACTCACTATCACTCACTCACACACACTCATCCTGTTGTTCCTCCTATTCTTACTCTCTTTTCTCCTGCAAAACGACACTTGGAGAGGACGATAAAGGACGATGCGTTTTCAACACCCTGCTTCTGACAAAGGCACCATGGATCAGGAATGCCCTGATGCTTGATCGATGAACACAGGAGTGTGGTGCCGTGGGTTTTTTTTTTCCTCCTCAGCCTTATAATCCAATGTCACTCCCTATCTCTAACCACACAGTTTACAGTGATCGCTCGATTTATCTTTATATCACCCCGCTACTATTCTTTCAATTACTGGGCCAAATTCTAGTACTTGCCGAATGCTCTGAATATCCGTGTACCGTGTACATAAAATAACTTGTTTATTATAATATGCTTTTCATTTTTCTGTGTGTTGATGTTCTTCACATTGTGCGATGTTTCTTTCTTTTTTTTTCTGCCCAAAAAGCACATATTTTTTTTCTTCCAGGTAAAAAAGAATACAGTGGTGTATCTTGTATGACTTACTGTTGAGTTGAAAGAGGTAAAGAATGTATTTTCTACAAATAAATTGCATTTTCATTTTCATATTATTTGACCTAATTTTGCTGTGAAAGTTTTGGTAGTCAGATTGTGACGATAATTGTTGACGTCCTATTTCATTCCTGGGCGTAACTGATCATGAATGTTCGTTTGTTCTGATACGTCGACAACTCGCATGAGTGCTAAGTTGTATTTGTTAGGCGCTTATCCTGTTTGTTTCTTGCGTCGTGTTTGTTGGTCGTTGTTCTTAATATTTTTGAAGGTGATATCAAAATGAAGGTGATGCTGTCGAAGCTGATGATAATGATGACGTTG
>CM065718.1:26792016-26802016 GCA_033310375.1 Conus canariensis
CTCTCAATACAGATAGATAGATACATTCATTGATCGGTACTTAGATGGGAAGATAGACAGACAGACAGACAGACATGCATATAGATTGATTGACAGACAGACAGACAGACAGACATACAGACAGAGAGAGAGAGAAGAGAGAGAGAGAGAGAGAGAGAGTTAGACAGACAGACAGACAGACAGACAGACAGAAACATACATACATATTGTACGGATGTTTGTCTACGTATCAACATGTCTGCCTGCCTGTCTGTCTGTGTCTTGTTTATTTAGAATGGAAGCTGAGAGAGGTAAGAAGAGTCGTAGGTCGAGCAAGGCAGGAAGCAGAAATTCTGTCTTGGTGTATGCAGCATGCAGTGTGCCAGCGATTGATCCAAGGATTGTCTTTCCAATCAGAAACGTAATTAGCAATCCCCCAAACACCCTCTGTTTGAACGCACTGCACTCCGCTTCCAGACTTCCTAGCAGCAGTGCTTGTGGAAACAGGAGGCAAACACTAACTCCCAAATCAACCCTCCTCTTTCCCTCCTGTACCCCCACCCCCAGTCGTCTTTGCTCCCTCCCCCCCCCTCCCCCCCCAACTGATGTTCTGCCTCCTGGCCATTTAGCTGGGGCGGAAGCAAGCACGGTCAATTCCCTTCTCCTGACTGACCTGACTGCCTGAAAGTCGTCCATCACCGGCTTTGCTGACGGATTAATGCTCACCGGTCTATCTTGGCGCAGAGAGAAAGAGAGAGACAGAGAGATAGAGAGAAAGAGTACATGAGGGTGTGCATTTGGAAATAAAGGCAATCTGTGTGTGTGTGTGTGTGTGTGTGTGTGTGTGTGTGTGTGTGTGTGTGTGTATGTGCGTGTGTGTGCGTGTGTGCGTGTGTGTGTGCATGTGTGTGTGTGTGTGTGTGTGTGTGTGTGCATGTGCGTGTGTGTGTGTGTGTGTGTGTGTGTGTGTGTGTGTGTGTGTGTGGCCTGTAGACTGTGAAGAAAGAGTCTATAGATTTAACGTAAAAAAATGATCACACAAAACATTAATGTATCTATAATGGAGCCAGACTACAAAGATACACAGAGAGATAGAAACGAAAAATGACAGTTAGCGTTCCCCGCATTACCCTTTCGTCACTAACTGACTGAGAACGGGGCCAATCTGTTGGACGGATTCACACTTCTCAGGCCTTGGCCACAAAGAACTTCATGAATAATCAATAGCAGGATGTAGGCAGGATAAACGTGTCGATCAAGCATTCCAATCAGTCTCCCAGAAATGTCTACAGACCGTCAGTATGTGCCAGAGAGATGAGTCGAACGTCTGCAAAGTGTCATACGAGCAGACTTCCCTGCATTGGAAGAAGAAGAAGAAGAAGAAGAAGAAGAAGAAGAAGAAGAAGAAGAAGAAGAAGAAGAAGAGCAACAACAACAACAACAACGACAACACAGCAACAAGAACAAAAACAAGAACAAGAACAAGAAATCATTTACATTATATGAGAGAGTATCCACTTCGTATGAAACAATGTCAATGTCACATGCAAAAGTGCCGAACTTCACTCAGGCAATAGGCATTGGAAGTCAACAAATGCCTTCATCTGGCCAGAAAATACCCACTTCCATTCAGAAAGAACCATCTTCCAGTTAGAACTTCCCACTTCCAGTCAGAAAGAACTCACATCCAGTCAGAAAGTACCTACGTTTAGTCAGAAGGTACCTACTTTCAGTCAGAAAGAATTCACTTCCAGTCAGAAAGTACCCACGCCGAATTAGAAACTACCCCCTTCCAGTCAGAAGGTACCTACTTTCAGTCAGAAGGTACCTACTTTCAGTCAGAAGGTACCTACTTTCAGTCAGAAGGTACCTACTTTCACATTAGAAAATCGCCACTTCTAGTCAGAAAGTACCAACTTTCAGTTAGGAAGTAACTTTTTTTCAGTCAGAAACTCACTACTTCCGGTCCAAAAGTACCTATTTTCAGTCAACTGTCAGTCAGAAGGAAACTCTTTTTAGTCAGAATGTATTTACTTTCAGTAAGAAGGTGCTTATTTTCAGTCAGTAAGTCCGTGCTTTCAGTCAGAAAGTACCTGTACCTGTTTCCAGTCAGCAAGTACCTTCTTTCAGTCAGAAAGTCTCCACTTCCGGTCAGAAAGTACCTACTTTCAGTCATAAGGTACCTATTTTCAGCCAGAAATTCCCCACGTCCGGTCAGAAAGAACTCATTCCGAGTACGAACATTACTTTCAGTTGGAAAATCTCCATTTTCAGTCAGAAAGATTTGAATTCTCATTGGGAAATCCCGCACTCCCAGTCATTAACAGGCTGCTTCAGAGGGGAAAACTGCCCGCTGCCATTGAACAACTACCAAGAAACTGTGTGAAAGAGATGCTTATTCTCATTGATCTTAATAACATAGCAAGCATGTGTTGTCAACACACACACACACACACACACACACACACACACACACACACACACACACACACACACACAACACAAACAACACACAGAAGCAAACACATGCGCACGCACGTACATGCACATGCACGCACACAGGCGTGCACACACACACACACACACACACACACACATGCATGCTCACACACACATGCACATACACATGGACACACACACACACACACACACACACACACACACACACACACACACACACACAACACACACATGAACACACTATGAGTCTCTCTCTCTCTCTCTCTCTCTCTCTCTCTCTCCTCTCTCTCTCTCTCTCTCTCTCTCTCCCATAGTTGATAGTTGCAAAAGAAACGAATAGGTCGACAATGTTTGCAGCATGCAGCACCATCAAACAACGTTATGGCTTATCTACACATAAGTGGTTTCACCGAAACAGCTATTTTCTAAACCTTTGTTATATTACAGCCCAATCATAAACTCTATGCCTTTTGCAGAGCGCTTCAGGGAATGTTTTGCAAACTTCATTAACTGCTCGGAGCCAAGGACACAGATTAAGCCACATCCTATCTCCATCCTGGCAGTTCTTTCCCCTTCGACATCTTCCCGCCCCCAATATCCTGACTCTGCCTCCCGGCCATTTAGCCAAGCTGAACGTAGGCACGGTCAGTTCTCTTCTCTCCACTGAAGTGACTGCCTGCATGTTGTCCATCACTGGCTTTGCTGAAGTATAAATGTTCACAGGTCTCTCTTCGCACTGAGAGAGAGAGAGAGAGAGAGAGAGAGAGAGAGAGAGACAGACAGACAGACAAACAGACAGACAGGCACACAGACAGACAGGCACACAGACACACAGACAGACATCCAACCACACAAACACATGAAAATAGAGAGACAGAAGAAGAAGAAGAAGAAGAAGAAGAAGAAGAAGAAGAAGAAAACAAAGACGAAGACGAAGAATTCGAACAAGTAGGAGAAGAATTCGAAGAATTCGAAGAATCGAAGAAAGAAGAAGAAGAAGAAAGAAGAAAAGAGAAGAAGAAGAAAATGAAACAAAAAAGTTATTGAAATACTGTAATAAAATAAATGAGAGTTTGATATTTAATCAAACAAAATAAAACACACATACAAACAGCTACCAAATCTGTAATTGTAAATACAGGTAATTTGTTTCTGTCTTTAAAAGTGCATAACAAAAATTTGAAAAGCAATGGCTGTCATTTCACCTCACAATCCTCGTGTTTAACGATGATGTCAGTCCCATTCTGAAGCTGTATTTATACTTCTTAAGCTGTAGACAGAAAGGATCTAATAAATATTCCAGACAAAGAAGAGCAAGGACAAACATGTTCCTGTATTGATAAGATTTTCAATCACACTCCAGAAAATCTCAATAGTCTCTCTGCGGCGGGGAGAAAACACGAACATCCACAATGCCAGGTTATGGAGGAGAAGACATCTTTGATATCAAAAGATTGTCACGCTAAAAAATCGAACAGATTGAAAGAGACTGTCCACAAAGACTGTAAGAGTTGAGCATGAAGTAAGGATATGAAGATACCCGTCAGCCATTTTAGCAACATGCTAATTTCTGATGTAGAAATGATGGATTTATGTGAAGCAGGGAGATGAAAATAACCATCAACCATTTTGGCGACATGCCTGTGTCTGATGCAGACATGATGGAATTGTGTCGAGCAGGGACGTGAAGATAATCATTGGACATTCTCGTGAAATGCCTGTTTCTGATGTAGACACAATGGGATGATCACCTATCCCAGAGTCTTGAAGACCGTTGGGATGCCACAGAAGACTTTGCAACCAGATTTCGCCACTCTTCCCAATTCTCAGACGCTTTTTGGCAATTGCTGAGTGTGAGGCCAGTCCACGAACTGATGTTGACCCCCTCCCCCCCCCCCCCCCATCTCTTTCTCTGTCTTCCTCTCCTTTTGCCTCCTCGCACTGTTCCTTGTAGAATGGTTTTGACAAGTCCTTGGATCTTGCTAAATGACCATACCATCTCAGTTTCCTTCTTTATACATTGGACAACACGTCTTCACATGGTCTAATGGCTTGCCTTAATATGGCCTGGACCTCCAAGCTGGTAATGCAGTCTTTGTTTGAGATGCCAAGGATCTTGTGGAAGCATTTCATCTCTAATACCTGAATCCTTCTCCCAACTTCAGCTGTCTGGGTCCAATTCTCATAGGCATAGAGAAATATGACATTGGGATGATACTTTGTAGCAAAAACCAAAGGGTGTAGTCTTTAATGGACGCAATAACCCAAGAAAAAAAAAACTAGAATTCAGAAACCAGTGATAGAAATAGTACACACTTCAAATATTTAGGTATAATCTTTAGCAGAACAGGAACTTTTTATAAATGTAAGAAGTATTTGTATGACCAAGCGCAATGTGCAATGTTTTCTTTATTAAAGATGGCAAGATTTCAAGATTTGCCTATAAACATTGTACTGGACCAGTCAATGGTACTGCCTGTGCTTTTATACGGCTGTGAAATTTGGGGATATAGTGATTTAAAGCTAATGGAAAGTTTTCAGCTTAAATTCTTTAAGCATGTTTACACTTAAATCGTTCTACAAAAAAGAATTGATATATGGAGAACTAGGAATGTATCCTGTTTCAGTTCAAGTACATGCACGAATGATAAAATTCTGGTCATCCTTACTTTCTCCACAAACAAACATATATTCATCTAGATTGTATCAGGTGTTATATGGTTTATACAGAAATCAGGGTTTTACATCTAGGTGGTTGATGTGTATATGAGATGTCCTAATAGAAACAGGATTCGACTGTGTGTGGGAGACACAAAAGTTTTCGTCTGTTCACAGTCTCTGTAGAAATGTTCGTAATTCATTAGAAGACATTTACAAACGTGCATAGAATGATGCTTTAGAATCCAGTAATAAGTGTTTATTTTACAGAAATTTTAAAACAGAGTTTCGCAGTGCAAAATATATTAAAAAGTTACCTGATGTTTATATATACCCACTGATGCGGTTTCGCTGTGGCAATCATAAACTCATGATAGAAATTGGCAGACGATTTGAATACCTCACGATGAACGATTCTGTCGGGACTGTGACCAGAATGACCTTGGTAACAAATATAACGACATTAGAAATCAGTTTATACCTAGAAAATTTACATATACGAAGTCCATATTTAACTATTGTCGTTTGCTTTGTGGTAGTAAGAAAGTGTTGCTAAACTTAGCGAAGTTTTTGAAACTTAGTAAAGTTGTGTAACATTACATTCAGCATGTTAATTATAGGGAAAAATTTGATGTTTGATTTGTTTCATTTCTATTTGTTTGATTTTTCTCAAGTCCTCCATGCCCCAAAAGGGGTCACAGGATTAAAATCTTTGAATTTTGTAGCATATAGACCAGGCAAAATGCTCGTACCGAATGCTCAACTTTGTGGGCATGACAAAACTATTCTAATTTTTAAACTGTAATGTTTGTGGTCTAAAGTATTGAGTGTTAATGGTTCTGTTGTCAGCAGTTTGTTTGTTTGTTTTGTCTTTCTTTCGTTTATTTTTGTCTCCCCCACCCCCCTTTCATTTCTTTGTACATTTGGTTGCCATTCGTTTTCTGATATTGGCAGAATTGGGTGTGACCTTGTAATATGGACTAAAGTCACATTCTAGAAAGTGTTTAAGTTTCAAAAGAAAGTAGCAACTTATCATGACAACACATGCATCTTGTAAAGGCACCTACTTCGTATGAGATAAAATTCCCTGCCTAATGAAAAATTGTTTACGTCCTCTAAGAAAGTACTTCCCTTTAAAAAGTCTCCAGCACCAGAGGGAGTTCTACCATATCTTCAAAAAGGCGTTCAGCAGTTCTTGATGACGTACGAAGGGACATCATGAAAAAATGAATGGGCAAAGACTTATATCCACTACCAAGCAACTGTTTTTTTTCCAAACCGCTAGTGCTGTGTTCAAACAGGATACTAGTGAAGAATCATTCCATTCTTCAGTTGGGGTTCGTCAAGGCAGCGTTCATTCTCCCTCCCTTTTCAACACATTGCTGGAGCGCATCATGGCTGACGCATTTGAAGATCATGGCAACGCAGTCAGTACCAGAGAAAAAGCAATCACCGACTTTCAAATTGCAGATGGCCTCGACGGCCCAAAAGGTGGTAAACAAGAACCTTCCAAGCTTGTTGAATGACTGGATGAAACATCAACGAGAGCTGACATGGAATTCAGCGCTCAGAAGGCCAGGTTGATGGTCAGCCATAACATCACCATGAAGGCTGATATAGTTGTTCACGATCAGCTGCTACAATCTGTTCACCAATTCACTTTCATGGGATCCATTATCATGCACTGGGGAGTCCGTACTAGGAATCCTCATAAGGATAGCAAAGATAACCACAGCATTGTCCAGACTAAAACCCTATGAAAAGATAAGAACATCGTCATAAAACAAGATCAGGCTTGTGCGTGCGCTGATACGAATCTGAGTCATTGAGACTCACAGCAGATCTTGAAAGAAGAATCCAAACTCTGGAAATAAGATCTACTCACAAGATATTAAACATCACATACACAGAATCACGTCACCAATCAACAAGCGCGTCAAACCATCAGGCAGCAAATACGACCACAAGAAGAACAACTGACATCAGTGTCACACACAACACACACACACACACACACACACACACACACACACACACACACACACACACACGCACGCACGCACCCCCTCCCCCCCCACACACACACCTGTAGGACGTTTCCACGTACGCTCAAATGCATGCACACATGCACACACGCATGCATGAACGCGTGCATGCATGAACGCGTGCGTGCAGCAATACGACACAAGAAAACAACTGACATCATGTCACACACACACACACACACACACACACACACACACACACACACACACACCACACACACACACACGAGCACGCGCGCGTACGCACGCACGCACGCACGCACGCATACACACACGAGCACGCGCGCGCACGCACGCACGCACGCACGCACACACACACACACACACACACACCACACACACACACACACGTACACACACTCACACACATGCACACACTTACACATTTACACACACGCATGTGTGTGCATTGTCATTTATCTGACATGAGGTTTGGAGTGAGAATAAGATACATTTAGCAAGATGTGATTGGAAGAAGACAGAGTGGGTCTCCTATGTTTGCCACATACATCACAGTTTATACCCCAGTCTCTACCTACGCATAGATGACGTTCTCCTAAATTTACTGAAACAGCAGTTCCACACATGCGAGTTTTCAAAACATCAAATTACAAACTCCGCTCCCTTTGCCACTCGCTTGAAGGCGTGGTCAGCCAACATCAACTGGCAGATTGGAGCCAAAGACACAGTGTAATCCCCAGCCCCTGTGTCCCATCCTCACCAGTTCCTTGCTACTCGCCATCTTTCCATCCCTCAATATCCTGATTCTACCTCTGGACTGTTTAGTTGAGGCAGAAATAGAAATGGTCAATTCAGCAGAACTTACTGTCGGAATGTCATCCACAATGGTCTTTGCTGAAGTATTTACATTCACCAGTCGACATTGACAGAATTAGACGAAGACCAGAGAGAGAGAGAGAGAGAGAGAGAGAGAGAGAGAGAGAGAGAGAGAGAGGGGGGGGGGGGGAGGGAGAGGGGGAGAGAGAGAATCACAAACAGAAAACCCAACAGACAGACAGACACACACACAGACACACAGACAGACAGGCAGACAGACAGATCCTACGCAACATATTAACTGTTTACGTGCATCATGGTCAACTTCGCGTGCACACCTTTCACCTAAAACCTCTGTTTTGTTTCACAAGAATACAGGTAGTTTACTGAGATCAGCCCATCTAGTGTAGGTGAACACAAATATTGTATGCTTAAAATAACACCTGTAGGCATAATGATCCAATTCAAAAGAGAGGGTGAGAAGAATAAATGAACCGTGATTTCTTAAAGTTAATACAGCTGTAGATTGGATTGAGGCTAGACTCAAACTAAAGAGATACAGCGACAGAGACGGCAGAAAGTCTATTGTTACAAAGACAAAAGTGTGTATGCAAATGAAAATGACACAGTGACAGGGAGGGAGGGGAGTAAGGGGGCGTAACATTGACGAAATGCATTTCTCTCACCATCCTATTATCAATGTCTCACTGAAAAGGAAGAAAACAAATTCTCCTCTTTTTCAGCTGTCTTCGCACTTTCCAAGCTGTTAGCGCCAAGAACGTCGTAACTTTTCAAGACTAAGTAGAGACAAGATGGATACGTCTCTGCACCCAGTCCATGATTTGATCAGATTCCAGGAAATCTTGGCAGCCTAATTCCACCAGGGTGAAAATACGAACGCCCACAAACACTTTCATGGGCATATAGATGGGGTTTTTTTTGTTGTTCATCACGAAAGAAAACACCACATCATTTGATTTGTACGTATTTTCTTATTCAAAATGTTATCCCGGATGACTTGACATTCTGTTTGCCCGTTCTCCTTTTTTATGACGGTCGTCATTTCTCTGAATATCTTCTGTTTCCGTTTAGAGCGCTGGGACTCCATTTTTGTTTGTGAACTTGTTAGATTCCATCATGTCTACATCACAAACCAGGCATGTCGCCAGAAAGAATGATGATTATCTTCACCACCCTGCTTTACACAATCCCATCATGAGTACATCAGAAACTGGAATGTCACTGAAAATAGCTGGTGGTTATCTTCACCTCCGTACTTCACGTGCAACTCACACAGTCTCTGCGGACAGTCTCTTTCACGCTGTTCAAGGTTTTGAGCGTAGCAGTCATTTGATAAGAAATATGTCTTCTCTCCCGTTACATGGCATTGTGGATGTTTGTCTTTTCTGCCTGTCACAGAGAGACTATTGAAATTTTCTGGAGTTCGAATGAAAACCTTGATCGATACAGGAAAATGTAGTCCTAGCCCTTTGATAATTATGAGATCTTTTGTGTCTACAGTTTGGAAAGCGTCAATACAGGTTAAGAACGTGACTGACCTTTCCGCCGTAAGTGAGTTGGAGTGATAACTGTCACGTTTCATGTTTGAATGCACCTTCAAATTTACTCTGTTTATAATTACAGACCTGGCGGCTTCTTCTTTTTCATGTTTTTACTTCATTTGATTAATTGTCTGACTTCCTTCACTTTATTACAGTACTTTAGTCTTCATGTTTCTTCTTCTTCATGCTTCTTCTTCTTCTTCTCTCTGTGTGTCTGTGTGACTGTTGTGTGTCTGTGTATCTGTGTGTCTGTGTGTCTGTCTATCTACCTATCTATCTGTTGGTCTGTTTTCTCTCTCTTCTCTCTCCCTCTCTCTCTCTCTCTCTCTCTTTGCTTGCTCGCTCGCTCTCCGTGGTTCGTTCTCTTTCTCAAAGTGCCCAGAGAGACCTGTGAACACTTACACTCCAGCAAAGCCGGTGATGGACAACATGCAGACAGACAGTTCAGTGGAGAGAAGAGAACTGACCGTGCCTGTGTTCAGCTTGGCTAAATGGCCGGGAGGCAGAGCCAGGATATTG
>CM065718.1:26807016-26809516 GCA_033310375.1 Conus canariensis
GCAGTGCCCCTGCAGAACAGGCAGCCAGACAACAGAACATCTGCTGCAGTCCTGCCCGCTCCTCCAAGCGCTTCGAGAGAAAACCTGGCCCGACCCAATACCAGTGGCCCGGAAGCTCTACGGAGGACTGGAGGACCTGCGACGTACTGCCACCTTTGTCGAGGAGACGGGGGAATCCATCAGAAGAAATGACGAACGAGACAACAACACTAAATCAACAAGATATTGGAATCACTGCCTAGGTTGAGACCAGGTTGATGACTAGTCATACCATCACATCAGTACTGATATAACTAGTCCCGGTCAAAATGCTAGAATCTGCTCAATAATTCACTTACCCAGGACCCCTTCATTAACAGTGAGGGGTCTAAACCAGAAACCTTCAGAAGGATAGCACAGATTAGCACAGCACGGTCCAGATGAAAATCCACAATGAAGGACAGGAAGATCTTCAAGCCACACAAGTTCAGGCTTCTTCGTACATGGTATATTTCCATCCTCCTGACGGCGTCCAAGACATTAACCCTCACAATGGATTTGGTTAAAGGAATCCAAGCCATGCACTGCAAGATTCTAACATTAGAGACCTAGATACACATCACTAGTCAACACGTACAGTGCGTGGAACAATCAGAAAGAGAACAGGAACATTATGAACATCGCTTCGCATCATCTCTCTCTCTCTCTCTCTCTCTCTCTCTCTCTCTCTCTCTCACACACACACACACACACACACACACACACACACACACACACACACACACACCACACACACACACACACACACACACACACACACACACACAACAACGCACACACAACACAACACACACACACACCACACACACACACACACACACACACACACACACACACACACACATACACACACAACACACACACACAGTATTACAGAAGATTCGACGCATATATGCACGCACGCACACACACACACACACACACACACACACACACACACACACGCACGCACGCACGCACGCACGCACGCACGCACGCACGCACACACACACACACACATTATATATATTATATATATATATATATATTATTACACGCACGCACGCACGCACGCACGCACGCACGCACACGCACACATACACACGCACGCATACACGCACACTCACACACACACACACACACACACACACGCATGCACGCACGCACACACTCATATACATACACACACACGCACGCGCGCGCACACACACATACGCACACACACACACACACACACACACACACACACACACACACACACACACACACAACACACTGACACTCACGCCTGAGTGTGCATTATCATATCTCTCCCATGGGCTTGGAGTGAGATGAAGACACATTGAGCGAGACGCTATAGGAAGAAGACCGAGTGTGTCTCCTATGTTTGCCGCATGCATCGCAGTTTATAACCTAGTCTCTTACCCGCGCATAGATGATGTTCTCCGGAATGCACTGAAAGACTGAAAGAACAGTTCCTTACATAGTGCTTTAGAGAGCCTCCAGTCACAAACCCTACGCTATTTGCAACGCGTTTGAAGGAGTGGTCAGCCAACATCAACTTGCAGATTGGAGCCACAAAGACACAGGGTCATCCCCAGCCCAGCCCCCGTGCCCATCCTCACCAGTTTCCTGCCGCTCGCCATTCTTCCATCCCTCAGTCTCCTGATTCTGACCCCAGACTGTTTGCCCAGGGCAGCAACAGGAAAGGTCGGTTCTCCTCTGTCCATTGAAGTGACTGCCAGGATGTCATTCATCATGGCCTTTTCTGAAAGACTTACGCTCTCCTGTCTACCTTTCGCAGAGTGAGAAAAAGACCATGGGGAGAGAGAGAGAGAGAGAGAGAGAGAGAGAGAGAGAGAGAGAGAGACAGACAGACAGACAGACAGACAGACAGACAGACAGACAGACAGACACAGACAGTGACAGAGACGGACGGACAGACAGACAGGTAGAGAGACAGACAGAGAGACAGACAAACAGTAAGACAGACAGGCAGACAGACAGACAAATCCTGCTTATTGTTTACGTGCATTATGGTGTCATCTTCTTGTACGCACTTTTCACCCAAGAGTTTGTTTGTTGTTGTTTTTTTTGTCATACTAACAAAAAGACGGATATGTCACTGAGATCAATACATTGTTTCGGTACAGTTGATAGCAGATATTGTAACGAGAAACGACATGCTGCCCAGGAACTGGTCAACGATAGAACATAACAGAAAGCAGGGAAGAAGACATCAACAGTACGTTATTAAAGATATTGCAAGTCTAGACTTAGATTAACTAAAAAGAGACAATGACAAACAAGGCAGAAAGTCCATAGTTTTCAAAGACAAGAATGTGTATGCAAACTCCAAAAGTTTATGATGATAGAAGGGGGAAAAGTAACATTGACGGAAAGCATTTCTCTCAGCATCCTGCTGTCACTGTATCCTCGAACAAAATTCTGCTCTTCTTCAGCTTTCTTGACACTTTTCCAA
>CM065718.1:26822016-26827016 GCA_033310375.1 Conus canariensis
GAGCCCACGGTTGAATACAAATAATTTTCAATAAGTTTAAACGTTTCCTTGTTTTAGTTATCAAGCTTTCAATGTAAAAACGCCAGTTAAGTTTAGGGGTTAAATTCACACCCAGAAATTTTATGTTTTGTGAGTACTGCAATTCAGAACCATTCAGTTTGAAGCTTGGCAAATACATTGGATTGTCTCCATTATTAAAAAAAAACATTAACTGTGTTTTTTTTCACCTGAGAGAATAAGCCCGTTATTTTCCATAAAGTTGTTTAATTTATCTATCTTTAACTGATATATCTTCTGTATATGATTCGTAATCCTCTTGCCAGTATGCTTTCGGATATTTGTATTTATCCACATAGCAATGTCATCAGCATTTTGTACTAAACTCACACTTTTTGATACTATCTTTGGAAGATCATAAATAAGAATAAAGTTTCAAAATGGAGTGACTGACGGCGGCGAACGAAGCAAAATTTAGAAAGAGAGGGTGTTAGTTACCGCCAATGACATTGACAAACAAAGCACATGACAAGACACGATGCATTTCAACCTCTTGGGTCTTCTTCAGGCGAAAAAATAAATCACATTTAACATTTAAGACAGTATAAACAAAGAACGAAAATGACTCATCTGTTGTTGTCCATGTGGTGGGGAGAATAGCCGCTAGGCGGAAATGACAAGGGGGATTATGGGAGAGGAAAAGGAGGGGGGGGGGTTGAGTGGGGGGAGGGGGGGTTGTGTGATACGATAGGGTTGTGTGTCTAGTTTAGTCGGGTGGTGTGATATCTTTGTGACGGTTGTGGTAATGGTGGATTGATAATAATGGTAAGGGGGGGGGAGGGAAACTGGAAAAAAATATATATAGAAGGGGTAAATAAGTACATGAACAGAAGAAACTGTTTAAAAAAGAAAAAGAAGAAGAAGAAAGTTTAGGTGAATAAGAATGTTAAACAACATGGGAGCTATAATAGAACCCTGTGGAATTCCGATATCAATGCTCTGAAAAGACGAGTAAACTTTCCCTATTCTTGTACATATGGATCTCTGCGATAAAAAAAAAAACTTTTAAAGTATTGAAACATCGTTCCATTAATTCCTATTTCTTTCAATTTATAAAGTAGTCTAGCGTGCCAGATACTATTATACGCTTTTCTGTTATTAAAAAAAAAGGTAGCAAGTGTACTTTTCCGTCTAGCAAACTGCTTTTTAATTTGACTTGTAAGTTTCACCAAATGATCTGTTGTACATCGACGTTTGCGAAATCCCGCTTGATTCATGGGGATTATACTTTCTTTTTCACAAAAATATAAAAGACGTCTTTGGATAATCTTTTCAAACAACGTTCCAACGTGAGAGGTTAGTGCTATTGGCCTGTAGCTACCAATGTCTGACCTGGGCTTACCTTGTTTTGGAACTGGGACTACAACAGATCTCTTCCAGATACTAGGGAGAGTTCCATTAAACCAACATTTTTGGTAAAATGAATGCAGTAATCGTTTCCAATGTGAAGGCAAGAGGTATAACAGTTGAAAGGATATACCATCAAGGCCAACAGCACTTGAATTTGAAGAAAAAGATTCTAACGTCTCACAAAATTCATCATATGTAATAGGAGCGTTTAAATAATGGAAATGATTTGGTGGTGGATCCTGATAGATAGTTCGTTTTTCTTCCTCCTCTCTAAAACCCCTGATAGATGGACTGAGACTAGACAGCAAGTTATTTTCTGAAAATATTTTGATGAATGCCTCAGCTTTCTCCTGTGAGGATGGAAGAGCATTATTATCTAACTTAATTGGGTACTGTTGCAAGCAATAACCATTTTTCAATTTTTTAACCATTTTCCAAACCTTATGGATATCTTTTGATTCTGATATTTTGGATCTACAAAATTCTGATAAATGTATTCTTTTCGCTCGGGCAACGACCCTGTTACTATTATTTTTGGCATGTTTCATCGCTAGGAAATTTTCATCTGTTCTCACTTTCAGCCAAGCTTTAGAAGCTTCTTTTTTAAGAGCTACAGCTATCGCACAATCTAAATTCCCCCATGAATTACCAATATATTTCCACTGTTGGACATCTTTACAAATAGGAATAGATTTTCCGGCAGCCTATAAGACATGTCGACAAAACTCTGTATAATATGCATCTATACCTTCATTTTCAATACTACTGAAATGTGTATTGAACAAGATTGATTCATACAGAGACCATTTTGCATTTTTATATGAAAACTTTGGGATACTATCTTCATTTCCATCTTCCTCATTTTCAATATGTTCCTTTAACTGTATGATGATTGGGAAATGATCGCTGCCCAAAGTATCATCCTCTGTTGACCATACCGAGTTTACTGCCAGTTCCGAGAAATTAAAGATAAATCAATAGAAGTAGGTTTATGAGTGGAAATGTCTGGCAGTCTGGTAATACTACCATCGTTTAATAAAACCAATTTGGAGTCAATAATATTTTCAACTAAACGGTTGCAAGTTATAGTGGTGCAACCATATTCCCAAAATGGAGCATGCGCATTGAAATCTCCCAGTATTACCCATTTGTTGTTTGACAAAGGAAGGTTTTTTATCCAGTCTGTATTATCTGCCTTTGGGCCACTGGGATAGTAAGCAGAAATGATGTTTAAATTTGTCTGCTTGTTCAGTTTTACAGTAACCCCAGTTGCGAAAACTTCAGCATGGGTAGGAATAGGAGGGTTCAGAGGACAATAATTTAGATCCCTTCTCACATAAATGGCAGTTTGAATCTTTTTACCATCATTCCCATAGTTATACAAAGGTAGATAATAAAAATTGCGTATTTTCGGTAGCTTATGAATGTCTACGTTTAGTGATTGTAATGCTAGCACTGAATAATTATGTTGATATATATGATTTTCAAATTGTAACAGATTTGTTGATATTGACCGACAGTTCCATTGAAAAAGTAATAAATTATCAGTGTGTGTGTGTGTGTGTGTGTGTGTGTGTGTGTGTGTGTGTGTGTGTGTGTGTGTGTGTGTGTGTGTGTGTGTGTTTCTTTTGTGCGTGTGTGACTTCAATGTTTGTTTGCGAGTGCATCGAGACATAAGTACTGGCTCTTTTGAAAATGACAACTATCTAGCATTATCAAAAGCTCTATTCCTTCACACCAATCCCACCACGCTAGATATTGTTTAATTGCGGACACATGTCAAACTGGAACAAACTCCACCAGTCTTGTCTAAGAATACGTGATACAAGCGCTTTCCCGCGAACATAAAAATGGAGGAAAAAAAAAAGATGGAAGAACAACTGTCAAGAAAAAAGAGAACAACAGAACAGGAACTACCCGACTGGTGGCGAGGGTGGGAAGTGGGGAGGTTGAGCGGGCAGAGGGTGGTTAGAAGGGGTGGAGGGGGGATGTTTCAAGTTGAAGGGAAACGGAGGCGGCGATGAAGGATGGGAGAGGAAGAGAGGGTGAGGACGGAGCGATGTCTGAGAGTTATCTCTATCAACACTAAAAGGTGAATCACTTTGTTTTGTACAAAAACAAAAGAACCTATTTCTTTAGAATGCTGAATGTCAACAGCTGACAGACTGCAGCGATGAAGAGAAGAATTCGAAGAAGAATTCGAAGAATTCGAAGAATTCGAAGAAGAAGAAGAAGAAGAACAACAACAACAACAACAACAACAACAAGACAAGAACAAGAACAAGAACAAGAAGAACAAGAACAAGAAGAAGAAGGAGGAGGAGGAGGAAGAGGAGGAGGAGGAGGAGGAGGTGGAAGAGGAGGAGGAGGAGAATAAGAAGAGGAAGAAGAAGAAGAAGAAGAAGAAGAAGAAGAAGAAGAAGAAAAAAAAAAGGAGGAGGAGGAAGAGGTGTTGAGAGTTAGGTGAGAGCTTGGTTAATGAAAAAAGTAGAATTGAAAATTATCCGAAACAAGAAGCAGACATGCAAACAAAAAAGAGCTAGTTAACAGACAGACAGACCAGCAATCTAGAAAGCAGACAGACAAGCAGATACAATAATGAGAGCAAGGAAGAAAAGATTAAAGGGCACAAAGTTAATAGAGAACTATTAACTTCAGAGAGAGGAGGTGGGGTGGGGGAGAAAGAAAGAGAGAGAGAGAGAGAGAGAGAGAGAGAGGAAGAGACAGACAGACAGATAGACAGACAAACAGATGGACATGCTGACAGACAGGCAGACAGACATACAGACCAAAAGGCAGAGAGACAGAGACAGGCAGAAAGACAGACAAAGACAGACAGACAGACGGACAGAGAGTCAGAGACAGACAGACAGGAAAGAAGAAAAACACCCAGAAAGAGAGACACAGACAAACAGGGAAGACACCCAACAAAGGCAGCGGAGAAGGTTAAACGCTGGGTGAAGGCGATTGGACAACAAACCGCTTCATGCTGAGCAGTCCTTCAATCTCCCACTTACGCCATTGCCAAAAATGGGAACCTCAGGTCTTGTCTTCTGGAAGAAAGAGCGGAAGGAGGGAGTGGGTGGAGGAGAGGGAGGGAGGGTAGGGTCAAGAACTGGGAACAGACGAATGAGATAAAAAGATGGACAATATAAAGGGGGGGCAGGAGCAAGGGGTTGGGGGGGGGGAGGGAGAAATGTGGTTGGCTGTGAGGAGTAGCAATGTTGGTTCTCCATATCAACATTGAAGCCTGTTGCGTTCTGTTCAAAGAATGGTCTCTGACTGACTGCATGACTTTCCAGATTAATCGTTTGATGTTAACATGTAATAAAAGCATCCAGTTATTCTGATAAAATATGTGTGTGTGTGTGTGTGTGTGTGTGTGTGTGTGTGTGTGTGTGTGTGTGTGTGTGTGTGTGTGTGCGCGCGCGCGCGCGTGCGCGTGTATATATATATATATATATATATGTGTGTGTGTGTGTGTGTGTGTGTGTGTGTGTGTGTGTGTGTGTGTGTGTGTGTGTGTGTGTGTGTGTTTGCATTGTATCGTTTTCTCTTCGTTGTGTTGGTCCGCTTTTACTATGGTGCTGCAC
>CM065718.1:26834516-26842016 GCA_033310375.1 Conus canariensis
CATTCATTTTGTGGGAATTAAAGGTGTCACGGGAATATTTGCTGTGCACATTATGAACAGAAAAACTCGTTTATGACATGAGCTTCATGTTGTTGCCTGTTTTTATGCTGTAAAATGTATTATTATTGATTTTGATGGATTTTTAAAAAATGGCGGGAAATTCAAATTTTGTGTTTTTTGGTACATTCTGATCGTAGACGTCCTGACACACCATGGTTGAATCAAATTTGCAAAAACAATCGTTTTTCCTCTCAATATATGACATTTTATATCTGTTAAGTAACCATTGTAACGGAAAAAGCAAGGTTCTCGATTGTGTGTGATTTTGAACATTCATTTGGTTAGAAATAAAACTTGTCATATGAATATTTGCTGTGCACATTATGTAAAGAAGAGCTCGGTTACGTCATGAACTTCGTGTTCTTGCCTTTTTTATGCTAAAAAAATATTTCTAATGATTTGGATGGATATCGAAAAAATGGCGGGAAATTTATATTTTGTGTTTTGTATACATTATGATAGTAGACGTCCTGTGAAACATTATGGTTAAATCAAATGTGCTAAAAAGTAATTATTACTCTCAATATGACATTTGATATCCGTTAAGTAACCGTTGCAATGAAAAAAAATGCATGTACTTGAACTGCATTGTTGATGACTTTGTTGAGCTGGGATATGAAATAATTTCTGTTGATCCCATATTATGTGTGACACAACGAAAATGTGTAAACAGCACCACTCTTGTAGGAGCATCGGTGGTTTACTTGTTTGATTTTATTTTAGCTTTATTTTTAGCCCACGAAAACAAAAACAAAAAAAGAAATGAAACCAAAGTACAGTTACACACACACAAAGCTTAATCGGTTAATGCACATCAATTATTAGAGTTAGATCGTTGTGTGGCTAAAATATTTCTATCAGTTATCAGAAATATGACATACATTTATATACCAACAACATACAGAACGAATGGTAAAAGACAATATTAATGTCATATCACCTCCTGGGCACTTAAAGACAAGTAAGGCTAAAAATAAAACATTTTTGGGATTTTCGATCACGGCCAGCACCAGCAAATGTGCATGCTATGGGCTCAATGGGAAGACTGAGACCACACGTATAGTCCACTTAATGGATGTGCATTAGGAGTGTTGCTCCAACCTCCTGACCAACACTACAGGTTTCTGTAAATCTCGAGCCTGATTGATGCCAGGCCATTGACATTCCTCTTTCTTTCCATGTTCTACTTTTTCTCTGTGTTCTTTCTTTATTCATTCTTTTGGAGAAACTTTTTCCTTGGATTATCTTTCCACCACTACGTCACCCCCACCCCCTCCTCGCCCCCTTCTTCCTCATCCCCATCCCCAATCCTTGTACCAATCCCTTTTTCTGTGTTACAGCTATAAAACTTCTCTTCCTTTCTCCTCCCACGCCCTTCATCCCTCCTCCCTCCCCTTTGTCTTTCTTTCTTTGCTGTCTTTGCCTATGCTATTTTCTTTCATTTCTTTTTTTTTTCTCCGCACCTGTATCTCTCGGCTTTTAAATTCTTTTTCCTTGCTGTATGCTCCCCCTCCTCTCCCTCCCTCCATCCTCTCTCTGTCTCTCTTTCTCTGACTCTATCTGTCTCTGTCTGTCTGTCTGTCTGTCTGTCTGTCTGTCTCTCTCTCTCTCTCTCTCTCTCTCTCTCTCTCTCTCTCTCTCTCATTCCTCCTCCCCATCTCTTTCTTGTTGTCTATCCTCGTTTTCAATGTTTCTCTCGATTTGTCCTTTTACACCCCGTCCTGCTCCGTTAGACTTTCCTCTAGCATCCCCCTACCCGGGCCCCTCTCCCCTCCATTGCCCCCTACCCCTCTCTTCTTCCTCTTTTTCTGTCTTCTTCTTTTTCCGTCTTCTCCTCCTCCTCCTTCTCCTTCTTCTTCCTTTGTTTTTTTTTCCTTCCGTTCTCCTCTGCACCCCTACCTCTTGGCTTCTCTCTCTCTCTCTCTCGCTCGCTCGCTCGCTCGCTCCGTCGCTCCTCTCTCTCGCCCTGCTCCCCTTCTCTCTCTCTCTCTCTCTCTTTGCTTTTCAGGAGAAACAATAAGTTTACGTATGATATATAATTTTTGTTTAAATAAAAGAAAGAAAATGAACAGGACGTCCACATTTAAAACCGGTCAACCGCACGCTTACCACGCATTCAGTCTGTGAGTGTCGTTCTGCTGAGCACGAAAATCACGGCGAAGTTTCGATTTGCGTGCGTGCGTCTAGCATACGGGACATATGGCGAAGTGGTCAGCGTCGCGAACTCCCGGCTGGGAGGTCGTGGGTTCGATTCCCATCAGACTCATGTGGGATTTTTCCGCTCCGACCGGCTCCTACCCCGAACTGAGTTTGCTACGGGCTCAGTTGGGAAGACTGGGACCACACAGTCGAGTTTCATCCTCTTAATAGATGCGTCTCTGAGAGTGTTGCTCAAATTTCCTGACCAACACTGCAGGTGTCTATATCTCTCGTGTCTGGTTGACGCCGGGATATATATTAGGAAAAGAAGCGTAGAGTACAGCCCTTTCATGCAGTCTCAAACCGGAATGGAAATCCGTAGCACCATCTTAATCATCCTCATTCTCATCGATCAGCATGAAAAAAGTTTCAAATTCTGTGGCCCTTCATGCTCTGCTCATATGGTGACCTCAGTTTCGATGTACTCTCCACGTCTGTGACCTTGGTATTGTTCCGTCGGGGTCACTGGCATCGGCGAGTCCCTAGGGGCTGTCGTTGGACGGACGTGGTGGCGCCCTCCGTAGGGAGAGCTCACTCACGCCGGTTCCGCGACTAAGCAATTATTGCCTTCAGTAGGGGGCTTAGTAGGTGGTGTCCTGCGTGTGTTGGATCGGAACAGGCGCCACTGAACACCACCGAAGTGGCTCGGCAGCAGTGCAGTGTCTTCTCCGGTGGGTTGCCTCTTGACGACTTGACATTAAATGCTCCCTGTGGATTGCCGGTGCCGGGGCTACGGTGGGACTGACTGGGCTGTGGCTGTGGACAGGGTGTCGGAATGAGCGGCGTGGGTGCACTGCCTCTGAGGTGGCACAGAAGATGGGACAGAAAAAAAAAATCATCCGGTCAAGGTCGTCAGGGATTTGCTATAATTTTGATCTCTTCCTATGTATAGTTTGTATCATGCACAGAGAGTGCTGCACAGTTAGAAGCAAAAACACAAACAGAAAACAACGTCAGTGTGTCTTCTTATGTTTAAACATAATTTAGTAACAAAACAATGACGGTTCTCCAGCCTCTGCATATTTGCTGTACACAGGGGAGCTGCGGATCGCCCCCAGACACAGTCAAAGCCCTTGATGATGTATGGGATCTAGAGTTTTAAGGTAGGAGGGTCTTGCAGAACCATAAACAACACAACTTTAGTCCAATTTGGAGCGGATCAGAGCCCTGTAAAGATGAAGGAGAGTTTACTTATCGGCACCCCAATCCGTGCGTGCCACGACTCGGATGATGTTCAATGTTTTTTGACAGGAAGTTTTGAGGTATTGGGTGACATTCGAAGTTGAGTTTTTGACAAAAATAACTCCTAAAAATTTGGCTTCTTTCAAACAACAACAGCAACAATTTAACACACATTCACCAAAAAATACACTGACAGTGCTGCCATTCATCAAGACAGTGAGTTCGTCATTGCAGTGTTCATGAGTTAGGCCATTCGAGGGAAACAATTCCACATTTTAAGTAACTATCCACATGAATTTTAAGTTGCATTCCACAAATGGTAACTATCCACATTTAAGTAACCAATCCACAATCTGGGTGAAGAAACCATCCACAATTTAAAGACACCATCCTCACCTCTAAGAAACCATCCACATGTGGATGGCGCCCTAAAGGGGACTTAGGACACCAAAAGTGTGGAAAAAAAGGAAAACACACACACACACACACAACACACACACACACACACACACACACCCTTCGCGCGCGCGCGCACACACACACACACACACACATACGCACACACACACACACACACACACACATACACACACACACGCACGCACGCACGCACGCACGCACGCACGCACACACACACACACACACACATTCGTACGCACACACACACACACACATTCGTACGCACACACACACACACACACACACACACACACACACACACACACACACACACACACACACACACACACACGCACACATACATGCACGTTCACAAGTACAAGTATACGCCAGTTGTGCGTGTGACGTGGAAAGCAATACATAAAGGGTAGGGTGAAAAGTAAACAACGAAGTACGGAAACAGAGACACTGGAGAGTCGCAAAGCCTTAAAAAGAGGGAGGGAAAAGGACAGAAAGAAAGAAAGAAAGAAATGAAGAAACGTAGTAGAAAAACTGTATGGAAACTGACGCCACGCCATACTAGTGGGACAGTTTTAGAATAAAGCTTCCAACAGCTTGAAAAGTAGCAAATATGAATCAAAACCAAATACCTTCTGAGTGGAAAGATCTGAGAAACAGCTGACAGGACCAGACTCCATCCATTCTCAGTACTGGGAATGGGATTTGATCTTTATCAAAAAGAGACTGAAAGTGAACTCTTCTAGCGCAAGCAAAAGAAAAAACAAATCAAGGAGTTGATCAATAGTGGTGCCAATTTGGAATGCACGTCCAACCTTTCACTTATAAATTATCTTGACATGAACTTGTGATTTGGCGTAACTATCCAGAAACCCAGTATGATTTTATGTCGGAACGCCAGTCAGCTGATGGATGATAAATAACAAAATATCCGACCAACCAGATTTGAATTGCCCGGAAAATCGTAAGTGCTGGATTTGAACCCGATAAGATAGATGTTCTTTTATTTGGGACAGGTATGTCAACAATACAATTTGCGGCTGTCAAAACTTCAAACAATACAGTAGTAATCATTGAACATCCTTTTGAGATACGGAATACCTTATAGGTATTATGGCATAAATGACAAAATATCCAAGACATCTGAAAGTATTGACAGTTACACCATCTCTGGAAGTGTGTAGAAACGAGCAACAGCCACCAAGTGTTAGGCCCTTGGCACTGGATAAGAACAAAAGGATTAATCATGTTCCTGAGACATCCATTTAAGTAAATGGTTTCCGTCTGCACCATTAAACATGCAGGACATGTACAGCTTGGTAGAATGGTAATACCACCAAAATATTGGTTAGGGTTCTGAAACAGACACGAAACATGACCAGACAAGACCCTGTGTACCCCTTATTACGTATCTCTCCAGAACCATAGCTACCATCGTCCAACTCAGTTACGACTAAATTTGGGACGTTATTGCCTTCACTGTAAAATTCCACTCACAAATCAATCTGTGTTCATTCAAGGGAGGGTGGGTTTTTCCCCGTTTCTCGGTATGCCAAATCGATGCAAAAATCCTTTTGGGAAAGTCCCAATGCAATTTCAGAGGCTAAAGAATCAATATTGAGCAGCATTAGCAATTCTGTCTTTTGTGCTGTGAAAACAATGACTTCATGGCTGTATGTAAATCAACTGAACCAGCCCTGAGGGAAACTGAACATGATTTAAACTGGATTTTATGGGAGGGAGGACAGAGACTATACGTGATCTGACGTTTTCCACCTATCCTACTCAACAAGCTAATAAATTTGTTTACACCAAATTAGTTTTGATAAAGCAGAACACCAGGAAAACTAACCCGCTTGCTTGAACGTATGAAAATATCGAGGGTTGACTGCCAGAACCCAGTATCTCTCTTATATATATATCTATATGAGATACTGGGTTCTGGCAGTCAACCCTCGATATTATCGACACTTATTGTAATAACATTTCTGCCGTCTGTAACCATTGCATTTGAGAGGAAACACAAATAGTTTGTTGGCAGACGAATCCAATCCATTCGTATCAATTTCATTACAAACATTGTTGACGACTTCACAAAACTGTTCAATTATGTTTATGTGATGTATCCACATGCATGCGTACACACTTATTCGCGCGCGTACATACACAGAGACTCATATACTTAAGCACACAACACACACACACACACACACACACACACACACACACACACACACACACACACACACACACACCTCTCTCTCTCTCTCTCTCTCTCTCTCTCTCTCTCTCTCTCTCTCTCTCTCCTCCCCTCGAACCTGTGTGCTGTGCTATCTCCTAAACTACAAAAGTATACTCAGTTTGTGCACACAACTGGGGGAAAGGGAATTTTGTTTTCCAGATGCACCGCTTTTAAAGCTAGAACGTTCCCAGTCCCAGGGACTAGTTGCACCATAGCAGTGACCATGAAGAAGGAAATGATCCTATTATTTCATTTTGCTGTCTGACCTGATTTGTGTATTTATTTCGTTAGCTTTTATACAGCTACGAATTCGTTTTCGTTTTTGTTTTCCTTTCTTTTTCCTCTTCATTTTTTGTTTGTTCCTCCCTTCCTTTCCTTCTTTCTTTCTGTCTGTCTGTCTGTCTGTCTGTCTGTCCTTCTTTTCTCATTCTCTTTTTCTTTGTTGCAACAAAGAGAATGACTGTGTCAATATACCCAACAGTCAGAGCTACCTCCACCTCCACTGTAGCACCCACCCACATGTGTCCAACATGTGGGCGTTCCTTCCGGGCCCAGATCGGCCTCACCAGCCACCTGCGGACCCACACTCAGCGATCTTCCATCTGAGATTGAAGTCATGGTCATCTTCGAAATCGAAGGACGAACAACAACACCCAACATTAGTACATTCATAACCCAGACGCTGTGTATCAAACACTAAAATACTAAAGTTCACATGAGACTGTCCATCGGTGAAACAACATACAGATTTGCGTGGTGAATGACAGTTGATAAAACAAACAATAAAACTGGAGAAAATGTGAGAATGGCGGACCCACCAAAGCGAAGAAAATGAAAATAAAAGTGAAAAACAATGTGGACAAAATTGGAGGTTGGAGGACAAAAAAACAAAAAAGTAAGTGGAAAAAAAATGTCCTGGCTGTACCCATGACAGAGCAAAGCCCTCAGAATGTAAGAGGACTGCGACAAATGGGTCTAGGTCTGGACAAGCCTTTCTTGTGAAGATTACTCTTAGGAAATATCATTCCATGTGACTGGTGTTTTCAATGCATGCATTTTAAACCACAAGTCAGTGAGCTCCCATTCCTTTGAAAATCAGGATATTGTAGACGTTGATCGGTCTGCTGACCAATAAATGACAAACCTTATTTCAGCATGCAGTGTGATGCAGTATAATCATTCTCAATATGTGCGTGCGTATGTGCGGGATGGGGGTGGGGTGGAGGGGGAGGTACGTGCGCGTACATGTATGTATGTGTTACATAAAATGAAAACGTACCAAAGAAGGAGATAACAAATTATGGGAAGACAGTTTCAAAAGTCAAGCTGTGTTCACTTCACACATTATAATTCAGTGTAAACTATCAGTGAAGGCGAAACAGTAGGCCAGTCAGCTGAAA
>CM065718.1:26844516-26854516 GCA_033310375.1 Conus canariensis
TCTCTCTTGACAAGATTTAGATTAGCAATTACAGATATCAAAGCGCATCAGTACCGATGTGCAAATGCTGAAAACATTGATATGCTATGTTCTTTATGCAAAAACGCAAATGAAGACGAATTGCATTTTCTGCTTTGTTGTCCTGTCCGGCAAGATTTCCTCATACCACACGGAATGTTTAATTGCTCGCTATTTTTTTGTATATTGTAAGATTTTCAATATTACAAATGATTTTTCATGCGAACGGAAGGAAACAGAACTTTGATATCACAGATATTGTATTTAATTGGAAGCTGTTTACAGAACGGAGAGGGGGGCGGGGGGGGGGGGGGGGAGGGAAAAAGAAAAGTGAAAGAAACATCGATGTTATTATTATAAAACCTGTTTTCTGTAGAATCTTTTAGACCATTTCCTGAGGGATTCGTTGATTGTCATAATGAATATACGCATACAATATCAGCTCTCTCTCTCTCTTTCTCTCTCCCTCTCTCTCTCTCTCTCCTCTCTCTCTCTCTCTCTCTCTCTCTCTCTCTCTCTCTCTTGTCTTTTGATGATCTGCTTGTCTGCCTACCTTTCTGTCTGTCTGTCTGTTTGTCTTTCTCTCTGTTTGTCTGTCTGTCTGTATGTCTGTCCGTCTCTCTCTCTCTCTCTCTCTCTCTCTCTCTCTCTCTCATATCATGGAATTATACTGACTATCCTGCTGGATGTACATATGTTTGCAATGATGAAACTGAATTTTTTGTTTATATGGAAGGAAATTTTAAGTGAGATCACTGACGTTGTGTTTTGATGGAAGCTTCAAAAATGGGAGGAAAAAAATTAGCTGTGTATCAATGTCATGAAAGATGTTTGTAAAATGGACACGATCACCTTCTGAAAGGAGTATGGATTGTCCAATTATGATATGTGATGTGTGTCATAATGGTATCTCCCACACTGTGCCTCAATCTCACTCTCTCTGTCTCTGTCTCTCACTCTCTCTCTCTCTCTCTCTCTCTCTCTCTCTCTCTCTCTCTCTCTCGCTCTCTCCTGTTTATATCTCTGTATGTACCTATCTGTCTGTCTGTCTATCTTTGTGTCTGTCTGTCTCTTTGTCTCTGCCCCCCCCCCTCTCTCTCTCTCTCTCTCTCTCTCGCTCTCTCTCTCTCTCTCTCTGATTTTTATTTCATGAATTACATAGATGCTGAATAATTTTATTGGACGTGCTTTTCAATGCTGAAAATGATTGTTTTTCTCCCTCTGTTTTGATTAGAATTACCGGCGTGTCCATGTTTGTTGTGTTTGAATGGAGGCCTTTTACCTGGTAATAAAGAAAGGGTAGGGGTGAATAGTAGGAAATGAAAGTTGAGATTACAGATGTGCTCTATTGAAGCTATTCACACAACGGTAAAAAAAAGAAAATATCAATATTACTATTATGAAACTTTTTCTGGGTAGAATCAATTAGATCATTTCCTGAGGAATTGTTGATTGCCAAATTGAATGTACACGTGAAATATCAACGTTTGTTCCCCCCCCCCTCTCTCTCTCTCTCTCTCTGTATGTGTCTGTACCTGTCTGTCTGTCTGTCTGTTTCTCTCTGTCTCTTTCTCTCTGAACTGCTGATTACATGCTAGTATGCCTACGTCTCTGTCTGCCTGCCCGTTTGTCTGGCTGGCTGGCTCTCCCCCCCCCTCCCCCGCCGCTCTTCTCTCTCTCTCTCTCTCTCTCTCTCTCTCTCTTTCTCTCTCTCTTTCTCCCATAGAATAATATAATGCTGATTATCTGTAGATGTACATCGTTTGCAATGGTGAAAATGCTTTCTTGTTGTTGTTGTTTGTTTATATGGAAGGGAATTGCCAGCGAGATAATTGAAGCTGTGTTGTGATGGGAGCTTCGGGGGGGGGGGGGGGGGGGGCGGGGGGGGGGGGGGGAGAGAGGCTGCACGTACCAGCGTCATGAAAGATGTTATTTGTAAAATGGACACCGTCATCTTCCGAAGGAATTCTGGATTTTTCAATTGTGATATGTGATGCCTGTCACAATAGTGTCCCCCACCCGTGCCTGCCCCCCCCCCTCTCTCTCTCTCTCTCCTCTCTCTCTGTCGCTCTCTCTCTCCTGCCTTTTTTGTTTTTTGTTTTTGTTTTGTCCCAATTAAAAATAGCATGGGGGGGGGGGGGAGAGAGTGAGGGAGGGAAAGGAAAAACGATTATTCGTTTGCTCGTGCACCCTGTGACACGCGCACAGAGTAAAATTAAAATGACACAATTTTGAAAAACTCACAGTGGTCGGTTTTCCGCTGCCCCAGACCGCCAGGCACTCTCCACACAGTTTTAGCTGTGAAGTGTGTTCAGAGCCATTAGTAATGACGGTGTAAATCACGGTGACCATGCTAACTCCCCCTCTCCCCGCGCCACCCTTTTTTTTTTTTTTTTTTTTTTTTTTTCGTGCCCCTCGCCTCTTGGATACCTGCGTGAGCGCTTGACGCGCACGCATGTTTCAATTCATTTATAATGCAACACGAGGTCTTACATTTTATCTTTGTGCATGCCCCCTTTGCTCGTTTGCGGTGGTCAAGCAAATATCATCTTATTTGTTTTTTGTTTGTTTGTTTTTGTATTATGATTGTAGTGATAATGGATTTTTGCTTTTTCATTTTGATATTGTTTTCCGTGTGTTCATGGTGTATGTGTTTTTTTGTTCAAAACCATTATAAATTCTTTAGTTTGACCGGGTTGGATGGATTCATTTTATGCTGTCAGTTGTATATGAGTTTGTTGACCTCTTTTGGGTTTGATGTATTTACACATGTATGTTATTGTCTTCTCCAAAGCTATCTCGTAAACAGAAATGGACAGTAGTGTGTCTATTCTCTCAATTAACTGTCAGGGCCTCAATAGTTTGAAGAAGAGACGTGATGTCTTCCATTATCTAAGGTGTAAAAAATATTCTGTGTACTTCTTGCAAGACACTCATTTTGAAAAAAAGATGGAACAGTATATCCAGTCTGAGTGGGGCTATAAGGCGTATTTCTCAAGTTACTCTTCCAACGCAAGAGGAGTCGCAATTCTGTTTAATAACAACTTTGAATTTAAGGTTAAGCAAATTGTTAAGGATGATTCTGGAAACTTTCTCATGATACGTGCAGAGATACATAGGAATGATTACCTTTTAGTTAATATATATGGGCCAAATAGGGATGACGCAGAATTTTACAATTGTCTCAAACAAAAAATTGTTGGGCTTAGTATAGAAAATGTTATAATAGGTGGGGATTTTAATCTGGTCCTTGACCCTTCTAGAGATTATCATAATTACAAACATATAAATAATCCTCACGCAAAACAGGCTGTTGAAAACATGGTCGAAAATCTAGACCTGAATGATATTTGGCGGGAACTAAACCCAGAGTGTCGCCGTTTTACGTGGAGGAGAACTAATCCTTTTCAACAGGCCAGGCTAGATTTCTTTTTGATATCAGACACAGTTGTTTCTTATACTGATGAAGTAGACATTGAATCCGGTTATAGAACAGATCACTCTGCTGTGTTATTAAAGCTAAAATTTAATGAAGGCATAAAGCGCAATACTTTTTGGAAACTTAACTCGTCTCTGTTGAAAGATAAGTCATATGTAGATGAAATCAATACTTTGATTGAAAACGTTAAAGAAGAATACGCTATAAATACAGAAAATATTAATGAAACAGACGACAAATTACAATTCTCAATTTCTGATGATTTATTTCTCGATTTTCTGTTAATGAAAATAAGGTCAAAAACAATTGCTTATGCTACTGCGAACAAAAGAAAGAGTAATGAAGAGGAAAAACAATTAGAACAAGACATTATTAAGTTAGAAAAAAAAGAAATGAAAACTGAAGATGATATCAGAGTCATTAACGAGAAAAAAGAACGACTGTCGGATATCAGAGGAAAACGAATAGAAGGAGTTTTGTTAAGATCACGCGCTAGATGGATAGCAGATGGAGAGAAAGTTAGTAGTTATTTTTGTAATCTCGAAAAACGGCATTACATTAGTAAAAACATAGCTAGACTAATTGATAAACAAGATAATGTTATAACAAATCAAGAAGACAAACTGAAAGAAGTATATAGTTTCTATAAAACATTATACACAGAAAATGCTGTAGAAAATTGTGATATAAAAGATTTGGTGAACGATATCCCCCATTTAAATGAAACAGAAGCAGCGGACTTAGAAGGTCTTATTACATTGGAGGAAGCGACATATGTCTTAAAGACAATGAAAAATAATAAAAGCCCGGTTCCGATGGTTTCACTACTGAATTCTTTAAAGTCTTTTGGAAACAGATTGGTGTATTTGTCGTTAGAGCTTTAAATGCAAGTTTCAAGAAAGGAGAACTGTCATGTGTACAAAGAGAGGGAATCATTACATGTATACCAAAAGGTGATAAATCCAGACAGTACATAAAAAACTGGAGACCTATTTCTCTGTTAAATGTCGTTTATAAGATAGGATCCTCTTGCATTGCCAACAGAATAAAATCTGTGTTGCCTAAAATCATAAATGAAGATCAGACCGGATTTATTAGAAATAGATACATCGGCGACAATATAAGATTGATATTTGACACTATATCTTATTTAGATGAAAATGGTCTGCCTGGTTTGTTGTTAAACGTAGACTTTGAAAAAGCCTTTGATTCGATAAATTGGGAATTTATGACGAAAGTCCTAAAAGCATTTGGTTTCCAAAAAGATATTTGTAGATGGATAAGCGTATTCTACAAAAATATCAAGTCTTGTGTTATTGTGAACGGACAGGTTTCACATTGGTTCGATATTAAAAAAGGATGTCGACAAGGAGACCCAATTTCACCATATCTCTTCGTAATCTGTGTCGAAATATTAGCCATTATGATAAGGGAAAATCGAGATATTCGGGGAATAAGAATGAATGAAACTGAATTTAAAATATCTCAATATGCTGATGACACCGAGTTTTTACTCGCAGGGGATAAGAAATCCTTTGAAACTTGTATTGAAGTTCTTTTAAGATTCGATGGTGTCTCAGGTCTTCACATGAATTTGAGTAAAACGAGCGCAGTTTGGCTTGGAAGTGTAAAAAACAGTCAAAACCACTACATGGACCACTTAGAAATTGTATGGAATCCACAAAAATTTAGAATACTTGGTATATGGTTCACAAACGACTTGAAAGATTGCATAGAAATAAACTACACAGAAAGACTAGCAGACGTAAATCATTTGTTCAAAATATGGGTAAAACGCCAAATTACGCCCCTAGGTAGAATAGCAATTTTGAAATCCATCATCCTTTCAAAGCTGACTCATCTTTGGCTGTTTCTGCCAAACCCACCAGATGTTTTCTTTCAAACATGCCAGAAAATATGTTACAAGTTTGTGTGGAATAAAAAACCAGAAAAAATCAGTCGAAAAACAGTGCATAAAAGCATACGGAATGGAGGTATTGGTCTTCCTGATGTAAAAACCTTCGTCACATCCTTAAAACTATCCTGGATCCGTAGGACTGAGAGATCAAACCACAAATGGAAACGTATTCTTCTCAGTAATTTTCCTCATTGGCCTCATATGAGTAAACACGGTCCAGAGATTGTCTTAAAATTTACCAAATATAATCCGTTCTGGGCAGACGTCCTTGAAGCTTACAAACTTTTTTATTACAAATGTCTGCCAAAAAATTCCGCTGAACTACTTGCTGAACCAGTTTGCTTCAACAAACGTATTCAAGTTGGGAAAAGACACATTGTGTCTAAAATGCTTCAAAACAAACGTATCTATTATCTCGCACATTTTTTTGATGATAATGGTCAGTTTCTCTCCCACGGACAATTTAAGGAAAAATATGATGTCAACATTGATTTTCTAACTTATACAGGGTATAAGTTAGCAATAATTGAATTCATAAAAGGATTTGACATTACCATCGAAAACAACAAATGTATTACTTCTCCATTATGTTATAAGATATTGTTTGCCATTTATAAAGGTTCAAAGACTTATTATGATATACTGATTGATAATCAGTTGAGAGCTCCGTGCTGCGATAAGTGGGACATCAAACTTTCACAAGCTCATGACTGGAATTCATGCTTTTTTAATGCACATAAGATTACAGATGTAAAACTCAAGTGGTTTCAGTTGAGAGTAATTCACAGGTGCTTAGGTACAAATGTTATTTTGAAAGAAATCGGAGTTACTGATAATGATAAATGCAGTTTTTGCGGACTATTTAAAGATTCTATTGACCATATGTTTTGGAAATGCACTCATGTCAAATGTTTTTGGAGTAGGTTAATTGATTTAGTAAAAGAGAAATGCACTCACGCACAAAATATACGCCTAACAGAGTCTCTCGTACTTTTAGGTTTCGACATAACAATCGCAATTGATTACTGTTTTTACTTCATTATTCTTCTAGCAAAACATTACCTATATAAGTGTAAGTTAGAAGGCAGTCTTCCACATGTAGCAGTTTTCTTGAAAATGTTGACGTATAGATATAGAATTGAAAAATATAACTCATACTTAACCATGAACCACATGGATTTTCATGCCAGATGGCTTGCTTATGAAGCTTTGATTTCTAATACCTAGCTGCTTTAGTTACCGTCTCTGGAACATGTATTTTCAGCATTAATATATAAATAAGTATGATGCATAATATAACAACAGTTACTAGACTAATCGTATTATCTTTTTCCTTTTTTTTTTAATCTTTTGCTGAGGATATCATGTGTGGCCCTTGTAAGCTGCTGAAATATTTCTGTATAGTGGTACTCAAGAAATAATGTACCTTATGATAATAACATATATCATCTTCACTTGCTGTGACCCAACCCATTCTGTCTTCCTGTTTCTTTGCTTGTCTGTTCGTCTGTCTGTCTGTCCGTCTATTTGTCTGCCTTTCCTTTATTATCTGTGTATGCATGCTGATTTATCTTGCTATGTATATACATTTTTTTTTTCTTTTTTCATCAAACGCATGTATACGTCTATTATGGGTAGTAATATTAGAACAATATGATTAATACAGGTTTATGTATACTTCTTATAGCATTGTCAATAAGTAACCATGTTTTTTTTTATTTTTATTTTTATTTATTTTTTTTACATAGACAATGCTATACTGAAACCCCCCCCTCTCTCTCTCTCTCTCTCTCTCTCTCTCTCTCTCTCTCTCTCTCCTACTGTCTATCTCTCTCTTTTTTTTTTTCTTTTTTTTTCATGTGTGTGTGGTTTGGCTCTTTGTGTATGTTAGTTTGTTTGTTTGTTTTTCTTGCTGTATACCTAACTCTTAGTTATGAATGTTGCTGTTTATTTCTTTCTGCTGTTCTCTTCATATATGTGTGTAGTTTTTTTTTCTTTCTCTTTGTATGTGGAATAACAATAAAAACAAATTTAAAAAAAAAAAAAAAAAAAAAAAAAGATTTAAGGTATAAATCCATTCCTCTGAAATTCTTTGAAGACCCCTGTTTATTCCGAGCTGCTATTCTCATGGCAAATCAAATCAAGAAGTCCTGAAGAGCACATGCATTTACTTATATAAATTCTTCAAAATGCGCATATGGACAGTGAAATGAATCCAGCTGTCGTATCTATTGTGTGCATTAGGTATGCTTATCTGTAAGTTTCTTGATGTTAAACTATGTTATGCTGCCATACTGTATGAAATATCATTACTGTTATTGTTATACTGTATCCCCATCAGAATGGGCGATGGTCTATACTGATTAAATTTTTTCGTTCTCTCTCTCTCTCTCTCTCTCTCTCTCTCTCTCTCTCTCTCTCTCTCTGCTTACTCGACAAACATGTCTAAAAGCTACAATTTTACTGTCTGATAAGAGAACCCAAACAAAAAGAATGTGCTTGCGCTTACACACACACACACACACACACACACACACACACACACACACACACACACACACACACACACACACAGAGAGAGAGAGAGAGAGAGAGAGAGAGAGGATTCAGATTCAGATTCAGATGATTTATTCATTTAGGCCCTAGCCCATAATGAAGGGGTGTGTGAACATGTAAAGGACAGTAATCCTGAGCAATCATATGATATGGATCAAAAGGAAATCGTTGTCACATATTCAAGAAGAAACAATTTCTCTTAGTTTAAAGGCTTTGTTCAGAAACAACGAAAAAGGTTTGACAATTTCAGCGGAAGTGGATGATAAAAGCAAATTTAGCTTAAACAAAGATGGCTGTCTATAATATTTGGGCTTAATAAACTTTTCTCTGATGCTCCTAAGAGCTGGACAGCACAGAACAAAATGTATTTCTGTTTCCTGTGATTCTCTACACAGAGGACAAATCAAATCACAAGTACTACACGTTCGATATCTAAAATAATGGCAAGCTAATGCGGATATTCCTAATCTGAATTTTGCTGTCACATGCTTTAAATGCCTATCCAAATCTATGTCCAAGTAAGTCTTCAAGTCATGAGAACATGAGAAGTTCCTATAACAATCAAACCTGTCACTATTATGAATATGATCAGACCATCTTTGCCATCTGCAATCAACCAATCGCTGGCGAAAACGATGTAAAAAGACTTTTATATTTTCAACTCCCTGGTTCAACCAGACGAATCCAAATCCGTATTCAAACAAACAGAGGCGCACTTTGGTTACCCAATTATTTTCCCTTTTGTATCAAGGTGACACAACATATTGTATGCTTTACGAGGTAATCTAGAATCTTCCATGTAAAGCAATTTCAGCCAATAACGAATACATTTAACGGCAGAAGCAATATAAATAGGGAATCGACCAGTTTCGCCATAAATGAGATCATTTGGAGTACGTCTGTCAACACCCAGGAACTTCTTCAAAGCAAAACCATGAACGATTCACAATAAATAGCCGCTTTTTCCAATCCCCATAACTCAGAACCATATTGCACAATCGGCTGAACCTGGGTGTCAAAGAGTTTGATAAATAACGTGAAAGAAGAATTATTTAGAGCATATAACTTTCTCATAATACAAATCAAAACATTTTTGGCCTTACTAGACAAATCCTTGCATGCACCTACGAAACTCAAACGTGTTGAGAATATTATACCCAAATACCTATAGCAACTGGCATAAGACTGTCTTTATACAACCACCGTTCACGAGCACTTAGATATCCTCCTTTACGGAATACTAGGATATTGCTTTTTTCCATATTAACTTTTAACTGCAGAGATCCAGCTGCACGTTGTAAACTATTCAGCTGGGTTTGTAGACCTATAACAGTTTCTGATATCAAAATAACATCATCAGCCAACAACAGAATAAACAATTCAAAAGCATCAATCGAAAGCAAAGCACCATGTCTACCATTATGAATCACTTCAATAGCTAACTCGTTGATAAACAAAAAACAAAATAGGGCTGCATGCATCTCCTTGTTTGACTCCTCTCGAACAATTGATATAGTCAGTAATTTTCGCTCCACAACGAACCCTTGTTCTTACTTTATCATACATACTTCTAACACATTTATAGAGTTTACCTTTAATACCATGTTTAAGTAAAACAGGCCAGAGAAGATTTCTATTAATGGAGTCAAAAGCTTTTCAAAGTCTATGAAAGCTACGTATAATTTCCTATTATAAGAAAATTGCTTCTGCACTAGTGCGAGCAAAGTAAACATATGGTCAATAGTGGAATAACATTTTTTAAATCCTGCTTGATGATCACCTTGATGTTATTTTCTTCTATCCATTCCTGCAGTCTATGGTTAATAATGATTCCAAACAGTTTACTACTAATGTCACTGAGGGAAATCCCTCGGTAATTACTGGGCTTATTTACATCACCCTTCTTGTAGAACGGCAGAATAACTAATTCAGTCCAGTTTTCCGGAAACATACCACAATCAAATGATTTATTAAACAATTTCAGAAAGAAGTTTACCACCTGGTCAGACGAATGTTTATATAATTCACCAATGATACCATCAGGACCGGCTGCCTTACGATTTTTCAGT
>CM065718.1:26859516-26864516 GCA_033310375.1 Conus canariensis
GTTGTGCATACGAGGTGCCGGAATGAGTGGTACGGGAGTAATATCACATGGTACTCCGGAGAAGAAAAAAGAAAATGACACATATGCAAACATAGGCAGTGTAGATCACTAGGATGTCCCCCTGGCCCCGCTAAGCTCTCCATTCCACCTAGCTTCCTTCAGCACTATGCACCATGACAAAGTTTAATGCTGTGTCCTTGAAAGCCATAGTGATTCAGTGACAAAGAATATTGTGATTTGTTCACTGTTCTTCTCCAATACCCCCCCCCCCCCTTTCTTTTTATAGTGTAAGAGTGTTCCACCGAGACCCAAGCAGTTACAAGCATGTGTGTGCCGTACACACACACACACACACACACACACACACACACACACACACACACACACACGCACGCACGCACGCACGCACGCACACGCACGCACGCACGCACGCACGCACGCGCACACACACACACACACACACACACACACACACACACACACACACACACACACACACATTACCCCTAGATGATAAGAAGCGAATATTGGATGTATCCAAATAATCAGAAGTCTTTCTGTTGAAAATTCAGTTACTGAAGAAATACTGATGGATTCCACGGAATATTTTCCAAAGAGGTCTAAAAACATGTCATATATTGAATCGATTAGAAACTATCTGACTTTATGTCACACTGTAATATTGATATTACTGCTATACCAGGATTTCCTGCAGTACCTCCAATGCCTACTTGGGAGCATCTGAATGCTTTTTTTGGTTACAAATACACTATGTTAAAGAAAAGTGATAATGTGAATATCTTAACAACTGAAGTTCGTGAACATTTAGAAAAGAGCTATCTAAATCATTTAAAAGTGCTTACAAATGGGTCAGTAATGGAATCCTTTGACAGCGGTTCTGGTTTATGATATCAACTTTAAATGTCAGGAAATCATGTTATTTAGGAAAGGGGTTTTCAATCCATACCTCAGAATTACATGCAATACTGAAGGCTTTGACTTACATACATGATACACCAATTGCTTTCTATAAAAGTTTACAGTGTGTTGATTCCAAATCTGTTTTACAATCATTAGAGCGTTGGGACTGCAAAGCTAGAAAATATTTGCTTTTTGAACGAAAACATTTGCTGCATTGTTTAATAACTCTAGGAATAATAATTGATGTTTGTTGGGTCCCATCCCACTGTGGTATAAAGTGGAATTAAATAGCAGACGGTCTTGCAAAAGAAGGAGCAAATAGAAACGCTGAAAATTCATTAACCGATCCCTTGATTGTGTCCTCTTGTGAATTAATTTAAATTATGAACAAGTACATACATATGCAGAGTTTAAGTTTAAAAAAGATGGCTACTTTACCATCGTGCCCAAGGCACATTGTTAGATTAATTCATAAAATAATGATGAATACTTGGAACACGAAATATTCTCATGGCATTAGTTGTGTCTGCAGAGAAAACATTTCTGTACATCATCTTTTGTTTGAATGCTCAGAGTTGACCTTGCTCTATCAGGAGAGAGGTATTGAGATGAACAACTTTGATGATGTCAATACTGTCTTATGTGATTCATATGTTGCTGAAATTGCCAGGGTTATTTCACAGTCACAAGTTGCATTTTTTTAAAGATCAATAATTTTGTGTGCCACCAGGGTATTTCACTAATGTAAGTATCTATATATCAGATATGGGTTATAAACGTAATAACATGGATGATAAGTTGAGTGTGGAGTTTTTTTATTTTCATAAAATGTCTAAATATCATCTGGCAATGAACAAAAAACATTAAATAAACCACCAAATTGAACTGCACACGCACACACACACACAACACACACACACACACACACACACACACACACACACACACACACACACACAGATAGAGAGAGAGAGAGAGAGAGAGAGAGAGAGAGAGAGAGAGAGAGACTCACTCACGCGAAAAAAAAAGTTGTTGGGCTGGTGGTGGAATGAGGGATGCCAGGATGATGATAACAGATGGTGTGGTCAGGGGGCTGTTGAGCTGAGGGGGGGGGGGGGGGGGGGAAGGGGGGGGCGAGGGGGGAGGGGAAGAGAGGGGAGGGGTGGGGATTCATAAGCCAGCTTCTGTGACACAATCTGAAGGCGCTGGTTGCCATGGTGATCAAAAGAGGGGACTGGGTAACATGGGAATATAGTGCTAAGTCGCGTGTTTGATTTCTGCCTGAGTGTTGCCGGATGTGAGAAAGGGTTTCAGGTGTCTCTGAGTTGTCCTCTCTGCTAAGCAATGCACTGGTTATGGGGTTGGGAAGTTTGGTTGCTAGCTTTACATTCTGCATGTTTTCTCCGTGAACATGGTATTCCTACCCCCCCCCCCCCCCCCCCCCCCCCCCCCAGCCTCAGCCACAATGAAGTAACTATGCCATTACATCATACACCAGCCAGCCATCTAGCCAATCAATTAACCAAGGAACTTACCACTTAAACAGCCAGGCTATCAACCAATCTTCTAATTAACCAATTGGCTTCCCATCTTTTTTTTTTTATACACAACAGACCCATCGAAATGATGATGGCGGATATTCAAAGAAAGAAAGAAAGAAAGAAGAAGAAGAAGAAGAAGAAGAAGAAGAAGAAGAAAGAAGAAGAAGAAGAAGATCAACAAACAAACCAACTATTCAAGCAAGCAAGAAAAGAAGGCCTTTAACTTCTGCTTGTTTTGTCTGTCGGCGCACGGGGCATAGGGTACCCTGTATCGATCCCCGTCCACCCACCAATCCAAAGAACTGACCCACTCTGTCTGCAATGCTATACACTCGTCTTCCTGCACTGCCTCTCGCCCTTCACTAACCCCCCCCCCTCTCTCTCTCTCTCTCTCTCTCTCTCTCTCTCTCTCTCTCTTTCTCTCTCTGTTATCTATATATTAACGGTAGGCACTTATTACAATACTTTTTTCTTCTTAAGCCTCCATCATTTGTTTCATTCAGTCATCCATTCCTTTTCTAATTAACTGATGCATTAATTCAATAATTTATTGTATCTTATTTGATTTTTTCTTTTCTTTTTAACTCAAGAAAACAAAGAAAACCTTTGAAAAGGTGCCTCTTGCATTGTAATGAAGAAAAAAAGAAACTGAACATGAGATACACTAATTATCTGTTGCATTTCCATTGAAAAAATTATTTATATTCATAGACACATAAAACTCCCTAAAAACTGGTTTTAAACGTTCTATAAAATCTCTGTCTCCCAGTTGTTTGCGTGTAATTGTCCCATTTCTGCCACCTGCAAACATAAGAAAACCCATATTTGTCTAAAGTGGTAGGATCATTTGTATTCCACGTTTGCTTTCCCTTTTCTTCAAGAGAACATAAACATTTTGTATGCCTTAAACGGTAATCTGTGTTCCCCCATACGAGTCAATTTGAACAAAAATTGAATGCAACGAACATAAGAGTTTAAATATATAGGATATCTACCCAGAGCGCCATACAAAAAAATCATTCGGTGTTCTTATGTCTACAGCCAAGAACTTCTTAAGACCATATGTGTGTATATTTTCTATGTCTGAACCTGCTTATCCGACGCTCATATTTCAGAGCCGTACTGTACTATAGGTTGCACTTGGGCATCGAATAGCTTTAAAAAGAAACAATTCAGGTGAATTATTCTTCAGTTTAAACAATGTTCTCAGAATCACTATAATGCTCTTTTAGCTTTGGTCACCAATTCATCACACGCTGTATAGAGACTAGGTTTGGTTGAAAAACCAAATATAAAAATATATTGCTTTGTTTTAAGACGCTACGATCGTGGGAGGACAGGCTAGGATATTACCTAGCTAAGTTCCAACTGGGGATGGGATATTCAGCATTAAAGAAAAGGGTGGGGCTCAAATAATCGGCTCTGTATAGTAAAATGAAATAATAACACTAAAATCCGTCTGCAGCATTCCAAAGGAGCATTGACTGAGAGGCTTCACATGGGTATTAGCTTGCATATTTAATACGGGGTCAACACAGCTCGCAGATTACAGACGTCTTGGGGAAAGACACACGTCTCCTCCCTCATCAGCTTTGTGTCTCACAGACTGATACACCATGGAGCAGCCAGTCTGGCACCGCTTCACGCCAACTCGTGGCTCCCAGGCTCTGCGACACGACCTGTCTGGATGTGGCTGTGTATGAGGCTAGGAAGGGGTGAGTGGGTGGGTGGGGAGGAGCAATTTAGAGGAGTGAGGGTCAGGGGAGTAAGATTCATGGGGAAGGAAGGGGAGTGGTGGCCCAGCAGGAAACGTAAGACAGTCTAACACACAAGCAAATAAACAAACAAGGAAGCCAGATTATTCAAGAGAGGCGTTCCCTCTGTTCTTTATACGTACTGCAGATTATTATTATGTTATGTCTTTACCTTGACGGTGGTTTCCAAAGCAACTGAGACGACAATGGGTGGGGGTTGGAGTGGGGCTATGCTCACTCACTCATAAAGGCGATTTTATTTAAAACATCGTCGTCTATATAGGAGACATATACGCATGTTGGAATGCTGGGTCAGAAGAGGCATCACCGAACGCTACCAAGGTCAGTGCACTGTCTCCGTTGATGGGTGACCTCATGACGATACTGATCGTGCCATGCGGATTGCTGAACCGGAAAGGCGGTGAGGGAGTGGGGTGTGGGTGGGGAGGGAGGTAACGGCGGCATGGGGTGCTGCAAGAGGCCAGGAGGAGCGGAGAGGGTAGAGCGTTGAGAAACGTGCATGTTGCCATGTAAAGGGGAGACCAAAAGGACAGCATGGCATTCATGTTGCTGAGGGGACACAAACAAACAGACAATATATAGATAAGTAAATTAAAAAAATAATAATAAAGAAATAAAGAAAGAAATACATACATAACTGCACAAATAAATAAACATATGAATAAACAAACATATAAATAAATAGATAAATAAATCATAGTCATCATGATAATCAAAAAAAAAAATTCAGGCTGTAAGGTATCTTCTTTTTGTTTTATTTTTC
>CM065718.1:26867016-26877016 GCA_033310375.1 Conus canariensis
GTAATCCAGTTCTTATCGTTGCCTTGCCAGCTAGTGTGCCTGCTCTCTCGTTTCCTTTAACTCCAGCATGTCCAAGGCAGTACATCCATATGAGTATCTCCAATGGAAGGCTCCGCATGACTTCATTCCAATCAGGGCTTCCCATTCCACTTTTCACTTTCTGAAGAAGGTTCATGGAGTCAGTCAGTATCCTGGCTTGTTGAGTTTGAAACTGGCTTGTGGATGTAATTATTATTATTTATCATTATATTATTATTATATTGGGTATTTATATAGCGCCTATCCTCGGTCACAGACCAAGCTCTAAGCGCTTTACAATAAACACACTACCTCACTCACTCAACTGGCTGCCTACCCAGGTAGAGCCGACCGAAGAGCAGCCTACTGGCGCTCATTCAGTCGTTTCCCGTACCATTCAAATACCAGTCACTCATTTTCATTTATCTCATTTATTCCTCCAGTTTCTCACATAGGATGCATGCGATGTTTATACGCGTCCTCCATTTCCACCGGTACACGATGGCACATGATAACAGTAAGTGACAATTTTTGTGGCTTGGTAAGAAATACCAGGCGGCTATCTTCAATCTACATCAATTTTGCCAGGGCAGCGAGAAACCCCCTTGCTCTTTTCGATTTTCAATTGCCGTGGGTTCTTTAAGGTGTGCAGGGGGCCAGGAAGGCACACGGGTCTGACTTGCTTATAGTCCCCATCCGATGGACTTGACGTTCAGTTCTATATGTCATTCAAACTGGGAAAGAAAGGGCGAGAAAGGCAGGGCTCGAACCCACGCACTTCTCTCACGTTGGATTGGCAGGCGAACGTCTTAACCACTCTGCCACCTTTCTTCCTGTAAGCCAGTGGAGTGCTTGTGTCACTGCTTCTTTCTCCATTGTCAGACTTGAAGTTGTTAAACTGTGCGCACCATTGCCTTCCTAGATAGTTCGTCCATTTTGCTTCACCGTGTATCCCCAGCGTGACTTACCTTTGATGACAGAACCGTCAGTGTATATTAAAATATCATCTTTTGTGCAAAGGTCTTCTACCAGCATCTGAATTTCTGCGTTGGTTTTGCCTTCTGGCCATTCTCGACAATGTCTCCAAGTTTTGGAGCGATGGCAATGTGGTAGAGGTGCTTCAAGTGGTCTGGATATTTCTCCCATTCCTTGGTTTCTTTTATTTCTGCTAACTGGCACATAAGCTGTATACTGTCTTCTGTCTGTCCCATCCATGATTTTCCACATCCTAGCCGAGTGCCTTTTGTTTCCTTGACCGCCGCATGAAGTGGGTTTTGGGGATTTTCAAGCGCTCTGAAATATCCCTTCACCTGCTCCAGCTTGTGTCTGGTCTGCATTGAAGGAAGATCGAGCAGGTATTGCATAGTTTCAACTGGTGTGTCCTTCGTGGTTCCCAGGATCAATCTCATTGCTTCATTTTGAAATTATTTCTAATGTGAGAAGGTTGCTGTTGGACAGTGTTGTAAGCTCTAATCCATAATCTATCACACTGAGTACAAGTGCGTGATACAGTCGGTAAATATGGCGCTGTTCAATGCCTTTAGCTGTCATTGCTTTCATGGCAGATAGTCCTTTTTTGCATTTAAGAACAATATTGTCAGCATGCTTTCTAAAGGTTAGTATTCTGTCAAAGCCTACACCCAAATAGCGTAGGCTGTTAGTTGATTCAACTGGTATTCCATTGAAGGAAACTGGTGAGGGAAACTGGTGAGAGAGAGAGAGAGAGAGAGAGAGAGAGAGAGAGAGAGAGAGAGAGAGAGAGAGGAGAGAGACGGATACGGATACGGATACGGATGTTTTATTCAAACAGGCCATGGCCCCTAATGAAGGGAGAGTTGAGATCAAATCGTTTCAGACAGAAATAAGCAAATCATCAAACATCTAGGCATCCACAATTAAAAGCATACTCGATATTAAACAACATACAACAACCAATGCCTAACTACATGCTATACTTCGAATTTTAAATCCCTTGTACAAGAAAATAGCAAAACGTTTTACAGTAGTTTCATTTGTAGATGCCATTAGTAATGAAAGTCGAAATGAAGAAGGATGTCTACAATATTTTTGATGAATGAACTGATTCCTCAGGTCACTTAGAGCGGGACAGCACAACACAAAATGAACTTCATTTTCTTCGGCACATTTACAAAGCGGACATGTCAGTTCAAGTTTGCTATGCTTCTTATAACGATAATAATGAACAGAAAGATCAGAAATACCTAATCTGAACTTTGTCATGATATATTTTAAATGATTATCCATTTCAATAGATAAATATACCGGCACACAATGTATAGATCTGAACTGTCTATAAAAAGCAAATCGGTCACTTTCATGAACGTGACATGACCATTCTTGCCATCTGCAATCTATCAATCTATTCCGAAATGCACGAAGAAATCCATTTATGTCCCCAACGCTCTGTTGTAGCCAAACATAGCCAAATCCAAGTTTATGTAATTTAGTCCTCACGTTAGAAACCCAGTTTCTTTTCCCTCTACCATCCAAATCATACAACATATTATATGCTTTCCTGGGCAACCTTGAAGTTTCCATTTGTTTTATTTTCAACCAATAATGTATGCAAGCTGTCCCAGAATTCAAATATATTGGATATCTGTTTACTTCGCCATAGACTAAAGCATTAGGTGTTCGCATGCTCACTCCTAGAAACTTTTTCAGTGCAAATAAATGGACATTTTCATAATAAACAGCAGAATCATAAAGACCCCAGATTTCAGCTCCATACTGAGCGATAGGCTGTACCTGAGAATCGAACAATTTTATAAATAATTTCAAAGACTGGTTTTCTAATTTTGATAAGTGTTGCATGATACATAGTAGTGCACGCTTAGCTCTACTGGCAAGATCCTTGCATGCAAAAGTAAAGCTTAATTTCGTTGAAAAATATATTCCTAAATATTTATATACGTTGACCACAGGCATAAACACTCCATTATAAGTCCACCTTTCTCCAATTCCTAAAAACCCACCCTTTCTAAACACAATTATATTGCTTTTTGACATGTTAATCGTTAACTGAAGTGAAGATGCAGATCGTGATAGATTATTTGGTTGAGTTTGTAAGCCAATAATAGTTTCAGACATCAGAACAACATCGTCTGCCAAGAAAAGAATAAACAACTCAAGAGCATCGCAAGTAATTTGTGCACCATGTTTTCCATTTCTAACAACCTCTGATGTTAACTCATTAATGAAAAGAGAAAATAAAACAGGACTGCACACATCCCCTTGTTTTACACCAGAGGGACATTGAATGTAGTCAGTCATATTTCCTCCACATCGAACCTTAGCTTTAACACAGGAATACATGCTAACTATGCATCTAAACGGTTTTCAATGAACACCAGCTTTTAAGAGAATAGGCCACAGAATAGTTCTATTAACAGAATCAAATGCTTTCTCAAAACCTATAAAAGCGACATACAGCTTACGATTTAAAGAAAACTGTTTTTGCACCAAAGCCATCAAAGTAAATATATGATAAACAGTTGAATAACTGCGCTTAAAACCTGCCTGATATTCGCCAGTGATATCATTATTCCTGTAATCGGCGATTGACAATAGTGCTGTATAATTTACTACTAGCGTCACTTAAAGAAATTCCTCTATAGTTGTTAGGATCATTCAGGTTGCCTTTCTTGTACAGTGGTAGAACAATACTTTCCGTCCAATGTTCAGGATAAATTCCCTTATCAAATAAAGAATTGAAGAGCGTTACAAAAAAGTTCATAATCAGGTCAGTTTTACAAGCATACCTTAGCATCTCACCAATTATACCATCTGGACCAGGAGCTTTACATTTCTTAATTTTTCTTAGAGCAAACATTACTTCCTCTTTTGAAATCGGACGACTTAAATAATCCTCCTCTCCTTCATTATGATCCAGTTGTAACCCGCTGTTAGGATCTACGTCTTTCGTTAGAAGTGACTTCAAATGGTCGTACCAGGTTTCAATACTGATGCTGTTCACTGGTTGTTTTCTTTTTAATGAAATTCGATGTACATTCTTCCAAAATTCTTTCTAATTTCCCATAGATGCAATTAGTTCTGTCAACAGTGCGTTGTTAAATTGTTTCCTTTTAATCCTTTGCAAGTATTTGTACTCGCGTCTTGCCCTACAATAGAAATCACGATCTTTGTCGTCATGCGTACGTTTAAATTTTCTAAATAAATTTCGGACTTTCTTTTTATTGTCATGACATTCAGCATCAAACCAATCTTTTGATTTCGAATTATTAATTCTTATTTCTTTCTTCATACACTGTGCTGCATCTTTGATGCAGGTGTTGAAAACATTCAACGCCTCATTTACATTGACATCAATAACACTAACTGCATATCTGATTTTTTCTTGAATCTGTTGCGTGGAAATATTACTCATAAACACATCAGCACGGTCTTCATTCCATATAAACCTTTCCAATGTAAAACTGTATTCAGAAGGACTTATCGAATGAGACTATAAACCGAGGTTCCGTGTGTGAACGCACGCATAACATCTTGCACACACGTAAAATCCCATCACCAACTTTCGGAAGAGAAGGCCAGTTTGGCCGTTGGTATGGATGACACGTTACACATAGCATGCACCCTGCGTGAGAAATTGAAAGAATGGAGGAAGCAAGGATATTGAGTGAATGATATTGGACGATATTGACTGTATGACACGGGAAACGACTGAATGAAGCGCCAGCTGGCAGCTCTTCAGTCGGCACTACCCAGGTAGGCAGCCCGTTGTGTAAACGAGTGTGGATTGTAAAGCGCTTAGAGCTTGGTCTCTAGCCGAGAATAGGCGCTATATAAGTATTCATTATTATTATTATTATCTCCGAGTTGACATTATCCCTGCCGTAACTCAAATGAAATTCCACAGGCATATGATCCGAATCGAATCTCTCAGACACTCGTAACTCACATGAATCACATAATAATGCAAGCAAATCACACGACATAACAAAGTAATCATTTACACTGCATCCATGGTCTGAAACGTACGTGTAGCAACCTTGACGGTCTCCATGACACACACCATTAAGAATACACAAATCCAGTGCAGTACACATATTCAACATCATTTTGCCGTAATTATTCAGTACAGAATCCTCAGATAATCGATTAGCGTTGACTGGATGACTTGCATGTTGAAAATCGAAAGTACTTGATACTCCTTGACAATAATGTGAAACATTACCCGTTCTACTGTTCAAATCCCCGCACAACAATACGTATGCATCTTTGTAAACTAGTAAACAACTGGACAAATAGTCTTCCAATAATGCAATTCCATTTTCAGAGTCAAAATATGTATAATACGGGGAGCCTTCTGGAGGCACATATGAGTATGCATACAATACATCTTTGTCCACACCAAACAATGTTTTATTAATAATAAGTGCACCAAAAATATTAGATTTTATTTCGACTTGTTTGACATATGACGCATACATATTCTTAACTAGACACAAAATTCCACCAGATCGTCTCCCTTTAATCGTCAGTTTTATCGCAGGTAAACAAAACAATTTGTATGCAGAGAATACATCAGATTTAAATTCATCAGTAAATGTTTCTACTAAACAAATGAAATCGAAGGACCGGAGAAAGTTAACAAAGTCATTGTCTTGTAATTTTGATAGTAAGCCATTGACATTCCAATGCAGGAAGGATAACGATCTACTTTTGTCATGTTTATGGATAGTTACATCCTCCAAGCGCCTGTGTTCACAACGATCACTCACAGAAACACACACAGAAGTTGAAACACACCGGGAGTCTTCGTCATCCAGGTAAACACCCTCACTGCCATCAACGCCAAAATCACGTGCACATTGAGTGTCATTCTGGGCTGCACTGGACGGTGATACCGGTGTCGCTTTTGGAAATGTTCCCTCACAGAAATCAGTTTTATGCACATCAAAACAGGGCCGGCCGGTTTCCTATTTAAGTTCTACGAGCCTGTCACGAGCGTCGATGGAGAACTTCTTACCGTCAATCAAAAGGTAATTGTAATCGTGGCTCTTTTCCCGTCTTGCTTAGCGCGTTTCAAGTGTGGAGTCAGCCTTCGACGAATGTCCCTGACCCCTTTTTAAAAGTCTTCCCCAATAAATACATCTGAACCTTTAAACTTACCCTTAGCTTTAAGAATCTTCACCTTTTGCTTGTAAAAGGCACATCGGGCGATCACTGGGGAGCCAGGTCTGGAACTCAGTCGGTGCACACGGTCAAACTCCACATCGTCAGTCAGATCCAGCTTCTCCGTCAGAAGATCCTGCACCAAGCCCTCACAGTCTGCGTTGGTTTCCCCGTCTCTCCGGGGCAGACCGTAGAAAATCAGGTTGTTGCGCTTAGAACGGCCCTCAAGGTCGTCTATACGCCTCTCGCAATCTTCCAGCTTTTCACGCAGGTCGTTGTTGCTCTTCTGCAGATCCCCGTTGTCTTTCCGTAGCTCTGTCACCTCTTTCTTCAGCTCCCTCATCTCACTGTGAAGGGTCGCGTAGTCCTCCCTCAGATCATGGACTTCCCGCTTGACTGCGACCAGCTTGGCGTCCATCTGGTCGCTTCTCGAGTTCAGGGCAGCCATGATGTCACGGTTCGTGGGTTCGGGTTTACTTGGAGCTTGGTCAGGGTCAGGTGTCATGGAAGAGTCCGTACTTGCACGGCGTACAGAGCCCTCATGAGCCAGGCGGGACTGCTTCGTGGAGCTGGAGCTGGACGACTTTGGCCCGGGGTTCGTCTCCACGTCGCCGCATCGGAGCAGAAGATCGCTGAAGAAAAAGGCGGTGAGGACCAAGCCTACCATGACACCGGTGACACGGGTGTGTATTTTTAACACGCGCATCGACATGGACAGCTTAAACCTGGCTCTTCTTGCCATAAAACTAATAAAGACTGCGACGAATCCGCCACACCGACCTCTGAAATCGGGGGCTGCTGATGGCATGTTGATACTGTCACCGATCTGAAAGACTGTACTGATGAAAACTGTAGAAATTAACTGAAAACGTTAATTAATCGCAGAGCCGAAGAAAACATGTCTTCTCCTCTTGGATGACAACAGCTCACCCCCGAGAGAGAGAGAGAGAGAGAGAGAGAGAGAGAGAGAGAGAGAGAGAGAGAGAGAGAGAGAGAGAGATGAATGTTCAAAATATGCCAAAGTAATTACAGATCAGTAAAAGCAACAAGAACAACAACAACAACAACAAAAACAACAACAACAACAACAACAACAACAACAACAACAACACACACACACACACACACACACACACACACACACACACACACACACACACACACACACACGAACAATAGAACAGTATTTCTTTGGTTGGTGATCTTTCTTCCTTTTCCTATAAGCCTGAATGTGCGGCCACTTCCTCTCTTGATGTTGAGCTCTGAAAGATGGTCTATAGTACAGTGGCTTTGATCTTGTTTGTTGAGGTGGTCCTGTAGATTTCTTATCACATTACAATGACAAAGCTGTCATCTAGTTCTTTATCATATTGTCTTGCCTGCGAGTATGTCTGTTCGCTCATTCTTCCCTTGGCACCAGCATACCCTGGGCAGTACATCCCCTTCTGACTAGTCGACCTGCGTAAGGTTTCCCAGCGAATTCATCTGGCGCGACTACAGGATGGGCATGGCGAGTGAACTAGGGAAAGCCCAAGAACAAGGTAATTTTCTAACAGTTGAGTGAGAGACTCACTCGGTGGGACAGGGGCTCTGGTGTCTCTTTCATGTCGCATGAAGTTGTCAGACCCTAAGTCTGCTTTCACCTCAGTATTAATCCTGGCCCACGAGAGGATAGGGACATTTCAAACGTCCAGTACAGACTTTGTCATTATACTGCTAAGCAGGAATGTATAATAGCCTCTCCAAGAAACAATTCAGGAGAGAGAGAGAGAGAGAGAGAGAGAGAGAGAGAGAGAGAGAGAGTAAGAGAGAGAGAGAGAGAGAAATAATGAATAAATAAATAGATAAATAATTAGATATATAAGATAATTGAATAAGGTAAGCAAGAAGGAAAGAAACAAACAATACAAAAAAATGGCAAAGTGCAGACGCTAATACCAATGTACTGTTTTTCAGCTGCTTAACGGTTTTATTGTTAACTGATTTCTTATGAATCTCTGTCTGTCTGTCTGTCTGTCTGTCTGTCTGTCTCTGTATATACATACTTTCCAACATCAGTGCTACCAAATATTGTAACTCGTATAGTTTGTTATCCTCTGACGATAACAGAATAATATCTCTTCTGGCTGAGTATGTTGCAGAGGCATCTCATGTCAGGAGGAAGACATGTTCGGTAACAATTACTAGTGTTTGAGGGTTTTTTTCAAGTAACTTACGCAGCTCGATCTTATCTAAAATATATTCGTTCTCTTCACTGTCATGAATAATAGTGAAATAGATGTTCATGACTGATGTTGAATGTGAGTGCTTGTTTGAGGCACTTGTGTAAATGATTATGTTGTTTAAAAAAAAGTACATAGTCATTTTGAATGATAGAAAAGTACGTAATTTTGAAATAGATGTTCATGACTGATGTGGTCCAGCGGAAATGATTTTCTATGGTGAATATGTGTGCTTGTTTGAGGCACTTGTGTAAATGATTATGTTGTTTTAAAAAAAAAAGTACATAGTCATTTTGAATGATGGAAAAGTACGTGATTTTATTTTTTTATACTACATGGTTTCGAGTCCTAACATTAATTAAGATTAACGTAATCAGTTACACATTGTTGTTTCGTTGCATTATTTTCATTCATTTCTTTTAGCGCTGCAAATGTTAATGCATTAATATATACCTCCTTGACATAAGCTGTGTGCAGGCTATTGTTGATAAAAAAAAAACATATCTGAAGCGTCTGAAGCATCTCTCTCTCTCTCTCTCTCTCTCTCTCTCTCTCTCTCTCTCTCTCTCTCTCTCTCTCTCTCTCATGTGTAACACACACACACAAATAATAAAAACTGAAGGAAAAAAAATGATAAGAAAAACGGTTTCATCACAGAAACTGTGTCCATCCCAGTACCATGTAACAGTGAAAACTCGCGGCGATTGCTCAAACGTGACTGAAACTGAAACCCGCGCAAACGTCAATCCACGCAGCATTCCCCAAGGACGTGCATCAAACAACCAGTGTGGACCCAGTGGAAACAAAAAACTAAATGAGCTGTCACTCGAATGCTTTCTATTCTTCCACAAACATCGAACAGCGGTGAAAAAGTTGCAGAATTTAATATAATATTTTGTTTGACTCTATCTCACTCCCTCTCTCTCTCTCTCTCTCTCTCTCTCTCTCTCTCTCTCTCTTCTGACAGTCTGTCTGTCTGTCTGTCTTTCTCTCTGTCTGTCTGCCTGTCTTTCTGTCTCTGTCGATGTCTCTCTCTCTCTCTCTCTCTCTCTCTCTCTCTCTCTCTCTCTCTCTCTCTCTCTCTCTCTGTTTCTCCTTGTCTGTCTGTCAGTCTCTCTCTCTCTCTCTGTCTCTCTGTCTCTGTCTCTCTCCCTGTCTCTCTCTCTCTCTCTCTCTCTCTCTCTCTCTCTCTCTCTCTGTGTGAGTGCGTGTGTACGTGTGTGTGTGTGTGTGTGTGTGTGTGTGTGTGTGTGTGTGTGTGTGTGTGTGTGTGTGTGCTCTTTATGTGCCGATACCAAGGCCCTTCAGGGCATGAAATAAAGTGTTGAACTGACAAGCTTATTAATCATGTGATGTTTGTTTGGAGGGAGGGGACTAGAGGAATGTGTGGAGTAAAGGATATAGGAGACGGTGAGGCGAGGAAAGAGACGTGGAGAGGACAGGGATGGGTATTCTGCCCCAGGCATCCACATAACTCACATCAAGGCTGGATCTAAAGGCCCATGGACCCACAGAGCAACAACACTGAAGTGAATCTGTTCCACGCATTTGGATGCTGAGGTTAAGCAGGTCCCAAGAGTCCCAAGGTTCCAAGATTCCGC
>CM065718.1:26892016-26894516 GCA_033310375.1 Conus canariensis
AGTCCTGTTCCTTCCGCTTCTGGTGACAGTGCTGCTGTTCCACAGGATCTGGACCTTGCCAGCCAGGAGACCCTCGCACCTGATCCAGTGGACAGTGTGAGTGATAAACTCGCTGATAAATCTTCCGTCTACCAGAGAACTGTCACCTCATTCTCCCGCACCACCACGGCTTCCAGTGTGATTAGCGCTCCTCCACCGCTCAGTGCATGTTCGCAAAAAAGTGTATATACTCATGCTGGTTCACCTGCCCATACTGTGCCTGTGACAACGGACAAATTGAATGGTTTCCTGTCCAGTGGAATTGCCTCTGCCGACCATTCCTCCGTTCTAGACCCTGTGGATACATGGAACTCCGACGATGTTGAAAGTCAGTCTTTCTCTCAGCCCTTGTTTCAGCCCCAGCAGTCTCCTTTAGTAAGTGACCAGTCCCCTACCTGTTCTTACTTCATTCCTCAAGTTTCATATGAAAACAAAACCCCAGTCAAATCACCATGCCACCCACCTCAAACCCGTAGCAGAGCCAAATGTCGCCAAACACACCTGACAGACACATTCACTACCACTCCTCGTACAGCCCCTGCCCCCTCTAGTAGCTAGGAATTCGGCCCTGCCTGTGTTTCAAATCACCCCACGGCTCAACAATCTGGCATTTTAAAAGATGCCAAAACATTACGGTTCTTGACTTACAATGTGGAAGGTATGTCAACAGTATATGATCATGAGGTTCGCTCTTTTGTGTCTGTTTATGATTTCATTCTTTTCGTTGAAACTTTTTCAGATTCCTTCCCAAGTCACTTGTTTCCTTATCATGATGTATATATTTCTCCTGGTATTCAAGTTTCTGATTCCGTTACCGCTAGACTGTCCGGTGGAATTGCACTTCTTGTAAAGAAAAAGCTGACTAGATTTATTACACATATCACAATTGAATATGACAACTGTTTGGTTCTCAAGATATCGAAACTACTAACGGGTTTTTATTTTGACTGTTTCTTGATTGGTTTGTATATCCCACCTTCAAATAGTGTTTATTATGCTGAAACTGAAATTGATAATGGTTTATGTTTTTTGGATAACTGTATCGCTGATTTATTTGAAGAATATGGCGAGCTACCTCTCATTGTTTTTGGAGATTTGAATGCCAGAACAGGCAATGGTAATGTTTCTGACTTCTCCATAGATGACTTTATTGGTGAAAATGCAGATGATTCAAAGCAGTGTACAAGATTTCGTAGGGAGTCAAAGGATGGTGTTACAAATGAATTTGGTAAATATTTACTTCAAATATGTGATCAATATAACCTGATTATAATGAACGGACTTGTTTTGGGTGATGAGGGGGGAAACTTCACTTACATTGCCTATAATGGATGTAGTGTTATTGATTACTTTATTGTATCTGAATGTATGTTTCATGCGGGTTCATATTTAAACGTTATTCCCAGAACTGACTCAAAACATATGCCTGTAGAAATATTTCTTGAAGTACCTAAGGCCATTGAACTGAAACCCACCTCAACCCATTCTACGATAAGTAAAGTTACTAAGTTTGTATGGAATAATGAAAAGAAAAATGATTATTGTGCAATGTTTAATGATAATGATGTTAAGAAACTAATTCAAGATGCTAGTAATTTAATAGATCTTGATATTGATGCCTCATTAGCCTCATTCATTGGTGGTCTCAAGAAGGCTGGGAAAAGTATGTTAAAGACGTTTAGGGTAGATAGTTTCAGACAAAAGCCATGGTTTGACAGAGAATGTGCAGAAAAAAGACGTGAAGTACGTAAAGCTTTACGAACATTTCGCAGAGTTTGCGACAGTATTGTAAAAAATGATGTTGACAATGATAGTAAAAAGCTACAAATGATATATTACAGATATATTTATGTGATTTCAAGGAGACAGTATAAAATTCTGCTTAGCATTAAGAGGTCCGAACATAAACACTCAATTCTAGATACCCTTGTGAATAGTAGTGGCGATCCTAAACGTTTTTGGGGAACTGTTAAATCTGTTCTTATATCTAAAGAATTAAAGCATAATTCGATCACTTCTGGTGAATGGTTTGATCATTTCAAGATGGTTTTTAATAGTGATCTATCTAATGATACTGATTTACCAGATTTTGAAGAAACTTTTCAAACTAACTTGCCTGTAGACACAAACTTGGACTGTGCTCCACTAGACAGAGCGATAGAGCAATGGGAAATTGAGGATGCTATAAAAGCTTTGAAATATGGAAAAGCATCTGGTTCCGATGGATTAAGTGGTGAATTTTATAAAAACTCATCTCAAGAAGTCATTCTATTTTTAATTCAATACTTCAATAAACTGTTTGATTCTGGTAGTTTTCCTAAGGGTTGGTCTCAGTCTATCATTCTACCTGTGTATAAAAAGGGTAATCCTGATTGTCCTGACAATTACAGGGGTATTTCCTTGCTAGATATTGGAGGCAAGTTGTACAGTTATATCCTTAATAAAAGACTTACTGAATGGG
>CM065718.1:26899516-26904516 GCA_033310375.1 Conus canariensis
TAGTAGTAGTAGTAGTAGTAGTAGTAGTAGTAGATGGAGGAGGAGGAATAGAAGGAGAAAGAGAAGGAGGAAACGTTAAACATAATCTCGTATTTATTGTTTGTTTGTTTTTTCAGCACTGCAAGTGACTGTATCTCTCTGCCCTGTCTGCTGCAAAGACATACTGTTAAAAACACAATAAAGTAAAACATGAGAAAAAGGATACAGGACAGCTTATATCTCATGACCATACATTTTTGAAAAAAAAAATTAGTTTTACACATTTAGATAATTCGCATCGGGACAGAAGAAAATAAAATAAAGAAGGATCAAACTCAGGTTTGAAGAATAATTGTAAATCTTCACAGGCAGTGAAGGGCAAGCCATCGGTTTTCTTGTCATGAATGATTTTGATCCCTTCGGCGCAAGGAGAAGGAGTAGGGTGTGGTAGGGTAACAACTTTATATTCTGCAGGCATTGAATCAGAGCAGGCAAATCTGAACGTTAACAGCCAGACTAAGTCATTCAAGGCTGGTCCTCTGTAGCAATACTTCATGTGTGTGTATGTGTGTGTGTGTGTGTTGTGTGTGTGTGTGTGTGTGTGTGTGTGTGTGTGTGTGCGTGTGTGTGTGCGCGTGCGTGCGTGCGTGCGTGCGTGCGTGTAGTGTGTGTGTGTGTGTGTGTGTGCGTGTGTGTGTGTGTGTGTGTTGTGTGTGTGTGTGTGTGTGTGTGAGTGAAAGTCAAATCATATTATCTCTAGAACCCAGCCAATTTCAAAGGTCATCTCCGGATTGTGCAGCATCCAGAAAATGATGCCTCGATTCGATAAATCATGATCTGAATGCGTCCTGATTTTTAATATCTTTGACATGTAAAAAGATCCAACGGTGGGCATGACAAAAACATTAGTTTGTAAAAGGATGACACTGACGAGAATGTTCCAGGGGAGAACGACAGCAGAAGGAGAGAAGAAGAAAGAAGAAGAAGAAGAAGAAAAGAAAAGAACAACAACAACAAAAACAAAAGCAAGAGAGAAGAAAAGAGAGGAAGAAGAGAGGAGGAGGAGAGAAGAAAGAGAGGAGGGGGGAGAAAGAGGTGGAGGAGGAGGAGGAGGAGGAGGAGGAGGAGGTGTTCCATGACAGTCTATACCACCATAGGGGACCCTTTCACGTCTGTCATCAAAATGGTGATTTTTTTAAAGGTCTGATGCGCATTCTTAGTCATCCATTCTGGATTCCGTAGAATCTTCAAACCATTCCCACCCACTAATTTTCCCTCTTTCAAAACCATCTGAATGAAACTCTGTCCCTTCATCAAGTTGAACTCAGTTCTGCACAGCCTTGAGGATTCTTTCAAAAAGTCACACATACATTCTCACGCCAGAGCAGACACATTGTTTATGGCATTCGTTGTGAATTGTGCAACAAGAAATATGTCGGGTGAAATATCCTGCACGCTTGGCACACACGTTTCACAAACACCTCGCTGACATCCGTCACCACTGACACAGATCAGACACTGTGGGTTTCAGTGATACCAAACACAACACCAATCATGGCAAGGTCCTTGCCCCTGGGCATTCACAGAGTTACGACTTTGAATGAACCTTACAGGAATCTCACCCTGCTACTAGACTTGGCATTAACACCTAGAAATAGCTTTTCACTCCACACACAGACACATGTACGCACGCACACACACACACACACACACACACACACACACACACACGCATGCACGCATGCACACATCACACACACACACACACACACACACACACACACACACACACACACACACACACACACACACTCACAGAAGGCTTCTTCAGGAACCGGATCATACTTTCATCTCCATGGCTGAAATGACATCAGTACAACTGAGAGAGAGAGAGAGAGAGAGAAGAGAGAGAGAGAGAGAGAGAGAGAGAGAGAGAGAGGAGAGAGAGAGAGAGAGAGAGCGTGAAAGAGCGAGAGAGAGTTCTTCTCTCAGGAAAACAGAGAGATGCCAATACCGAAATGCAGGGAATCAAACCCCCAACCCCTCTTGCGAACCTGGGAGCACACGCCGTTTACAATATCGGCCATCTTTCCGTGACCTGGAGGAGTGGGGGGGGAGGGATATTGGTCACGAGGGAGTGCAGAATGCTGCTGTCTATCTTGGTTAGTGCTGATTTGCCCCTGTCAACCCTGGATCCTCAGAGGAAGGCGAGGGCTTTTCTCACAAAGTGTCTGGTCCCTTCCCTGGCTTCTGTCATGCTTTCAGTTTGAAAGTTCAGGTTGTGTGAACAGCGCATTTCAGAGAGAAAGAGAGAGAGAGAGAGAGAGAGAGAGAGAGAGAGACAGGTGGGAGGTGGAAAGTAATAGAGAGTGAAGAAGAAGAAGAAGAAGAAGAAGAAGAACAACAACAACAACAACAACAACAACAAGAACAAGAAGAACAAGAAGAACAAAAACAAGAAGAACAAGAACAAGGAGGAGGAGGAGGAAATATTGTTTATGGCATTCACTGTGAACTGCGTAACAAAAAAAAGTATGTCGGTGAAACAATCTGCACACTTGACACGCATTTCAGAACACCTCCCTGACGTCTGTCACCACTGACTCAAATCAGTCACTGTGGGTTTCAATGATCCCAAACACAACATCCATCACGGCAAGGTCAATGCCCTTGGGCATTCACAGAGTAATGATTTCTAATGCACCTTAGGAGAATCTCTCCCTGCTGCAAGACTTGCCATTAACACCAAGAAATTGCCTTTAATTCTTGTACACACACACACACACACACACACACACACACACACACACACACACACACACAGGGGAGAGGAGAGAGAGAGAGAGAGAGAGAGAGGAGAGAGAGAGAGAGAGAGAGAGAGAGAAAACGTGACAGAGAGAGAGGGAGTTCTTCTCTCAGGAAAACAGCGAGAGATGCCACCAATACAGAAATGCAGAGAATCATACCCCCAACCCCAACCCCTTCTGCGAACCTGGGGGTACACGCCGTTTACGCTATCGGCCATCTTTCCGTGACCTGAAGGAGGGGACGGGGAGATGGGGGGTGGGAAGTGGTGGTTGGGGGGGGGGGGGGGGTGTTGGTCACGAGGGAGTGCAGAATGCTGCTGTCTATCTTGGTTAGTGTTGGTTTCCTCCTGTCAACCCGGAATCCTCAGAGGAAGGCGAGGGCTTTTCTCACACAGTGTCTGTTCTTTTTCCTGGCTTCGCTCATGACTTTGGTCAGAAAAGTTCAGGTTTTGTGAACAGCCACGAGAGTAGAGAGAGAGGAGAAGAGAGAGAGAGAGAGAGAGAGAGAGGAGGCAGAGAGAGAGAGAGAGTAGGGAAGAGAGGAAGAAGAGAGAAGAAGAAGAAGAGAAGAAGAGAAGAAGAAGAAGAAAGAACAAGAAGAAGAAGAACAAGAAGAAGAACAAGAGAGAAGAAGAAGAGAGAAGAAGTAGAAGAAGAAGAGAAAACAACAACAACACAACAACAACAAGCACAAGAACAAGAAAAACCAGAACAAGAAGAAAGAAACAAAGAGGAGAGATAGGGGAGGAGGAGGAGGAGGGGAAAGAGAGAGAGAGAGAGAGAGAGGGAGAGAGAGAGAGAGAGAGGGAGAGAGAGAGAGAGAGAGAGGGAGAGAGAGAGAGAGAGAGAGAGAGAGAGAGAGAGAGAGAGAGCTGCATAGAGATTGTTTTCCAGACGGAAGTGGAAACGTTACCAGGCATACGAACATGTATGGACAGAAAGGGAAGAAGGCAATCAGAACATAATGATGTCCAGTTCGAACGTCTCCAACTATTACCGTCTGCCCTCATTAGCCTGTTGTCCTATTGTTGATTTCTTTTCACTTGCAGTCGTTCTGGTAGGACTGACCCACTTTGACCTGTGAGAAGGGTTCACTGGGACCCCCCTCCCTTACCCCACCCCAGCCTTGGCGAGTCTCAGCCCTGGCACAGTTGTGTGTGAGCTACTCAAAGGCTCAGTACCTAGACTCCCCCCAGTTCTCCCCAACTCTCAGGCCAATGCAGATGAGTCTTTGGTGTGTTCCATGGCCTTTTCGTATCTGTGAAAAAATACAGTAAACTAAAAGAAAGAAAGGAAGAGAGAAAAAAAAGAAAGAAAGAACTAGGTAAATAAGATAATAAATGGAAATGAATGAATAAATGAAAAAAATGAATAGTTAAAAAAATAGATACAATAACAGATAAGTAAATGAATATACAAAATAAATCAATCAATAACTGAATAAATAAAAAGATAATTAAACAAATAAATGAAGGAATAAATAAATAAACAAACAAATGAAGTTAATTTCTGCTATTTTACATTTTTCATCCTTTTTTTTTTGCCAAACGGTCAAAATCGTTTATCGCCAGATAAGATTTGTATTATAACACCTGTAGTCAACTGATCTTCATCCCTCTTCTCTGCCAATCTTTGAAAGGAAGGGGGCAAATGCTAATCATCATTTGTAATGAAAAGATACTTAGGCCGGGAGTGTGCTTGCTCACCACCACCACCACCCCCACCCCCACCCTGTCCTGTCTTTAGTGGTCAGTGTCAGTGCTTGGTGGTCAGCCATGGTCCCTTTCTCCTCCACAGGAGGAGGTCCTTTCATCCGCTCCGCTCGCGACGTTGTACGTCCAGCCCACGTGGAGTTCCGGAGGAAACAGACGCGTGACTTCCCTTCACGCCATGGGTATTTTGCACGGTCAGTCAATGGGAAGCAATAAGTAACGGGTTGAGTGGTCTGGGGGAGCAAAATGAATTTCTCATGAAGAACCGAGTCAGTCTTCAACCTTGATAAGGACTGGAACACACACACACACGCACACACACGCAGGCAGGCACGCACACACGCACACAGACACACACGTACACAACACACACACACACACACACACACACACACACACGCACACGCACGCACACACACACACACTCACACACACGCTCGTGCCACACACACACACACACACACACGCACGCACGCACGCACGCACGCACGCACGCACGCAC
>CM065718.1:26909516-26922016 GCA_033310375.1 Conus canariensis
TCAATATTTCTAGGGTTGTCATTCAGAGCGGCAAGGCCGTCATCCCTGTACAGTCCAGTTTGTTTTCCAAGTTTTTTTTGAATATTGGATAACATGAATAGTCCGACAAGTTCGCAAGTTTCGGCACCATCATATGATCCCATTGTGACATCGAAAGTTGAATTCCTGCTTGTGTTCTTAATCCAGGTTTCATTTTTATTGTGTAAAATTTTCCACAACCAAAACTTAAAAATCACAATAGAAGCAAACAAAAAGATAGTGAACTATTTAGACATAACGTTAGACCTCAACCAACACACATATAAACCATACAAGAAACCAAATGACACGCCTGTTTATGTAAACATCAAAAGCAATCACCCACCCTCCATACTGAAAACAATACCCAAAAGCATAAATAAAAGACTATCCAATTTGTCATGTAACGAAACAGTATTCAACAACGCTACAGCTGAATACCAAGAGGCGTTACATACAAGTGGCTACAATTACAAACTAAGATACGATCCAGACAATGATACAAAAAGATGCAGAAAGAACAGGAAAAGGAATATCATATGGTACAATCCCCCATATGATGCAAGAGTTAAAACAAATGTAGGGAAAGAATTCTTTAAAATCTTGACATCATCTTTCCCAAAAGACCATAAATTATTCAAGATATTCAACAAAAACAACATCAAATTATCATATTCATGTATGCCAAACCTTAAAAATGCCATCGATTCAGCAAACAAAATGAAAAGCAGCACAGAAAAAAAGGAGGGTAACGAAAGGAAATCTTGTAACTGTACCAAAAAAGAACAGTGCCCCCTAAGCAACAAATGCCTTTATAACAACATTGTGTACCAAGCCACTGTAACATCAGAGAACGCAAAAGAATCATATGTAGGTATCACGGAAAACCAATTCAAAACTAGATATGCAAACCATAAACAATCATTCAACAAAGAAAGATACAAAAACCAAACAGAATTGAGTAAATACATTTGGAAACTTAAAGAAAAAAACATAGACTACAACATATCTTGGAAAATTTTAAAAAGAGCAGCATCATACAACAACATTTCAAAAAAATGCAATCTATGCCTAACAGAGAAATACATTATACTATGTAAACCACAGTTGGCAACTCTAAATGTTAGAACAGAAATGGTTAACAATTGCAGACACAGATGGAAGTTTCTATCAGCGAAAAAAACCAACACCTGAGAAACACATGTAGCACGGGAAAAAACAACAGCAAACCAGCTAGCTATATATATACGTGGCACTGGCAACACAAGCTCATCACATCCTGACGACCGCACAGCGTGAAACAAATTTGTAGATGTTTTTAGAAGCTTGATTTTAACTTGCTTTTAATGTAACAAATATATATATATATATATATATATATATACAAACACACACACACACATACACACACACACACACACACACACACACACACACACACACACACAGGTTGTTGTTTCTTTTAGGAACAGGCAGGTCATTCACATTCTAAGATACACATGACGTGCATTTATTCCACGCCCTTCATCATATAACTGCAAAAGTCAAAGTTTCCAAAAAAATAGGGGAATTTGTTTGACGTTATTACAAGTTATTGGATAAAACTGTCAGCAGCAATTCATTGCTCGATGTAACCACTATTCCCTCTTCCTGACTCCCCTCCTCTCTTTCATTGCTTTACGCTATTAAGCATATCAATCAATGTTAAATTTCCTAAAAAAATAAAATAAAATAAAATAAATAAATAAATAAATAAAAAGATAGCGAGGAAATAATAATAATCAATTTCGATTTGTCTAGATATTATCTTTAACTGCTATTCATTTCTCAGCTTCCAACTCCCCACTCCCCCCCCCCCCAACACACACACACACACACACACACACACACACACACACACACACATACACGTGCGCGCGCCTCACCTTTGTGTGTACGTTTCTCTCTGCGTGTGCGTTTTAAATGCATGTGTTCTCGTGTCGCGTACGCGCCCGCGGTGTGTGTGTGTGTGTGTGTGTGTGTGTGTGTGTGTGTGTGTGTGTGTGTGTGTGTGTGTTGTTGTTGTTGTTGTTTTGTTTTACGTCTTTCCATATTACGTGATATTAGACGGGAAAAAAATTGGGGCCGGGGATAAAAGGTTAACACAACGAGTAAAAAAAAAAAAAAAAAAAAAAAAAAAAAAAAAAAAAAAAACCCAACAACTTATCTACAACTATAACACAAAAATAGAAAATCCACTTAATCAAAGATGAAGGGAAAAAAACCCATATAACTCTTCTGTCTCATCTCACTACTGACTGCTATCTATTATAAGTATTTGCCAATTGGACTTTTAGCTAAGTGTAAAAAGAAAAGATATGTATCACTTGCTGACAGGAAAACATTTTGAATAGGCTGTACAGACGTATTTGGGATGAATTTTTTCATTAAGTTACACGAAAGAATGTGATCAGTTGATATGCTATGACCACATATACAATATATATTTTTCACATACTTTGTTTTAAAACAATCCAGTTTCCATCTACAGATCAAGGAACTTATCTGTCGTCTACGATATATGTTTTGATCGTACTTACTTAATTTTTCATGAATATTTTTCATTTCATCGTGTAAACCAAAACACCCAGTTTCTCTTTCTATCAAATGAAAATGAGAAAATTGTACTTTTTCTGCCAAAGTATAGCACTCTTGCACTGACATAGAGAAGTTCAAAAAATGCGAATCTGAAGATCGTTTTGCTCCTCTCTTTGCTAGAACATCAACCTTTTCATTATAATATAACCCACAGTGGGAGGGCACCCAAAGAAATGTTACTTCAGTGTCTCTAACTGAGAGGAAATGGACTAAGTTATTTATTTCAGTGATCATCTCAGGTCGAACTTTTAATTTAAAATTCTTCATTGCAGTAAGAACTGACTTAGAATCTACACATAAAACAACTTTAAGCAAATTTTGAGGGTAATCAACAACAAACTTTAAGGCCATCATTATAGCAGTTAACTCCGCAGTGAAAATAGATTTGTTTTTTCCGAGATAATATGACTTTTCTTTGTTAAGGCCTGGGATAATGTATGCTGCACCTGCATGTTCATTGATTAATGATCCATCTGTGTATATCTTAAAATGGTTGGAGTAGTGATCATGCAAATGCATTTTCATATTGGATGATAACAAATTAGTATTTTCAGCCTTTGTTAAATCTGTATGCTCAATATCAAAATGTGCTCGTACTAGTTTCCAGGGAGGGATAGGAGACACAATAGATCTTTTTGCAATAGATGTTAGTTTGATATCTGAGGATTCTAAAATCGAGGAAGTATATGTTCTTAGAGTCATTTGAGATGATATGTTTTTAGCCCTTTTGGGAAAATCAGTGTCCGATTTAATATTTATTTCAGGGCCTATGTTGTTGTCTATAGTAGAACTTCTTATAACAAATTTGGTGCATGCAAGATTCCTATATTCTTCCAGTGGTAATATTCCAGCAGCACTGTATGCTTTTGTGCAAGAGGCATGTACTGGTAGTCCCATGGCTATCTTATATGTTTTGGAATCAATACTTTGAAGTTTTTTCAGTAAGTATTTGGGTGCACTGAAGAACACCTCTTGTGCATACGTTAATTTTGATCTAACCAGTGCAGTAGAAAGGTGCAAAAGAGTAACTGTGTCCTGAGCCCAAGCATGCTTGCTAATAATCTTTAACAGATTTAAAGTTTTTCGAGCTTTTGTTAGAACATGCTCTATATGGAAATTCCATGACAACTTTGATGTTAAATTTACTCCAAGGAATTTAACTATTTTTGTATATTTGATGGGTATGCCATTGACTTGAAATAAAGGCATATTAACTGGATCAGATCCAGTATTAAATAACATCATGTGTGTTTTTTCAGTTGATATTTGCAAACTATTTTCAGTTATATAATCAGAAAAGGTATTTAGTTCTTTCTGAAATAACTTTTTAATATAGTTTTGTGATCTGACAGATGTACTTTTTTTTAATGTCACTTTCATCCATATGCATATGTCATCTGCATATTGGGCTAGTTCTATATTTTCAGCAGTTTTTGTGGGTAAATCGTACATTAGAATACTAAAAAGTAAAGGGGCAATAACAGACCCCTGAGGAATACCCATGTGTAATTTTCTTCTTGTAGAATAGGAGTTCCCTACCTTCGTTCTAATATATCTATTTTCTAAGAAGTTTTTAATAAAATCATAAATGTTTCCTGACAATCCAATCTCTTTAAGTTTACAAAGCAAACGAGAGTGCCATACTTGATCGTAAGCTTTAGTGATATCAAAAAAGGTTGCTAGTAAACATTTTCTCCTGGAAAACTGATGTTTAATTTGAGTGGTAAGTTTGACCAAGTGTTCAATAGCACTTCTACCCTTTCGAAAACCTGCTTGGTTTGTTGGGATAACTTTGTTCTTTTCACAAAAGTAGTTTAGTCTATTTAAAACAATTGTTTCATAAAGTTTACAGACATGAGAAGTTAATGAAATAGGCCTGTAACTGTCTATACTTTCTTTCAGTTTACCTTCCTTGTGAATCGGTACTATTACTGATTCTTTCCATATTTGTGGCAAATGACCTGAGCACCAGCATTTTTTAAATATAGTAAGTAAAATGCTTATCCATTTGTCTGGAAAATGCTTAATCATTTCATTTGAAATGGCGTCAATCCCAACAGCTGTCTTTTTGTTTGGGAGAGAATCTATGGCGTCTTTCACCTCTTGTAATGAAACTGGGGCGTTGATGTCACTCGTGTCATTATCAGATACATCATTAAAGACATACGTACATTCTTTATCTTCTCTGAATTTTCTTTGGTTTTCAGACAACCCATCTAACTTGCTTACTTTAGCAAACTGGTCGACAAACGCTTCTGCTTTGTCTGCGGATGATGGTAACTTGTTATTATCAAGAATGATAGGATATTCTGGGAGTTTGATTCCATTTTTCATCGTTTTTATCTCTTTCCATACCTTTCTACTATCTTTATGATCGAATGTGTTTCTTTGGCAAAAATTATCCCAATAATCCTTTTTGGCTTGTTCCATAACTCTATTACTAAGTACATTTGAGTGTTTCATTTCCTTAAATTTTTCATCTACCATTTTCTTATCTTGACTTTTTTTAGTGTGCACGTATTCCTTGAATAACCGTTTTTTCTCATTAACTGCCTTATCGCAATCTTCAGTCCACCAAACATTACCGAGATGTTTACCCCCTTTAGAACCCTGATTCTTCAATTTAGGAATACATAAACCAGACACTTTCAGAACAGAAGTACAAAACGTGTCATACATTGTATCAATATCATCATCTGGGGACAAGCTTATGTCTAGGTCTTTAAGTGTGTCGTAAAACTGAGACCATTTGGCATTTTTATAATCAAATCTTGGGATTGTATCATCAGGTTCTGTGTCTTCAAAATCAGGGGACTGATTAATTGTAATAATGATTGGTATGTGATCACTCCCAAGAGTTTCACTATAAGTTTCCCATGCACACGACAAAGCCATTTTAGGTGAAACCAAAGTTAAATCAATAGCTGTAGGTCTATGTGTGGATATATCAGGAACTCTGGTATAAGAACCATCATTGAGTAAACATAAAGTTGAGTCTACAACATTTTCCACAAACCTATTACTACTGACCTGTGTGCTCTCTTTTTCCCAGAAAGGAGAATGGGCATTAAAATCCCCTCCTACTAACCATTTACCATTATCATTCTTGATATTTTTCATCCATTCAGTATTAGCTTCATCTGGACCCTTAGGTAAATATACAGAAGCACAGTTTACTTTTAAGGAGTCCGAAAACTTGACAGTTACAGCACATGAAAAAATCCCGTGTACTCCACTAGGCACAGGTGACTGTTTGTCACAATACTGTAGTCCAGTGTGAATCTAGATAGCACAGTTTACTCTATCACCATTTTTTTCTGTATCCACTACTGGTGGATAGTAGTACTGTTCCAATCTTGGTAGTTTGTTCTTACTGATATTAACAGACTGGAATAAGAGAACGTGGCAGACAGATGACGCTAAAAATTGACGTAAGCAGTCAATATTAGAATAGAGAGAGCGGCAATTCCACTGCAGTATTTTTATATTGTTGTTGAGTTTCATGTTAAAAAAAAAAAAAAAAAAAAAAAACTAAACAAATAAAAATATTTTGCTTTAACACAATTGGAGCTTAGCTACACACAGACGTAGGCTGGTATGCTGCATTTGTTCCGAACAAAAGCGACAAAAAAAATGTCACCAGTTGTATAAGACATTGAACCTATTGGACCAGGCAGAGCCGTAGAAGGAATCCTCAGGGAAGGGAGTGGGGCGCAGGTACCGGGGACGTCGCACTGTCTTCCGGGGCCGTTCCCAGAAGAGGTTCCTCAGATGCCGGCCAATATTCCCCGCTAGGATGCTAGCTCCTCTGGCAGTGGGATGTAGCCCATCACGGAGGTTGAAGCGGGCAGCTTGTAGATTGGAGTGAGTGATGAAGGTGATGTTTTTGTCATCATTCAGCTCTGACACCAGAAGTGCGTTGTACAAGTCCCCTTTGATATTGAGCTCGGGGTCCGATGTAGGAGCCATCTTACTGATTATGATGGCCAGATCAGGGTTTTCTTCTTTGATACTCCTCACGCACTTTGCCATTCTTCCGGAACATGTTGCTGCTGATTCTGTTTCTAGATCCTTCGATCCAACATGTAAGAGTAAAGCATCAGGAGGTGTCTTGACAGATTCACTTGCTTTGACCACTGCTGGTTTGATGTCCTTTATTGTTCTTGCATAACTCTGATGCAGCTTACATCCGTAGGACTTCCCTAGTCTGTTGGTGTTGACTTTCTTTATGACAGGGTCATTCACATATAAAATGTTGGGAAGACCTTTTAAAGTTGGATCTGGTTTGTCTCTGGATTTGGCCTTTAAGTCATTGACGTTTTGTTTATCTCTTGACTCGGCCTTTAAATTATTGTCGTCATTTTTCTTGCACTGCTCCTTTGACTTCGGCTTATGACGCAAAGAAGCATTGACGTCATTTTTGTTTGCGTTAACATTTTCTTCTATTTTTTTATTTTTGTAACTTTCCTGTACATTTCTGTTCTGCTTTCTTTTTCTTTTCTTTGCTTTGAAAGACAGAGCATCATCAGGAGTCGTTTTTAACGGTGGAGAAATTCTGGCTACTTCTGCATAGGAGAGGTAGGGGAAGGGCTCTGTCTGTGTGGCTATGCTGACTGATTCCCTTCTGTCAATTTTTGCATGCAGCGATCTTATCTGTTCCTCCAGGCTCGCTACTTTCTTACACAGCGAGGTGATTGTGCCTTCGATCCTGGCAAAAATCGGTGTTGTACTCACGGAGTTCGTGTTGTGATCTGTAGAGGCGTTGTTGTTTCCTGGCCCAGCTGCCAGCGTTGTTGTCTCCATCCCATCCTTGACGACGGAGAAACTGAACGGCCTCCTCAGCTCCGAATTACATTTTGTCTTTTCATCATTTCTTTGCTTTGCCAGCACATCCTCATTGCATCCTTTTGCACACAGAATTGGTATGCAACTTTTCCGGATCCTGGTGTGGTTTTCTTTTGTTTGCTTCGGCCGAAACATAGCAGCATCCACAGCACTAAACTATCGGTTGCTGTCTGCAGGCGCCATCTTGTGTGTGTGTGTGTGTGTGATGTATCTATATCTATGGTGTTTGCATAGTTGTCTGTACATGTGAATGTAGTTCTCTCTCTCTCTCTCTCTCTCTCTCTCTCTCTCTCTCTCTTCGTGCGCTCGCGGGGGGGGGGGGGGGGGGGGGGGGGGGGGGGGGGGGGGGGAGATTTTTTTTTTCCTGTTTTTGTTGTTGTTGTTGTTTTTCTTTCTCTCTATGTTGTCCAGGTCAATAACTGAACCAGGTTAACAGTATTGTATTGATATTTTCTTTTGATCTACTACAGGAACAATGAATAGCTTTCAGCTGTATCCCTGTTACAAAGACTAGCTCTGCATCACCAAATTGGGATTTTCACTCACCTCTATCCCCGTGCCTCTTTTTACCCTTGCTCTTATGTATTTTGTTCAACAATGAAAAAAAAAGGTTGTGCAACGTCAATTATTGTTAGTGTTTTACACGTTATGTAACACGACGTGCAACGTATACTGCAGACTTTATATTTTTCGACAACTTCACTCTTACAACTTGATGCACTTTTCATGATAATTATGTGCATATTTGTTTTTCTTTGTTTTTGTTTTTTTAGTGTAACTGTAGGATAATTTGCAAACTTCTGTTTTCAGAAATTTTAGTTTATTTATATTTCTTACACTCCGTCCCAGTGTATGGTAAGAGTATGGCTCCAGCTCCTTTTTGACATCTGCCATGTTAATGCGACCTAATCTAGGTCTGGCATTGAATGCTACCAAAGGCAAACGATAACACCACCACCAAAACACGCACGAGCCGCTCCGTTCGGATATGCAGACTCTTTTTTTTTTTTTTATCTCAGCAAACATAGCACTCTGTCTGGTTTGTCAACAACTGACTCGCATCATTGTTTGTTGCGAGTGTACATCGTATGGACAAAATTGGTCTTCGCGACGAAAAACAAATGCTTTCTTGCAAAAGGGATGTATACAAAACGATACGTTTCCAAATTACAATCTCCGCCCTTCACAGCATACAACTTTAACGAGTCATTTGTTTTGGTCTGACAGTGTCAGCATTCTTTCCTTCAGCCTCACTAAGATCAGCACAATTAGTCTTCACAGTGATTACCATAGTTCCAAATAGATCATCACCCCCACCCCCACCCCCCATATATCTCAAGCAAAAAAGCCAAAGAGAGAATACCTGACTTAGCTGAGGCTCAGGAAGCTGCAGAAATAACGTCAGATGATTGAAGATTATCAGCAACGAAGCTGCTGCGCTAATATATGTCTGTAGCATGTTAAAAAATGATAACAAATTGTTCAGCATTTTAAAAAGTTTGTAATTTAGGGGAAAACAAACGCTTGTTTCTTAATGGCTAGGTCAAAAATGGCACTTTAGGTCTCCATTCTCCCTCTACGCATCTAGCGTAAATTCTCCAGTGACCTCATAATTGATGAGCCAGGGGTTAACAACAAACAAACAAACAAACAAGCAAACACGGGTCTGTCCCCAGAAACAAGCGATCTCTGAACACGTTTGACGTCACGATGTCTCCATGGTTGATGATCTAGGGGTTGAAAATAAACAAACAAATAGTCAAACAAACAAGCCAACAAACAATCAAAGATCTCTCCTGGAAAACAGCCAGTCTCTGAAAACGTTTGACGTCATGACGTCTCCATTCTTGGTGCTCACATGTACAGCTTTTACGGGAAGGATGGGAAGATGGGTGAAGTAAACGTGAGATGGGTTAGGGTATGTAAACGAGTAGGGGTGGGGGTAGGGGGGGGGGGGGACTGCGTCGGTGTGGAAGGGGAGAGGGTGGACTGGAACAAGAGTGAGCGAGAGGGGGGGGGGGGGGGGGGGCGAGGGCCAAACTGCACCGATAGAGTATGAACCACTAAGACAAACGAGAGGCACTGGTTTACTCATAGTGGAGTCTGGTAAACTAGAACATAAATCAATGACAACACAAACAAGACAAACCAGACAAAGCAGAATGAAACATCTAACCGAACCTCACAAACAAAACAAAACAAAAGACAACCAACCAACAATTACCAGACACGCAGAGAAATCAAACACGCGAGCAAATCAAAACTATCAAAACCAAACAAAAAAAAACCAAAACAAACAAACCAGTTCGATTTTCAGTCACAGTTTCATCAAGGAGGTGTCACGGCGTTCGGACTAGTCCATATACGCTACACCAAATCCGCTAAGTTTCGAGACCACACTGCGCATGATTTAAAGCTGATGTGTAAATGAATTAATGACTAAGATGAGGGAATTGAAGAAGAGAGTCTCATGGCTACGACATGGCAGATGTCTGATCTACGCATTATTAGCCCAACGCGCTGGTCACACCTTGGGTACCTACTTAACATTGGCTGTGTCATTATTAACATTATATATGTGTGTGAGTGCACGTGCGTGTGTGTGTGTGTGTGTGTGTGTGTGTGTGTGTGTGTGTGTGTGTGTGTGTGTGTGTACCCGCAAATGTTTTGCGTGAGTGCATGTTAGTGCTTGCATGCGTTGTTTGAACAAGGAGAGGATTTTATCTGTATGTCTATGTGGTTAGAATAGCATTCATATGTGTGTGCTGTTGCTCCGTTGACAACTGCAGCAACAGAAACGCACGTGCTTCAACGACCGTTTTGTGTTGTTGTTGTTTGTTGTTGTTGTCGTTGTTGTGACTGTTGCTGTTGCTATTGCTGTTGCTGTTGTTGTTGTTGTCGTCGTCGTCCTGTTGTTGTTGCTACTGCTGCTGTTGTTAATAATGATAATGATGATGATGACAACGACGACGACGACGACGATGATGATATGATGATGATGATGATGATCGTTTGTTTGTTTCCTTATTGTTTTCGCTCGATACTGGCACTATTGGTTTGCAGGGACCAAAGGCATCGCCTCGGGCTTGCAGAAGAAGCGTACAATGACGGTGGCTAACGCAGCAGGAGGGACAGGAAGGCAGCATTTCAATACCAGAACAAAGACACTGCGCTATTGTTCATTAATCCTTCCAACCAGTTCCGTCCATCGCTCGTACGGCATCTTTTATCCCTCTTGTCCAAAGTGGCTCTCACAATGAGCCGGGGGGGGGGGGGGGGGGGGGGGAGGGGATGGAGAGAAGGAAGGAGGTGGGGGGGGGGGTGGAGTGGTGAGGGGAAGGGAATTGGGGTGGGTGAGTCTCCACGTGGAATCGTGCTGTATGAAGTACTGTAAAGAAAGAGGAAGTTTTCAATGATTACTTCTTTTCGGTATGGTACTGAATCTAGCTTAATCTTCTTTGTGTTAGTTTGATAGTGAGATGAACTGATTTCCTGAGACGTAGACGTTGTTTTAGTTTTCTCCAATTTAATTCAGTTTTCATTGTGTCGTGTTATATTGTTTCCGCTAAGTTGGCTTCTGTTGTGTTATGTTGTAAATTATTGTCGACTCTCTCTCTCTCTCTCTCCTCTCTCTCTCTCTCTCTCTCTCTCTTTTGTGTGTGTGTGTGTGGTGTGTGTGTGTGTGTGTGGTGTGTGTGTGTGTGCGCGCGCGTGTGTGTGTGTGTTCGTGTGTGTCCGTGTGTGTGTACGTGTGTGTGTGTGTGTGTGTGTGTGTGTATGTGTGTGTGTGTGTGTGTGTTTGTTTGTGTGTGTGTGTGTGTGTGTGTGTGTGTGTGTGTGTGTGTGTGTGTGTGTGTGTGTGTTGTGTGCCTTAGTGGCACACTGTGTACATTTTCTTGTCTTACTGGTGCAAGGCATACCTTTACCTTTCTAAAAATGGGAATTTTGTTTTCTTTTTATCGTTAAAAATTCATATTTCATTCCGTTTTGACCAGGTCATTAACAGTGCCACGTTGACTGCATGACTGCAGTGTATTGCTAACATCATATTGTTAGTTGTTGTCCTGCGGCTGTATTCTTGTTACAAAAAAAAAGCTATGTGCGCATTACCACACTATTTGGCCGTTCACCCCTATCTTCTTCACTCCTTCTTTTAGCCCTCGTTTTATGTATTACCTTCACCGATCAAAACGGTTTGCGCTAAATTTGGACTTGATGAATTGTTCCTGTTGCTTTACGGACGTGACATGCAAAGTTCACATCAGGCTAGATTTCTTTTCAGCTCCTCGACTTCTCACAGTTTGATGTCATTTTCATGACAATTCAATGCACATTTGTTATGTTTGTTTCAGTTTAGATACATGTTCATTTTTCAAATTTCACACATCAAAGGGTTTGATTTGTTTGTTTTCTGAACAGTTTCTTTTTGTTGTTGTTGTTTTTTTGTTGTTGTTTTTTTGTAAGATTTTGGTTCCACCTCATTTTGAACAAGAAACGTCCTCCATTTGTCTTACAAAAGTAGGATGAACAAACAAACAAACAAACAAAAACCAAACCAACAGAAAACAAAAACTAAAATCAGTCTATTCATGCACTTGATTTCCAAAGTCAACGATGCACAGAGCATGAAGGGGCATAACGAGTCGCATTTTCTCGTTCCTACACATTCTGGTGCCGGCAACAAAACGTGTCTGCACTTTAACACGGCGACTCTTTTCCCCACCGCCTTCAGCACGACAACAAAACGTAATATCATACAGGCGCTTTTCCCCACCGACTTAGGCACGGCGACAAAACGTAATATCATACAGGCTCTTTTCCCCACCACCTTCAGCACGACAACACAGCATAATATCATACAGGCTCTTTTCCCCACCAACTTTGGCACGGCGACAAAACGTAATATCATACAGGCCCTTTTCCCCACCGCCTTCAGCACGACAACACAGCATAATATCATACAGGCTCTTTTCCCCACCAACTTTGGCACGGCGACAAAA
>CM065718.1:26927016-26932016 GCA_033310375.1 Conus canariensis
ATATTTTAGGGTAAGGAATGAGATCTAATGCATTGGCCTCATTCACAGTTTGAAACAAAAGTTCTAATAGGTAAGGAGAAAAAAAAGCGTGCACAGATCTAATTACAGTTTCTACTGAGATCTTTTCAAACTTGGTCATGCTAATCCACAAATGATATATCAACTTTAAGATCTCTGTATCAGAAACTTAAAACGTCAGCCTTCCCCTAGCTGTTCTTGTCATCGAAGCATTGGCAATCATAAACAGAGATCAGTGGTATACCCTTTCTTACACTCCAGTTTCTATCAATATTACTGTCACCTGAAAATACTTAGCAAACAACATATCTTGTTCTTTTGATTTTGCCTACTAAGCTGACCTCAAAATCGGAAACGAAATGAGGCAGGGAACAGTAAACGATAAACAGTAAACAAGTTGGGTATTTTTTGCTCCCATAAGAAAACCTAACACAGAGTAACTTTTATTCAAGACTGGCACAGCCTTTTAAACTTGAATAAAGTCAGACAAATACATAGACAAACAATCTAATAGTGGGGGAAAAAACAAGCGCAGGCCAACAACTGAACTATCTTCATAGTAATGACTTGGCAAAGATTTGGACTTAAGGAGGTGGGAGTGGGGGGGGGGGGGGATTTGAAGATGGAGAAACTGGGAACATGAAATTAAGAAAATATGTTACAGATATGAAAACTCTTCACTAGCTGCCTAAGGGAACCATCGCAATCCCTTTTGAAGGCAGATATATTTGTATTGCCTGCTCCGAGGCCTTTCGTCCGCCGGGTCGGATTCATCAGGGAGACACGCTGGTTGTGTCTGCGCTCCTGGCGTCAAATGGAGACACACCACAGTCCATAATACTGTAGTGTTCTCACCACCAAGGGTGCAAAAAAGAATCCAATAGCACCACCAAAGCAGCCAGCGAAGAGTAGTAAATGAAACCAAACGAAAGTGTGGGGAGGAAAAAAGTTGCTGAAAAACTAAAGACATTATGCAAATAGTATAAAATGTAGGGGACAATCTTTGAGCCTACACTTGAGGATCCACCCAAAGATGCAAGGGAGATCAAAAGACAAACACACAGACGGACAGAAGCAAATACAAATAACCTCAATTTAATCAAAACAAAATCGAAAATGAAATGAGGCAGGGAACAGTAAACAAGTTGGGTATTTTTTGCTCCCATAAGAAAACCTAACACAGAATAACTTTTATTCAAGACTGGCACAGCCTTTTAAATTTGAATAAAGTCAGACAAATACATACATGAACAATCTAATAGTGGGGGAAAAAACAAGCGCAGGCTAACAACTGAACTATCTTCATAGTAATGACTTGGCAAAGATTAGGACTTAAGGAGGAAGGGGGGTGGGGGGGGATTTGAAGATGGAGAAACTGGGAACATGAAATTAAGAAAATATGTTACAGATATGAAAACTCTTCACTAGCTGCATAAGGGAACCATCGCAATCCCTTTTGAAGGCAGATATATTTGTATTGCCTGCTCCGAGGCCTTTCGTCCGCCGGGTCGGATTCATCAGGGAGACACAGCTGGTTGTGTCTGCACTCCTGGCGTCAAATAGAGACACACCACAGTCCATAATACTGTGGTGTTCTCACCACCAAGGGTGCAAAAAAGAATCCAATAGCACCACCAAAGCAGCCAGCGAAGAGTAGTAAATGAAACCAAACGAAAGTGTGGGGAGGAAAAGAGTTGCTGAAAAACTAAAGACATTATGCAAATAGTATAAAATGTAGGGGACAATCTTTGAGCCTACGCTTGAGGATCCACCCAAAGATGCAAGGGAGATCAAAAGACAAACACACAGACGGACAGAAGCAAATACAAATAACCTCAATTTAATCAAAACAAAATCGGAAATGAACTGAGGCAGGAAACAGTAAACGATAAACAGTAAACAAGTTGGGTATTTTTTGCTCCCATAAGAAAACCTAACACAGAGTAACTTTTATTCAAGACTGGCACAGCCTTTTAAACTTGAATAAAATCAGACAAATACATACACGAACAATCTAATAGTGGGGGAAAAACAAGCGCACGCCAACAACTGAACTATCTTCATATTAATGACTTGGCAAAGAATTGGACTTAAGGAGGGAGGGGGGGGGGGAGTTTGAAGATGGAGAAACTGGGAACATGAAATTAAGAAAATATGTTACAGATATGAAAACTCTTCACTAGCTGCCTAAGGGAACCATCGCAATCCCTTTTGAAGGCAGATATATTTGTATTGCCTGCTCCGAGGCCTTTCGTCCGCCGGGTCGGATCATCAGGGAGACACGGCTGGTTGTGTCTGCGCTCCTGGCGTCAAATGAGACACACCACAGTCTTTTGCACCTGTGTGGAACACCAGTATATATTATCTGTACAATTTTTATTTCATTCCATTTCTCTATCTTCAAATCGGCCCCCCCCCCCCCCCCTTCTTAAGTCCAAATCTTGAAGTCATACTAGAAGATAGTTCATTGTGCCTGCATGTTTTCCCCACTATAGATGTTCGTAAATGTATTGTCTGACTTTATTCAAGTTTAAGGCTGGCAGCTTGAATAAAATATGTTGCTTGGAGCAAAAAATACAACTGTTTACTTTATGTGATCAAATGCGCTAACTGATCCAAAATAATGGGTTATCACTTCATATTCTCTTGCGCCTTTCGTTCTTTCTTGTGCTTTTCTCCTTCATTGCTTTTCGCAGGGATCGTTCTTGTGGTGAGTTTTCGTGTTTAGCTACTCCTCCCTTCATCTCAGACAGTGCAGGCTACATGAGGGACTTGCTTCAGAACTGAAGTTTCTCTTGCTGACAGTGAAATGTGCTCGCATGTGGGATCAAACCTAAACTGGGTATTTATTTTTCCAAGATGCAGAAAGAAATACACTCATACTAACTGATAAGTATACTTACATGTAATGCAGAGCTGCGCCGGCAACACACAAAACAACTAACACACATAAATATCAACACACACACACAACATCACACACACACAACACAAATCGCAAACACAAAACCACACACACAACACACACACACACCACGTCAAAGTATACTTCTGGTAACCATTAGTATGCTTATATTTTCAAGTCAATAAGCGTTACTGACCAAATCTTTGTCAAGACAGAAGAAAAACCAAAATACATTATAAAAACAGAATAGTAATTTCAGAAAAAAAGCACAGCAAGTTTTACACAAATATCAAGTTCACTTTCTCTCACACCTAAATATGTGAAGTGTTCATAATTTGGCTCAGTTTCATAACACTTTTCAAATGAATCTTTTTGCATATCTATGGCCAATTTGCCAGCTCTGGTACGCCTCTCTCTCTCTCTCTCTCTCTCTCTCTCTCTCTCTCTCTCTCTCTCTCTCTCTCTCTCTCTCTCTCTCTCTCTCTCTCTCTCTGCGTACGCAGGCTGATACTCCGGACAATCCGTGTATAGACAGGCAAGGATTAATCCCGTCTAGCCAACAAAGGGAATGGAGTTTTGTGTGCATTAACCTTTTTTTTTTTTTTAATCCCGCCATTAAGGCAGACATTCTCTAACGTCGGGGAAGGTGCATGCTATGCGTAACGTGTCATCCATACCAACGGCCAAACTGACCTTCTCTTCCGAAAATTGGTGATGGCATTTTACGTGTGCGCAAGATGTCATGAGTGCGTTCACACACGAAACCCTGGTTTATAGTCTCATTCAAAGGACTGTATTGGAAATATAGTCAGAACCAATGTAAACTCCCAGGGAAAAATCCTCCTGCACCCAAACGGCCCGGCGGAGATTCGAGCCCACAACCCCAGGATCACCAAGATTACAAGTCCGGCGCTCTACCACTGATCTATTCCGGCCCCCCAACTCTGGTACGCAAGTTTCCTATCTAACCAGTATTAAGACAATGAAACGGTTACAATACAGAGCATTTCAAATTCTGTTTTAATTCCCCTGTTCCATGGTCAAAACCCAAAAGATATCTGTCTCGAATATAAACAGGGAAGACAGGTGGCAATAGGGAGTCTGGCATTGTAAGTGTATGCAGCCAGACTGTGTGTCAAATATCCCCCCTCCCCCTTCTACTTTGACATTTGACCATAATTTAAAAAAATCTGCTCCTAAAATGAAAAAGATAGACTCCCATAACTCCAAACGAATGCACGTACAAGACCGAATCGCCTATTATGCTCCGTGCTATCATTACTGCTCGGCGATTTGGTGTGGTAACTAGCATTCGTATCGAGTTATGGAAGTCTATTTGTTTCATCTCGGGAGCAGAGTTACCCTACACGTTTTTTAATTACTGTTTACTGTTCCCTGCCTCATCTAAGATTTCTTTTCCTATATTGACCTGGTCAAACTTTCTGCAGAATGATAAGTACGAGGAAAAGGGTGTTTGTCCTAGTGGTCTGCAGAGGGTAGATTTCATTCTAAAATGGCAGAGTACGCTGCACGAGATACATCTAGTGCCACCTGTTCTGGTGATACAGAAATCCCTGGGGTAATGGCTAACAAAGGGATTCTCAGAGTGCTACAAGTCTGCCTCCAAGATGTGCATCACGGGCCCCGACTGTTGGAAGGCCGCAGAGAAAGCGATGGCCCTTAAACTCCTATGCCTTCAGTCTGAGGACCCAATGAGCCTATCTATAAAACCTTCAGAATGGTCTGGGAGATCAGTCTAGAGATGGTGCCGATTGTGATGTCCCTCTGACAGTTCTTTCAAAGGGAGCTGAAGAGGCTGCACTGGGAGATGAGACTGCAGCATTGAGATCTCTCCCTTGCAGGAGCGCTGATGTGAAGAGGGGCTTTGAGAAGAGCCGTCTGCATCTTCACTTCTCAGACAGACAGGGGATGAATGAATGGTGTGAGAGAGAGAGAGAGAGAGAGAGAGAGAGAGAGAGAGAGAGAGAGAGAGAGAGAGAGAGAGAAGAGGAGGAGAGGAGATGGAATCAGGGGGTCGATTCTCAGCCTGACCTCACAGAGGAAGTCAAGCGATAGA
>CM065718.1:26942016-26957016 GCA_033310375.1 Conus canariensis
TGTGTACATTCTACTACAAGAACACCGTGTTGATAGTTGGACTTGTCTGTCTTTTAATACAAAACTTCGTTCCATGCAAACAGGTACAGCGGAAGGAAAGAGACCTGTCAGAAGAATGGACCAAATGGGAACCATTCCGATGGGATCATCTGTCTGGACTCCCAAATTACACGTCATCAGTGGCCATAAATGTGGAAAGGAACTACTTTTTTTTTTACCAGACGAACCACTTTCAAATCCGTGAAGACCCAGGTCCTAAGGACAAATTGCGCAAGAACAAAGCCTACCAAAGTGGAAACGATCATCTTATTTCGTTTATGTGTCTGGCACTGGTTTTACCCGTCCTAGAGTTTATACCTCAGAAAGTTATGAAGGATTACTGTAGATCTGCACAAGTCTTTCTTTTGAAGACACCTCAGCTTTCAGGTCAGTTTATTTATATTCCTTGCCTAGGATCTAGCCAATTCTGCCCTGTGAGTTGTGTGAATACTTTAAATACTTGCGATCGGTTAGCAGTATGTGGATGAAATGACTTTCACGTTTCTCACTTTCCAACAACAGTGGCTAAGAAAGTAGATTCAGCCTGTTGATTTTCAGATCCCAGGCTTTTTTCTCTTAACATCACAGTATTGCTCTTGGTGTTTTCATTAGGTAGGAACTAGTGTTCAAAAAAACGCCGTCAGTTAAAGCCTTTCACCATTTTATGTCTAGTCTTGGATATCTATATCGGTCCATGTTTTTTTTCCAATGAATTCAAGATTTTTCTTTTTGAACCTTTCAACTATTGCTTCACATGCCATTACAAAAGAATAATTGATCAAGCAGTATAAATTAAACAGGGGACAAAAGGGTAGAGAAGAGAAATGTATTGTACTAGCAGTCCGACGTGGTATACAAATGATTTTGCGTTACAAAACCGCAGTAGGTATATCTTAAGCCTCAAGTAGCTTGCAGGCATTTAAATTAAAATTCAGGGTATGCTCTACATTTCCATAACTCTGCTTAAATATAAGTATGAAACGTATATCAGATCCGAAAAGCGTGCAATAAAATATGGGACTTCATTCTTGGCGTGAGCGTGTGTGTACATGTGTGTGTGTGTGTGTGTGTGTGTGTGTGTGTGTGTGTGTGTGTGTGTGTGTGTGTGTGTGTTATTGCGTGTGTATGTGCGTGCGTGCGTGTGTGTGTGTGTGTGTGTGTGTGTGTGTGTGTGAGTGCGTGCGTGCGTGTGTGTGTGTGTGTGTGGTGCGTGCGTGCGTGCGTGGTGTGTGTGTGTGTGTGTGTGTGTGTGTGTGTGTGGTGTGTGTGTGTGTGTGTGTGTGTGTGTGTGTGTGCATTTGAAACTGAATTTTCTACCAGGATGTTTCTTCTCAGTTAATCTTCACTTGTTCAAATGTCGTTAAAACCTACCGTTAGTTTCAGAACAATCTTATTTCACCATGTGTGTCTGTGTGCGTGCGTGAGTGCGTTGTGTGTGTGTGTGTGTGTGTGTGTGTGTGTGTGTGTGTGTGTGTGTGTGTGTGCGTATGTGTGTGTGCGTGTGTGTGCGTGTGTGTGTGTGTGTGTGTGTGTGTGTGTGTGTGTGTGTGTGTGTGCGTGCGTATGTGTGTATGTGCGTGTGTGTGTGTGTGTGTGTGTGTGTGTGTGTGTGTGTGTGTGGTGCGCGCGTGTGTACGCGCGCGCCCGCCGCGCGCGCGCGCGTGTGTGAGTATGGGTGCGCGCGTGTGTGTGTGTGTGTGTGTGCGTGTGTACGGGCGTGTGTGTGTGTGTGTGTGTGTGTGTGTGTGTGTGTGTGTGTGTGTGTGTGTGTGTGTGTTGTGCGTGTGTGTACATTTTTGTGTGTGCACATGTGTGTTCGTGCACGCGGGCTCGCGCGTGCGCGGACCTGTATGTGTGTGTGTGTGTGTGTGTGTGTGTGTGTGTGTGTGTGTGTGTGTGTGTGTGCCTTTCCATTTTGATATATAAAACACTGTTCCGTACGAACAGTCATTGAAGACATAGTCAGAGGAAATGGACCAAAAAGCTGAAAGGACCAAATCAGAACCATTCCGATGGCACTACCCATCTGGACTCCCAAATGACGCTCAATCAGTTCCATAAATGTGGGAAGGAAACGTCTTTTCCAGACGAACTGCTCTCAAAACCATAATGATCCAAGTCCCAAGAAAGAAAGAGAAAAAAAAAAAAAAGAGTTGCGCCAGTACCAGGGACTACCAAGGAGGAAATCATCCTGTCATTTTGCTTATCTGCCTGGCACTGGGTTTATCCGTCCTGGAGAAGAGACCTCTGACTAAAAGAGAAATGTTATGAATGGTTGGACTACATCTGCAGAAGCCTTTTTTTTTTTTTTGAAGGCAACCAAACTTTGAGAAATCTTGTTTCCCGTGACTGTTGCTTTCAATCTGCTAGACATATACTACTGGCAAAACCAAACCATTCTGATCATGGAAATTGCCAAGTCTCAAGCCAGTTTTGCAGGATGAGTGACGAGAGTACTTGCACGCAATTGTTTGGCAGTGTATGGAAAAAGAAATGACTTTCAAGTGTCCCATTTCTAGCCACACTAGTTAAAACAGAAGAATTTTAGCCTGTTGATTTAAGGTCCTGGGTTTTATCCTTGACGTGTAATATTTTTTTTTCCATTCAAGATCATGGTATTGTTTTGGCATCATCATCTTTGTACGAAATACTGTTGCAAAACAATTGTCAGTTGAAGGGTTTTACCGTTTTATGTTTAATCCTGTAAACTAATATCTATCATTATTTTCGTATAAATGCAGGGTATTTCTGTTTTAAAACTTCAAACTGGTTATTCACATGACATTACGAAAGCATAATCGATCAACCATTGAAGAGTAAAGGGAAGGAACATAGAATGAAATAAAGATAAAAAGAACAACGTCAGCAGTGTGACAAAGCATATTAATAAATTTTGCATAATAAAGCGTAATTCGTGTGTCTTAAGCCACAAGTAGTGTAAACATTTTTTAATGTAAATTCAGAGTATTCGTGTAGACGTTGATTTGTGTGCTTATGTACAGATAAACACAAAGATCATTTCAGACTTGAAAAGCATATAGTGTGATACTGGCAATTATTATCAGTGTGTGTGTACGTGTGTGTGTGTGTGTGTGTGTGTGTGTGTGTGTGTGTGTGTGTGTGTATGTGTGTGTGTGTGTGTGTGTGTGTGTGTGTGTGTGTGTGTGTGTGAGAGAGAGAGAGACAGACAGACAGACAGACAGACAGACAGACAGACAGACAGACAGAGACAGAGACAGAGGGACGGTGGGACAGAGACAAAGAGACAGAGAGAGACAACAAAACAATAATAACTCAATTGTATGATCAGTGCTGACATAAACGACGGAAAGAGTCAGACAAGAAAGAAGGTGGGGGTGGGGGGAGGAGAGGGGAGAGGGACGAGGTGTGTGAGGAAGAATCAAATCTAATCTCTAAGCATGAAGAATGCACAACAGTAAGGATTGACAGAGACAGTGGGACAGGAGGGAGAAGGAGAGACAGAGACAGTGGGACAGGAGGGAGAAGGAGAGACAGAGACAGTGAAAGAAAAGCTGAGAGAGTTTCAATCGGAAGGGTGAGTGGTAAAAGGGGTGTGTGAAGGGGAGGGTGGAGAAGTCACAGAAGAAAAAAAAAAAAAAAACAGATTGAGACAGTGATATACAGATACATCTCCAACACACACACACACACACACACACACACACACACACACACACACACACACACACACACACACACACACGTCCCATCCCTTGAGACAACCTCCCCCTCCCATTATTTGTCCCTCCTTGCTCCAACACCCCACTCAATTGTTTATCCAGCCCTGACTGCAATGGGAAGAGAGAGAGAGAGAGAGAGAGAGAGAGAGAGAGAGAGAAGAGAGAGAGAGAGAGAGAGAGAGAGAGAGAGAGAGAGTACATTCACCAGGCAGACACACAGACAGACAAAGAAAAATACAGACAGGGATTCATCCATCATTTACCCAGCCCCTAAATATGTTGCCGCATATCAGAAAACGTGAGCAGTAGGAATGGGTCAATGCATTATTCACCACGTAAACACTGGATGGTGGTGTCCACATGTACACACTCTCCCTGATGGACACCAAACGGGTTCCTGTACACAAGGACTTGTGTGTGCATGCATCTGCGCGTGCGTGTGGTGGGAGGGAGGGTGAGATGTGTGCGTGGGAAGGGGGGGTGTGGATTCGGAGATGTGGATTTTCATCTGTTTGTATCTTTTTGCTCTTGTTCTTCCATCTCTATCTACACCTCTCTCTCTATTCCCCACTCAACTTGTCTCCCACTGTCTCTGTCTACCTCTGTCTTGTCCGTCTCTTCTTGTCTCGTCTGTGTCTCTCGTCTCTCTGTCTTCTCTTTCTCTCTTCGTCTCTGATCTTGGATTTGGCTGTTACAGTGTCGATCTTTTGTAATGGTGATCTTCATTTTTGTTATTCCTCTTGTTCTTCCAACTCATTCATTCTCTCTATTTCAATCTAGACTCATGCTCTTGTTCTTATCTTCTTCCTTTATCTTCTGTTTGCTGTCTCTGCTTCTCTCTCTCCTGCTCTATCTGTTCCTGTCTCTTTGTCTCCGTCTGTTCTGTCTTTTTCCTCCGTCGATCTCTTCTCTTTTCTTTCTTTCTCTCTTTCTCTTCTCTCTCTCTCATCTCTCTCTCTCTCTCTCCTTCTCTCTCGCACGCACGTGTGTGTGTGTGTGTGTGTGTGTGTGTGTGTGTGTGTGTGTGTGTGTGTGTGTGTGTGTGTGTGTGTGTGTGTGTTTTGTAGGTGTGTTGTGTGTGTGTGGTGTGAGAGCGGGCGCGAGCGCACGGCGTGCATGTGTGTGTGTGTGTGTGTGTGTGAGAGAGAGAGAGAGAGAGAGAGAGAGAGAGACAGAGAGACAGAGAGAAGGTATTAGGAGATGCAGAAGTGGAAGGGAGATGCAAAGAAATGGAAGATGTCATACAAACACATGAAAATAGACCGCACCCCAAGCTACCCTCACACACACTCCACACCTAATTCCCCACCCCTCTTTTTTTTTTTTCCCCAAAGCAAACACACATCTGCACGCACACAATAGCCCTCGTGTACACGAACCCCCTCCTTGTCCATCGGGGAGAGTGTGTACGTGTCGCCATCACCATACAGCGTTTACGTGGTGAATAATTCATCCTTGTGTCACGACTCCCTAATGTTCTTCGATGAGTTGCAAAATGTCAGGCCTGGGTAAATAATGAATGGATGTCTGCTTCTGTTTTTCTTTGTCTGTTTCTCTGTGTGCTTGTCTGGGGGATCTAACTGGTCCCCTTCACCCCACCCCACCCCCTTTTTTATCTGTCTGTCTGTCGTCGGTCGGTCGGTCGTCTCTCTCTCTCTCTCTCTCTCTCTCTCTCTCTCTCTCTCTCTCTCTCTCTCTCTCTCTCTAATAAAAGCAAAGCTGGATATTTTTTTTATAGATGGTGATTAGTGTGCTGATGTATAGTAAAGATGTTTGTTTTTTTTCTGACCCGAAAAGGATGCAGGGTCAAGCACAAAATCATTCGCAGTAGATATTTGTGTGTATGTGTGCAGCGTACCTGTGAACCTGTGTGCGTGCGCGCATGCGTGCGTGCGAGCGTGGATGCGTGCGTAGGTGAGTGTGTGTGTATGTGTGTGTGTGTGTGTGTGTGTGTGTGTGTGTGTGCGTGCGTGTGTGTGTGTGTGTGTGTGTGTGTGTGTGTATGTGTGTGTGCATGCGTGTGTGAGAGAGAGAGGGTGGGGTAAGGTGGAAAAAGAAAGGTTTAGGGCAAGGAGAGAGAGAAGAGAAGAGCGGGAGAGAGAGGAGAGAGAGAGAGAGAGAGAGAGAGAGAGAGAGAGAGAGAGACTCAACTCAAGTAGTTTAATTGCAAACGCCACCGATCTATCTGCAATGAGGTCAAGAACAAAAGTAGAACACACACGCGCCCGGCGGTTATACTGACAATTATGAAAGAAAATATTTACATAACAAAACGTTCTTCCTGAAATTACTCTGGCATTTGTGTGTTAACTGATAACAACCCCTCTCTTCGTTTTAGTGCTTTATAAATGAACATAGCTACAGAGCGCGTTACAATTCTCTTTTCATTTTGCAGTAAAAGAAGCAATGACACTTGATGAATATTTTCTAGTATGAGGCAAAATGCATTTATCTCCTTTAAAACTTTATATGGATGGACAAACAATCAAAAAATGTATTTCGTCCTCGATTTGATGACAGAATCGACAGTTCTTTGAGTTTGTGTATATAATCTTTGATGGACATTCAAATCACTAATACCAAGTCGAAATTCACGAACACTTAGCGAAATTTAGGAATTGTTATATCAATTAAACATTTCTCAGGCTGCCACAAGGATTTGAAGGAACGACATGTTGAATATCTGTCACTATTAAGTATTTTATTATCCCAGATTTTGCCTGTAACAGTCAATCATGCGTTCTTTAAGTCATAGAGAGGCAGACAGAGAGACAGACAAAGAGAGAGAGAGAGAGAGAGGTGTGGGTGAGTGTGTGTGTGTGTGTGTGTGTGTGTGTGAGTGAGTGTGTGTGTGTGTGTGTGTGTGTGTAAGAGTGTGTGTGAGTGAGTGTGAGTGTGTGTGTGTGTGTGTGTGTGTGTGTGGTGGTGTGTGTGTGTGTAGAGTGTGTGAGTGAGTGATGTGAATGAGTGAGTAAGTGAGTGGTGTGTTGTGTATGGTGTGTGTGTGTGTGTGTGTGTGTGTGTGTGTGTGTGTGTGTGTGTGTGTGTGTGTGTGTGTGTGGTTGTATTGTGTGGTTCGAGGTATATTGATTGGTGGTGTATTGATGACGTGGTGATGGTGGTGATGGTGGTGGGGGGGGTGGTGGTGGTGGTGGTGGTGTGTGTGTGTGTGTGTGTGTGTGTGTGTGTGTGTGTGTGTGCGTGCGTGCGTGCGTGCGTGCGGCGTGCGCGCGTGCGCGCGCGCGCGTATATGTGATGGCAAGCATATCACTTGTAATCAGACAGGAACAGGCCTGCATGTATAACCAGTAGCCGAATCCCAGTTAATGGCTAACAGAACAGCTGTTGGCCAACGTGCTTGTCGAGTGGGATGACGTGCTGTTGATTTAATAACGAACGTCTCACATCCCTCTTGAATGAAGAAGGCGGGGAAGTGGAGGGGGGGGGGGGGGAGATGTTATGATTGGAATCCTGACCCTTTATAAAGACAACTTAAAGCAATGATTGAGGCAGGTGCTAGCAGAGGGAGGGAGATAAGTGGCGCTGTTGAATTCCCTTTTGTGCTTGTAAGGAGGCTGCTGCTGGGCCTAATGCCTTCTTTGTTAGCCTCGTGAACCCATGGTGCACCCCTCCTTGGCATGTGTCGGGTTTGACCTTCCACGTAGCTGGAGTTTAGGCGTCCAGTTAAAGTGGTTACCGCTAGAAAAGCACTCACATGAGCACTGATTATGCTAAGATTGACCAGGTCCAGGATCACTCCTCTGTTCCGGATTCATACGACAGTGTTCTCAGCAAACATTCTTTTTTTTTTTTCCTTGCACTGTACGTCAGTCTCTCCATCAAATTTGGTTCTCATTGATCAGTTTTTGCATCATCTTGCTGACAAACAGATAGATAAACAAACAAACAAACAAACACACAAACAAACGTGGATGAAAAAAGATCTTTGTGGTGGAGGACGAAGACTTACAAAGAGCTTTTTATTGCCCTTGAATTTGGTTGATGTTCGGATGTTTCAGCTTGGAGGATATGCTCAATTATTTGGTCACATTTGATACAATGATGTTGTTGAAGGTATCCTGCTTAGGTAAGCCGCCCTTTAGGTGTGCCTGTAGTTGTTTTTTTCCATTTTTTTTTCTGTCTTCGTTCCTGGGGTTAGACAAGTTCATCATTGATCTACTTTTTTTTTTGCATGTGCACATTTTGTTTCCCGCTATTAAGGTGGTCATATTGCGTCTTCGGGGATAACGCTTATACACATGTATATGTAGTTTATTTCTCATGTTATTCATTCCACTGATGCACTTTGGCCTTTTCTTCTCCAGAAGATGGAACTGGAATTTTTTTTTCTTTCTTTCAAAAACGTGCTTTCATGTATGGGACCTGGTTTTGAATTCCCACCCAAAGGATTTGGAGTGGATTAAAGCTACACAGAAGTCAACTCTGAGAAGAAAAAAAAAATTTCCACTCTGGCTATCGTTAATGTGTATTGAACCCAGGACCTTGAAGCCAGAGTCATATGCCTGATCTGCTCAGCCATTCAGGTCCCGTGCTGCTGTTCATGATGTAGAGCAGTTGCTGGTGCCAGAGAAAGGCTGTTAGAGATGTTATGATAGTTGTTGCATATATGTGATGAGCATAAAAGGTAATGTAATAATGGTAGCCACGTCTCACTTCTGTTCATGTTTATCATGAGTGATTCACAAACACGTGTGCCAATTGTAAACAGTGCAGCAAAGATAGACACCAAGATTTTTTTTTTTTCAGGTACAGTCATAGTATTTGGACAGACAGAGAGAAGAAAAGGCACACACATTAACTCGCAACTCTGGTGAACTGATCAACTAGCATCGCTACCATCATCAAGTATTCATTCAGTCTGTCAGCTAAAGAAGGCGTGAGTCTTATCTAATACAGCAACGGATATAAGGCCATCAGCAGACCGTCGCTGGGGGCAACCGGGCTGAAAGAAGCGTTGATGATGCCAGAGGGTGCAGGAACCGGGCAGCTTTTTGCCATCCCTGCTGCCGCTTTTATCAGTGGCTTTGTGAAAAGAATCATGCAAGTGTCTCCCTGAACTTTTGGCTCTTTCCTTTACTAGTTTTTTTTTATGTCTGCTGTTCCAGCTTTTGACCACGAAAAGAAAGGACGAAATCAGAGTTGTGTTGATACTGCTGCTTGTGCTGCCCACTGGATTCTAAAGCTTACCCTTACTTCAGTCCATGTCCACTGTTCTGGAGTGGGAGCCATTAAAACACGAATAGCTATTGTGAGAGAAGTGGGGAGGGGCAAGAGGGTAAGAGTTTGAAGGGTGTGCAGGGTGCACTGTTGACGGCTGCTATTGTTACCATTGCAGTGTTTCCTTCAGTGCTGCTACAGCAGCTGCTGCTGCTGCTGATGATGATGACGTTCGTGCTTCTGCCTTATTCAAGGTTTTTGTCTATGGTTTAGACACAAACAGGTAGAAATGAGATAAATGAACTATGCTACTGTCATGCTGGACCCAGTGTTCATGACTGCCTCAGAATAGTCCATCATTGTCACAGTAGCACGTTAAAGGTCTGATATGTGCACGCTCACTAGCCAAAGATGGGGGTATTTGCAAGAAGTACTGGTTGTACACACACACAGACACGCCTGTTTAGAAGTTGCAATTGAAAACAAAACTGTGACAGACAGTCAGACAGAGAAACAGACAGAGAAACAGACAGACAGACAGACAGAGACAGAGAGTGAGAGTGAGACACAGAGAGAGAGAATGGCAGAGAAAGAGAGATAGGAGGAGGAGGAGGAGGAGGAGAAGGAGGAGGAGGAGGAGGAAGAGGAGGAGGAGGAGGTGGAGGAGGAGGAGGAGGAGGAGGAGGGCAGATTCCCCAGACAGGCACATAGACAGATAGATAAGGAAAAAACAGAAGCAGAGATTCATTCATTATTTACCCAGTCCTGACATTTTGCCGCCTATCAGAAAACGTGAGGCAGTAGGAATGGGTCAATGCATTATTCACCACGTAAACACAGGATGGTGATGGCGGTATGTACCCACCACCACCACCACCACCACCACCCCCTGATGGAAAACCAGCGGGTTCGTGTGCTCGAGCACTTATGTGTGCGCGGGCACGTGTGTGTGTGTGTGGGGGGGGGGGTGAGAGGGAGAGGGGGAGGCTTGTTCGTGAGAGTCGATTGGAGTAGAGGGGATTTTCATGTGTCTATGCTTTCCTTCTTCCTCTTTGCTTCTCTGTCTGTGCCTCCTTCCCTCCTTTGTTTCTCCTACTAAGACCCGCCTCTCTCTCTCTCTCTCTCTCTCTCCTCTCTCTCCTCTCTCTCTCTCTCTCTCTCTCTCTCTCTCTCTCTTAACAGATATCCAATTCATTTACTTTCGGTGGTCAGATGCATTCGTTACTGGCTTAAGATAACTCGAATGCCCCCAGAAAGATTACCTCACAAAGCGTACAAAATGTTAGTTCAGCTAGACGCTAGGGGTAAGAGTAATCGGGCTACTAAAGTTAGGTTGAAACTGTACGAATTTGGTTTTGGTGTTGTGTGGGAGAATCAGGGTGTAGATGACATACATAGTTTTATCCGCGTGTTTCGGCAAAGGTTAATCGATTGTAACTGGCAAAGATGGAATTCCCATGTTGAAGACAGTCACCGGTTTGATATCTACAGATTGTTAAATCCTTCACATTGTATTCCAAGGTACTTATCAATGCAGATTAACAGACATATTAAATATATTGTCACAAAATTCAGGTTTGATGTATCGGATATCTGTGTACATTCTAACCGTTACAGGCCTTTGAATGATCGTAATTTTACATGTCCACTCTGTTACGAAGATGATGAAAATGAAATTCATTTTGTTCTCACTTGTTCTAAACTACAAGCTGTTCGACAGCAATTAATCCCATCTAAGTACTTAAGAAAACCTTGTTTCTCCACACTGATTATGTTAATGGCATCATTGAATGAAAACACAATTAAACAGTTCGCTTTGTATTTGTATAAGGCATTTAGAATGCGAAATGATATGTTAAGACCATAAATTATGTGCTAAGCCAGTTAAATGACTTGACCTGCGCGGTATGATATGTATTTACCCCCTTCGAAGGGGCTATGGCCTTTACGAATAAAAAACGTCTACGTCTACGTCTCTCTCTCTCTCTCTCTCTCTCTCTCTCTCTCTCTCTCTCTCCTCTCTCTCTCTCTCTCTCTCTCTCTCTCTCTCTCTCTCTCTCTCTCGCACAGTGTATAATGATGTGTGTGCATGCGCATGTATGTGTGTGTGTGTGTTGTTGTTGTTGTTGTTGTTGTTGTTGTTGTTAGCCTGTTTAACGTATGTTCACTAAACGTGATATTAGACGGTGGGAATGGATGGGGGGGAAGGGAAGGATAGGGAGAGTGGGAAGGAGTTGGCTGCATGTAAAATTCTGATATGAAAGTACATGTGTGTGTGTGTGTGTGTGTGTGTGTGTGTGTGTGTGTGTGTGTGTGTGTGTGTGTGTTGTGTGTGTGTGTGTGTGTGTGTGTGTGTGTGTGTGTGTGTGTGTGTGTGTGTGTGTGTGTGTGTGTGTGTGTGTGTGAAGTAGATCGTCAATTTCGTCTTCCAAAGGAAGAAACGTTATGTAATAAGTGTGACATGTCTGCATTAGGTGATGAATTCTATTTTGTTATGGAATGTTCATCATACGTTAATTTGCGCAACTCGCATTTGCCAAAAAGATTTCTCTCCCCAAAATCTGTCTACAATTTTCGTCAAATGACGTCTTTTACTATCGAAAACAAATGTTTCTATTGTTAAAGTATATTAGATTCTCTCTAGTGTTGTAAATTGTTGCTTTATGTCAGCATTGACCAGCAATTTATGTTTTATTTTGGCTTGTTTGTTTTCCTTTTCCTGTTATTGCTTTAAACTCACCCTTCCTCCATACCCCAAAAGGGAAGAAATATACATATTGTTGTTGTTGTGTGTGAAAAGAGACAGTACTATCACAAAAATGGGGGTTTAGGATGATGGAAACTCAATCAATCAGAGGAAGATACCAACTGGGCAATTACTTAGCCACTCCGAAAAAATACGAATAAGTGAATAACTCTTCAAGAGGTCTTCAAGAGAGATGGAAGACTCGGATAAAAGCTGTCGTCCCACTCTTACAGATACTGGACTTTGGAGCAATGGACGAGTGAATGAATAATCGTTATTTTCTTCCACACATGCAGTGGACATTTTTGCTGCATTTTTTGCGGAAAGCATTTAAAACGAAAGCCATACATCAGGTTGGAAACTGACCTGGAATAAGATCCGGACAAGAAAAATAAAAGAGATTTAATGTTTCTTTTGTTCTTAGCATTTATGCAGTGCTGACTGTCACGACACCTACGATTCTTAAGTTTCTCGTCAAACATTTTGTACTGCACATTTACTAAACATCTGTAGCCTTCCTGTCACTCTAACCGTATCTTAACTGGCACTGAACCATCATGATTGTTTGCTTCTTTTCTTGCAGCTCGATCAGCCCATTCATTTGTAACAATTCCAAAATGGGAGGGCACCCAACAGAAAGTGACGTTGGTGCCTTTCAATGATAAAAGATGAACACTGTGTTTAATTTCAATTATCAATTCCGAACGCATTTTCTGATTTAAAGATTTAAGTGCCCGTAAGACTGATTTAGAATCAACACATAATAAGATTTGAAGTATGTTTTTCGGACAAATCAAAAATGTAATTCAGGGCCTTCAGTACTGCAACTCAAAACAGTGTGTGTGTGTGTGGTGTGTGTGTGTGTGGTGTGTGTGTGTGTGTGTGTGTGTGTGTGTGTGTGTGTGTGTGTGTGTGTGTGTGTGTGTGTGTGTGTGTGTGTGTGTGTGTGTGTGTGTGTGAGTGTGTGTGTGTGTGTGTGTGTGTGTGTTGTGTTGTGTGTGTGTGTGTGTGTGTGTGTGTGTGTGTGTGTGTGTGTGTGTGTGTGTGTGTGTGTGTGTACGTAGGTGACTGTGCATCTGTGTGTGTATGTGTGTGTGTGTGTGTATGTGTGTGTGTGTGTGTGTGTGTGTGTGTGTGTGTGTGTGTGTGTGTGTGTTTGTGTGTGTGTGTGTATGTGTGTGTGTGTAGAGGAATTTGTAAATAAGTGTGTATGTGTACATGATGTGTGTATCCCATGTATATGTGCTCATTAGTGTATTTCTGCATGTACTGTGTGTGCATATCACCAATATAAAGAGAGAAACACAGAGCAAGACACGTGTGTAGATGCACATACACTGGCCAATACGCCATCCTGAAAGTTGGTCTTGTCTTCCTATTGATTTAAAGCATGTGAAGCCACAGTCAAGGAAACAGTCTGAACAGCCAGAACGACCAAACTGGAACCATTCTGATGGGACTGTCCGTCTGGACTGTGAAATTATGTTAACTTCGGGTCCATGAATGAGGGTAAGGAAATACTTTTTTTTTCCGGGTGGACTCTTTTATAACCAAAAAGCTCCAAATCCCAGGGACTGGTTGCATGACCTACCAACGAGGAAATCATCTTACTGTTTCGCTTATCTGTCTGTCACTAGTAACACTCTGGCAGGACGATTGGAATACACAGAGGGATTATAAACTCATTCAGATCCGTCCAAACCTAAAACAGTTCCTCTCATCCACGTCTGGTGGTAGCAAAGAAGAAACGGTACTATTCCGGCTGCACACCGGCCATTCGTATTTTACTCATTCGTACCTTTTAAAGAGTGAAGAAGCTCCGTGGTGCATTCCATGTCATGTGCCACTCACAGTGAAACATATTCTTTTAGAGTGTTGGGACTTGCATGATGTGAGACACAAACCTTTTACAGCAGATTCCATGAAAACCTTGTTCAGAGATGCTCCACCTGATGCGATCTTTGAATTCTTGAAAGAGATTAACATTTTTCATCGGATCTGAGGTTTTATAGTGGAAACATTTTTAAAAGGTTTCGGATGGGTTTTTAGAAGATGTATTTCAAAGAGTTGTGTGAATGAATGACTTGTGAGTTGATTTTAACGTGGTGACAGCCCTGATATGGCCCTTTGCGGTCGGCTGGGCTATAAGCAACATTACCTTACCTTGCCCACCTTACCCGTCCTACAGAACAGACCTCTAAATGTAAGAACAAAGTTATGACTGACTGGTCTAGATCTGCAGATACCTTTCTTTTCAAGGCGACTGAATTTTGAGAAATCGTGTTCCCTGTTACTGCTGCTTTCGATCTCCAAGACACACCACTGGGAGGGCCCTCTTGATTATGTGAAAATCCAGGATCCGACCAGTTCTTGAATTCAGAACGACAGACAGACAGACAGACAGACAGACAGACAGACGACAGACAGACAGATTATTATCACGCTTAAATGGCTGGCACATGGTTGTTCCGGTCCTGGGACACAGAACTCCGAATTTAGGAGGAGAGCCATGGTGGGTGGATGTGGTTCTGAACAAGCTCTTCTTATAAATGTAGCAGTAATGTTGGAAGATGGTGAAGTCAGAGAGGGGGCTGTTGTCCTGGACGGTTGGAAACTAAAAAAAATGTTATGCGGAAAGTAAACAGACAGGTTTCTATATCACCAACTGCCGTGGTAAACTGGTTAACGCTGACGACTATCGGCTGGGAGGTCGTGGGTTTGATTCCCATCAAACCATTCCTTTGTGGGATCTTTCTGCACTGATTAACCCATACCCAGAATGGAGTTTGTTCGGGGCTCATGTGGAGAAACTGGAGCTCATAGTCAGATTTTGTTCACTGAATGGATGCGTGTCTGAGAGTATTGCTCAAATTTGATTACCAACACCGCAAGTGTGTGTATCTCTCAGACCTGATTGGCGATGGGATATTTTTTCAACAGTAAATTTAGAGTAAATCCCTGGCAAGCCATCTCAGAGCAAACTTAAGATCTGTAGCATCTTGTTTGTTATCCTTCTCCTCATCAAACGGCATATAAAATGTTTCAGACTTTGTGCTCTTTTTCGCTCAGCACCTATGGTGGCCTCAGTTTTCATCCCCTCTCCACGTCTTTACCCTGGGCGAAATTAATGTGAAAGTCACTGACATCAGCAAGTTCATGCTTCTGTCACCAGCAGGGGCTTAGTAGGTGGTATCCTGCGTACATTGGATCGGAACAAGCACCGCTAAAGAGCACTCAAGAATCTCTGCAGCAGTGCAGTGTTTCCTCTGGTGGGTTGCCTTATAAGGACTTGACAGTGACCGCTCCATGTGGATTGCCTGTGATCGGCTGTAGCGG
>CM065718.1:26967016-26972016 GCA_033310375.1 Conus canariensis
GCATAATGCCGCCTTTGTAAGCCGTGTTCAGCAGTCCTGCTGCGTTTCCTTCGTCGTTGTTTTTTTTCCCCTTTGCTTTCCCTCTAAGAAATGTTTCTCACAGGTTTAGTTACAAAATGATGGCAATATGGATTGCAAGTGGTGCATTCTATCGGTGGTGGCGGTGTTGTTAGATTGTGTTGTTGTAGTTATCTTAAGGAAGTTCTTGTTGTTGTCCTTGTTCTTATTCTTGTAGTTGTAATTGCTGTTTTTCTTTTCTTTTTTTCTTTTTTTTGTTCTTTTTTGTCATTGCCATTGCGCTTTATATAATTGTAATTGTTGTTGTTCCTGTTATTGTTGTTGTTTAGTTCATGATGGTATCTTGTTGCTCTTGCTGTTCCTGTCGACCTCCATTGTGTTGCTGCTTCTGCTATTGATGGTCATGATATCAGTATTAATTTGCTAGTGGTGGTGATGATGGCGGTGGTGGTGGTGGTGGTGGTGATGGTGATGTTGGGAGAGGTGGTGGTGATGTCGGTGGTAGTAATGGTGGTGGCGATGGTGGTGGTGGTGGTGGTAGTGGTAGTGGTGGTTGTAGCAGTGTGTGTGTGTGTGTGTGTGTGTGTGTGTGTGTGTGTGTGTGTGTGTGTGTGTGTGTGCGCGTGTGTGTGTGCGTGTGTGTGTGGTGTGTGTGTGTGTGTGTGTGTGTGTGTGTGTGTGTGTGTGTGTATGTGTATGTGTGTGCGTGCGTGCGTGCGTGCGTGTGTGTGTGTGTGTGCGTGCGTGCGTGCGTGCGTGCGTGCGTGTGTGTGTGGTGTGTGTGTGTGTGTGTGTGTGTGTGTGTGTGCGTGTGGCATGGCAAACATATCACGTTCATATTAGACAGGGACAGCCCTGCATGTATGGCCAGTAACCCAATCCCAAGTGACGGCCAGCAGAGAAGAGCTGCTGGCCTACATGTCTCCCAAGATGAAGGACGTGTTATTGATTTAATAACGAACGTCTCACATTTCTCCTGAGCGGTCAAACTGAATGGAGGAGGTGTATGTGTGTGTATGTGGGGGGGGGGGGGGGTCACTGTAATCCTCACCCTTCGTAAAGACAGGCTAAAGCAATCTTCTGAGCAGGTGCTGACAGCGACAGAAAGACAAGTGGCGCTGGTAATTTCCCTTCTGTACATGTAACAAGGTTGCTGCTGGGCCTGATGCCCTTTTTGTTGGCGTCATAAACACCAGGTGTACTCCCTGGCACGTGGCTGCCTTGACCTGCTATGTAGCTGTAGTCAGCGTATCGAGCTACAGTGGTTAACGCTGAAGAAGCAGAGGAGCGGGCACGAAACCCATGGCTGAATATGTCCAGAGTCAGGAGGAAAAAAGGGTTAAACTGACCAGAACGTGGTAGCTGGTCCTTTGGGTGAGATTTTTTTTATCCAAAGGACCAGCTATCACCCAACGGACCAGCTGCCACATTCTGATCAGTTTGACCCTTTTACCTCCTGTTTCAAGTCCTGCAGTCAAGATTTCCTGTCCAGAGTCACTTTTGATCCCGAAGCATAACTGTTACACAAAACAAAATTGATGTCTTTTCCTCAGGCTGTGTTCACTCTCTCCATCAAATTTTTAAAAAGTATTTATAAGAACTCAACCGAACAACGTGAACAAACGAATCACAAGACAAAACACGACGTGTTTTGGACTCTAAGGCCTCCTTCAGGCAAGATAAACACACGATTTTTGACTCTAAGGTCTCAGCAAGAAAAAATCGGAAACGAATAAGAATAGCAATCATTTTCGTTTGTCAAATTCGACGCAAGATGGGGTTGAGTCATTTTCCTAACATTGTCCTGAATGTTGTTTTCTTGTCTGATGAAGACCTAAGAGGTCGAAACGCTTCGTATTTGGTCTTGTGATTCGTTTGTTTCCAACGCCCATCTTGTTTCGAATTTGACAAAGTGATTGCTCGTTCTTCAATTTCGTTGACCTGAGCTTTGCTTATCTTGCCTGAAAAAGACCTAATAGGTCGAAACGCGTCGTGTTTTGTCTTGTGATTCGTTTGTTCACTTTATCATAAATACGTTTTTGAAATTTGTTTAGATTTCCGCTTGTTGAAGCCCCACTTTGCAACGCACTCTCTCCATCAAATTTTGTTTAAAATGAATCAGTAGGGTTTTTGTGCAGTCGTACTGACAGACAAAGAATACACAGATGCAGAGGATAACAAAACCTCTTTGGTGGAGGAAGAGGAGTACAAAGATGTGAGGGTTTTCTTGCCGTTGTGTTTGGTTATTTTGGGTTAACTCACCTATGATGTTATGCCCATCTACTTGGTGACATTTTTTTTCTACATCCAAAGTCGTCATATTTGAAAGGACGTAGAAAAAAAAAATGCACACATCGCCTCGCTACACCGACAGAAAGATCCACAAGCATCAGTACATTCATCACGCGCTTACTCTGTCAGTGACATCAATGAAGCAGGTGCGAGTTTTGTGGGCAGTCAGCCGACCATCGCTGGGAGCAAGAAGACTGAAAGTAGAATTGATGATTCCAGAGGGTGCAGGAACCGTGCAGGCTCTTGCCTTTCCTGCTGCTGCTTTCATCACAGGCTTTGTGGAGAGAATCATGCAAGTGTCTTCCTGAACTTTTGGTACTTTCCTTTACTAGTGTTTATGTCTGCTGTTCCAACTTTTGACCACGAAAAGAAAGGAAGACATCAAAGTTTTGTTGTCGGTACTGCTTGTGCTGCCTGCTGGATTCTAAAACTCATCCTTACTTCTATCCATGTCCACTGTTCTGGAGTGGGGCTATTTAAACGTGAATAGCTGTTGTGAAAGAATTTGGGAGGGGGAAAGCGTAAACGCTGGAGGGTGTGTAGTGTGCAGTATTGACTGCAGTAATAGTTACCATTGCAGCGTTCCCCTAGTGTTGCTACAGTTCCTGCTGCTCGTGATGATGTCCCTGCTTCTGTATTATTCAAAGTTTTGTCTGTGGTTTAGACACAAATTGGTCGAAATTAGATAAATGAAATACACCACCATCATTCTTGATCGAGTGTTTATGACTGTCTGTGAATGTCACAGTAACACGTTAAAGGTCTGAAATAGCACGATCGTTGACCAAGATGGAGATATTTGTGATAAGCACTGGTTGTACACACATAGACACGCCTGTTTAAAAGTTGAAATCAGAAGCAAAAATGTGGTGAGAGAGAGAGAGAGAGAGAGAGAGAGAGAGAGAGAGAGAAACAGACAGACAGACTGACAGATGGACAGAGAGAGAGAGAACAGAGAGAGAGAGATGAAAGAGAGTACAGACAGAAGACAGATAAACAGACCGACAGATTGAAGAGAGAGAGAGAGAGAGAGAGAGACTGGGGGTAGATTGATTTCCTGGACAGGAACACAGACAGACATACAAAGAAAGACAGATACAGAGATTCATTTCTTTTGTTTACCCAGAACTGACATTTTGCCGCCCATCAGAAAACATGAGGCTGTAGGAATGGGTCAGTGCATTATTCACCACGTCAACACTGGATGGTGGTGGCGATACATACACACTCTCCCTGATGGACAACCAGCGGGTTTGTGTACTTGAGCGCTTCTGTGTGCGTGGGCCCGTGTGTGTGTGTGGGGGGGGGGGGGGGGGAGGGGGGGGGAAGGTGGGTGGTGGGGATGAGAAGGAGAGGGGGAGGTTTGTACGGTGACGGTCGACTGGAGTAAAGGGGATTTTCATGTGTCCATGTTTTTCTTCTTCCTCTTTGCTTCTCTGTCTGTTCCTCCCTCCCTCCTCTTCATCTCCTACTAAGATCTTTCTCTCTCTCTCTCTCTCTCTCTCTCTCTCTCTCTGTCTGTCTTCTCTCTGCTGTCTGTCTGTCTGCCTGTCTGTCTGTCTTCTCTCTCTCTCCTCTCTCTCTCTCTCTCTCTCTCTCTCCCTCTGTCTCTGTCTGTCTGTCTGTCTGCCTGTCTGTCTGTCTGTCTCTCTCTCTCTCTCTCTCTCTCTCTCTCTCTCTCTCCTCTGTCTCTGTCTGTCTGTCTGTCTGCCTGTCTGTCTGCCTGTCTGTCTGTCTGTCTGTCTGTCTGTCTGTCTCTCTCTCTCTCTCTCTCTCTCTCTTCTTTCTTTCTCTGTCTCTTACAGAGTATAATAGTTTGTGTATACGATCACATGTGTGCCTATGTGGGTGTGTGTGTGCATGCGCTCGCACGCTTGTGTGTGTGTGTGTGTGTGTGTGTGTGTGTGTGTGTGTGTGTGTGTGTGTGTGTGTGTGTGTGTCTTTGTCTCTATGTAGGTAACTGTGCAATTGTGTGTGTGTGTGTGTGTGTGTGTGTGTGTGTGTGTGTGTGTGGTGTGTGGTGTGTGTGTGTGGTGTGTAGCGTGTGTGTGTGTGTGTGTGTGCGTGTGTGTGTGTGTGTGTGTGTGTGTGTGTGTGTGCATGTGTGTGTGTGTGCGTGTGTGCGTGTGTATGTGTTGCATGTATATGTACGCGTGTGTGTGTATTAGTGTGTGTTTCTCTGTGTGTGTTTGTCACCAATATAAAGAGAGAAACACAGAAAAAGACACGTATATAGAAGCACATACACAGGAGAGAACATCATCCTGAAAGCCGGTCTTGTCCTCCTGTCAATGTACAATGTCGTTCTATGCATGTGAAGCACAGTCATAGCGAACAGTGAATCAGCCAGAGCGACCAGACTGGACACATTATGACTGAACTATCTGTCTGGACTTTCAAATTACGCTTAGTTTATATCAGTGAATAAGAAAAAGGATCCTCTGGTGGGTTGACTGCTCCCTGTGAATTGCCTGCGACAAGCTGTAGCAGGACAAGCCAGGCTGAAGGTGTGGATGGGAAGCAAGAATGAGGAGCATGGGAGCAATGTACTGAAATGGCATGAAAGACGAGAGAGAAGAAGAAGAAGAAGAAGAAGAAGAAGAAGAAGAAGAAGAAGAAGAAGAAGAAGAAGAAGAAGAAGAAATTCCATAAGGTCTGATAAAGCTGAACTGCTCCATAAATCAAATCAG
>CM065718.1:26982016-26984516 GCA_033310375.1 Conus canariensis
TGTACAACCTGCTGGATTCTAAAGCTTTCCCTTACTTCTGTTCAAGTCTGCTGTTCTGAAGTGGGATGTAAAAAAGCTGGAATTGCTGTTGGGAAAGAAAGGGAGAGGGACGTAGAGCTAGAGGAGATGCGGGGTGCGGTATTAAATCTAATTGTAGTTACTCTTGCTGCTTTCACTCCACTGCTACTGCAGGTGCTGCTGCTAGTGATGATGTCCCTGCTTCTGCCTTATTCATGGTTTGTCTTCGATTCGTGGTTTAGAAACAAACTGATGGAAATAAGATGACTGAACTACTAGCATTCTTGATTCAATGTTGACGACAGCCTCAGGGAAGTCTGTGAATGTCACAACGACACGTTATCAAGGCTGGGACTGTGTACGCTCCTTATCCAAGGAACAGGTTTATGCCGGCTGCACACTGGCCATTCGGACAAGAAAAGAAAAAGAAACACCCGATGGTGCGGGCAGTACCCAGATAAGTACTGTCTTCAACTCCGAACAAACCAGCTGGGAGCAATCCTGCACCACCCTTGGAAGCCTGAGCTGTGTTCACATAGGGTGCAGGCGTGCACAAGGCATTCCATTTACACGTGAAGGGACATGATTGCTAACTACAGGGCATTCCACTTACATGACTGCTAACTGGCAGATGCTATTGTGTAATGGCCACCGGATGCGGCACGACAGAAACCTCCACGGGAACGTGCCCATGGGTGTACCAGCCCATATTTCATGACTGCAGAGCCCACCGGCAAAAAACGCCATCATCAAGCAACTGCCGTGGGCATCCCGCAAGACGGCAGTTGCTTGACGGTGGCGTTTTTGCCGGTGGGCTCTGCAGTCATGAGCAGCTGCACTCTGGCCATTTGTTTTTAACTCATCGTACCTTTTAAAGAGTGAAGAAACTCTGTGGTGATTCCATATCATGTACTACTCACAATGAAACATATTCTTTTATTAGAGTGTTGAGAATTGCACGATGTGAGACATAAACAGTGTACAGCAGACTCCATGAAAACCTTGTTCAGAGATGTTCCACCTGATGTGATCTTTGAATTTTTGAAAGAGATTGATTTTTTTTCATCTGATCTGAGACTTGACAGAAGAAACTTTTTAACAAAATTTCTTATGTGTTTCTAGGTGTGTTTTGAGGGGTTATGCGAATGACTGACGTGAGTTGATTTCAACGTGATGACAGACCTGACATGGCCCTTTTCGGTCGGCATGGCTCTAAGCAACATTACCTTACCTTATCTAAGATAGAGATTATTCACGTTAAGCACTCCTTGTTATGATATGGTGCACCTGCTCAGGTTGGAAATCGAAAACGAAAAAAAAAATGGCCAAACAATTTATGCCTAGAACAGACTGATCGCCTTGTGAAACAAAGAACACGAAAAATGTTGCACGTTGTTGAACTGTCGTGTTTGTTACTGTGAACAGAATTTCGCAGTATTATTCACACACACACACACACACACACACACACACACACACACACACACACACACACACACACACACACACACACACACACAACACAACACACGAATGGTCTGAAACGTATAGGAAAGGGACTAAAAGTAATCGAAATTCTAAGAGCTGTAATGCATTTGATCTCCATTTATTTTGGAAGTTATATGATACACAAACAGAACCAATGTTAACACATGCAGCAGAAATATGGGGGCTTGAAGAAAATCTGCCGATGGAAAAAGTTCATACTTTTGCTATTGAACGGTTCCTAAATATTCCATTTAATTCATCAAATACAATGGCATATGGTGATTCTGGAAGATATCCTCTGTACATTCGATCTTTTGGGAAATGCGTTAAGTATTGGCTAAGACTTACCCAACTACCTACAAGCAGGTTATGTAAACAAGCATATGATATGTTATTGCATCAGTTTGAGTCAAGAAAGCACAACAGGGCTGCTACTGTAAAGTGGGTCTTTACAGTAAATGGATTTGGTGGAGTATGGCTCAGTCATGGATTTGGTGGAGTATGGCTCAGTCATGGATTTGGTGGAGTATGGCTCAGTCATGGATTTGGTGGAGTATGGCTCAGTCAGGGGGTTGGCGATAAAAGAACATTCATGTTGGAATTTAAAGACCGCCTCATCTCATGTTATAAACAAAACTGGCATTCCAAGACGGAAGACAATATGGAACGTTCCTGGTTCTATTCTTTTAAAAGTATCTTACAGCCAGAAAAAATTCTGAGTATAGTTACTAATAAATAGCATAGGGATATGCTCGCCAGATTCAGAAAAAGGACACTTGGACTGAATGCAAACAAAAGGTGGTTTAATCCTGAAGGCACTGTAGATGACTTGTGTGTAATGTGTACAGATGGTGTGAAATAAAATGAAGATCACTTTATATTCCATTGCACAGCTTACAATGATATCAGAGAGAAGTCTCAACTGTTCAACATCATTGCTACAACAGATTATAACCTGCATAGTTTGTTAGCCTCTGACGATAACAGGGTAATA
>CM065718.1:27002016-27004516 GCA_033310375.1 Conus canariensis
GGCCAGTTCATTTATGAACAAGGAAAACAAAACTGAACTGCAGACGTCCCCTTGCTTAACTCCTCTGGTACACATGACATAATCTGATAATTTTGCTCCAGATCTGACCCTAGCTTTCACTTCACTATACATACTCCTTACACAACGGTACAGTTTACCTTTAATGCCATTCTTCAATAAAATAGGCCATAACAATATCCGTGAAACTGAATCAAAGGCTTTTTCAAAATCTACGAAAGCAACATACAACTTACGATTATTCACAAATTGTTTCTGAACTGCGGCTAAAAGACTAAACATATGGTCAATTGTAGAGTAACCTTTCTTGAATCCTGCTTGATGTTCTCCTGTGATATTATTCTGAGATATCCATTCATGTAATCGGTTATTAATAACGGAACTATAAAGTTTACTACATATATTGCACAAAGATATACCCCTATAATTGTGTACATCATTTACCTCCCCTTTTTTAAACAAGGGCAATATTATGGATTCTTTCCAGTCCTCGGGATAAATCCCGGTGTCAAAAAGAAAGTTAAAGAGTTTACATAAAAAGCTTACAACGGTCTCACCGGAATTCTTGAAGAACTCTCCAATGGTACCATCAGGTCCAGCACTTGTACCATTTTTCAATTTTTTAAGTGGCTAGTAATATGTCTTCTCTGGATATTGGTCTATCATATATATTTTCTTCATTATCAATCTCCACAGTGGTCACTGTGTACACTTGGTCATCTTTTTCTAACAAATTTTTAAAAAGAGAGAGGAGTAATGAATTAGATGAGAGAGAGAGAGAGAGAGAGAGAGAGAGAGAGAGAGAGAGAGAGAGAGAGAGAGAGAGGGGGGGGGGGACTTTGTTCTACTTTGGACCAGTGATCGCGCGGGAATGCCGGGGGTCTTTCTGTCTGTCTGTCTTTTTTTTTTTTTTAACCTTTTCCTTCTTTCTTTCTTTTTCTTTTTTTTTTCTTTCATTTCTTCCCCCCCCCCCCCTTCTTTCCTTCTTTGATTCTTCCATTCTTCCTTCCTTCCTTCCTTCCTTTCTTTCGTTCTTGCTTTGTTTCTTTTTGTTTCATTTCCATGTATGTATTATTATTTTCGTTTTTTTTTTTTTTTTACGTCTTTATTCATTTTCTTTTCTTTTACAATCTTTCTCTATTTGCTGTCCATGTATCACTTTTTTCTTCTTTTCAAATATTAATTTTTTTTTTTTTTTTTTAAATTACATTTTTATTTCTTTACTTGCTGTCCCATTTCATTTCTTTATTTGCCGTCTCATTTTATTTCTGTACTTGCTACTTCAGTAGCAATAACCCCATACCGATCCCCGGCTCCCCGTTCATGGCACTTCCTGGCGTGTTCCACTGCAGCATTGCTATGTTTTTTTTGTTTTTTTTTTTGGTGGTATTTGTAAGCCTTTGACTGCTATCATTCTAAGGATGGTAGATCAATTGGAATGGCCGGCGTCTTTAGAAAAAGTCTTGTCCTTATTTGCTATGAGGATGTCAGTATTTCAGTTATTATGGTGTGAATTCATGTACTTTTGAGGTTATAGTAATGATGCTCACCTCTCTGTCTCTCGGTCTATCTGTGTGTGTGTGTGTGTGTGTGTGTGTGTGTGGTGTGGTGCGTGTGCGTCGTGCGTGCGTGTGTGTGTGTGCGGTGGTGTGCGTGCGTGCGTCGCGTATGTGTGTGTGTTGTGTGGTGTGTGTGCGTGCGGTCGCGCGTATGTGTGTCTGTGGGACATGCGTGGTGGCGTGCATGCGTTAGTGTGAGTGTGTGTAGGTGCGCGCGCAGGTGTGTGTGTGTGTGTGTGTGTGTGTGTGTGTGTGTGTGTGTGTGTGTGTGTGTGTGTGTGTGTGTGTGTGTGTGTGTGGTGAGTGAGTGGTGTGGTGTGTGTGTGTGTGTGTGTGGTGTGTGCGTGTGTGTGTGTGTTGTGGTGTGTGGTTGCGTGTGCGTGCGTGGTGTGTGTGTGTGTGTGTGTGTGTGTGTGTGTGTGTGTGTGTGTGTGTGGACATTGCTTTTTTTTTTTTTTTTTTTTGCAAACCGCACAAATAAAGAACGAAACGAACAAACTGATATTAAATGGAGTATTTTTTACATTCATGTCTACATTCAAAGCTAATTCTATGATACTGATCGGCATTTGATTATCCCGACCCCCCCCCCCACCCCCCCACCCCCCACCCACCCCACCCCCGTTGTCTCCACTGCCCATTGTCGTTGTTGTTACCGCTACTGGTGGCAATTTTTCTCCTTCACTGACATCCCCGAATTTTTTTCTTTAAATCACAAGACCCGTTCCAGAACATTCCTTCACACTGCCAATGCCACATTCAAAGCATTTCTCTTCAACTCGCCTATCTCCTCTCTCCCTCAGCGTCTTTCTATGTCTGGAGTTCAACACAGGCACCAATCTCTTTCACAACAGTCTCTTGTCCCAGCCTTTCTCCCCATCGGGAATCATATTTGGCTCTGGTTGCAGGCACATCGATTGTGA
>CM065718.1:27017016-27032016 GCA_033310375.1 Conus canariensis
GTTCATCTATTCATTTATTTATTTGTGTATTTATTTGGGGGGTTCTGTTGTTGGTGGTGTCTTGTTGTGGATAAATGATATGTCAGACGATCTGTAATGAAAATATCAGCTAGATAAAGATAATTAAAGAACGAATTGAATGAGGCAGTCATTTTACTTTAATTTATCATCCTCAATTTAGCATACACTAAAATAAGTAAAACACTGATTAAAAGCATTTTCAGTGGCACAAAAATATAAGGCTCTACACTGTTAAATGTACACAGGAACTGTCCACTCTGTACAGTGTGTACAATTTCAGTACTTAGCTGCCAATCTGCAATACAAAAGTTTATATCTTACAAGGTACTTAAACAGAAACCTGTAGAGACTTTTAAAAAAAAAAACAGAAGAACAGGCCACAAAGCCACACCACACCAAACTCCTTTTGCTAGAGACAAAAACAAAAAGTGAAAGAAAAGGAGAAATTATTCAACCAGGACTTCCAGAAGATGCGGATGTAATCTATTCTGAGCCGTCTACATACCCACGGGGCACACACTAGTCCAAGGGAACTGGTACCACCGTCTATTTTTCTTGTTTGTCAGTCATAGATGAGCGGACAGCTAAACGTGTTGGGAAGAGGGATGGAGGTTCAGAGGTCTCTGGTGGACATCTACTGTCCTTTTGCTTCTCGCACCGTTCCCAGTCCAGTCAGCTTTCCACATCACTAGAATGACACAAGGGACAACACAGACCTCCATCAAGGTAGAACAGTCCTCTGGATCCACTTTTTGATTCCGATCCACTCCACATTCAGCTGGGTCTTCCAGGACCCAAATTTCATCTCTCTTCCAAGAATTGTTCGAGTTCCAGATGATTTTTGCGTGTTCTTGTTGATAGACAGACAGACAGATAAACAGAGAGACAGACAGACAGACAGGTAAGCAGACAAATAGTCAAATAAAAAAAAAAACAGACGTTGGTGACAACTTTACCCTCTTGGCCTACTACAAAATCAACAAAGTGTCATCAGGTACAAATACGACTGACTGAAAAGAAAGAGCAAACTGGGATGAATGGGGGGGAGGAAGAAAGAAATTTCATGTTGTTATCAATACAACGGATGTGGACAACGAAAGAGAACAGTAGAAACACTGGAAATGGCTGATGACAATTTGTTTCACAAAGGAACGCAGCGTCTTCAAAGCAACTGCCCTTGTGGGTTCAAACACATCCATTTTGATTGTGATTTATTCCAGGCCAAGCGTGGAAATACCCAGTTCCATTGGAGTGATCATTTGACAGAGACCTGGGGCTTCTTCAGACGACCACTGTATTGATGATGGTCGTTGGTGTGTGCGTTCACGGAGAAGGGAGAAGACAGCGAAAACATTGAGGTTTACTGAACCACACACAAGATGTTTCACATGTTTGAGAATTCGTGTTGTAATCGCACGGGATTCCCCCCTCACTCTGCCCCATCCCCTATCCCCATAATTGAAAGATAACAGTGTGAGGAATAGCTCCTTCTCATGGAGGAGTAACATGCCTTCTCTCTGTCTCTGTCTCTGCCTCGCTGTCTCTCTGTCTGTCTCTGTCTCTGTCTCTCTTTCTGTCTCTCTGTCTCTGTCTCTGTCCTCTCTCTCTCTCTCTCTCTCTCTCTCTCTCTCTCACACACACACACACACACACACACATACACACACACACACCACCACCACCACCACCACCACCATCACAACCACCACGCATGTTTCCCACCAGCAGTTCAACTCCACACAGACACAATCGATGTAGCGGCCAGCAGGGACAAATATGATTAACCAAGCGACAGAGGAGGACAAGAGACCGCCAGAGAAGCTCGCGTCAGCGTTGAACTGGGCATGTAGACAGGGTGTGTGAGACAGAGATAGGCGGGCAGGGTGGGATCAATCAAGTTGAACCCGGTCTTAGAACTTTGCGCGAATGTCCTGGACCTGGATTGCTAGAGTAATATTGGTAAAGAAAAATAACTTCAGCAGCGGCAGCAGCAGCAGCAACAACAACAACAGTAGCAACAGCAGCAACAGCATCAGTATATGCCCATGTTTTAAAAACAAAAAGTTAGAGCCCCTTTCATGTCATAGGTATACGTCTGTTTATGAAAAAGGCTGACCAAATATTCCGTTGGTAAAGGAAAGAAAGCAGATCCATCTCTCAGCCTTTGCTATTGTGCTAAGACAGCTGAGAACGTCCAGAACGCATATGCAGGGGATGCACAATGATAGCTATTGACTTTCACCCCTTTGTCCACATGATGAAACGATCACATCCTTACAACTCCAACCTGATGCTGCTTGCAGCACCTACTCACCTAGCACACATGCAGGCAAGGGGTACATAAAATGAACAAGGAAATGCCTCTTAAGACAAGACGTTCAAAGCCTGCACATTCATAGTCTACCCCAAACAGAGACATGTACAGCTTAGAGCTGGTTCCTCTATTGTTGTTGTGTGCATCTGTTAGACAGCCCATATGGGTAAGATGGGCCGTTTCTTTCATTTGTTTGTTAACATGCTTTGTTTGAAACTTTTTCCTTCTCTGGTCTGTCTGTGTATATGCTGTCTCTGCATGTGGTTATTAGTGAATTAGTACCACATGCATCATCATTTTTGGATAAACAATAAACAAGTGGGGTATTTTTTGCTCCCATGAGAAAACCTAACACAGAGTAACTTTTATTCAAGACTGGCACAGCCTTTTAAACTTGAATAAAGTCAGACAAATACATAGACGAACAATCTAATAGTGGGGGAAAAAACAAGCGCAGGCTAACAACTGAACTGTCTTCATAGTAATGACTTGGCAAAGATTTGGACTTAAGGAGGGGGGGAGAGGGGGGGGTGAAGATGGAGAAACTGGGAACATGAAATTAAGAAAATATGTTACAGATATGAAAACTCTTCACTAGCTGCCTAAGGGAACCATCGCAATTCCTTTTGAAGGCAGATATATTTGTATTGCCTGCTCCGAGGCCTTTCGTCCACTAGGTCGGAACTCATCAGGGAGACACGGCTGGTTGTGTCTGCGCTCCTGGCGTCAAATAGAGACACACCACAGTCCATAATACTGTGGTGTTCTCACCACCAAGGGTGCAAAAAAGAATCCAGTAGCACCCCCAAAAGCAGCCAGCGAAGAGTAGTAAATGAAACCAAACGAAAGTGTGGGGAGGAAAAAAGTTGCTGAAAAACTAAAGACATTATGCAAATAGTATAAAATGTAGGGGACAATCTTTGAGCCTACGCTTGAGGATCCACCCAAAGATGCAAGGGAGATCAAAAGACAAACACACAGACGGACAGAAACAAATAACCTCAATTTAATCAAAACAAAATCGGAAATGAAATGAGGCAGGGAACAGTAAACGATAAACAATAAACAAGTGGGGTATTTTTTGCTCCCATGAGAAAACCTAACACAGAGTAACTTTTATTCAAGACTGGCACAGCCTTTTAAACTTGAATAAAGTCAGACAAATACATAGACGAACAATCTAATAGTGGGGGAAAAAACAAGCGCAGGCTAACAACTGAACTGTCTTCATAGTAATGACTTGGCAAAGATTTGGACTTAAGGAGGGGGGAGGGGGGGGGAGTTTGAAGATGGAGAAACTGGGAACATGAAATTAAGAAAATATGTTACAGATATGAAAACTCTTCACTAGCTGCATAAGGGAACCATCGCAATCCCTTTTGAAGGCAGATATATTTGTATTGCCTGCTCCAAGGCCTTTCGTCCACTAGGTCGGAACTCATCAGGGAGACACGGCTGGTTGTGTCTGCGCTCCTGGCGTCAAATAGAGACACACAACAGTCCATAATACTGTGGTGTTCTCACCACCAAGGGTGCAAAAACTATTAGATTGTTCGTCTATGTATTTGTCTGACTTTATTCAAGTTTAAAAAGGCTGTGCCAGTCTTGAATAAAAGTTACTCTGTGTTAGGTTTTCTCATGGAGCAAAAAATACCCCACTTGTTTATTGTTTATCGTTTACTGTTCCCTGCCTCATTTCATTTCCGATTTTGTTTTGATTAAATTGAGGTTATTGTTTCTGTCCGTCTGTTTTTCTTTTGATCTCCCTTGCATCTTTGGGTGGATCCTCAAGCGTAGGACTCAAAGATTGTCCCCTACATTTTATACTATTTGCATAATGTCTTTAGTTTTCAGCAACTTTTTTCCTCCCCACACTTTCGTTTGGTTTATTTACTACTTTCACTGCTGCTTTTGGGTGCTACTGAATTCTTTTTGCACCTTGGTGGTGATGACACCACAGTATTATGGACTGTGGTGTGTCTTATTTGACGCAGGAGCGCAGACACGAACAGCGGTCTCCTGATGAGTTCGACCTAGTGGACGAAACCCTCGGAGCAGGCAATACAAAATATCTGCCTTCAAAAGGATTGCGATGGTTCCTTATGCAGCTATAAAGAGTTTTCATATCTGAACATATATTTTTAATTTCATGTTCCAGTTTCTCCATCTTCAACCCCCCTCCCCTCTCCCTCCTCCTTAAGTCCAAATCTTTGCCAAGTCATTACTATGAAGTCAGTTCAGTCTGGCCTGCGCATATTTTTCCCCACTATTAGATTGTTCGTCTATGTATTTGTCTGACTTTATTCAAGTTTAAAAGGCTATGCCAGTCTTGAATAAAAGTTACTCTGTGTTAGGTTTTCTCATGGGAGCAAAAAATACCCCACTTGCTTATTGTTTATCGTTTACTGTTCCCTGCCTCATTTCATTTCCGATTTTGTTTTGATTAAATTGAGGTTATTTGTTTCTGTCCGTCTGTGTGTTTGTCTTTTGATCTCCCTTGCATCTTTGGGTGGGTCCTCAAGCGTAAGCTCAAAGATTGTCCCCTACATTTTATACTATTTGCATAATGTCTTAGTTTTTCAGCAACTTTTTTCCTCCCCACACTTTCGTTTGGTTTCATTTACTACTCTTCACTGGCTGCTTTTGGGGGTGCTACTGGATTCTTTTTTGCACCCTTGGTGGTGAGAACACCACAGTATTATGGACTGTGGTGTGTCTCTATTTGACGCCAGGAGCGCAGACACAACCAGCCGTGTCTCCCTGATGAAGTTCCGACCTAGTGGACGAAAGGCCTCGGAGCAGGCAATACAAATATATCTGCCTTCAAAAGGGATTGCGATGGTTCCCTTATGCAGCTAGTGAAGAGTTTTCATATCTGTAACATATTTTCTTAATTTCATGTTCCCAGTTTCTCCATCTTCAAACTCCCCCCCCCCTCCCCCTCCTCCTTAAGTCCAAATCTTTGCCAGGTCATTACTATGAAGACAGTTCAGTTGTTGGCCTGCGCTTGTTTTTTTTTCCCCCACTATTAGATTGTTCGTCTATGTATTTGTCTGACTTTATTCAAGTTTAAAAGGCTGTGCCAGTCTTGAATAAAAGTTACTCTGTGTTAGGTTTTCTCATGGGAGCAAAAAATACCCCACTTGTTTATTGTTTATCGTTTACTGTTCCCTGCCTCATTTCATTTCCGATATCATTTTTGGAGTCAAGTGCATGTCATTTTTTTCATATGTCGGTTTGTATGTTTCGTTTCTACCACACTTAACAAAATCATTGTAAAAGATAATTGTTAGCGAAATATGAGCTCAGAAGTGGTTTTTCTGATTTTTTATTTTGGGAAATAAGAATAAGTTTTCACACACACACACACACACACACACAACACACAACACACACACACACACACACACACACACACACACACACACACACACACACACACCACACACACAACACACACACATCTGAATCAATTCATTACGTTCAGAGTTGTGCGCAATTAAACTCTGAGGTCATACTTAGTCCAAATCAAACAAGTTCAGTAGAAATGTAGAAAGTTCAGCTGGGGCTGGCGACTTGTCCATGGCATTAGCATGCAGAGCCACGTCTCCTTTCCCTGTTATGATGTACTTCTACCACTGGTCTGACAATCTGCATTCCATGTGGACACCATCGACCCCGTCCCCATGGAAGGCACACCTCATTGACTGCAGACTGGAGGAGTAGGGGGATAGTGAGGGAGGGGGGGGAAGGTTTGTGTGGAACTTGGTGTGAGGGAAGGACATGGAGGGAGAAACGGGAAACTGGAATTGAAGGGGTTGATTGTTGTTGCTTTGTTTGCTTTGCTTGGTTGCTGGGTTTTTTTTTTGTATGGTTGTCTGTTTTTAAATTGTACACTGTACAATGTCAGTTCATGTACAATGGTTTGACCAGTATCAGCTAAAAGCTTTTAACGCAAAGCTAGATGGTTTGTTTGCATTTTCTTAAGAAGAATTACTGCTATTATTTTCGAAGTAATTTGTTTTTAACTCTATCTAGGGCAAAAGTAATTTCAGCAAATATTGTGTGTTAATGGCGTCTCACCTACAAATGATGTACTCTCAAAGACTCGTGGACAAAAGCGTGCACACACGCACGCACCCACACACGCTCGTGGACGTGCACACACACACACACACACACACACACACACACACACACACACAACACACACACACACATACACACAAACACACGCGCGCGCGCACGCGCGCGCGCGCCTGCTTACCTATTTTCTAGAAACACGCCTTAATGTGCACCACTTGCGAATATGTTCCATACATTTTTTCCCATCAACATCTGACACCAACTCAGTCAGACCATACCCACATCTGCCGTTATCTGTTCACTACCAGAGACAGTCTGCAAACAAAAATTTCTTCCAGTTAGTATTTCCTGTCCTAGATTCTTGGTTTCCATTGTGATGGAGGACAATTTCACTACCTGGTGAAAATTTCCTAACAAAGAAACTGGCGGATGAAAAGTGGATGAAAGTGAAAGACTACACTCCACTCATTGCAAATTGTCACCACTGTGACTATGCCTTTAAACAGTCATGCATGTGGGTTAACGTAAAACATGGGTAATTCTTAATAATAAAAAAAAGAAGAAGAAAAAATCCACTGTGGTGCATGGCCTCCGGTTTTTTTTTTTAATCTTTTTTCTTCCCTTTTCTTTTTTTTTTTTCTTTTTTTTTCTTTAATGAATGGGAGAGGCGGGGGTGGGGGTGGGGGAGGTGTCTTCTTACAATGACATACTAACTCAAAGTTTGACCGAAATGCTCTTCATTTGAGCATAAACAATACGAAAAAAAAACGAAAAATAAGAGAAGGAGATGAGTATAATGCTGTTGCTACTGATCATGATGACGTTGATGATAATGTTGAAGAAGAGGAGGAGGAGAAGGAGGAGAGAGGAGGAGGAAGATGAAGGAAAAGGTAAAGAGGAGAAGAGAAGTATAACCAGCTTGGCAATCCAAAATGGATGCAAAAGATAAAATTGAAAGAAATGTATGTAAACTAAACTGTAAATGTCGATAAACCAAACGGGCATAGAGGAGACTGAGTTCCACACCCACACCTGCCACTCTGTTGGGCATCGGTTTGCCAGCATCAAAAATCCTCAGCATGATTCCAAATGGATGGGGTCCGGATGTCAAAATCGTCTTCAAGGGAAGCCACCCAGGACGTAATCGTTGACTTTTTCGTGACGGCATCAGTTCGCTGTGCTGGCATTACCGCAGGGGGTATTCTGGAACTACCAGAGAGGGACGATCGATGACGGATTATTTAAAACTCCACAGTTCCAGGCTCATTTTATGATGGCACTAAAAGAGATCCCCCCCCCCCCCCCCCCCCCCCCCAATTTTACGCATCTAAACCAGAATAAATGCGTGGCACATGCAAGCGTGCGCGCACGCACAAACACACACACGCGCGCACGCGCACGCGCACGCGCGCGCGCATACACGCATGCATACACATACACACACACATGCGCTCATGCACGCATGTGCCCACGTACGCATAGACACACACATGCATGGGTGCACACACCTGCATTCATGCACGCACACACGCATATACTTATGGCACACACACACACACACACACACACACACACACACACACACACACACACACACACACAAGCAGGCACGCACGAACGCAAAAACGCACGCACGTATGCCCATCCATGACGTAGATGCGTTGTACTGCCGTTACGCGCCAAGGGCCCAGTACGTCCGTCTTCGGCGTTGGTTTTCTTGTCCGAGTGTCTCTCTCGTAGGCGACTTGCCAACCAAGGCTAATGAGCATCCCCTACCCTGGTTTGTTTCTCCGAGCTCTGCGGAGGACTGGAGGACCTGCGACGTACTGCCACCTTTGTCGAGGAGACGGGGGAATCCATCTACACGATGAACGAGACAACAACGCACGTATGCACGCGCGCGCGCACACACACACACACTCATGGACACACACACACACACACACACACACACACACACACACACACACACACACACGCACACACACACACACACACGCCACAGGTTATCTTTCCAAAGTAATCATAATCAATCTTGTTGTTTCAATTTTAATTCAGATGATTGCAGTTTCTTCAGTATCTGTTGGCCTGTCCCTTTATGTTAGAAAGAAAATGCCGAAACTGCCGGATCCGTTTCCTTAAAGCTTGTTGGAACGAGGAATTGTGGCCCCCAAAGACCAAGGCATTTGAATTCTGGTAAGGATCCGTTGTACGGATCTGGATCGGAATGGGGATCCAGGATCCGTTGAACTTCAGCAGAGGTCCGCGCTGTCCCCCACAGTTCCCTTTCAGTGACGGTTTTTTTTTTTTTTTACCTTCCATTTTGTTTGATTGTTTCTCTTTATCTTGCTACTTATCCACTTTTTTCCCCAGTTGCTATAATGAAAATATCGGTCAGTTAGTCAGTTGGTCATTACCTATCAACTCACACAAATACTTCGCATGCCGGACTATTTAGCTCAGTTTCAGACAAATACGCCCTCCAAACAGACACACATACGTGGACGTTGTGAGAAGAGACTGGGTTAGTGCAGCTCTGACCAGCGTCTGTGCCGATTGTGCATTAGCTGAATCTAGTTCATAACACATCATTTCAGCTTGTTTCTTTTTTTATGTGATTTTATCTATTTTATTTCAGTGTATCTTATTTGATTTACTTCTTTTAAGTTCAGTTTAGTTTATGTTTTGTTATTTATTTATCTATTCATCTGTTTGTTTATCCATTTATTCATTCATGTATTTACTTATTCATCATTTTCTTTTTATTTGTATGCTCTCTCTCTCTCTCTCTCTCTCTCTCTCTCTCTCTCTCTCCTCTCTTCTAATAAAATTGATGTGGACTGGTTCGTTATTCATGCCTTTGATTTTAGCTCCCTTTCCTCGCTTGAATGATTCTAGAATGTCGGCCATCATCTCACGCTAATCTTCATTCAAATTCTTTTCCTTGGGGGGGGGGGGGGGGGGGGGGGTTGGCTGAGATATGGATGAAATCTGGAAGCCCCATTGCTTTCCTTTCCTTTACACATCCACTTCAGGATTTTCCCCCTCCTCATCCCTCACCTGCACCCTGCCCCCCCTCCCCCCCCCCCCCCTCTTCTTTCTCCCCTCTTTGTGCCTTCTACTCCTGATCAGGCAACATGAATGCGAATTGTTGGTTAATCTTCTTTGAAAGAATTAAAAAAAAAAAGAATGAATTCATCAACGAGCCAGGAAGTCCTGTTTATTGATCTCGTTTTTCATATCATAGATTAAAAACGGTCCATCAGAAATGCTATCGATAAAACAACTGAGAGGGATTAACTGCCACTCTCCCTGCAGCACTGATTTAAGACCTTCCCGTCTGAAATGTAAACACTGTGAGCTGCTTTTTTTTCTTTTTTTTTTCTTTTTTTTTTTCTTTTTTTTTTTTTTTTTTTTGCTGCTGCTGCTGCTGTTTACGTCTGTGAAGGTCGATCAATGCTTAACAACAACAATAAAAAAAAAAAATAACCATGTTTGGGATCGCACATACTGAACACATGCATTTATTAAAACCATGCAACAAAAGCGTTGAATAGAAAAGTGGGTGAAGAGGTCAGATTCTATTCGGGGGGAGAGAGAGAAGAGAGGGGCGGTGATGATGATGATGATGGGATGATGATGATGAAGGATGATGATGTGATGATGATGATGATGATGATGATGATGATGTATGAATGATGATGATGATGATGGATGATGATGATGATGATGATGATGATGATGTGATGATGATGATGATGATGATGATGATGAGAGAGAGAGAGGAGGAGTGGAAAGGGAAAGGGGGAGGTGTGATGGGGGGGGGGGGGGGGCTAGCGAAAAGGATGGAATGGTAATAGGACAAGGAGGAGAATCATTCTTACAGTTTTCTTTTCCTGAAGATCTACAACGTATGACGTTCATCAGTTCACTTGCTGTATCTCCTCTGTATCAGTTTTACTGTTTAGGATGCCTTTCACGACTTCCCCAACCCATCTCTCTCTCTCTCTCTCTCTCTCTCTCTCTCTCTCTCTCTCTCTCTCTCTCTCTCTCTCTCTCTCTTCCCCCCCCCCCAATTGACCAAATATGAATACCTTCTCTACCCACCCTCCTACTCCCGCCACCCTCCCACGCAGATCTTCTTCACCTCCACACCTTTCGCCCTTGTGTAGAAAAAAGTCTGCCTTTCGACAGAAAACCTTATCAAGAATCAGAAATAAAATTAAGGCTGTCGCGAATTTTCTTTGATTTTATACATGTAATAGACGACAATGGGAGATTTATGAAATAGAATGGAACCCAGCTGTCTTCATTGTCATTAAGATAGAGCACAATTAGCAGTGTGATTAATTTTGTCTATGATTTAGTTGGGATGTCCACCAGTTCACCGTCAAAATCAATAGGTTATGTCTTTTTTATCATTATACTGTTAAAGATATGTGATCCATGTCTTCTAAAATGATTTATGAATGTGTGTTTTGGGTTTTTCTGCCTTGGCGGAAATAGGCTGTCATTGTGCACACATATTTTAAAGTAGGATATTGGAGAAATAGGGCACAGGATTTGTGGATCGTAGCTGAACTTCTGCAGAATGAATAGGGCTGAGAGTTTGCACATTGTCACGCAAGTGTGCTAATCACATAAACATGTCACACACACACACACACACACACACACACACACACACACACACCGCACACACACACACACACACACACACACACACACAACACACACACACACAACTGTCTACTATAATCATAGTTTCCCTATTCACTTGACTGTACAAAGTTATTTTGTATCAGGTCTAACAGAACACAGCGATTCTAGAATAATCAAAAACAACAAAAACAACAACGACGACGACGATAACGACAACGACAACAATAACTAAGAAAAATAAAACACATGCTGAAAAAGAGGCCACAATCTGGACTGTGTGTACACACTGGTCGTGGGACCAGAATGGATGCACGGCAAGGAAACTGTTTCCCTACGATTCTCACTTGTTCTGTGTCATCAACAGACAGCTGAGCATATCAGTCAATCACTGTCCGTCTGCTACTTGTCCTTCCCCTTACCCTGTCTAACAGCCACACCACCAAACCCTCATCCCCACTCCATCAACACCCACCCCTTCCTCTTCTGCCGGTTTGTCTTTTCTAGATAAATCAATGACCGACATCTGCGCCAGAGGCGAACAAACATGGTGTAGCGGATGTTGCTGATAGAGGCATGGGCAAGGAAAGGTTGGAGTGTGTTGTGTGGATGATGACGTGGGGAGAACAGATAAGGAAAGAATGCGGAGGAGGGGGATGGTAACAATCTGAATGAGGTGAAAAAGGATAAAGTATGGGCTATGACTTTTTGCTCCTTGCATTGAAGGTTGTTTTTTTTTTCTTGAATACATAACACATCAATATTTTCACTGTTCAAACAAGTTTAACATTCATTTCAACAGGTCAATTTGAAATCAGCATGCATCAATTATCAACTATTGTTTTGTAACATGACATGCTGCTACAAGGATTTTACACGTTGATATATGAGGAAAATGGTGAAAGAAATGATAAAAAATGAATGAACGAAAAAGAGAACACTTTCCTTCTCTTCCCTTTTCTCTTTTTCTGTTTAATATTGTATGCAGTTGTTCGAACATTGAGTCAGAAGGAGGGAGGACGACAGTTACAATGCTCCACTATAATTAATTGATTGGCTTTGACTTTATCGGCCTGCACTGGAATTAGAGAGAACAGAGCAGTATCAACTGTAACCCCACCTTCTGAAACTGAAACTCTGTGCCTTTAGTTTGCTCTTTTTTTATTTTTTCTTCTTTTTTTTTGACTGCTTTAAACAACTCCCTGGAATGTTATTCAGTGGTGTGTTTTTTTGCGCCTTTTGTGGCACATCTCTCTGCCTTTGGTTTAGAAATTCTTTGCAGCATCTACTGCTCCCGTTCTTCTCCAGAAGATGCCATCTGTTTTGTTAACCTGACTACTGAGGTAGTGAATGCTGATTTGAAAATAGCTGTCTGATCCGTTGAATTTAATATTGATCTGCTGAATGCATGCCGTTATACTACGTCTTATCACCCAGCATTGACTAACAGTTGAATACTGTTGTCTGGAATTTGTTGTTGTTTGTTGTTGTGTTGTTGAAACAATAACATCAAGTCATAAGCAAACAACACATCATTAAAGAAAAAACGAATTAATAAAAGCATCTCGTGCATGTTTAGTTCAAGATTCTCTCTCTCTCTCTCTCTCTCTCTCTCTCTCCTCTCTCTTTTCTCTCTCTCTCTCTCTCTCTGACACAGAACACACACATACACACACACACACACACACACACACACACGCTCGCACGCACGCACGCACGCACGCACGCACGCACGCACGCACACACACCACACACACACACACACACACACACACACACACACACACACACACACACACACCACACACTTCCCCCACTAGTCTGTGATCCATGTATTCAGGATCAATGCGCCTAACACCAGGGACGAATATGATTTACTGGGGAGACAAATTGGGGGAAGAGAAGCCTGTGTCAGCGTGGCGTTTGGGGATATGGGAAGGATATTGTGCAAGAGGAAGGTGGATTACGTGGGTAGAGGCAATATGCATCTATTCTCAGACTTTTTTTGTGAATCTTCTGGAACTGGTTTTGAGAGCTGGGGTTCATGACAACAAAACAGCACTTTGTTGCGATGCGCTCAGTTTCATCGATCTTTTAGTATAAGGCATTGTTCCAGTCTTGGAAGTTTTATTTTCATAAAATTTTAATTTTAACTTTTCTTTCTAAAACAAATTGTTGCTTTTAGCACAACTGTAAACAATCGTCGTCGTCGTCGTCGTCGTCGTGGTATCCTTCCGTCTTCAGGGTTTATCTGCTCTTTCGCAAGTGGCTGTACAGTCCAACTCGGGAGTGGCAATCTCTGCTGCACTGGCTGCACGTGGACGATGATGTCTGCTGCGATGTCATGCTTTCCTTCTCTGGCTCTCTTGGAGCGAGGTGTGTCTCACCTCTCTTCCGGCTCTTTGGCAGGGTGGTCTCACTCCTTCCTCCTCGGCTCTCTTTGGAGCGAGGGTTGTGTTCCTCACCCTTTCCTTCCTCCTGCTCTCTTGGAGCGAGGGTTGTGTTCCTCACCTCCTTCCTTTCTCCTGGCTCTCTTTGGAGCGAGGGTTGTGTTCTCACTCCTTTCCTTCCTCCTGGCTCTCTTGGAGCGAGGGTTGTGTTCCTCACCTCCTTTCCTTCCTCTGCTCTCTTGAGCGAGGTTGTTCCTCACCTTGCTGCGTCGCAGGCCGGGCGGGCCGGTCTTCTGAACAGTTTCCCACGTAGTGGCACTGATACTGCACAGCTACAGACAGACATCTTTTTAGACGTCTTTGTAGCGCAGGAGCGGGCGTCTGGTCAGTCATGAGCCGTGTGCCAGTTCACCACACAGGAGGTCTTTGGGGATACGGCTGGGTAACATTCCAAGCCAACGAAGGGATCTGTCGCTGAGAATGGCGAGTATGCTATCCATGTAGGCTCGTTCCAGGACCTCCGTGTTGGGTACTGTGTCCTGCCACTGGATGTGCAGAATGCGTCGCAGGAACCTCAGGTGGAAGCTGTTGGGTTTCCTCTCCTGGCTCGCGTAGGTGGTCCATGCCTCGCTGTTGTGGAGGAGTGTGCTTAGCACGCAGGCCTGGTAGACATACAGCTTAGTCTTCACAGTGAGGCTGGGGTTATTGTAGACGATCTGGTTCAGCTAGCCATAACTGCTGCTGACTTTGCAATCCTGCTGTTCACCTCTGCACCAATGCACCAATGGAGAGCGAGCTGGATATGGTGGACCCGAGGTAGGTGAAATTCTCCACAGCTTCCAAGCTGTACCGATCAGTGGAACGGTTGGAGGATGGTCTGCAGCCTTTGCCATGACATTTGTCTTCTTCAGACTGATGGTCGACCCAAACTCCTTGCAGGCGTGGGAAAGGCACTGACAAGCTCTTGCAGGCCGTCTTCTGTGGGTGACATCAAGGCTGTGTCGTAGGTAAAGAGCATCTCACGGATGAATACCTCTGTGACCCTAGTCGTTTCGCGGAGGCGGGCGATGTTGAACAGCTTGCCGTCGGCCCTGGCTTAAATATAGACTCCCTCGCTGCAGTCCTTGAAGGCGTACTGGAAGAGCATGGAGAAGAAGTTACAGAAGAGCGTAGGTGCAAGGACGCAGCCCTGTTTCACTCCGCTGCTAACTAGGAAGGCCTCAGATATTGCATCATTGAAGTAGACTGTGCTCTGCACGTTCTCGTGTAACAAGGTGACAACCGCAAACAGGTGTGTGTGTGGGGGGGGGGGGGGGGGCAGCCAATCTTCTGTAGTAGCCTGAAGGGTCCGCTCCGGCTGACCGGGTCAAACGCCTTTGTCAGATCTATGAAGGCGATGTAGAGGGGCATCTGCTGCTCGTGACACTTCTCCTGCAGCTGGTGGAGTGAGATCATGTCTACTGTTGACCGGCCGGCTCTGAAGCCACACTGGGACTCTGGTGAGACGTGGGAGGCTAGGGTCTGCAGGCG
>CM065718.1:27047016-27052016 GCA_033310375.1 Conus canariensis
TAATCCCCAATCTTTCCCATACACAAGCGAATATATATGAGAAATAAACTAAAATAAATGCAGAGAGAGAGAGAGAGAGAGAGAGAGAGAGAGAGGAGAGAAATGAGATAAAATGTGTTTTTTTTAAACATTTCATTTCTCGCACACAAGAGAGAGAGAGAGAGAGAGAGAGAGAGAGAGAGAGAGAGAGAGAGAGGAGAGAGAGAGAGACGTTCACCAGACCGTGAGGATAACCAATGGAGCCGGAAATCGAGGTTCTGGGGCGTGTCTGGCCTGTGTTTGTGGCGTTTTATTCCCTTCCTCTTGCCTTTCGGCCCTGCCATCTTGACTTCACACTTCCTTCACAGCAAAGTACAATGATTCAGGTCGTCACGTCACGTAGCTATACTAAATATATTGTTGTGGTGGGGTTATCAGTGTGTGTGTGTGTGTGTGTGTGTGTGTGTGTGTGTGTGTGTGTGTGTGTGTGTGTGTGTGTGTGTGTGTCTGTGTCTGTGTCTGTGTGTCTGTGTGTCTGTGTGTGTCCGTGTGCATATATATGTTTGTCTGTTTGTTGGACTGTCTGTCTGTCTGTCTGTCTGCCTGTGTCTGTGCGTGCGCCTCTGTCTGTCCCTCTGTCTGCATCTGTTTGTGTATGTGTCTGTGTCTGTTTGTCTGTCTGTCTGTTTGTCCATGTTTGTAAATGTGTGTGTGCGAGCGTGCGTGCGTGTGTGTGTGTGTGTGTGTGTGTGTGTGTGTGTGTGTGTGTGTGTGTGCGCGTGCGCGCGCGCGTGCGTGTGTGTCTGTGTCTGTGTGTCTCTTTATATGTGCATCTGTGTGTGTCTGTGTGCATTATGTGTTTGTCTGTTTGTTTGACTGTCTGTCTGTGTCTGTGCGCGTGCCTCTGTCTGTCCCTCTGTCTGCCTCTGTCTGTGTCTGTGTCTGTGTCTGTTTGTCTGTCTGTCTGTTTGTTCATGTGTGTGTGTGCGTGTGCGTGTGTGCGTGCGTACGTGCGTGCGTGTGTGTGTGTGTGTGTGTGTGTGTGTGTGTGTGTGTGTGTGTGTATGTGTGTGTGTGTGTGAGTGTGTGTGTGTGTGTGTGGATGTGTATGTTTATGTGTGTGTGTGTGTGTGTGTGTGTGTGCGCGCGTTTATGTCTGTGCGTGTGTGTGTGTGTGTGTGTGTGTGCGCGCGCGCGCGCGCGCGTGCGCCTAACACATCGGAACATGCATTAGCCAGCAGTTTCCTCACACCTAATCACTTCTTTGCCTAACCAACAACCTTTTCCTTTAATCAAACTTTCAATCCTTGTCGTTTATGTTTAGTTACTGGTGTAGAGGCGTCAGGAATCTAGACCACCCCGTAGATCCTGCAGTTGTGTTAGTTTCTTTTGCTGATATTCAAAAGTGACTGGGTTTTTTTTTATTATTACCATGAGCGGGGTTTTATGTGACAGAAGTCACGTGAACAGCAACAGTTGCTTCAGTTGTGGAGTAAGACTGGCTCAGTGTATGCTCTCAAGTGCCGATCATCGCCACATCTCTCCGAAGGCAGTCTGCCCGGATCTGTCCTGTTCCAACAGAACACGTGGCAGACATGGCTTGGAATGGTCATCAAAACCACGAGCAGCATGAGAGAACAAATGAGAGACTGTGTGAATCATGAGGATCCGAATGTTAACAGTAGTGCTGCGGAGTCCCTTGGTCATTCTGACATTAAGGTGATATTTGCAGTGTAAGGTAGTTACTTCGCGCTATTTTTCTATAACAAACTGTGGCGCCAGCTACGCCCGGCAGTTTTAGGCCTTTGAAGTAACGGTCACAAAGATGTATGTGCACATTACTTTTTCCATAATATACCCTGGTGTCAACCACGCATGAGAAAATCTGACAACCACTGTGTTAGGAAATGTGAGGAACCATTTTGAAAATGCATTCGTTCGTATAGCAAAGCACCTTGGAATAGTTGTCAATTTTCTCCTACTATGCAGTTACCTGTGGTTAACAAGCGGTCGAAAATATCACATCAATGTTAGTGGATTTTGTGGTGATTGAATCTTAAGCCTCCCATTCATGTACCTGTTCCATTAGTTCATACATCACAATCGTAGCTAGGAAAGGAGATTTCTGTGGAGTAATAAAACACGTTGTATTCACCCTGGTGAGCACACATGATCAAAAATGATGACTTTACATATTTTCGATGTGCATACTTGCTTGCTCCAGTTGAGAAAGAGCATTGAATATGAGGAAAATTGCAAAGCAGAAAGAAAAGAGAGAGAAGAGGAGATGTAGGAAGGGTAAGACATACAGCTTTGTTGATATACGCTCACGAATGTTAAACAATGGGAGGAGACGTGGTTATACTGGCATGACCTGATGGTAGTAGGGTGCCATGGATTCTGAGAGGTTCACCGTGTCCAGAGCACGACAGTATTGACAGTGGAATGAAACCCTCTCCCTCCACCGCCTCAACGTTCCCTGAAACGAATCAGACATCCGTTTACTACTGGGTAAGATAAAGAGGTTTTAACTGTAGTAAACATTCGATCCTACGATTTGTTTGAGTTCGTGACCTTTAGTTCCAAAGGCAAGTGGCACCGTCCAGAAGACTGTGCCTCCAACACTTACCATCCTCACACCAAGCCTTTTTAGTTGAAGGAGGGAGGGGATGCTAGTGAAGGAACAAGGGCTGATGAAAATATAAGGATGTGTGATCAGAAAGATTGCGCTTTTTTTTTTTTTTTTTTTTTTTTTGCTCAATGCAATCAAACCCGTCTACCTTCTCACTTTACGTCATCGTCAATGGGTAGCTTTTATTGGGCCTGCTTAGTGCCTAAACAGGCAGCCATCCTTTCGTTAGGCACGGCGGCTAAGGAGGCAGTGAGCCGTGAGGAAGAAGGACTGTGGAACAAAGCAGTGTCGCGTGCTGTATTTCTCTCCGTCTGGAATCCCGGTTGCTAAGCTATGTGCACTAACCTCCACCCCCTTCCCTCTTGCCTGATTAACCCAAGCAAGTGCTTGGAGGAAATGGGTGACGGTGTTTTTGTTTGCTGTATTTGCTCTGTGTGTGTGTGTGTGTGTGTGTGTGTGTGTGTGTGTGTGTGTGTGTGTGTGTGTGTGTGTGTGTGTGTGTGTGTTTCGTTCAGAAATGGGTTTGGAATCGCTCACGTTAGTAATTTATGGCCTTTTTAAAAACCAGGTATGCGTTGTGTGTTGTTGTCATAGGCCAGGTCTTCAGCTGTTGTCTTCATAATTGTGTGTGTGTGTGTGTGCAAAGGAGGACGGGGGTGCAAGCAAGCAGATCTCTGTGACTTACCGGGTACATATTACAGTAGCAGTAGAAATAGCAGCCGCAGTAGTAGTAGTATAGTAGTAGTAGTAGTAGTAGTAGTAGTAGTAGTAGTAGTAGAAGAAGAAGAAGAAAAAGCACCAGCACCAGCATCTTCATCGTGTGTGTGTGTGTGTGTGTGTGTGTGTGTGTGTGTGTGTGTGTTGTGTGTGGTGTGTGTGTGTGTGTGTGTGGTGTGTGCGCGCGCGCGTGTGTGTGTGTGTGTGTGTGTGTGTGTGTGTGTGTGTGTGTGTGTGTGTGGATATTTCCATATATTTGAATGTATGTGTGTGTGTGTGTGTGTGTGTGTGTGTGTGTGTGTGTGTGTGTGTGTGTGTGTGTGTGTGTGTGTGAGTGTGTCTGTGTCTGTGTGTCTGTGTGTTTGCGTATCTGAAGATTTGTGTGTGTCTGTATGTGTGTGTGTGTGTATATATGTGTGTGTGTGTTGTGTGTGTGTGTGTGTGTGTGTGTGTGTGTGTGTGTGTGGTGCATGTGTGTGTGTGTGCATGTGTGTATGTGTGGTTGTGTGCGTGCACCCATGTGCATGTTTGTGCATATTTAAGCCTTTGTTGTTGTTGTTGCTGTTAAAGTGGAATTGAGTAATATAAACCACAGTCTTTCAAGTCGTAAGACGAGGTGCGGTAATCTGTGTTAGTTGAATGACTGCGCCATCATTGTCTGCAGAGGATAATAATAACAAATAAGTAATGTATGGATTTTATATAGCGCAATTCTTGGGATCAACTCATTGCGCTCAGCACACACTCAAACACTCGCACTAACATGTGTTCACACACACACACACACACACACACACACACACACACACACACACACACACACACACACACACACACACACACACACACCTAATAGACTTAATATGTAGTGTCCTGGACATGTTAAATCTGTACAGAGTCCCCTGAACATCACCAAATCGTGCAACGTCAATGCAACGTCTCCTCCACTCTTTGATAGCCTCTTCACGACCTGATACCCCTTGCTACAACATGAGTGGGGCTAGATATGAAGACTGATAATGACAGGTGTAGGAGAAGTGCCACACAGGCTGTGTGGAAGAGGGGGGGGGGGGCGGAAAGAGGGGAGGGGTCATAGACGATGAGATAGCAAATTACATATGCAAAGGCTTCAAGAGTTTGCGAAAACTGATCGTGTAACATTGAAGTAATGCAAAATACAATAAAATCAAACGAAACAAAGTTAGATAAGATGAAATTAAAAAAATGCCAAATAAATGAAATAAAACAAAAGCTAACATCAGACAAAATGAAGAAAAGAAATTAAGGGAAAATGAAATGTATATTAAAAGAAAATGAACAAAATCAAATACAAAAAGAAATATAATAACATGAAATATAAAAAAAAAATCAGTCACAGTCGTCAAAATTAGAGAGATGAAAACGGGAGCTAAAACCGGTGTAACAGCCCATTCTTACCCCCCCCCCCCCTTCCCTCTGGAACTTACCCCGGGGTAAGTCTGGGCTAGCCTGCTTTTACCCCTAGGGTCATTCCAGGACTAGCTGGAACTTACCCCCCCTCCCCCCCCAGCTGGAGCTGACCCCCCCCCCCCCCAGTCATCTACATTGTACAAGGTACACAGGCACTCAGGAGACACTAATTAGCTGTAAAAATAGTTAAAATCTTTGATATACATTAAAGTGACCAATGGTC
>CM065718.1:27054516-27057016 GCA_033310375.1 Conus canariensis
AGGGTAAATCAAATCGACAGTGTCAATCAAGAGTTTTTTTGTTTGGTTGGTTTTTTTTTTGCAAAAGCGAGACTTTTATTTTTAAGAACAATTACTGTTATGTTTCTAAGCAGTTTCTCTGGAACTCTGTTCAGACAGAAAGTATTATAAGTTAGCTGGCGTCGACTCACTTACAAAAAGATGTGTTTATCTGTCTGTCTGTCTGTCTGTGTCTGTATCTGTTTGTGTCTGTCTGACTGCCTCAGTCTGTGTCTGTGTCTGTTTTTGTCTGTGTATTTGTCCATGTTTGTAAATATGTGCGTGCGTGCGTGCGTGCGTGCGCGCGCGCGCGCGCGAGTGTGTGTGTGTGTGTGTGTGTGTGTGTGTGTGTGTGTGTGTAGGTGTGTGTCTGTCTGTGTGTCTGTGTGTGTGTGCGCGCGCGCGCGCGTAGCACAACGTAGCAGTATTTGCTAGCGTTTACCTTACACCTAATCACTTCTACTCACAGCCAACAACCTTTATCCTTCAGTGAAACTTTCGATCTCTGTCTTTATATGCAGTTAGTTGTGCAGAAGCGTCAGGAATCCAGACAACCCTCAGAAATGTTGCTGCCTATGTTAGTTTCTTTTACTGATTTTTAAAAGTGACTGTTTTAAATATTACCATGAGTCGGGTTTTATGTTTAAAAAAAAGTCATGTGAACAGCAACATGTGCTTCAGTTATGAAGGCAGACTGGCTCAGTGTATGTTCTGAAGTGTAGATCATCGGCACGTCTTTTCAAAGGCAGTCTGCCCGGATCTGTCCTGTTCCAACAGAACACGTGGCAGACATGGCTTGGAATGGACATCAAAACCACGAGCAGCACGAGAACAAATGAGAGACTGTGTGAATCATGAGGATCCCAAGGTTAACAGTAGTGCTGCGGAGTCCCTTAGTGGTCTAAGCCTAAATGACAGTCATCCTGACAGTAAGCTGATGTCTGAAGTGTTGGGATATCTTAGTGACAGTCTCAAAGACGCATAAGTAAGCTACTTCGCGCTATGTTTCTGTAACAAACCGCGTCGCCAGCTACGCCTGGGAAATTCGAAAACTGCCGTGTTAGGACTTTGAAGTAGAGGTAGAGGTACGTGTACATTACTCTGATCTAGCTTTTCATAATACACACTGGTGTCAACCAGGCCTGTGAAGGTCTGACAAGTGCTGTATTAGAAAATGTGAGCGACCATTTTAAAAAGACGTTCGTTCATAGAGCAAAGCACCTTGAAATTGATGTCAGTGTTGTTTTTTTTCACTACTATACAGTCAGCTGTGGCTAAAAACCGGTTGATTTGTGGATGTTGCGATGGTGGAATCCTAAGCTTCCCATTGATGTATCATCTCCATTAGTTAGCAGTACACAACTGTAGCCATGGAAGAGGTTTTCTAGGAGGACTGACACATTGCATTGATCCTGGTGGGCAACCATAATGACATACAATAACTTTGTAGATTTTCAATTCTGAATTTCTCTGTGCGTATTGCCTCTCAGTAGTTCAGAAAGAGGAAAGGCAGGGCGGGTAAGACATTCAGCTTTGTTAATATACGTACTTACATGTTAAGTAATGGGAGGAGATGACGTTAACCTCGCATCACCTAACAACGGTAGGTGCCATGAACTCATATAAATTCACCGTGTCTAGGGTACAACAGTATGGGAAGTGAAACAAAACCCTCTCCTTCAACCACTTCAACCTTCCCTGAAATTTTCGGATATCAGTTGGGTAGGATAAAGAGGTTGTAAAGCATTCACACCCGTCATTTGTTTGAACTCGTGACTGTCAGTTCCAAAGCCAAATAGCACCAACCTGAAGACAGCGCGGCCCCAGCACTACCACCCTCACCCCAAGCCTCTCTCATTGAAGGAGGGAGGGGATGGTGGTGAAGGAACAAAGGCTGATAAGAATGTCAGGATGCGTGAAGAGAAAGGAGAAAGATGGCGCTATTTAAAGCCTGGCGCTACCAACACTGTCTACCCTCTCATTTTCATCAACGTTCTACATATTACATAGTCGCTGATTTTGTTGTTATTGTTTTTGTTTGTTTCTTTTAATTGGCCCTCTAAGTGCCTATTGCCTATGGCCTTCTCAGCCATCCTTCGATAAGCACGGCGGCTAATGAGACGGTCAGCCATGATCAGAGAGGTCTGTGGAACAAAGCAGTGAAGCGTGCTCTATTTGTCTCCGTCTGGAATTCCGTTGCCAAGCTATGTGCATTAGCCCCCACCACGTTCACTTTTGCTTCTTCAGCCGTCCCGCGTGCTAATAGGAAATAGGTGATGATGTTTTGGGTGGATTTGCTGTGGGTTTTTTTTCGCTCAGGAATGGATTTAGAATCTGGTTTTTATCAGGGGCTTGATGTATGTTTTTATCCTAGGCCAGGAATTTACCGGTTGTATTCATAATTGTGTGTGTGTACGGGGAGGGGGGTGGGGGTGTCACGCGTATAGGCAAGCGGTCTCTGTGACATACTGGGGATGTTTCA
>CM065718.1:27062016-27067016 GCA_033310375.1 Conus canariensis
AGAGAAGTCCTCAAACTGTTAAAAGTCCAACACCACCAGTTGCTTGAATTCGTGATTGTCAGCTCCAAAGCTGAACAGCACTGACCAGTTGACTGCGCCCCAACACCACCTCCTACTGCCTACCCCTACCCTGTCTAATGCAAGGAAGGAGGGTGTGGAGGTGAAGGAACAAGGATGATGAAAGTATAAGGATGAACGAACAGAAAGATTGCGCTCTTTCATGCCCAATACTATCAAACCTGTCTACCTTCTCATTTACATCATCATACTACATACCATAGTAGGCGGTAGCTTGGTTTTATCAGTCCCCCTTTCATGGCTAAACAAGCAGACATCCTTCGTGAAGAATGGCAGCTGAGGAGGCGGCGAGTCATGAGGAGAGAGGTCAGTGAGACAAAGCAGTGAAGCGTGCTCTGGTTGTCTCCGTTTGGAATCGCGTTGCCTGGCTGCATGTACTAAACCCGCTTCCCGTTGTCTTATCAGCCCTCGCCCGTGCCAGAAGAAGAGGGGGATGGTATTCTTAACGACTACCGGATTTACACAGGTCACTCAGCTAGGAATAGCACTTACTTGGAGCTTTCGACAGACCTCCGTCTGTCTTCTTCAGCGGTGGTGTGGCTACTGGGTGAACTGGCGTTCAGTGCACACGACCACGGGTCGAACCCTGGTCATGTGACTGAACGATGAGGGTGTTGTACACCGATGGCAAGGTGTGTCTGCCCCGGTCCCGGTTGAGTGTTGGGTTGTTAGCGGCAATATGTATAGCCTCCTTCACCCCACGCTGAAACCATCTATTGTCACGGTCGAGAACGCTGATGTTTTCATTATCGAACTGATGTTGCTGGGCGTGTAGGTGGGCGCCTACTGGTGATGATTCCCTTTTGTGTTCTGTCAAGCGTTTTCGAAGGTTTCTCTCAGTTTCCCCGACATAGTTTTCTTCACAGTCACGACAGTCTATTTGGTAGATCACTCCAGACTTGTCCAGTTTGTCAGTTTTGTCCTTGGGGGTGACCAGCTGGCTGCGGATGGTGTTGATAGGTTTGGGATGTATGGAGACGCTGGTTTTCCTGATCTTCCTGCTCAAGGCTTCAGTCACACCGCGGACATAGGGGATGGTGACATGTCCTTTACGCCTGGTTTGGTCTTGTTTAGTGGTAGGGTGCGGTGTGATCTTCTTGCTAGCCGGGATGTTCCACGCCCACTTCTCATAGCCTGATATGGTTAGAACCAGTTTGAGGTGTTCCATTTCCTGGTCTTTGGCATCCTGAGTAGAGCAGATGGTGTTGGCCCGATGAGTGAGGGTGCGTATCACTCCGAGTTTGTGTTCCAGTGGCTGGTGGCTTTCGAACTGTAGGTACTGGTCGGTGTGGGTAGGTTTGCGGTACACACTGAAGGAGAGGCTGTCCTCTGTCCGTGTAATGAGTGTGTCTAGCATGGCAATCGAGTTGTTCTTCTCCACCTCATGAGTGAATTTGATAGCAGGGTGTTGACTGTTCAAATGATTGGTGAAGTCTTCCACCAGCTCCCTCTTGAGGATGGTCATGGTGTCGTCCACGTAACGGCCCCAATACGTGGAGGAGAATGGTAAGATGTCAGGGCCTTCTCCTCGAAGTCCTCCATGAAGAGGTTGGCTACAATGGGGCTGACTGGAGAGTCCATGGCCTCTCCTGCGGTCTGCTGGTAGAAGTTACCTTGGAACGTGAAGTCAGTGGTGTTGAGACAGCGAGCCAGGAGTTCACAGATGCTGTCCATGGAAAAATGTAGTACGCTGGGGCAGAGTGTCGTCAGCCCCAGATGGTATTCTTGTTGCTTTCATTGATTTTTTTAATGTTCGTGGTCACATTTGGAATCGTTCAATTCCAATATTTATTATTGTTTTTTTTTATTGGGAATTCAATTTAGTTTATATTCAGTTGCCAGTGTCAGGGACCCACAAATCCAGACCACCTGCACTTCTGGTACTCATTTTGCTGACATTCAAAAGCATCTGTTTTTATCATAATTGCGAGTAGGTTTTATTTGCAAAAGATTATTATCTAACTCCCGGCTGGGAGGTCGTGGGTTCAAATTCCATCAGAGTCATGTGGGTTTTTCTGCCCCGACCGGCTCCTACCCAGAGTTGAGTTTGCTGCGGACTCAATTGGGAAGACCGGGACCACACAGTCGAGTTTCATCCACTTAATGGATGCGTTTCTGAGAGTGTTGCTCAAATTTCCTGACCAACACTGCAGGTGCCTGTATCTCTCGGGCCTGGTTGACGCCGGGATATATTATGAAAGGAAGCGTAGAGTACAGCCCTGTCATGTAGTCTCAGACCGAAATGGAAATCCGTAGCATCATCTTAATCATTCTCATTCTCATCGATCAGCATTTAAAAAAAAAAAGTCTCAAATTCTGTGGCTCTTCATGCCCTGCTCTCATGGTGACCTCCATTCCGATGTCCTCTCCACGTCTGTGGCCTTGGTTTGGTTCCGTCGGGGTCACCGGTATCGGGGAGTCCATGGGGGCTGTCGTTGGACGGACATGGTGGCGCCCTCCGGAGGGAGAGCTCACTCACGCCGGCTCCGCGACTAAGCAATTACTGTCGTCAGTAGGGGGTTTAGTAGGTGGTGTCCTGCGTATGTTAGATCAGAACAAGTGCCACTGAACACCACCGAAGTGACTCGGCAGCAGTGCAGTGTCTCCTCCGGTGGGTTGCCTCTTGACGACTTGACATTGACTGCTCCCTGTGGATTGCCTGTGCCGGGTCTGCGGCGGGGCCGACTGGGCTGTGGCTGTGGACGGGGTGTCGGAATGAGCGGCGTGGGTGCACTGCCTCTGAGGTGGCGCAGAGGTTGGGACAGCAAAAAAAAAAAAAAAAGATTATTTTCTAAACAACAGTTGCTTCTGTCTTGGAGCCAGACTGGCGGAGCGTATTATCGGAAGTGCAGATCATCGCTGCATATTCGCAAAAGCAGTCTCCTCAGGTCTGTTTACATTCAACACTAACACGAGCTCCTGGCCGACTTTTCTTGGAAGTGACATCAAAACCAAGGGCAGCATGGGAGAACAAGGACTATAGAAAGGTTGTGAACCATGAGCATTCGCCTGTTGATGGGGCCTCTTCTTGATCTGAGACTAAATGGCACGAGTCATCGTAGCATCAGTCCGATGTTTGAATGCGCTGAAACATTTGGGCGCCTGTCTCAAAGATATAAAAATTAGTTGATTTGCTCTGTCATTTTATAATAAACCATGGCGCAACCAGGCCCAGGAAATGTAACAACTTCAATGTTAGAATACATTAGCAACAGTCTCGAAGATGCATGTGTACTAGCTTTTCAAAATATACACTGGTGTCAACCAGGCCTGAGAAAGTCTGACAATTGCAATATTATGAAATGTGAGTGATGATATTTAATATGTATTTATGGAATGTAGGGTATCCTATGGCTGTTCATTTTATTCCCCATGGTTGTCTGTGGTAAAAGCGATAAAAAATTACAATGATGTTTGTGGATTTAGAGGGGTTTGAACCGCAATCCTCCAATTGACGTATCTCTTCTATTTATTCATACATCACAGCAGCAGCTATGAGAGGGGTTTCACTGTGGAGTAATAAAACACACTGTAGTGATCTTGGTATGCGCTCACGATGGATGATGTTGTAGGCACTTTATCCTAGATGCCCGTATATAAACTTGCGTGCCGGAAGAGCGTTGAATAAGGGAGAGGATGAGGGGGCAGCGTGAAGACCTGGCAGGGAAGAGGGAAGCAAGGATGGATAAGACATCCAGCTTTGTTATTCTGTGTGCATGCATTTAAGCGATAAGAAGAAATGAGGTTAAATTCGCATGCCCAAACGGTCCTAAGGCGGTAAACTGTAAGAGTCTCACCATGTCGTGGTTGTGACAGCATCAAAAGCAGAGTGTAGCCCTCTCCTTCCACCAGCTCAGCCTTCCACACCCTGAATCCGTTTTCCATTTACAGCTTTGTAGGAAGCTGTCAAGCTGTTACAAGTCCGACGCCTTAGGTCGTCTGAGCTTGTAACCATCAGCTCCAAAATTGACTAGCACTGACAAGTTGACTATGCCCTCAACACCACCTCCTACCCCACACCCCTACTCTCTCTCTAATGGAAGGAAGGAGGGTGCAGTGTGGAGGAACAAAAGCTGATGAAATGACAAAGTTGTATCAACAAAACGATTATTTTCTTTAACATCCGATACCATCAAACCTACCTTCTCATTTTACATCATTGTCCAACATACTATGGCAGTGGGTAGCTTGGTTTTTATTTGTCCCCCAACTGGCACCTAAACAGGCAGCCATCCTTTGTTAAGCACGGCAGCTGAGAAGGCGGTGAGCCATGAGGAAAGAGGTCTGTGAGACAGAGCAGTGAAGCGTGCTCTGGTTGTCTCCGTTTGGAATCCCATTGCCTGGTTGCATGCACTAAACCCCCATCCCATCGCCTTATCAGCCCTCGCCCGTGCCTGGAGGGAAAGTAGCATGGTCTTCTTGTTGAAGTCTATGGCTTTATGCTCGTGATTACATTGAGAATCGTTCGAGTCCAAGACTGATGACTGGTTCTTATTGGGTGTTTGGGGTTGATTTTTTATTGCAGGGATTTCAGGCCAAATACTTAAGTGTTGTGTTCATAAGTGTGCATGGGGTGTGTGTGTGTGTGTGTGGCGTGCGTGCGTGCGTGCGTGGTGTGTGTGTGTGTGTGTGTGTGTGTGTGTGTGTGTGTGTGTGTGTGTGTGTGTGTGTGTGTGTGTGTGTGAAGTCAAGTCAAATTTATCTTTATTGAGGGTTAAGGAATAAGCTATACAGCCCTCACGACAAAAGAATAAACATCAATTACAATAATGAAGAAAAGAGAAACGCGAAACAATGCAGATCTAGAAATCCAAAATGTACAATGTAATTGAAAACATGAAACAACTAACAACTAACACAATCAATATTTTGATGAACAAAATACACGTCAGACTCTGTGTGTGTGTGTGTGTGTTGTGTGT
>CM065718.1:27069516-27072016 GCA_033310375.1 Conus canariensis
TTATTGTGTTCAGAAGAGGGACTTAGTAGGTGGAGACCTAGACACGTATGTTCTGTACAGATTCCCCTGACTGCCACCAAAATGAGTCGTCAGCATTGTAGTGTGTCCTCTTGCAGGTTGATACCTGTGGTTCCTTCCTGACAGTGGTGTAGGGGATATAATAGAACAAACCTTAATGTGACTGTGTAAGTAGAGTCGTGATGAGTAGGTGGGGTTAGTGGCACGTTGGTGGGGGGGGGGAGGGAGAGAAGGAGAGGGACTCACTGAGAATAAGAGAGCAAACAAAAAGATATAATAATAATAATGATAACAACAACATAAACAACAACACAACAGCAACACCAATAAACATAATAATAATAATAATAATGATAAGAATAAGAATAATGATGATGATGATGATGATGATGATGGTAATAATAATGATAATAATATAATGATAATAATAATATAATAATGTTGATAATAATTAGGATACCACTACCACTCTACTACTACTACTACTACTACTACTACTACTAACTACTACTACTACTACTACTGTTAACAATAAAATAATAATAATGATAATAATAATAATGATCAAAGTCTTTCATCAATATTTCTCAAAACAGATTGTGTAAAAGAATTGGACGAAACATTAGAACTGCATCTGGCATGCTTTTAAACCCATAACTGTCGTAAACATTCGAAAAATCAAACTGGGAGGTAAATCCAGTTTCATTGTCGTTTTATTGTAAAAGCTTTGAAGAAAAACCATCAATAAAATGCGTTTGCTGAAGCAATCTTAAATGCAGATTAGAACTGAATTCCTCGCAACAATATACTACTAGAGTATACCTCCTCCTTCTAATGAAATCGGTTGTGTCTGTGCTTGGCTGCACAATCGATCTCTTGGCAAGTCTGGGTTGAGATTAATACAAAATGTGTGTGTGTGTGTGTGTGTGTGTGTGTGTGTGTGGTGTGTGTGTGTGTGCGTGTGCGTTGCGTGCGTGTGTGTGTGTGTGTGTGCGTGCGTGCGTGCGTGTGTTGTGTGTGTGTGTGAGAGAGAGAGAGAGAGCGTGTGTGTGTGTGTGTGTGGTGCGTGCGTGCGCGCGCGCGCGCGCGCGTGTGTGTGTGTGTGTGTGTGTGTGTAAAATGCCTGCTTGTGCTTTGTGAGTGTGTTTGTGTGATGTCTGCATTTGTGATCAAAAACACACGTCTGTGTGCGCGCGCGCGCACCCCACACACACACACACACCACCACACACACACACACACACACACACACACACACACACACACACACACACACACACACACACACACACACAAAACACACACACACACACAAATGAGGTAACCCATGAAACAAGAAACTGCACTGTATTTTTTTTTTTTTTTTTTTTTTTTTCATTTATTTCATTCCGTACACATCGGAGGTCTGATGACCCCTGTCCTCAGCTTCTGTCCCTTCGCCTCCAAAATCCCTCTCCACCGTCTTCTTCCTTCCTTCGTCCCCCTTTCCTTCTAATCTCTTTCTTCTTATTCTGTTTAGTAAGTACAGTATGTACACACGCACGAACGTATGTATAGACAACAATGCTGTGTTTCAGGCCGACGCTTAGTCAGCCCATGGTTATCTTTGTTTTGTTTTTATGCTTGATGAAGGTTTTATAATTAACTGAAATTTTGCCATGTCCTTAATGAGTGTTGGTTTTGTCTGTCTGTGTGTCTGTTGTTCACTTGTCCTAAAGACATCCACAGGTCCGTTTAATCAGGTTTGTTTTTGTCGTGAAGCAGAGTACGTAAATTTCAAAAAGTAATTTATAACGACTCCACATAACAACGTGGACAAACGAATCACAAGACAAAACACGACGCGTTTCGACCTCGTAGGTCTTTTTTTAGGCAAGAGAAACAACACTCAGGACAACGAAAATGAAGAACGAGCAATCACTCCTCTTCGTCGAATTCGGCGCAAGATGGGCGTTGAATCTTGCGTTGGAGTACACAGTCTGTTGTGTCCAGTTCTGAATTGGCATGGAATTACCTTAGCAGCTTGGTTTAGATCGTAGAGGCGATCAGCTTGGCCAGAGTTTGGATGTTGCCGTGTCTTTTTTCTTTGTGGAGAGGGGGGGGGGGGTGAAAAATCTTGATGGTATTCTTCACCTCCCCCGCATCTCATCTCATCGTATGAAAGCTCAGTATTGATCTTTCTAATTGCCCTCCCTCCTCTGTCAGTCTGTCCGCCATCTCATTTCCATAGACTCCTTGGTGTGCAGGAAGCCACTGGAGTGATGCACAAACCCCCAGGACCCCATGTTACTGCTTTTAGGTTTTTTTCCCCCTCAATCCGTCCCATATGCAAATGATCAGCCATGAACTAAAAATGAATGCGCAGAGAGAGAGAGAGAGAGAGAGAGAGAGAGAGAGAGAGAGAGAGAGAGAGAGAGAGAGAGAGAGAGAGAGAGAGAGAGAGAGCTGTTCAGCAGACCATAAGAATCACCAATGAAGCCGA
>CM065718.1:27074516-27077016 GCA_033310375.1 Conus canariensis
ACACACACACACACACACACACACACACACATACACACACACGCACGCACGCACACACACACACACACACACACACACACACACACACACACACACACACACACACACCACGCACACACACACACACACACACACAACACACACACACACACACACACACACACACACACACACACAGAGTTTCAGTTTCATCAAGGAGGCGTATCTGCGTGCGGACTGGTCCATATACGCTACACCACATCCGCTAAGTTTTGAGACCACACTAAGCATAATTTTAAGCTGATGTATAAATGAATTAACAATTAAGATGAGAGAATTGAAGAAGAGGATCACTTGGCTACGACTCAGCGGATGTCTGACCTAAGCATTAGCCCACACACACACACACACACACACACACACACACACACACACACACACACACTCACTCACTCACCACACACACACACACACACACACACACACACACACACACACACACACACACGCATGCATGCACGCACACACACACACACACACATAAACACACACCACACACACACACACACACACACACGCACGCACGCACGCACACACACACACGCACGCATGCACGCACGCACGTACGCACACATACACACACACACACACACACACACACACACACACACACACACACACACACACACACACACGGACGTAGGCACGCACGCATGCGGCCTATTATTTCTTTGATTGCAATGTTCACACACCTTCAGTGGCTTTCCCCCCATACCGTTCATTCCGGCTACCTCACAGACAGCCACACACATGTTGGTCCTGTCCCAGCATCGCATCCCATAAGGAGCAGTTAACATCAAGCCGTTGTGAGGTAACCCACGAAAGCAGGCACTGCACTGCAACAGCTCACAATTCATTTTATTTCATGTTTTCATCCTGCACGTATTGGAGGTCTCATAGCCTGGAAGCTGGACTAGTCCGTATGCAGTGTACTGGAACTCATCTCTGCTGATTTGTTACTGACGTATTTGATGATGGCCTTCTTTCTTCGCTTGAATGGAACGTTGTTTGTGCTCTTAAGCTGATGTTCGTTCACTTACTTTTATTGGTAGCTGAGCTACTGATGAAATCCCGTCCTTTTCTTTTCATAATTCACCCTCTTCAGTTTCTCTCCATTCTCGTCCCAGAATCCCGCCCCATTCCTCCCTTCCCCCCCCCCCCCCCCCCCCCTTCCTTCTCCGTTCCCTCTACCTCTTTCTCCTTGTTCTGGTCGTCATGTTGTGAATTATCGCATAGGCATATAGATCAATGAACTTCGTCTCCGAGGAACGTCCTGCTCTCCATTGATTAATGACATTGTCGATATTATGTCTTTTCAACCAAAGATTTCTCGAAACTGCTATTAGTAAATCAAGGTTTGGCCAGTATGTTTTATGAACTACTAATCTGAAAATGGAATTTCTGAAGTGCAGGCCGGCATAGCTCAGTGGCAGAGCGCCGGACTCGTAATCTTGGTGATCCTGGGGTTGCCGTTTCGAATCTCCGCTGGGCCGTTTCGGTACAGGGGGATTTTTTTTCCTCCGTGTTAACATTAGTTCTAACTGCATTTCCCATGCAGTCCTTTGAATGAGACTATAAACCGAGGTTCCGTGTGTGAACGCACGCATAACATCTTGTACACACGTAAAATCCCATCACCAACTTTTGGAAGAGGCCAGTTTGGCCGTTTGTATGGATGACACGTTACACATAGCATGCATCTTCCCCGAAGTTGGAGTACAACCGCCTTGATGCGGGATAAAAAAAAATTTTAAAAACGGTCATACACACAAACCTCCACTCCCTTTCTTGGGTAGATGGTATTGTTGTATCTGTTCCATTAGTTAGTACACCACAATGGCAACAATCAAAGAGCTTTTCTACAGTGTGATTAATTAAGGATGTTGTATTGATCTTAATGGGGGCCCATGATGCGGGTTCTCAGTTGTTATGTTTATACGCATACTTGCGTGCAGTAACTGAAAAAAAAACCGTTGAAGCGGAAGGGGAGGAGGGGGGGGTGCTAAGAGGAGGGAGTGAAGATGGTAGGTTAGACATTCAGATTTGTTCATCTGCATGCCTATGTATTAAGTGAGAGAAGGGGATGAGGTTAAACTACCATGACCCTGTGGTTAAACAGGTGGTGAACTCTTAGAGGTTCACTGTTTTTGGGGGTGCGATTGCATGGAAAGTGGAATGCAGCCTCCTCCTTTCGATACATTTGTCTCCCCTGCTCTGAATCCAGTGGGAAGGATAGAAAGCTGTTGCAAGCTGTGAAAGTCTGACCCACATTTCTGTTAAAGAAGTCTGAAGCCCAAATCACAGGAGCAGCCTGGAGCTAAAAGAAGGAGGATGGGAATAAAACCACAGACGCAAAACGGCCCAGCACCTCGATTTTCGGCTTCGTTGGTGATCCTCATGATCTGGTGAACAGCTCTCTCTCTCTGTCTCTGTCACTGTCCGTCCGTCCGTCTGTCTGTCT
>CM065718.1:27082016-27087016 GCA_033310375.1 Conus canariensis
GCCTGGGACTACACAATGGACTCCACCAGTGTGTACACTCAGTGCACGTGTTGTTGGAAAGTTTATGTTTGATCTTATGTGATTCATTCGCGCCAAGGGATTTGAGTTTGAACTAGATTGGGTTGGTTGTGTGCAAAGCGTGTTTTTAATTCATCTGGAGTGTGTGTGTGTGTGTGTGTGTGTGTGTGTGGTGTGTGTGTGTGTGTGTGTGTGTGTGCGCGCGCGCGCGCGTGCGTGCGTGTGTGAGGCGCGCATGCAGTCACATGCACATGTATGCGTGCGTGTTGTGCGTGTGTGTATGTGTGTGTGCGCGCGCGCGTGCGTGTGTGCGTGCGTGCATGCATGCGTGTGTGAGTGTAAAGAAATGAGACAAAGGATGTTTATGCCCGTATCGTTTCCCTGCAAAATCTCATGGGGACGTTGTTCATGAGATTGGTGTCCCTGTTTGTCTGTCAGCACCTGGTTTTCATGCTGTCTGTTTCTAAAGTCATTGCAACCACGTCCTGCTTACTCTGACGCAGTTGTGACATCAGATACTGTGGCTGTCGTTTTCAGGAGAAGAGAATCACGATGCAATCATAGCACCAGTTTTCAATTATACTAATATCTAACTCTGACTGGGAGACCTGGTGTCTGGCGTTGTGTGGTGAGAGCTTGGACTGGTTGGCCCGGTATCAACAGTAGCCTCTGCTTTGGCAATGTCAGATCGAAGCCAGTGCCAGCACTTTCTCTACAGCGTGAAAGCAGCACCACCCTGACAGGATTCCGAATGCTCTGCGGCGTGTGGAAGAGCAGTGAATCAACCAGCCTCTGCAATTAACGACACTCACTGCATCCACACAGATGCTGCTTTTGTGGATCCTCTGCACGACTAGATTCGTTCCAGTATCTTTATGGCTTGTTAACTTGCCCAATTGTTTGTTTCTTTTATGTTCTTTCACTTGACAACCAGAACACTCTTAGCTCCTTAAAAGGTGGAAGTTGTACTCTTACGATATACCGTTTGGACCACAAATGATGAACGATAAAAACAAAATCAAACACATGATGTGATGCGATTCCTTTATACCTTGAATAAACTGAAACTAATATAACAAAAACCTACTAAACTGCCTTGAAAACTTTGCAGACTTTGTACGGACAAGAAGTTGAAAAAGATCGTATCTATTGCATAACTTGCCCTTAGCGCAAAATGGCTGTAGCAACAAAATTAATTAGCCTGTCAAATGCCTGCACAAACCCTTTCACCTAGTGCTCACGCTTTGGGGGGGAATAGAAATGCACTGTGGTAACACAGAGACAGCCACTGTAAAACGAATGTAACTTAATGCCACCCAATGTACCTTTTAGATCTCAAAAAGGGTCAACAATGCCGTGCAGCAAACTGTGAAGGGTTACTAAACTGAATAAGAGACAGAAAAAACTAGTGAAGAAGACACAAAGGCAGCAAAAACATCACTTCACTTCCTTTTTCTCAGTAGATAATGGTATTCTTGCATGAATTTTAAAAAAAAAACCTTGGCAAATATGCAAATGAAATACATTTAAAAAAAAAAAACACGCAAAATAAGTTAAAGAACAGTACAACAGGATCCAACATATTGCAAAATAATGCAAAAACAATATTATGCAGCACAAAATTTACAGAAAAAAAGACTATAAGGTCTGCGCCTGAGGAAATCGATCCATCTGACCAACAAATCCAAACAAGAAAGAAAGTCAAGCAAATAGCATCATATAACATGATGAATTATGAAAACATTTCCTGTGCAGTCCTTTAAACAGCACAATTCCTCTCGTAAAGAGCTGTCCACCCCCCACCCCTACCCTATCCTCCATCACCCCTCATCCTTTTCTGTATTTCCTCGGGCTCTATTACGTTGGACAAGGGGGATAAAACATGTCATGATGGGAAATTAAAAACCAGTTGAAAGGAATAATGAACGACATGGCAGCGTCCAGGATGTCTTTTTTAGTCTGGTATTATTATGCTGCTTCTTGTGCATTTCCACAACATAACAGCCTGAATTGTACGCTCCTTCTGCAAGCCCGGTACAAGCCTGAGGCAATCCCAAACAAACAAACAACTCGAAACAGTCGTTCGATAAAATGAGCTTCTGTTGCTGTTGTTTTCATTGTAAAGGGAGCAACGACGCATAAAAAAATGTTATTTCAGGTGTCAAGTTTTCCACTTCATCTTATTTCAGGTGCATTGACAGACAGACAGAGAATCTTACATAAATGTGAGCGCACGCGCGCGCACACATACAGAGAGAGAGAGAGAGAGAGAGAGAGAGAGAGAGAGAGAAGACAGACAGACAGACAGACAGACAGACAGACAGACAGACAGACAGACAGCACATTTTGGATGTTCTGTTCACACACACACACACACACACACACACACACACACACACACACACACAGAGAATTTTGGATGTGCTATTTACAGAGAGAGAGAGAGAGAGAGAAGAGAGAGAGAGAGAGAGAGAGAGAGGAGAGATGTCATATTTTGTCATTTTGATCGGATAACACCATTGTCGTCCCTGAAGTAACGAAGATTTTGGATGCAACAACTATCCTGTGCAGGCATGGTTTATCATGCTGGCAAGTGTTGTCTTCTTACCTGTATTTCAAGATGTATTGTCGCCCTAAGCACGTTTCGCCGCCTGGGACAACACAACGCAGTCCATTGGTATGTACACTCAGTGCACGTTTTATTGGAAAGTTTATATTCAGTGTTATTTGATTCACTGGCGACAAGGGGGTTGACTTTGAGCCAGACTGGATTGGATATACGAACATCCTCTTTTCAATGCATATTGCGTGCATGTGTGTGTGTGTGTGTGTGTGTGTGTGTGTGTGTGTGTGTGCGCTCGCGCGAAGAGACGAAGCAAGCATATTTTACCCATGCCTTCTCCTGAAAAAAAATCGTAGAACTTTGTTCATTAAGCTGGTTCACACTCCTGACCAAGCAAGCCATGATGTAAATGGACCCAAAACATAACCAACGTCCAAAAAGACACTGCACATGTATTGAGAAAAAGACATCATGAAAACTACTGCAGTCAGACTGATGATAGACGGGGAAACAAATCTAATGTATAAAATTCCCACAGCAATTTGCAGGAAAATGTATGAACATAAATATGTTTTGACTTATTTCATCACACACACACACACACACACACACACACACACACACACACACACACACACACACACACACAGGAGATGCATTAAAAACCAGGCATTTTACATATCCAACCCAGTCTAGTTCAAACTCAGCTCCCTTGGCGCACATGAATCAGCTGACACCAAATATAAACTTACCAACAAAACGTGCACGCAGTGTACATACTGGTGGACTGCGTTGTGTTGTCCCAGGCGGCAACACGTGTGTCACGTAAGTTAGGTTGTGCTGGTCTAGGGTCAGACTGACATACGGACAATACGCGCATTCGCCATGAGGTGCCTCTTACCGGCACAGAGTGGGGAACATTTGCTTCACAAATTATGCTCTGATTGTGCATTGTGTACTTCTACACGTGCTAACACACCACCTCTCTCAACACGAGGGCGGCGAGCAAGACAAATTAAAGGATGCACCCATTTATTGAACTGATAATTTCTTAACAACTACAACAAAACGACACAATGCTACTTTTGCTTTCAACTATTAACCCCCCACATTAAGCAAACACATTCACAAAATAAATGACAGCACACACACACACACACACACACACCTCCTCTCTCTCTCTCTCTCTCTCTCTCTCTCTCTCTCTCTCTCAAGTCTTTTTTAATTTGTTCCTCTTTCACCTCCTTGTACAAACAGTTATTCCCAAGCAAGCTCGAACTTGTTGAGCTCTCCAGTTCAGCTGCGGGCACAGCACAAGTTTGTTGTTCCACCGTTTCCTTGTCCCAAAACGGAAGTGACCAAAAATAAAGGCACTTAGCTTTCTGTAGAGCTAGGTCCTCGGTAGATACTACGTACAGAGGAATCCCGCTAGATATCTCCCCTCTACTCGTAAGGCCAGATCTACAACATACACGTAGACAGACCACCAGCCGCCGGTCCACATCTGATCTCCGAATGTTGGGTAGCAGGGCCGCGGTGGTGGCAGTGGTAGTGGCCGGTCTGCAGATATTACACTATCGTAAAAACTAATATTGTGCTTCCGCCACTTAGTCGCACGCCCTTTCTCATGCCAGTCATACTCTCACAACTACATCTCACGTTATCTCACCCACACTCCATATTTCACAACTATTCACTCCCATTTCCTCTCAAACTCCTATACTGTCTCAACTGTCTCACAGCACCCATTTCTTCTCAATTCATTCCAAAATCACTTTCCTTTCTCCTAATAATCATCCATTCCTGATCTAATTTACAAACCCAAGATTTCACCCGCACTCACAACTCAGAGTCGCCAGATTTTACATACAACAGAACAAGCATTATAATATTAAACTTCAATACACTCACCAAGCTATCCTGTGTTTCAATTTCACTATGATGAACAGGTCACCAATTTCCATTGTTCAAGGTGATCATCCATTCCCTTCTTTTTTTTTTTTTCCAATCAAACATAATCCAAACAGGCAATTTTGCAAGAAACATGAAGCAATCTCCTTGCCTCTAAGGTACAAACTACCCTTGTGTACCCTACTTCCTGTTTAGATAGAATGGATTTGGGAGAGTCTATTCTTAGAACAGAGGGTGAGCAGGTTTGAGTTCACAGAACTCAACTGGACATCACCAAACCCACCACCTCCTTCCTACCTATGTAATTTTTTTAACATATGACTGGCCATTTGCACTTTTTGCTTTTCAGATCTGCTCTGCATGGCAGGTTAGAGGAGGAAAAAGGTCAGCTCAGATCTAACTGTGTTTTTAAAGATATCTTAGGATCTACTCCTTTTTCTTTTTTTCCATCCCTTGTCTGTGTCAACGTGCCTACGGAAAATACGTGTTGACATACAAGTACATTAAC
>CM065718.1:27092016-27097016 GCA_033310375.1 Conus canariensis
GAATAGATAATTATGACAGCTGGGGGTTAGTGGAGGGAAGGGGGGGGGGAGGGAGATGAGGGAGAAGTGCTAGCCGGTATCGCAAGTAGCTGATCTTTGCAAAGCGGGTGTTCCCCTCCGGCAGCTTGGAGATACAGCAGCAAAACGCAAAATGCAAAATATACAAAAGCGAACGTGAAAAAGCAGCACTTAAAACGCAAAGTGCAATATAAACGAAAGCCGACATTAAAAATAAACTAAAATTTTGAATGCTCTATATCTGCAAAAGCATACAGTCTGGAACATTAAACTCGATGTCATCTGATTTTATAACATAAGGAGAAAAAAGGTTGAGATACTGACAAGAAGGAGAAGTATTTTTCTTATGAGTGATCAGTTTCTGTAAGTAGATCCACCCAGTGGACCTAGAGTGTGTGACTGCTTGAAAATATCTTGCGATATTAAAAAAAGAAAAAAAAAGAAAAAGGTTAAGATGATTGGTTTCGTTTTAGCTGTTTTGATTCAATTTATTTCCAGTTCTGCCAAAATCAACACGTGGTGACAGAACACACATGTAACCCCTCCCCCCCCCCCACACACACACACGTACACCTCTCTCTCTCTCTCTCTCTCTCTCTCTCTCTCTCTCTCTCTCTCTGTTATTCATAGTTTATAATGGCTCTGATGAGATAAATCAAAGTTTATAAACACAGTCCATATCAAAAGAAAGGCAAAGAAACAAAAAAATTCTTTTGAATCTCTTGCCTAAAGAAATACACAAAAAACGGAATTTTAACACAGACAGTTACTCCGTTCGGTGTGTTACCACAGCTTTATATATGACTCTGATATTGACAATTCTGCTGTATCTATAACCAGAACTTTATGGCCCTAATATCGACCACTCCCTCTACCTATTACCAGAGCTTTATATATGGCTCTGATATTGACAATTCCGCCGTATTTATTACCAGAGCTTTATGGCCCTGATATTGACTACTTCCTCTATCTATTACCAGAGCATTATTTATGGGCCCTGATGTTAACTATTCCGTAATATGGATCACCAGAGCTTAAAACTCGGCCTTGTTATTGAACATTATGTCCTAATCATTTCCAGAGAATTAGGCATGACCAAGCTATTGGCCATTCTTTCACATTTATCGCCAGAACAATGGATGTAGTCCAAGCTCTTCCCATGCTTTTATATTCATTACCAAGGGTAAGACATATATTTTCATGTATCATGGTGTATCCTTCCAGAGCAAGGTATGGAGATAATAGTAATAATAATAATAATAATTATTATTATTATTATTATTATTATTATGATAATAATGTGAAGACTAATAATGCAACTTTCTAAGTACGACTCCTACAGAATCAGTTCAGTTCCTAAACTGTTCTAATCCCAATCTTTTTCACCCAAATGATTTCCAGTCAAGCTGTTTCTGAAATCTCCATTGCCTGCAGCCTGTGTTTGTTTGATTGGTTTTTTTTTTTGTTTGTTCCAGTTCCTAGATTTTACTGTCACAAACCTTTCTTCTCAGCAGATGAAACCTTTCTTTTTTAACGTAATATTTGTACCCATGTCGCACACACCCCTCCACGTGATTTCTTAAAATAACCCTACATGCAACTATGCATCCTGAAGAAGGGAGATTATTTTCGGCATCTAAGATGTTAAAAAAAAGACAGTAGTGACGATTCTTAAAAGACTTTTTTCAATGAAGATTTAATACAGTAAAGTGTTTACGCAGACGTCGAAGGTGAAGCAAGTCCGAAGCGAACTTAGTAACTTATGCATTTGTTGGGCCACTGACTTTTGTACATATTTCACCAATGTTGTTGCATTTCGTTCACCATGAACATTGCGGTTTGTTTTTTCCTTGAACCATTTTAGACATATCATAGCGTTTAACAAATTGCATTCCGATGCAAAAACTGACAGTTGAACACGAAAGTACAAAACGAACAAGATCAAAAAACAGAAAGAAGAAGAAGAAGAAGAAACGAGTGTGTGCGCGCGCGCAGCACACACGCCACACACACACACACACACACACACACACACACACACACACACACAGATAGACAGACAGACAGACAGAGAGAGAGAGAGAGAGATCATTTCACGGGGCATCAACACAATTGGAAACCAATCAGTCATGTCAGAAAAGGCCGTGATGTTTTGCGGGTTATGACCATGTTCTTTCACTCCTTGTTACACAGCCGTGAATTACATAAAGAACACGGAGCCTGGTCATTGTGACTTTGCCCTGAACTCCTTCGTCTTTGGGCCTCCCTGCCTGGTCCACCTGACACTGTTATACATCATTCACAGCTAATTCACTCGCTTTTCTTCCTGATTTAATTACAGTGGAGTTAAAACACCAACGTAATTTGCTGCTGTTTTTCACCAAGATGATGTTGACAAAGCGATCATTATAAATGACGTCGATGTCTACCATGATGACGATGACGATGATCACGCCAGATGTTGCTGTGTATGATCATGATGGAGATGGCAGTGCTGGCCGTTGAGGACAATGATGAACATATGTACCTTGGAATGGGAAGAAGGAGGAGGAGAAGGACAAAAATATGCAGACAAGGGAGAAGAAGACAAGAGAAAAGCCGAACAAGGAAAAAAAAAAGAAAGAAAGAAAGAAAGAAGAAGAAGAAGAAGAACAGGAGCAGGAGGAGAAAGATCAAGAGCATGAGTTTTGCTTTAAATAAATAAAAAAGGAATACACTACAGCTCTTGTCTGGTAGACTCAGACACAAGAAATGTTTCCATACAATAAAGTGATTACCATTGGGGGAGAAGAAAATCAAACTATGATAGAATGAACCTCAGATTGAACAGAAACTGCAAGATCTCAAAATGCTCATTTCAGATTAAAAAAAAAAAAAAAAAAAAAAAAACACCCAGCTATTTACGACTGAGGCATAATTTGACAAGCATTTCTCATTCTATGATGTAATGTTTACATACTGAGCATGTAAAATGATGGTCTGTCCTCCTCCTCCTCCTCCCCACCCTCCTTCATCTTTTCTTCCACCCTGCCGTCTAAATGCTTCCTGTTCCACTCATTTACAAGAGAGAGAGAGAGAGAGAGAGAGAGAGAGAGAGAGAGAGAGAGAGAGAGAGAGAGAGAGAATGGGGAGGAGGAAGGGGAAGAAAATGATGGGGAAATAAAAGTAACGAAAATACTCCTGTCTCGGATCTTACAACATGCGGGCCCTGCTGTCATGATCACCAGTGTAGCCTCCATTCCTCTACAAATTTCTTCACAGTTTATTCATTTCTTCCAGTTAGTTATTTAACTATTAGTCACTGTTTTTGTTTGCTTGTTTGCTTGTGTGTCTGTGTGTTTGTTTTTGTTTTGTTTTGTTTTTGTTTTGTTTCTGGTAGTTTACCTTGCTTTTCAATGCCTACAGTGTGTTTGTATCCAAACCCTCAAGACTGGCCGTGATGGGTAACTGTCCATGGACAGACGTAGTATCAGTCTCGATTCCAAGAGAGGTAGTGAGAAGGAGAAGGAGCATTTTACTAAGCCTGCTTCTCTGCATGAAGGACTTTTATGAACAAATTAATAAACTCTGCAAGTAAAACCAAAAGCAGGTAACCAATTCCTCAGCAGTTGTGGCCATGATATAATAAAGGTTGAGAGAGAGAGAGAGAGAGAGAGAGAGAGAGAGAGGGAGTGTTGGATCTATTGAGGACATAGTCGTATGATTATACCTGCATAAGGATAGCTCGTGAGAGAGAGAGAGAGAGAGAGAGAGAGAGAGAGGAGAGAGAGAGAGAGAGAAGAGAGAGAGAGAGAGAGAGAGAGAGAGAGAGAGAGGGAGTGTTGGATCTATTGAGGACATAGTCGTATGATTATACCTGCATAAGGATAGCTCGTGAGAGAGAGAGAGAGAGAGAGAGAGAGAGGAGAGAGAGAGAGAGAGAGAGAGAGAGAGAGAGAGAGAGAGAGAGAGAGAGAGAGAGCAGTGTGGGGATGGGAGATAGAGAAAAAAGCCTTAAGGTGTTGATATTGAAACCTTTCCTGGCAGCCTATGGGAAACCGCCGACTCCTGTCTTGTAAACAGAACGAATGACTGTCATCTGTTGGGGCGGGGAGTGGAATTAGAGCATGGTAGGATGGTGTTTTGTGTCCTATGGGAATTTAACCGTATTCAGCACGATTGAACAATATCGACCTGAATCAGTCTTAGTGACATTTCTCGGTAAGTTTATTTTTCGGTAAGTGTGTGTATGTGTGCGCTTGCAGGCATGCACGCGCGCGCGCGCGTTTGTGTGTGTGTGTGTGCGTGTGTGTGCGTGTGTGCGTGTGTGTGTGTGTGTGTGTGTGTGTGTGTGTGTGTTCTCCATGTGTGTGTGTGTGTGTGTGTGTGTGTGTGTGTGTGTGTGGTGTGTGTGTGTGTGTGTGTGTCTAGAAACCAGTCAATTTCAGAAGTCATATCAGGGCTGTGTAGCACACTGAACATAACGTCCCAAATCAACAAATAAGGTGCACATTAAAACAGACAGACAGTTAGTGATCAGAGAAGAAGAAGGAGAAGGAGAAGAAGAAGAAGAAGAAGAAGAAGAAGAAGAAGAAGAAGAAGAAAAAGAAGAAGAAGAAGAGGGAAGAAGAAGAAGAAGAAGGAGGAGGAGGGAGAAAGACGAAGAAGAAGAAGAAGAAGAAGAAGAAGAAGAAGAAGAAGAAGAAGAAGAAGAAGAAGAAGACAGACAGACAAGAAACACAAGAGCAAGAACAAGAACAAGAACAAGGTGCTTGCGGTTCAAGGGTCAACGCACTCCACCTGACAGACAGGTTGATAAAACAGTGACTAACGACACCAAGTTTGATCCCTGCATGATAACAGAGAGCCGCATCCCAGGTCTTGCTGCTGCCAGGATCTCTGACATGCTGTACACATAGTTCATTCCTTCAATCGTTTACTGCACTCCCTCAGTGTGAGTCATTTACATGTTCCTTTCCATACCTTACAACACACCTAGGAAA
>CM065718.1:27099516-27102016 GCA_033310375.1 Conus canariensis
GGCAAAAATCAATGTGGGGAATTCCTCTGACCTTATCTTCTTACATCGGCGGCAAAAATCAATGTGGGGAATTCCTCTGACCTTATCTTCTTACATCGGCGGCAAAAATCAATGTGGGGAATTCCTCTGACCTTATCTTCTTACATCGGCGGCAAAAATCAATGTGGGGAATTCCTCTGACCTTATCTTCTTACATCGGCGGCAAAAATCAATGTGGGGAATTCCTCTGACCTTATCTTCTTACATCGGCGGCAAAAATCAATGTGGGGAATTCCTCTGACCTTATCTTCTTACATCGGCGGCAAAAATCAATGTGGGAATTCCTCTGACCTTATCTTCTTACATCGGCGGCAAAAATCAATGTGGGGAATTCCTCTAACCTTATCTTCTTACATCGGCGGCAAAAATCAATGTGGGGAATTCCTCTGACCTTATCTTCTTACATCGGCGGCAAAAAATCAATGTGGGGAATTCCTCTGACCTTATCTTCTTACATCGGCGGCAAAAATCAATGTGGGGAATTCCTCTGACCTTATCTTCTCACATCGGCGGCAAAAATCAATGTGGGGAATTCCTCTGACCTTATCTTCTTACATCGGCGGCAAAAATCAATGTGGGGAATTCCTCTGACCTTATCTTCTTACATCGGCGGCAAAAATCAATGTGGGGAATTCCTCTAACCTTATCTTCTTACATCGGCGGCAAAAATCAATGTGGGGAATTCCTCTGACCTTATCTTCTTACATCGGCGGCAAAAATCAATGTGGGAATTCCTCTGACCTTATCTTCTTACATCGGCGGCAAAAATCAATGTGGGGAATTCCTCTGACCTTATCTTCTTACATCGGCGGCAAAAATCAATGTGGGGAATTCCTCTGACCTTATCTTCTTACATCGGCGGCAAAAATCAATGTGGGGAATTCCTCTGACCTTATCTTCTTACATCGGCGGCAAAAATCAATGTGGGGAATTCCTCTGACCTTATCTTCTTACATCGGCGGCAAAAAATCAAGGTGGGGAATTCCTCTGACCTTATCTTCTTACATCGGCGGCAAAAATCAATGTGGGGAATTCCTCTGACCTTATCTTCTTACATCGGCGGCAAAAATCAAGGTGGGGAATTCCTCTGACCTTATCTTCTTACATCGGCGGCAAAAATCAATGTGGGGAATTCCTCTGACCTTATCTTCTTACATCGGCGGCAAAAATCAATGTGGGGAATTCCTCTGACCTTATCTTCTTACATCGGCGGCAAAAATCAATGTGGGGAATTCCTCTGACCTTATCTTCTTACATCGGCGGCAAAAATCAAGGGGGGGAATTCCTCTGACCTTATCTTCTTACATCGGCGGCAAAAATCAATGTGGGGAATTCCTCTGACCTTATCTTCTTACATCGGCGGCAAAAATCAATGTGGGGAATTCCTCTGACCTTATCTTCTTACATCGGCGGCAAAAATCAATGTGGGGAATTCCTCTGACCTTATCTTCTTACATCGGCGGCAAAAATCAATGTGGGGAATTCCTCTAACCTTATCTTCTTACATCGGCGGCAAAAATCAATGTGGGGAATTCCTCTGACCTTATCTTCTTACATCGGCGGCAAAAATCAATGTGGGGAATTCCTCTGACCTTATCTTCTTACATCGGCGGCAAAAATCAATGTGGGGAATTCCTCTGACCTTATCTTCTTACATCGGCGGCAAAAATCAATGTGGGGAATTCCTCTGACCTTATCTTCTTACATCGGCGGCAAAAATCAATGTGGGGAATTCCTCTAACCTTATCTTCTTACATCGGCGGCAAAAATCAATGTGGGGAATTCCTCTAACCTTATCTTCTTACATCGGCGGCAAAAATCAATGTGGGGAATTCCTCTAACCTTATCTTCTTACATCGGCGGCAAAAATCAATGTGGGGAATTCCTCTGACCTTATCTTCTTACATCGGCGGCAAAAATCAATGTGGGGAATTCCTCTGACCTTATCTTCTTACATCGGCGGCAAAAATCAATGTGGGGAATTCCTCTAACCTTATCTTCTTACATCGGCGGCAAAAATCAATGTGGGGAATTCCTCTGACCTTATCTTCTTACATCGGCGGCAAAAGTCAATGTGGGGAATTCCTCTAACCTTATCTTCTTACATCGGCGGCAAAAATCAATGTGGGGAATTCCTCTGACCTTATCTTCTTACATCGGCGGCAAAAGTCAATGTGGGGAATTCCTCTAACCTTATCTTCTTACATCGGCGGCAAAAGTCAATGTGGGGAATTCCTCTAACCTTATCTTCTTACATCGGCGGCAAAAATCAATGTGGGGAATTCCTCTAACCTTATCTTCTTACATCGGCGGCAAAAATCAATGTGGGGAATTCCTCTGACCTTATCTTCTTACATCGGCGGCAAAAATCAATGTGGGGAATTCCTCTGACCTTATCTTCTTACAGACTACAGATGATTGGCAAACAAGAGCACACGTTTAACAGGGGGTCAGCAAACCT
>CM065718.1:27107016-27114516 GCA_033310375.1 Conus canariensis
TGTTTAAAAGGTTTCTTTTCAAAAAGATTCATCTACTTCAATATATGCAAAGGAAAGATTTCCACAACACTCTTGTTTACCAACACACAATTATTCAATATTCCTATCAAGAGTGAGTTAAATACCCATCCACATCAAAAATCAAAACAGCATATATAGTCTATGTTGCACACTCTGGGAGCTTATTATCCATAGCATCAAAACTCTCCCTCTTCTTGCAAACCACAAAAAAATAAACACATTTTTTTCATCATGTAGTTCATAACTAGTTAAATCACAGAATAAACAAAATCTTTTTTTTTTGAAGACCACTTCCTTTAACACTCACTTCATCTATGTTTTCCGAAACTATTTCGTTTTGTTACCCTATCAAGTCATAGGATAACAGAATACACAATTACCTTTGTTTTAAACTAAACCTTCACAGTGCGCTGAGGAAGTTTCAGTCGCTCCTAACCGGGAATACGGTTTCGGTTTGCTAATAAATAAACATTGTGGTGATAAATACCTGACTGCCACCAAAAACAGCTGAGTCCCTCTTCGGCCTTCAGTGTTGTTGCGTTGCCGGAATCACTGCAGAGACTGCCTAAATCGGTTCAACTCACCCGGCTTTTAACAGTGCGCGGGTGAGCAGCAGTCAGCTAAACTTTCCAACCGGCTTCCGGACAACTACCTTCCGGTAAGCACGGTTGCATGAAAATTTGTGACTGGACGGGAAGCGATCCGTCACAACAAGTAATGACAAATAAAACAAATACTGCGATAAATCTTTAAAAAGTTTATGTAATAATTGGTCAAATTCAACGCCCATCTGACGCCGAATTTGACCAGATAAATGATCGCTCTGTCTTTATTTGCATTGTCCTGAGTGTTGTTTTCTTGCCTGCTTAGGTCGAAACGCGTCGGATTTTGTGTTGTGATTCATTTGTTCGTGTTTGGCGGATTTATTACATAAACATTTTAAGATTTGTTTAGATTTCCACCTGCAGTCGCCTCACTTTGCTACAAACACTTTGATGTTGGGTGATTCCTTTCTATCTTGGTTGTTTTGAAACTAGAATAACAAATACATACTGAACTGTCATGAAAACTTCCTCAAAGTTTTCATGGACAGGATGTTGAACAATACCCTTTCTAAAGTGCATTCTGCCTATAATGCGTGCAAAAAAAAATGTGTGTAGCAACAACACTAATTGGCCTGTCACGTGACTGTACAAACTCTTTCAACCAGTGAACATGCTACATACAAACGGAAAAAAAAAGAAGAGATGGTTTGAGTGGGAATGCCAATGCACTTTGGTTACAGTAAGGTAGCAGTTTTAAACACAAATGTAACTAAATGCTACACAATGTAATTTTGATCAATCAAAACAAGGTCATCAGCGTAATGCAGTGAACCTAGCAGAGGTACCAAACTGAATAAAAGGATTGGAAATGAAATGAGGCAGGGAACAGTAAACGATAAACAGTAAACAAGTTGGGTATTTTTTGCTCCCATAAGAAAACCTAACACAGAGTTAACTTTTATTCAAGACTGGCACAGCCTTTTACTTTTATTCAAGACTGGCACAGCCTTTTAGATTGTTCGTCTATGTATTTGTCTGACTTTATTCAAGTTTAAAAGGCTGTGCCAGTCTTGAATAAAAGTTAACTCTGTGTTAGGTTTTCTTATGGGAGCAAAAAATACCCAACTTGTTTACTGTTTAAAAGGATGGGAACAAACTGGAGAAGAAGACAAAAAAATGGAAGCAAAATCATTTTCCTTCTTTTTTCCCCAATGGATAAAGGTACTCATGCATCAATGAAAGGAAAAAATGAATACAGTATTGAAATAGGTTACATTAAAACCCACGATAAGATACATGATGCATAGGAATGGAAAACAATATCACACAACCCAGGATTTTTTTTAAAAGCCAATAAAGTCTGCGTCTGAGGACATCAATTCAGCTTACCAAGAATCCAGAAAGGAAGAAAGGATATTACAGAATGAGTCATAAAACCACGTGTCTCTGTGCTATTATTATTAGACTGCTTTGCTGTGCATTTCACATCAACCATTTCCACTGTACACCCTTCAGCAAGCCTGAGGCAAGCCTGGGGCTATCCCAAACAAACAAACAAACAATTCAAAACGGTCGTTCTATCAAATGCGTTTTTATTGCTGTTGTTTTTATTGTAAAGGGGACCAAGAACGGATAAATGTGAATATTCTTTCAGACACGAAGACAGAGCGAAAAAAAAGCCTCACAGAAACGGGCGCACATGAACATATTTACACACATGCGCACGTATACATGTACACTCGAATGCACACAACACACACACACACACACACACACACACACACACACACACACACACACACACACACACGCACGCACGCACGCACGCACACACACACACACACACACACACACACACAACACACACACACACACACACACACACACACAACCAAAACATAATCAGTTCCAAAAAAAGAATCGTCCCCCTTGCCAAAATAGACCCCAGGATTGAGTTTCGTTCGTCTACACTAAACGCCTTTTGTTTTCTCTCAACAGAAATGTCTTCCTGACCAACATACAACCAAGGATTCAGTGATCTTCGCCTACACAAAAAATCTTTGTTTAACCTTGGTTTTTTCCCCCCATCACTAATGTCCTGACCGAATTACAGCACAGGACTGAGTGACGCTCGCCTACACCAGTCACCTCTTGTTTCCCTGTATAAGGAATATCTTTCTGGTCAAAGTACATTGGATGATTCAGTGACGTTTCCCTACACATACACTACTTCCCGTTTTCGCTTATGAGAACCATGTCAAAAATGTCCTCCTGGCCAAAATATTGCACGTAATTGCAACTGTGACCCACACACAAATTCGAATGGTGACTCTCCCTCTCCCTTTGTCTCTGTCTCTTTGTCTGTCTGTCTGTCAGTCAGTCTGTCTGTCTGTCTGTCTTCTGTCTGTTTGTCTGTCCGACTGTCTGTCTGTCTGTCAATCTCTCTGTTTCCTCTCTCTCTTTCTCTCTCTCTCTCTCTGTATGTCTGTCTCTCTCTCTCAATCTCTCTTTCTCTCTCTCTCTCTCTCTCTCTCTCTCTCTCTCTCTCTCTCTCTCTCTCTCTCTCTCTTCTTGCACGTCTGTGGAGAGGGAGGGGGATTAGAGACGGGGATGGCGTGTATGTGGATAGTTTGTGGATGTCACCATGGACACATCGATGTCTGTGCAGGATTAAATTTGTTTTATTTTCAGGTCCATTGATGCTGCTGTACAGATTTAGATATTGATTCGGAAATCCCATGCGTAAAGTGTGTACGTCAGTTCTCATGAGTTTGATTTTTTTGGCAAGCTTGCTGTTTCTTTGTACAGCTAATTTGCTCAAACATGTTGCCTTTATGTTTGACTATCCCTGTGAATGCGTCTGTGTGTGCTAGCGTGCACGCGTGTGTGCATGTTGTTGATGTGTGTGTGTGTGTGTGTGGTGTGTGTGTGTGTGTGTGTGTGTGTGTGTGTGTGTGTGTGTGTGTGTGTGTGTGCGTGAATATGCTTGTGTGTATACAGGAGAAGGGCGAGGAAGTATGAAGATATGTTTGTAAGCATGTGTGTGCATGAGTGTGTGCATGTGTGAGTGTGTGCGTGCATGTGTGTGTGTATGTGCGTGCATGTGAGTGTGTGTGTTTGTGTGTGTGTGTGTGTGTGTGTGTGTGTGTGTGTGTGTGTGTGTGTGTGTGTGTGTGAGTAAATATGCTTGTGTGTATACAGGGGAAGGGCGACGGAGTATGAAGATATATTTTTCTGTAAGCGTATGTGTGCATCAGTGTGTGCATGTGTGTGTGTGAGTGTGTGTGTGCATGCATGTGTGTGCGTGTGAGTGTGTGTGAGTGCGTGCATGTGTGTGTGTGTGTGTGCGTGAGTGTGTGTGTGAGTGTGTGCATGTGTGTGAATGTGTGCGTGCATGTGTGTGTGCGTGCGTGCGTGTGTGTGTGTGTGTGTGTGTGTGTGTGTGTGTGTGTGTGTGTGTGTGTGGTGTGTGTGAGTGTGTGCATGTGTGTGTGAGCGTGTGTGTGCATGTGTGTGTGAGCGTGTGTGTGCATGTGTGTGCGTGTGTGTGTGTGTGTGTGTGTGTGTGTTTCATGTGTGTTTCATGTGCACTGTTGTGTATGGGCGTGGGCACACAGCGTAGTTCATATGTGTTTGGGCAAGGAAGTTCGTGCATGTGTGTTAGTATGCACGTTCATGCCTCTAACTCGATGATTCTATCCGTGTTTGTCTCCGGTCCTGCATTCATGAATGTCTGTCTTTTAGTTTGCCTATCTGTGTTCGTGTTTGTCTGTAAGTTTGTTGACCCCATTCCAAAGGCACGCTCTTATTCGCCAAGCTGTCACTAGTCTGTCAAAAGATCATATCAGGGGGATTCCCACATTGATTTTTGCCGACGTTGTGCGCGGATCTGTGCATGACAGGTGTACTTTTTCTTCCTTGGGGTATTTTGAGAGAAACACGCTACAGTGATGTTCTTTAAGAGAGAGGGAGAAAGAGAGAGAGAAGGGGGGCGGGGGAAACAGAGAGATAAAGTGGTATGGAGAGACAAACAGATACAGAGAGAGAAAGAGACAGAAAGACAGACGGACAGACAGACAAACAGGCAGACAGACGGGGAGAAGATGGACAGACAGACAGACAAACAGACAGGCGGACAGACAGATAGACAGACAAAGACAGAAAGAAACAGAGACAGAGACTATGACTGAAACAGAACAGATAAATTTAGGTAGTATTCCTTATACTGTGTGCGTTGGGCACATTGTTCAAACTAGTCATCGTTAAAATCGTGGAGAAGACAGACAGACAGACAGACAGATACAAAAAAAGGAAGAAATGAACATTCGTTCCATTTAGATGTTCGTGTTTGCCGTGTGTCCTGTTCGTTCTTCTCTCCTTGCCTTCGCACTTGGTGTGCGCCTGGTCAAGTTGTGTTTCTGCAGTTGGGCAAACATTCAGCCTGCATGTCAGACACTTTGCTAATCTCTGTGTCTGTCTGTGTGTCTGAACTGCCTCAGAGAAAGACATCAAGCTGAAGCTATGAGAGAAGTTTAAAAAAAAAAGGAACGGCCACTGTTTGAGAAAAGCCCTTTTTTCTACTTCTAAAAGAGTTAGAGCTGACAGTTGGAAATCAACACCAACTAAGATGGACAGCGGCATTCCCCTTCCTCTCCACCCACATAGCTTCACCCCCTCCCCCCTCCCCCCCCCCCCCCCCCCCCCCACCGGAAAGATGGCCAATAGCGTTAATGATGCGTTGCCCTGGGTGGTTAAGTGGGGAGAGATGAGAGTGGGGGTTGAATCCTCACATTTCCTATCTAGTTTGTCTCTGTGCTTTCCTGACAGACGCTTTGACGCTTTGATGTTTTTATTGCCTTCAGCGAAGTTAGCCATAAAGGCAAGGGGGTTCCACATATAGTTTTAGCAATCGCATCATTCACAAAACATAACAAATAATAATCATGGTAGAAAACAACGCAGTCAAAACAAATATTACAAAGTTTTTGCGTATTAATGTTGCTGGGCATCTTATACACGTTCATAAGGAGTGACATAAAATTAAACACAGACGTAGAATATACTATCTTCCCTTCCCTATCGCACCCCGCACCCACCCCCCCCCCCCCCCACCCCTCCACTCTTGCCTTTTCCTATCCTGACCCACCAGTCTCTTTCCTTTGACCCTCACTCTCTTACCCTCCCCTCAGTCCTAACTGACAACACGCCACGCATACATGAGAACCAAAAAGAGCACACGCTCACTCATACGCGTACGTCGCACAAACACCGCTCTCCTAGCTTGTCCACCCCCCCCCCCCCCCTTTTCCCATCCCTCCCCCCCCCCTTTCATAATGTAACTGTTCTCTCACTCCTCGCGCCGCCCCCTCACCCCCCTCCATCTCCCCACGCCCCCCTCCCCCTCCCACCCGCCCTTCCCCACGCCCACCAACCCTCTCAAACGCACGCACACTTGGCCAACAACATTCGGACCATCCAATGACTACAGACTTAGTTATTTAATTATTAGGTTCTAGTTTCTTATTCTTATATTCGTAGCTTCCACTATATATTTAGCAAAGGCAACAATGGTTGAATTATCATTTGTTAAAAGATCCCTTATACCATTTATTGATGGCTGGATATGAATCATATTAAAGAAGGAGTATTTACGACGAATGTCTGAGAACAGTTGACACTGGAAAATAAAGTGTGCTTCATCTTCAACATTCTGACCACACAATACACAGTTTGTGACTTCTCTATCCATACACCAGTGTTTTGCAATACCTAAGCCGTGTACTCTTAATCTAAACCTTGTCAGTTCTTCTCTCATTCTTTTGTTTGTAATTAAAGTTAAATACTTCTCTGGTTCAAACACAGATTTAAATGAATAATACCATGAGTATTTATCGCTAGTTTCAATCTCTGAGTGCCTTTTTTTGCTTGTAGCATGATATAAGCCTGTCCTTGAATTCTGATATAAACCCCTCCTCAATTCCGACATCTTGGCATAGCCATACTATTCCAAAGCCATTTTCTATTAAAATATTCTTTACTCTCGAAGCCCAGTTACAACTATCTGTTTCTAGCCGCATTAGCATCATCTCATAAGCTTGTCTACATATTCTATTCATCGGCAGTCTAACCAATCGGATCCAGTACTTAACGCATTTTATTGCTGTTCTGACAGATAGCGGATATCATCCTGTTTCTCCATAAACAATATTGTTGGAAGAGTGCAATGGAAGTCCCAAAAATCGCTTGACAGCAAAAGTATGAACTTTTTCTATTTCTGTTACATCTTCCAGCCCCCCCCCCCCCCCCCCCCCCGATTTCTGCTGCATAAGTTAAGATGGGTTCAATTTGCGCATCAAACAGTTTCCCGAATAGAAAGGGATCAATCGTACGTAATCTTCGAAACGATCTCAGGATTTCCATCACTCCCTTCTTACCTTCTTACTCATTTCAAGCAAAGAAGTACTCGTACTTAATTTTGTGGTAAATACCAGACCTAGGTATTTGTACGTATTTGTTACCTTTAATGCTTCACTTCCGTATGTCCATCTTTCCCTTATTCCAAGGTAGCCTTACTTAGCATTACATTAGTTTTATCTAAATTAACCTCTAAATGCAATCTATCTGCTTCTTTTTCAGATTGTTTAGCTGATTTTGTAGGCCTATGACCGTATCTGAAAGTAAGATTACGTCATCTGCAAAGAGCAGCAGAAATAGCTCGATAGATCCTGGTACCATCTGAATCCCGTGCCTACCCTCCCTAATTAATTCTAGGGCCAATTCATTGATAAAAAAAAAAAAGTAAACATTATTGGACTGAGTAAGCACCCTTGTTTTACGCCTCTGGGCAGTCGAAGAAGTCTGAATGCGAATGTTTGTCTCTGACACAAGCTTTTACCGAGTTGTAGACACCTTTTAGAGCTTTATACAATTTTCC
>CM065718.1:27129516-27137016 GCA_033310375.1 Conus canariensis
CTTCCTTCTTCCTTTCTTTCTTCTCTTCCTTTCTTCCTTTCTTTCTTTCTTTCTTCTTCCTTTCTTTCTTTCTCCTTCTTCCTTTCTTCTTCTTCTTTCTTCCTTTCTTTCTTTCTTTCTGTCTTCCTTTCTTTCTTTCTTCTTTCTTCCTTTCTTCCTTCTTTCTTTCTTTCTTTCTTCCTTTCTTTCTTCTTTCTTCTTTCTTCTCTTTCTTCTTCTTCTTTCTTTCTTTCTTTCTTCCTTTCTTTTCTGTCTTCCTTTCTTCCTTTCTTTCTTCCTTTCTTTTCTTCTCTCCTTTCTGTCTTCCTTTCTTCTTCTTCCTTTCTTTCTTCTTCCTTTCTTTCTTCTTCCTTTCTTCTTCTTCCTTTCTTCTGTCTTCCTTTCTTTCTTCTTCCTTTCTTCTCTCTTTCTTCTTCCTTTCTTTCTTTCTTCCTTTCTTCTTCTTCTTTCTTCCTTCTTTCTTTCTTCTTCTTCCTTTCTTTCTTCTTCCTTTCTTTTCCTTTCTTTCTTTCTTCCTTTCTTCCTTCTTTCTTCTTCCCTTTCTTCTTTCTTTCTCTTCTTCCTTTCTTTCCTTTCTTCTTTCTTCTTCTTTCTTCTTCTTTCTTTCTTTCTTTCTTCTTCTTTCTTTCTTTCTTCTTCCTTTCTTCTTTCTTTCTTTCTTCTTTCTTCTTCTTCTTTCTTCCTTCTTTCTTCTTCTTTCTTTCTTTCTTCCTTTCTTCCTTTCTTTCTTCCTTCCTTTCTTTCTTTTCTTCCTTTCCTTTCTTTCTTCTTTCTTCTTCTTTCTTCCTTTCTTTCTTTCTGTCTTCCTTTCTTTCTTTCTTCCTTCCTTTCTTCCTTTTCTTTTCTTTCTTCTTTCCTTTCCTTTCTTTCTTTCCTTTTCTTCCTTCTTCTTTCTTTCTTCTTTCTTCTCCTTTCTTTCTTTCTTCTGTCTTCCTTTTTTTCTTTCTTTCTTTCTTTCTTCTTTCTTCTTTTCCTTTCTTTCTTTCTTTCTTCCTTTCCTTTCTTTCTTCCTTTCTTCCTTCTTTCTTCCTTTCTTTCTTTCTGTCTTCCTTTCTTTCTTCCTTTCTTCCTTTCTTCCTTTCTGTCTTCCTTTCTTTCTTCCTTTCTTTCTTTCTTTCTTTCCTTTCTTTCTTTCTTCTTGCTTTCTTGCTTTCTTTCTTTCCTTTTTTCTTTCTTTCTTTTTTTTTTCATTAGTTTTCTCATAGTCTGTGCCCCCTTCCCCCCTCGCACGCTGCTCATTTATGCTCCCACCCCCTCAATGTAAGCACCTTAGTCCTTTCGCAGCCCCCTCCCTTACACACACACACACACACACACACACACACACACACACACACACACACACACACACACACACACCTCCCCGATCTCACCTCACCCCAACTCCTCACCTTCTACCCATGGCAGCAGTACCATACAGTGGTCAATATAGTCATGGGGCAACCCACCGATGGGGACACTGCTCTATGTCGTGTCACTTTGCTGGGGTTTGGTGGTGCCTGGTCTGATCCAACATCCCAACATGCAGCAGGACACTACCTACTAAAAGTCTGCTACGGACGAGAAAAGAAAAAAAACATCTTTCATGGCGAAGCCAGAGTAAAACAGCGCCCCTGCCCCACTTTCGTTGCTCTTGAAACCTTAAATCAGTCTGCAGACACAGCATGATAAAGTGCAGACTGGAGAAAAAAAAAAAAAAAAACATCATGGTGATCGCCTCTCTGGAATAATCAGCTTGTATAGTTGTTATCTGTTTCACTACTTACTGTTGTCTGCGCACCTTCACACACACACACACACACACACCACACACACGGACAAGTTTCAAGATGGCGGAGATAGCCCAGCAGAAGTAATTTCGCCTGCTGAAGTTTTTTACTGATCTAAGGCACTATGCCTATGCTGACAAGATCAACAAGTTTGGGTGAACGCCTAACGAGCGTTGTAAAAAGAAAAAGAAGAGACGGCACCAAAAAAGGCGTGGGCATTAAAAATCCAAGCAAAGATGTGCTGGGACCGTTGGGACGCCAGGACCAGGCCCAGAGCTCCATGACAGAGGTAGGCCTACAATCTTTACCTCAAGATAAACTGAAGAAGACGGAAACAAAAGATATCAACACCCAGACGGAGGTCAGTGAGTCTGTTTCGTCTATGATTCAATCGCTTTTCGAGCGCATTGACAGTCTAGAAAAGACAGTGAAAGTCCTGACCGATGCGATTAAAAACCTAACGCCGAGTCTTGTCTTACAAAAAGAACCAAAGAAGACTGAAACATGCCCCTCTGTTGAACTCCCTAGCTTCCATACGAAGCCGGGAAAAACTTTCGCGGATGCTGCGAGAACTGCTCCACTGACCCCTGCACCAAAAACATCGGGCAAAACAACAATAAAGCAGAAAGAAAACAAAAAACAAAACGAAACAGAACAAAAGCAAATTGGAGATATGAAAACTGACGTCAATGAGAGTAAGTCCACGCGTGACGTCAAAGCAGAAAAGAATGTTCGAAAGCGCCACAATAGGGAAAAGCTTCCACGTGTCGTTCTTTTGGGGGACTCTGTCTTCAGTGGTATCAAATCAAAGAGACTGGGTTGGTCCTACGACTTGTACGTTCGGTCGGGTAAATGCCGCACCACTGAAGATATTCAGAAAACTTTTGAATTTACTACAGCCGTAATCGAAAAACAGGAGGGCAAGCCAGTAGATATAGACGCAGTTGTTGTTCATTGTGGAATAAATGACATCAGATCATCAGATCCCAAAACCACGTCTCAAAAGTTCACAAAAGTAATCAAGAACATCGCTGCTGACCATCCCAGCATCAAAATTGTTGTCAGCAAAATCATCCCCGTGCGTGACTCCCAACTTGATGTCAAAAGAGAACTTTTTAACGCATTTCTAAGTGAAGGGTTACAATCTATGCAGAACGTCTCTTTCATCAACCACTCTAACTTCTCCACCCACGGCAAATTCATGAGGGATGACATCCACCCCAACCCCCGTGGTTCCAGCATCTTGGCGGGCAACGTGGGCCGACATCTGAGGGACATTTTCTGGGAGAGACCGCGAAGAACATCACGCCCTCCTCCTCCCATGTACCACCAGCACTGGCATTCACCCCAACAGCCTAGCCTCCGCAGATGCCCTCCTTACCCACGATATGGAAGATCATGGAACATGTTCGAACTTCTTGAGCTTGAGGATTCCTCTAAAATTACATTTCCATAAGAAATTTTGTCTAGGCTTAGTACTTGTCTTAGCTTTGTATAAGCTTCAACAGTGCAATGACTGGCTATTGACTGTCTTTGGATTATATTTTTGAGACTTGTTGCCATCGCGAAATATTGTTATCATAATCTCTCGTTTAGTTGATTGATTAACAACCACCCCCCTCCACCTCCCACTCCCCCTTTTTTTATTTAAGTGTATTTCTCTGCGTTATATTTATCATTTTTACGTGAGGTTTATTCGTGTTATTTTTAAAAACAAATAACCGAATTTCTTCACACTTTCCTTTTTCCTTATCATGACAAAGTCAGTTCCCATTAAGGTTTTACAATGGAACTGCAGGTCTATAAAAACAAACCTGTCTTATTTAACTCAACATCTTGTTTCTTCAAAGTACCAGGTTCTGATTTTACAATCTTTGAATGTAAACCAAAACAGCCTACCTAAACTGGTAAATTATTATTATCCACCAGTGCATGAGACAGTAAATAAAACAGAAAATATTAAGACAGCTATATACATTAATGAAAATATACAGTATACAGTGTGCGATTCCCCAGCCCCTAAGAATGATCCTAATATTCTTTCATGTGCTGCAAGTCTAAAGTTCAATGATCAACTTATAATAAATGTTGTTTCTGTTTACTTACCAAAAGGCCCAACAGAAATTAACACGGAATGGATTCGTACAACACAAAATCCAAACAAAAAGTGGCTAATTTGTGGAGACTTTAATGCACACTCCCCTTTTTGGGAGAAAAATTGCGCTTTTGTCACTAGTCACAGATTTTTAGAAAACATAGTAGACTCAAATCTTTACCTTTTAAACGATGGAAGAGTGACTAGAATTCCAGACAATGCAAATCATAGAGCCACCTCCATTGATCTATCTTTAATATCCCCTGCTTTGGCCCATAATTGCACATGGGAACCACTTTGTGACACGCTTGGAAGTGATCATATACCCATTGTTACCACTGTCAATGATCAACAAATATCTAGCGATAGAGATGAAGATGTCATTCCTAAATACAATTATAACTTTGCTGACTGGGAAACATTTAGAGCTTTTTTATGTGCACAAAACATAGATTGCATTAAAGATGATGACATAGACATTTATTACTCAAAATTTACGGAAACAGTACTAAATGCTGCTGATTATGCCATTCCTAAATATGCAGCTCGCAAATCAGATAAACATGCAGGGAATGTATGGTGGAATGATGAATGCCAGAAAGCGGTTGACAAGAAAACAGAAGAATATAAATTATACCTACAAAATCCTGGACCAAAAACGCATGCTCCAATGAAGAAAGCAAATGTCATGAGTAACAGAACGATTGCAAAAGTCAAGCGGGAATATTGGTCAAATTTCTGCACCAATGAAACACATACCCATAAAGACTTACAGAGGGTGTGGAAAAAGTTTAATGAAATGAAAAATGGTGTTCATTTGCCACACTGTCCAATCAAATGTGATGGTAATGAATTACCAAGCAATTCAGAAAAGGCAGAATCATTTGTAGATATGTTTGCTGATATAATGAATGCAAGCAAACTACCAAAAAATCATAAAATTTTCAGGGAAAATGAAGAAAGAAATGATGACTATCAAGATCCACAGCGGAAAGATGATCTTTATGTCAATGCTCCAATTACTATACGTGAGTTGAGAGAAGCTATACTTTCCCTGACTAATAAAAAGTCATCAGTAGGCATGGACGCTATTTCTAATATCTTACTTAAACATTTGCCAGACAGTTGGGTACTGTTGCTACACGACTTATTTCAAAAGTGTTGGGAACAGGGACAAAACCCTAAAATATGGAAACATTCTATCATAATACCGATTCCTAAAGAAGGAAAAACGAAAAGTAATAAGAATAATTACAGACCTATATCATTAACTTCGCATGTAGGCAAACTTATGGAAAAGGTAGTTTTAAACAGACTAATATTCTATTGTAATAAAAATAAAGTGATCCCAAAAAACCAAGCTGGTTTCCGAAAGGGTAGGTCAACCATTGATCATCTTGTCAAATTGACTACACAGGTAAAGCATCAATTTGCTCGCAGAAAGAATACTCTAGCAACCTTTTTTGATATAAAAAAGGCATATGATCGTGTTTGGCATCATAAATTACTATATAAATTGAAACAAATTGGTTTGTCTGGGAACATCTACTTTTACATAAAAGACTTATTGATGAAAAGAAGCATGCAAACAAAGGTGGGAAATTCCTATTCAACTACACGCATGCCTACAATGGGTATTCCACAAGGCTCGGTAATAGCGCCCCATCTTTTTAATATATTACTTCATGACCTACCTCAATGTTTGTCAAAAAATGTCAACTTAGTACAATATGCAGATGATATTTGCATGTGGATGAATGTGTCCATGAAAAAGAAGTCACCAAAAAGAGATATAAATTACTATAGAAAAGCTTATCAAATGGAATTAGATAAATTAAATAACTACTTGTTTGAAAATGGACTAACTCTATCAACTGAGAAAACTCATCTGGTTTTATTCAACAATGGTGCTGATCCACCCAATTTACCATCCCTCCATATTGGGTCTGATATTTTGGAATATAAACAAAGGGTAAAGTTTTTGGGGGTTCATATTACTTCTAAGTTAAACTGGAATTATCACATTGAATACTTGTTATCTAAAGCAAGAAAGACTTTAAATTTTTTAAAAGTTATCAGTAAGCAATACTGGAGCCAAGATGTCAGAGTACTAAAACATCTAGCGATAAGTCTTGTTCGCTCTAGGCTTACGTATGGTCAAGAAGTTTTTTTCACCGCTCCAAAATATTTATTAAACAAATTACAAAGCGTGGATTGTAAAGCTTTTCGATTGGCCTTGGGGGTTCCTTTCCATACATCAACAATAGCAACATATAGAGAGGTAGGAGTACTTCCTTTAAATGAATGCCGTCAGCTTGCCATCGCTAAATATTTGTTAAAAGGCTCTTTAAGTGAAAACAATGTCGAAAATGAAATTGGCTTAAGATCAGATGTTGATTTCCCAAAACGAGCCAAAAACATATCATGTCTTAAAACAATAAAAACTGAAACTCTAGATACTTTTCAACAATCAGGAATAGAATTAGAAGATATGGTAAAATGTAGTAATCCATGTACTGTTATCCCTCCATGGGAATTACAAAAAGGACATTTTGACATTAATTATACCAATGCAAAGAAAAATGAGAATATAAATTTTATTGGCACAGTTGCGAATGAGCATTTATTTCTCAATTATCCAAATCATCTCAAAGTTTATACCGATGGTTCAGTTCTAGAAAATCACGAAGCTGGTGCTGCTTTCACTATCCCCCACTTAAAGGTCAAAAGAGGTTTTTATATTGGAAAGCACAGATCTATATTTACAGCTGAATTAACTGCTATTCTTATGGCTTTGCGTTATTTGCTTGATTTTCCGAAAACTGTGACTCAGATTCTTTTTTGTGTCGATTCAAAATCAGTGTTGTATGCCTTAAGCAATTCAAATTCTAGTGTGAGACAAGATTTGATTTTTGAGATTAATCATTTGGTGCATTTCCTTATTCTAAGAGGTAGTAATCTTACCTTTCTTTGGGTGCCTTCACACAGTGGAATACATTTCAATGAATCCGTAGACAAACTAGCTAAAAACTCTGCAGATTATACAAATGAAGCATATAATTTGAAAATCCCTTTATCTCTGAAAGAAGGGTATAGCCTACTGCAGAATGCTTGCTGGAAGCATTTTAGAAAGAAACAAGAAGATGTTGGCCACTCATTACCTGCTGACCACCAAACGAGTTTTGAAGATGTTTTTATATCTAAGTATGGTCAATTGTCTAACTTAAGGCTTTTAACTTCCCTTGCCTATAGATTCAAACTTAATGCTTTTAAGACGAAATTCACTTCCAACATCACATGTGTTTGTGGTGGGAAAATTTCTAATGAACATATACTTTTCCACTGTAGAAAAATGAAAACATATCTGCCTACTTTTTCGGAAAAGTCCCTGAAGGAGGTTTTAATAAAACCCCTTTTGATTGGTGACATTGTTTTAGGACTTGTTCAGAGTACCATTTTTAGATTCCTTTAATAATTCTATTTTCACGTGTAAATGTTATTATCCTGTTACCTTTAGCGTTCATTTGATTTTTAAAAATGTTATTCTAGTTATGTTGTAGGTTGCAATTTTTATTCATGTTAACATTTTTTCTTCCGATTCTCATTCTGATCCTCCTTTTTCTCTTTTTCCGTTTT
>CM065718.1:27154516-27169516 GCA_033310375.1 Conus canariensis
GTACCAGTATTTAGAGCTATTCTGGTGTATGTGGGACAGTTTTGTTTCTTAGAGCCACAAATGGATCGCGCGAATGGCTCAGCTATTCATGGTTTGGCAGAACCCATAACCTGGGATAACTCTAGATATAAGAGAGAAAGGTCATTTGATTTCCTGGCTTTTTTGATTGCTTTGTATGTTTTGATTTGTTTTTTTTTCCCTGTTTGTTTGTTGTTGTGTTTTGTTTTGTTTTGTTTTGTTTTCGGTTTCTTTTCTTTCACTTTCTTTTGTTCTGCTTTTGTTTTGTTTGTTTGTTTGTTTGTTTGATTTGCGTTATTGTTTTGTTTTGCTTTGTTTTTCCTTGTTTTACTGTTCTCGCCCTTCAGGGTTTGTTTTAGAGTTTTGCCATCGCGCTGCCTTTGTATACGTGGTTCATACTCCCCTGGCGCACGCCAGCTCTTTCCCTGCTCCTCTCCCATCCTCCTCGTCCCCCTGTTTCCCTCTCCCACACCCCTCCACACACGCGCAACCGAGCCCCCTCTCCCCCCCCCCACCCCCCTACTGTCTGCATACACCCCTTGCCCCCCCCCCCCCCCCCCCCCCATCCTGTGGCTCTTCATCCTTACCCACGTTCTGTGAGACTTGCTCCTGTCTGCCTTTTTTTTTTTTTTTAAGAAAGACACGATGACGTCAGGTCTGTGAAGAAATAGGAATGTGTTCTTGAAGAACCCATAGACTGTCAGCTTGTGGGGTCAATGGAAAGCTTGTGTTAACTGCATTGAGGGTTTGGAGACCTAAACTGTATTTCCTTCAAGTAATTTAGAAGCCAGCTTTTGTTCCCTGTAAACGAACGTCACGAAGTCTGGTTCAAGTGGGTTTTTTTTTGTGTGTGTGTGTGTGTGTGTGTGTGTGTGTGTGTGTGTGCTTTTTTCGTCTGTTTTTCTTTTCTTTTTTTTTTTTTCCTTTTTTGTAAAATTTTTTTAACAAACCACAGACATACATCAGTATAACACCTCCATTGCTGGGAATTGTCGACCAGTCGAGTCCTTTTCTACAACTTTGTCAACGATAGCTAAGTTTATCTCTCACATGTTTCTTTTTTTTTTTTTTTTTGCTTTGAGCTCCCAGTAAAACAAAAAGTGTGTGAGGGGAGGGGTGATCAGCTTGGAAGAACGATAACTACGGTGAAAACAACTTATGCTAATATTAGCAGTAACTAAGAGAAAGCTTTCTGAAATTAAAATAAAAACAATACAAACAACTTGTACCGTAGTGTGCTGTAAAAAGACGAGAAAAAAACACCCGAATATTTGAAATTTATCATTTATTTAAAGCTTCTTTGTACAACAAGGTCAGATTGTGTGGATTTGTCTTGTGACAACCCGAGATCTGAATCAATTGTTCGTCAATTAGACCAAGATTTAGAAGTAGATCTGCTAAGATCTAAAAGGCAAAAAAAATGTTACCTGTGCAAATTAGAAATGCTTTGGTACTAGTGTTATCGTTTGCAGCGGATGACATATAATTGCTATTCTGGATTTGATTGCATTCACAAGTAATCGAAAACATAGTGTAAATTCCTTCAGTTGTTTGTAGAACACACGCACGCACGCGCGCGCGCACACACACACACACACACACACACACACACACACACACACACACACACACACACACACATATCCGCGTGCGCGCGTGTCGAGCACGTTCGGCGTGCATTACATACCCACACGTAAATCCCTGTACCTTCCTCGCCGATACTCATTTACCCCTTGCCCCCTCCCCCCCTCCCCCCCCCCCAACCCCCACAACCCCTACCATCCCCCTTCCTCCATCCCGTCTCTCTCCCTCTGTCTCAATATGTATCTCTCTCTCTCTCTCTCTCCTCTCTCTCTCTCTCACACACACACACACACACACACACACACACACACACACACACACACACACACACACATCCGAGCGATGGAAATAAGTAGGCCCAGGTTTCTAAATCAGTTTTCCATAACCCACAAAAACAATGACGACAATTAGGGGCAAAGAGCGTGAGGGAGGGGGGTTGGGTTAAACTATATTTGATATCCAGCACAGACACGAGAGACGAGGCGAGATAGACAGGGCGGGGCGGGATGGGGGCGGGGTGTGAGTGTGGAATGGGAGGTGGAAGAGTCAGGGAGAGGAGGGAGAGGGCTTGGGGTTCTTTGGGCACTTGTATGTCTGCTGCACAAGGAACAATGAAGCTCCATTCATCATCCTCGTGGCATTCCTGGGATTCAAACCCGCGACCTCTTATTTCCATGTTGTGGTAGACTAAACATTCAGCAATGAATTTACCTTTTCTAAAGAAATCTTAAATAAATGTTAGCGAACCGCCCAGAGAACGTGGACAAGGCCTTCTTCCTTGCGCTGAACCCTGTGAAGTGATCTGAAGCGATCAAAGCTAAGTGAATTTTCGTTGTTTTATTCGTTTATGTCTCACCCGATGAAGACCTAAGAGGGCGAAACGCGTTGTGTTTCGTCTTGTGACTCGTTTGTCCACGGTCTCTGGGCGGTTCGCTAATATTTATTTAAGATTTGTTTAGATTTCCGCCTGCAGTCGTCTCGCTTTGCAACTAGACCTTTTCTAAAGAAACTGAAACTGTATTATGTCGCATCTGCATCAAATATGCATTCTTAGTCCGAGGCACTGAGACACTGCATAATGTAATAATGCAAAAACGTTAAGTACTGCAATATTTAGCATTATTTTTGCATTGTGTATGACATGCGCGCGCATGTGTATGTGTGTGTGTGCGCGCGCGCGCGCGTGTGTGTGTGCTCTCTCTCTCTCTCTCTCTCTCTCTCTCTCTCTCTCTGGGATTTTAGGATAATGTATTATAAGAGATACATGAATGAATAACACCATTCATCGCATGTGGAGGAGATAGATCAAGAAGACGCAACAACATCATTTGATTGAGTGGATGATCGAGTCAGTCCTACAATTTTTGTTTGTTCGTTTGCTTTTACTTTCAAACGTTACTGTATTACTCCTGTGTGCGAGGACATACGGAAACCTTTTTTTTTCTGCGTACGAAGGCTGATACTCCTACCGACACTCCTTGTATAGACAGGTAAGGATTAATCCGACCTGCCCAACAAAGGGAGTGGAGTTTTGTGTGTATGACCGTTTTTATATCCTGCCATTAAGGCAGCCATAGTCCAACTTCGGGGAAGGTACATGCTATGTGTAACGTGTCATCCATACCAACGGCTAAACTGGCCTTGTCTTCCGGATGTTGGTGATGGGATTTTACGTGTGTGCAAGATGTTATGCGTGCGTCCACACACGGAACCTCGGTTTATAGTCTCATTCGAAGTACTGTATGGGAAATGGAGGCAGAACCAATGTTAACTCCGAGGGAAAAATCCCCCTGTACCGAAACGACCCGGAGGAGATTCGAACCCGCAACCCCAGGATCACCAAGATTACGAGTCCGGCGCTCTACCACTGAGCTATTCCGGCCCCCACGGAAACATTACGATTTGATGCGTTTTCGTCGACCTCTTGATTTGAAGCACACTGGGAATGAATGTGTGCTGTTTGTTATGCCAGGAAAGGAAGAGGTCAATGTTATTGTTCTGTTACCCCCCTCCCCCTTGTCAAAATACCTCTTTGGCAATGACAATAAAAATCAAATTGTCAAGTGTAAAGTCTCCTCTCTCTCTCTCTCTCTCTCTCTCTCTCTCTCTCTCTCTCTCTCTCTGTTGCCACAAAACAAGTAGCAAAAGCACCGATTGCCCGGGGCATTAAATCACGCCAGTTCCGGTGAAAACATCCGGTGAACATGCAACCAACTCTGCAGGCACGCCGGCAGAACGGAATCGCTTGGAAATTTTTTACGTCTTTTATCCCGAGAGAGAGAGAGAGAGAGAGAGAGAGAGAGAGAGAGAGAGAGAGAGAGAAGAAGAGAGAGACAGAGAGAAAACAGAGAGAGACAGACAGACAGACAGACAGACAGGCAGACAGACAGACAGACGGACAGACAGACAGAGACAAAGATAGAGGGAGAGACACAGACAGACAGACTGAGACAGACACAGAGCAGAATCGCTTGGAAATGTTTACGTCTTTTATCCCTTGAGAGACAGACAGACAGACAGACAGACAGACAGACAGACAGACAGAGACAAAGATAGAGGGAGAGACACAGACAGACAGACTGAGACAGACAGACAGTGTGTGTGTGTGCATGTGTGTGTGTGTGTATGTGTGTTGTGTGTGTGTGTGTGTGTGTGTGTGTGTGTGTGTGTGTGTGTTCGTTTCTTTGTGTTTTTTCTTTGTGTGTTTGTTGTTTATCCATGCTTTGCCAGACGCCATAAGAGACACGAGAACGGGAATTTGAACATACTCGATTGGAGGTTATAACAATGTTGCGGGTGAAAAAGGGGGAGGGGTGATGCTTCGCTTTATAACACACCACACACACACACACACACACACACACACACACACACACACACACACACACAAGGACAGATAAAAACACAGTGTTCAGTTTCATTTTTCTTCATGGCATGGTACTGTGGAGGAGTGAATGCAGGGTATGAATTGTGTGGACACAGGGGACGTACGTGAAGGGAATACCATGGGTATGGTGTCGTGGATGCTATGGATGGGGGAATGGGGGAAGGGGAGGTGCAAATACAGGGCATGACATAAGTGGGGGATGGGGGCGTGGATGCAAAGCGTTACGTAGGAAGGGGTGCAGGGGGTGCCCAGGCAGGGCGTGACACTGGATGGGATACAGGGAATACAGATTTGCGGACTTCACATGGATGGGTTAGGGGACGCAGATTTCAGATCATGAAGATAGGTTGAGGTATGGGAAAGGGGTGGGGGGGGGGATTTTACGACTTGACATGGCTGGGAACTGGGGTGGGGGGGGGGGGTGGAGGAATCAGCGCCTGACATGGTTGGGCAGTGGGCAGAGGCTGATTTCAGGGCATGACAAGGATTTGGAGGTGGGGGTGGGGGTGGGGTCAGATTTTAGAGCATGACATAGATGCGGGTAGAATATGGAGGATGTAGGGCATGAGTGGGTGGGCGCACAGATACACAGATTTCAGGTGTGGACGTCAGTGACAGTATAGGAATTGACATGTGTGGGGGAAGAGGAAGTGAAGATTTCAGGATGTGACGTGAGTGACAGTATAGGAATTGACATGTGTGGGGGAAGAGGAAGTGACGATTTCAGGGTGTGACGTGAGTGACAGTATAGGAATTGACATGTGTGGGGGAAGAGGAAGTGACGATTTCAGGGTGTGACGTGAGTGACAGTATAGGAATTGACATGTGTGGGGGAAGAGGAAGTGACGATTTCAGGGCTCTGACGTTTGGACGTTGGAGGCGTCGATGCAAGGGTGATAAGGCGGCATAGTTGGAAGAAGGGACACAGATGAAGGACGTATTTGGTGATTTTTGAGAGGGTGGATGAAGGCTGATGTGGGTGTCATTATGGGGTGAAGGGAAGGAAAATTCAGGGTAACGTGGGTGTCTAACGGACGAGGAGTCGGATGAAAGCGTGACATGTGGGGCGCATGGCAAAAGTGGCGCGATGAGGGCGTTATGTGGTTGTGTGCAGAGGGGGCACGGGTCGGTCGGACATTGGGTCTTCTTGGACAAAGGATGCGCGGCTTCGGAGAGGCATGGTGGGTGTACTGGGTGTGAGGCGTGCGTGCATGTATAGGAGTCGTATAGGTGGTGTTTTGGGAGGGGAAGATGAAGGGCGTGACATGGGTGGGTGGAGGGTGGGTGGGGATGCAAGGTGGCATGGTAGGCGACAGGAGAAGGGGAATGGGAATGGATGAAGTGCTCGAAATGGATGGGTTAGGAACGTGGGGGGTGGGGTGGGGGGGGGAGCAGGGGTGGATACGGTGTCATGGGTGGGGCAGTGGCTTGAGGGATGTATGAGTGTTCGGGAAAGGGGAGGGAGAGGTAGCCGGATGATTTTGGACATGGATGCACGAATGTAGGGGAAGTGGAGAGAGGGAGGGAAGCCTACATGGGGCGCGACATATATGGGCATACATGGAGGAAGTGGGGAGGGGGAATGCAGGGTATGACGTGTATGGGTCTGGGGGAAGTGGAAGCAGGGTATGACGTGTATGGGTCTGGGGAAAGTAGAAGCAGGGTATGACGTGTATGGGTCTGGGGGAAGTGGAAGCAGGGTATGACGTGTATGGGTCTGGGGGAAGTGGAAGCAGGGTATGCGATGAGTACGGCGTCGTGAATGCAATGTGTGACACCAATAGCGGTAAGGGGGTCATGGTTGCAGTGACGACGTGGTGGCGGGTATGGAGGATGCGGATGCAGCATATGACTGTTGATGATGGCATGGCAGTCGCGGATGCAGGAAGTGGCATGGGTGGGGAGACAGGGGAGGGGAGGTGCAAATAATAATAATAATGAATACTTATATAGCGCCTATTCTCGGCTAGAGACCAAGCTCTAAGCGCTTTACAATCAACACTCGCTTACACAACGGGCTGCCTACCTGGGTAGTGCCGACTGAAGAGCTGCCAGCTGGCGCTTCGTTCAGTCGTTTCCCGTGTCATCCAGTCAATATCGTTCAATATCGTTCACTCAGTTTCTTTTACTTCCTTCATTCTTTCCATTTCTTACGCAGGGTGCATGCTATGTGTAACGTGTCATCCATACCAACGGCCAAATTGGCCTACTCTTCCGAAAGTTGGTGATGGGATTTTACGTGTGTGCAAGATATTATGCGTGCGTTCACACACGGAACCTCGGTTTATAGTCTCATTCGAAGGACTGTATGGGAAATGGAGTCAGAACTAATGTTAACTCCGAGGGAAAAATCCCCCTGTACCGAAACGCCCGGCGGAGATTCGATACAGGGCATGACAAGTATGGGGGGGGGGGGGGGGGTGAGGGCGTGGATGCATCTGCGCCTCCTGCATCCCCACCTATGTTACGCCTTGCATAGGTAGGGGTGCAGGGGGCGCAGATGCATTATATATATATATATATATATATATAGTTATTGGAGAAGGGGGGGGGGGTGGAATCTGAATATTTGTTTCTATCAATTTAGAAATCAATAAAGATCAAGATCCACCAATCATAGAATCAGTTAAGATTGGGATCTATCAGCTATGGAATCTGATAACATTAGAATACATTTACTATAAAACCAGACATTTGCATCTGACATACAAGAATCAGGCATTTGGATCGTTAGGCATGGGATTAGCAACCGTGTGGGTGTATGAATAATGGCACCAGACAAATTTTGTATAACTTAGTTATTGAACCAGACAACACTTCAAGCTATTAACCATCAAATCAACCAGCACTTAGATCTATCAGCAATTGCATCAGCCACGATCGATCACGGCATCACCCATGTTGATCCGCCAAGCTTTGGTTCGTCTTATCCTTTGATTCATCAGATTTGGATCCGTGAACCTCTAGATCCCTTCACCGTGAGGGATTCACAGAACATCAGCTTCCAATTGTATGGAACGGAACTGTTTCAGTGTGTGGCTAGGCCGTATAAAACGAAACTGTTTCAGTGTTACCGCTCGGTTTGTCCATGAAGCGATGGACTGTGTAGAAGAAAATTGTTACAGTATTGTGGTTCTGTTGGGCCATGAAACGATGGACTGTGTAAAACAAAACGTTTTCAACGGTGTGGCTCTGCTGGTCCATGAACCCATGGCCCAGTCTTGTCTAGGCTTCTGTGGACGCCTGGGCTGCATTCAGCGGATATATCCACGTCCCTCCTCTCCCTCCCCTACTCACTCACCCCTCCCCTTCATCCACTTTTCGCTACCTCCATCAAAACAAATTAGCAGCACTGTTAGTAAGCTTGTCACTTCATTACCTGATTTCATGCCCTGAAGAGTGTTGGCATTATTACACGAAGAAAGAAAAAAGACAAACAAAAATCCTTATTGCAAAAAAAGACAAACACAAATCCTCATTACAAAAAAGGCAAACACAAATCCTCATTATAAATCATGTAAATTTCTCAGCACCATTCGATGCTTGATGCAAATTGAAAAGCGCTTGAATGACAGCTCATTTACTTCCTGTTCCACGTGGTCCAATCTCGTTGTTTGATGCATGTCCGTGGGGAATGCTGTGGATTGACGTTTGCACGGGTTTCAGTTTCAGTCACGTCTGAGCAATTGCTGCGAGTTTTCGCTGTTGGCCTTGGTAATTCGCTGGACAGTGTTTCTTTGATTGAATATTTTTTTGTTTTGTTTTGGTTTTGTTTCCAGAGAGAGAGAGAGGAGAGAGAGAGTGTGTGTGTGTGTGTGTGTGTGTGTGTGTGTGTGTGTGTGTGTGTGTGTGTGTGTGTGTTCTCAGTAGTTTATTTACATTCACAAGAAGGAACAGACAAACAGACACAAATACAAACGACAGAGACAGAGGAAAAAAGATGAGGATAATGCCAGAGTTGGTGCATTGAAAAGCAGTTGCGTGTACCACATTCTGTTTTTGTCGTTGTTGTTTGTTTGTTTACATGTTTTTCCGTTTATGAACACTTGTATTTAAAGATCAGGTGTCCTTTTCTCAGCAACCAATCACAATATAATATTGCCATGCCAGAAAAAAAATATATATATAGGTCACTTACAACAGCTAGTCTGCAGGCATATGAAACAACTGCTGAAAAATAAGAAAATAGAAAATAATGAATAATGATAATAAATAATTCAATTCGTTTAAGAAAAAGTGACGCCGGTGCCTCGTGAGGCTTCAGGCGCCATTACAATATAAAAGCCGAACGTTTAAGAATGAAGAGAAGAAAGGAAACACATAGGATTAAGGCATATAAACTATAACATCATAAGACCAACATACATTTAAAATCATAGAATTATGCATGCAGATAAACATAAACATCCCTTACACCCGTTCCCTACGTCGTCTCCCCCCTCACCCTCCCCTCTCTCAAGCACACACACAACATCAACACACACACACACACACACACACACACACACAGCGCGCCGCACGCACACACACGCACGCACACACACTATTCAGGATAAGACATAACAGGAGGTTAACAGCGCTGTGCATAAAAAGAAATGTTCCAAAAGTCATGAGTGTGCATCACACAACACGTAGTTAAGGCACCTTAACGCCAAAAAGAAAAGAAAAGAAAACTAGTGCACTCATATGCCGTCCATAAAGAAGCCCTGGAAGCGTATCATAGGGATAGATAGATATGTCTACCGTGGTCTAGGTTGTAAAGCAGACTGTCAATGCATGTGATTCTGGTACATTCCATAAATCAATACTGCATCAGCTATAAAAACATTTGATCCTAAAATCATTGAACTTTCGTGAAACAAAGCGACAAAAGCAACGTTCTTATTTTCCCAATTGGGAAATCAGGTGTTTGCTACAATGGCTATTGTACTTTCTTGCTTAGAAAGGGATACCAGATCCCTTAGGATTACGTGCGTATGCAAACGACGTAACGACGTGCTGGGCTAGCACACCATCTTGTTCCTCTTACTGTAGCGTCATGTTTTAAACTATCGCAAAATGTCTAACGTAATCACTCTAGCAAGAACACGACAAAGTCCATAGGGGCCTTTCAAAGTGTCCAGATTTTTCTCCCTGAAGGATCAATCTATATTACCTTTGGTTTTATGTTGTCATAACACATAAAACACCCTAAATATATTTTCATAATCCGCTGTTTAATCAATCAGTGTGAGCATACCACTGGGTGTTAGATTCAATCAAGTTGCAACATCAACACAATTAACAAGATAAACACCAGTGCATTATAGGAAATCAAGCAGATATTTTGTTAACGGTCCTATCACAATGTTTTCATAACCGATTTCGTCACTTTGATCTTTGGCATTATAATCTGACGTGAAATTCGTCACGCTATATAGATCCATACACTGTGGTTGCAAGCATGTTTCATCTGTTTGAGGGTAGACCCATACAGAGACACAAGGGAAGAAAGAGGGAGAAATGAGGGCTCCTCGTATGACGTACAGATGTATTCACATCGTCGTAAGATGTCTTGATATTATTTGGCTTGAATAGTCAAACGATCTGAGTTGGTCTCGGGGTGTTCCCTGTCTTCACGCTGTTTATCTCTGCTCCCCACGTAACGCCACACCTAGGTTTCTCCAGTCGTAGTCCTAGCTTTGGAAGTCCACTGGGAGCTTTCAGTGTCAAGCTCTGACCGGGCAACCCGCCGAAGGAGACACTGCACTACTGCTGAGTCTCTCAGTGCTGTTCAGTGGTGTCTTTTCTGCCCCCGACTCCCTGCAGGATACCACCTGCTACACCCATGACTAGGACAAAAGTTGCTTTGTCGTGGAGTCACCGAAGGTGAACGACTCCTCTTCCTTGTGGACCCTACCATGTTCATTGAACGGCAGTCTCCATGGAGCTGCTGACAACGATGACTTTACACACTATCACAGGCACTGACATAGAGTGGGACATTGTAACTGCGGTCACTACAAGAACACAACATGGACGGCCATAGACGTTCAGACTTCGTTTTCATCATGATCTATGAGGATGAAGTGGTTATGCCGTAGAGCTCCACTTTGGTCTATGACTACATGACAGGGGTGTATAATGCGCTTCCTTTTTAATACATCCTGAAATCGTTTTGAATTCTTTCTTTTATGGAATGCCAGTGAAGGGATTCGAGGAGAGGTGTGAACGATCATGCTTCAGTGCTTTCATGACAAGTCTGACAGCTGATAATATGGAAGTGACCTTAAAGCCTCTGTCAGACTGTGCGAGTCTCTCCTCTGTAACAACTTCGTGCAATATTGAAGTGACCTTAAAGCCTGTGTCACACTGTGCGAGTCTCTCCTCTGTAACAACTTCGTGCAATATTGAAGTGACCTTAAAGCCTCTGTCACACTGCGCGAGTCTCTCCTCTGTAACAACTTCGTGCAATATGGAAGTGACCTTAAAGCCTCTGTCACATTGCGCGAGTCTCTCCTCTGTAACAACTTCGTGCAATATGGAAGTGACCTTAAAGCCTCTGTCACACTGTGCGAGTCTCTCTGTAACAACTTTGTGCAATATGGAAGTGACCTTAAAGCCTCTGTCACACTGCGCGACTGTCTCCTCTTTTTAACTCCTTCCTCTGTAACCAGTGTCGTCCCTACGCTGTCTTAGCCCGTACATTCCCCCTGCACCACTCATGCACGGACTGTTTTGAAGTGGGCCAAATCCATGAGCCACCTCTACACAGGTTCTATGATCAGTATCATGAACAAACGTTTTTCTCTCTTCAGTGAGTGCGTTGTCATGAAGTATTGTTGCTTCCTTTTTTTCATTCTCAGCAGCTTTCAGGTGGGATGCTCGTTTCTTTCTTACGGTTTGCACACATCCTAAGCAGTCCTCTCCGAAAACTAAGTTGGTACCTTTCAGTTTCCAGTTCGCTCGTTGTATTTTCACCTTATCCTTTTGAAAGGTATATCTAATGAAGGTGAGTCTAGCAGTCCTCTTTAGATTTAGGGTGAATAACCATGTCTGTTCAGACCTTTTGGTGAATAAACCTTTCAATGATCAATTAGTCTTTTTTCCATGTGGAGCAGCACTGAATCCTCTGTTTTGACTTCCAAAATGTGAGAGGTTTTTGTAAGTCTTTTTTTGTTTTGTTTTGTTTTGTTTGTTTGTTTGTTTGTTTGTTTTTGGTACTGTTCAATACTTGCTAACTAGTCGGTTTAGAACCCACTATCCTCTGTAAGCAGAGAAATCGATCTTTTACGTCACTTAGATCCTCTTACATGTGGACAAATCAACAGTTCATTCGTGTCATCATATTTAAAAGATCAATCAGGGTTGGTCTGATTTGGCCAACCATTTCGCTATCTGTCCATGTAAAGAACCGCCCCCTTCTGATCCAGACTTACCCTAGGAAGGTCAATTCACGGTGAAACGAGAGCGGACGTAGAGTCTGACAACTTCGTGCAATATGGAAGTGACCTTAAAGCCTCTGTCACACTGCGCGAGTCTCTCGCTCAACTGTTAGAAAAACACTTTGTTCATAGGCTTGATCTGTCTCTTGCTTCTCCATTCTCTGCTCACACGAGGTGCATTTGCAGTAAAACAGTATGCAAATCATGTGATCACGTCCCTCTGACGTGGAACTTTCTCCTCACCTCGGTGGTTCACTTCTTGTTTTAATGCACTTTGTGGTATTCTGACTTCGTATTACTTCAGTGAACAGAACAAATTAATGCAAAAACAAGAACCATGTTAGAAACAGAATCTTAAAGTGATAATGAATTTTCAATAACAGTCCAGAAGACCTACAAATACAAAAGAAAAATTGTCTAGAGGAGATCGCAGGTAACGAAGCTCGTGACCTTCACCTTTGCTGTGGTTGGCCGAACACATTCGCTGTGCGAATGTCTCGCCTGAAAAGCTGAGCATGCTGAAGTGTCCAAACTAGCCGAGTATTTATCTCGCCTACGGTAACTTAGGTAATTACTCTTGTCAAAAACCAAACTCAAAAGTGAGCACTTAAACGAGAGACTGATCCAGTTTGACAGAGGCTTCAGGAGTCTTCTCTGCGCGTGCGAATTTGTCATCCTCTCAGTTTGTTATCGAGTCAAGACGCTTCCTGGCCCTGTGAAGGAAGGTAGAAACAACTGATACCAAACGATCCGTTTAGGTCTTTGAATCGGAAGTTACTGAGAAGACAAGGTGGCCAACAGATCGGCGTGAAGAGGCATATGGTTTTATTCTTTAAAGCATTGAGTCAGTCACACAAGTTTTGGAACTAAATCGGCAGGGATTTCCATCTACGTTTGTTTTACACATACGCCGGCAGTTTTGGTCAGTCAGAGCAAAGGTATGTGGGAAAAAACGCCCTCGGCTAACACAAACATCTGCCCAGAAAGAAAGCGGGTACATGCAGCCCTCATCTGGTCTTTGTCACTCTGGCACATGCTACTTTGGCCACTCGCACACACACACACACACACACACACACACACACACACACGCACACACACACACACACACACACACACACACACACACGCACACACACACACACACACACACACACACACACACAACACATACGCAGAGAGACAGACAGACAGACAGACAGACAGAGATGGGGAAAAATTGTGAAGCTTATTCCTTTACCGTCAATAAAGATAATTTTGACTTGACTTCACACGCGCGCGCGCACGCCCACACACACACACACACACACACACACACACACACACACACACACACACACACACACACACACACACACACACTTTTTTATTTCAAAGCTTGGCACAATCATCCTGGTTTGTTTTTTCCCCACAACTTACAGAAAGTTTTTCTCAAGATTTTCTACAGAAAAAAAAAAATTGCAACACGTAATGTTCATATATGCAACTCTGTGTCGCACATGCAGCACTATAATCAGTCGGTCTTAGTTGGAACGTTGGATGGTTGGTGAGAGTAAATCCCAGTCTCACTGCAATCCTGCAGTCTGCTCTGCCTGATGTTTACAAAATTGGACAACCCAGGATTCAGTTCAAAATCCATTTTCCTGCCGATTTCTTCAGTATCTGACATTCTCACTGGTCTTTCCTTATCACACGAAATAGAGGGAGTAAAAAAAAATACAGAGAGATGGACGAACACGCTCACACACACACACACACACACACACACACACACACACACACACACACACACACAACAACACACACACACACACACACACACACACACACACACACACCACACAACACACACACACACGCACGCACGCACGCACGCATGCAGAGTAGTCCAACGTCTTCCTGTGAACGGTGATTAAGAGCTTGGATGCTAGAGCAGGTCTTCCTTGTTCACGTTATACAGATGTCTAGTGCAGATGATAAATGCTGATCCATGACAATGCCCCTGGTGCAGTCCCCAACGTATGGTCTGCCGTGTTATGGTCTGCAGTGTTGTTTGTGTGGCCTACATTTTGGTCCCAGCACAACAGCTCACGAAAACAATATTCTACTTGAAATCATGTTTAATGTACCGTCACATAGTGTTTAAGAGGAACAAAGACGGATGGAGGAAGGGATCAAATATGAGCATTTGAAACGACCTGAAGGGCAATTAAAAGAATGCTGCATGATGGACTTTGTTTAAAGATCAGTCGTTGATTCAACAAGAAAACATCCGAAGTTTTCACACGCAAAAAAAACCCACCAGCATTCCTAGTGTCAAAATACAATGACACACTTTCACAGTTGAACATCCTTTGCTGAACAGTAAGATTACCAGGATGGTTACACTTAATATAGGAAATGATTAGCCCGGTGTAAATTGCATAACAGTCTGAAAACTGTACTTTGCAGATCTGTACGATGTTTGGAAGATACCCGAAGCACTGAATAGTTTATTTCAAATGTCTTATTCATGTCTCTGTGTGACAGTGGGTAACTGAATCGTATACTAACTGAACTTTCTTGCGTACATTTTCGCTACTGTTTTCTATGTCATTAACAGCAAGCTTTCTGGTTTACTGGATGGTATCCAGTAGAAATCAACATTTGTGCCATTTATAAATAGAAAGTGTATAAAATGTTTCATTTTACGTAATTATTCTCTATTTGATCATTCCCAAAAGAAACATACATTACATTCATTTCGTTACTCTCCCCCCCCTCCCCCTCCACAAGCTGTCCATCCCCCATGGTTCCCATGATTTCTGTCACTTCAAAGTGTTTTCTCCATTCCTCGAACTTGCTTTATTTTTCAAGTCTTTGATCTTTGCTTTTTTTAATGTTTCTTTTTTCCTTGGACCCACGGATATAAGCCCTCTGAAATGATATATCTAAACAAAGTAGCAAATTGATTAGTTGTCCCAGATGTCATGTCCTGAAGCTTGTGAACCTTAACACGTAAAAAAAAATCAATAAATGGAAAAAAACAAAACAACTAAGAAGCCATCAAGGTATAAAATCTCCGAGTCAGAATAAAACGCAGTTGAC
>CM065718.1:27174516-27204516 GCA_033310375.1 Conus canariensis
ATGTATGCACACATGCACAGAAGCGTATACACGCAAGCACACCACACAGGAGCAACAACTTCACCTACGAAGCAACATGATTAATGTAATTTTGGATTTGTCAGACATTGCTTTCAAGCTGTGATGTAGCTATTTGATAGACAAGTAAACTTGTTGTGCAGCCCTTTGTATCGTATTAAAGAGGATGGGCGTAAACACATGAAGGAAATAAGAAACCGGCAACCTTTCACAGAGCCATTGGACATGTATGTCAGAAAAAAGAGCATTTAACTGACACCTCATTTATTCCCTGTTCATCTGTGTGCACTGTGAGTGTTTGATATACCTCTCGGGAGGTAAGGTTTGATTGGGGATCAGTGTGATTCATGTTTGAACAATTTCCACGAATCTTGGAGAATGCGCTGGCTAGCTTTGACAAATCGCTAGGTGGTGTTTTCATCGACGGAACGCTTCTTCAGAAATGATTTATATCTTTCCACCAACAAGAAGGAGTTGTATAGATATGCATTCATGCGTAGGTACAGACATACAGGCAGACAGAAGGGCAGGCAGATATATGGTTAACACAAACAGTAGCCAATTGTCTTCCTGGGGGGAAAAAAGCATAGTATCCTTCTTTGTTCATCTTCACATTACAGAGAGAGAGGGAGGAAGGGGGGGGGGGGGTCGCATTCTAAAAAAAATATTCATTATCAAGAAATCAGAGCTTTAAGCTATCACGTTCATGGCTCCATAAATTCAGACCATCTTTAAATTCACCAACCATTGAATCAGCAACCTTTTAGATCTATCAGCTTTGGAATCGTTTAACATCTGAATCCATCAACTTTAGAGTCAATTAACATTTAGACCCATAAACCATGGAATCTGGCCGACATTTGGATCCATAAAAGATTGAGTCTGTTAACACCTTGACTCAACTACAGAATGTTCAAACAGTCGATCACCCATAGAATCAACCAACATTTGCATCATTAAGCAGGGAATCGGCAATGTTTTGATCTATGATCAACAAAGTCAGACAAGATTTGTATCCATTTTCCACTTCATCATCCAATGTGTGGATCCTCCAACCATCCAGTCAGCCATTGGACCTTATAGCCATGGAGTCAATCAGTGTTTAAACCCATGAAACATTGAATCAGTTAACTCAGCCTGCGTTTCAATCCCTTAAACAATGGATCAGTTAACAAATGAATCTAGCAAGTTGTAGTTCAGCTAATTCTTTAATTTATCAGATGTGGATCGGTGGACCCTCACATTTCTTTGCTTTAGAGGATCCACTAAACTTTTGCTCCCTAAAGAATGGAAGGAAACTGGTTTCAGTGTCAAGGCGCTTTAAATCCCATCGATAATATGTTGTTTTTGTTGTTGTTGTTGTTGTTGTTGTTGTTGTTGCTTTTTTGGTGGGGGTGGGGGTGTCTGGGTCATGATCACTTTGAATACCTTCTTTTCTCATACCCATTCGACCTTCCTACCTTCTCATCTTGCTCCACATCTCCTCCTAACTCTTTCACACACCCTCTTGTCCCCTCTCTTCAAACAAAATAGCAACATCATTAATAAGCTTGTCAGTTCACGTGAGTGTCGGCACTGGCACGCAAGGAACGGACAAGCAAGTGAATCATATCAAATTCTCTGTTTTTCTCAGTGCCCTTCGATGTTTCTGCAACAATGAAGAGCGCTTGAACGACAGCTCATTTAGCTCCTGTTCCACGTGGTCTACTCTGGTTGTTTGATGCACGTCCTTGGAGAGTGCTGTGGATTGACGTTTGCGCACGTTTCAGTTTCAACTGCGTTTGAGCAATCGCCACGCGCTTCCACTGTTCGCCTTAGTAACTCTCTAAACAGTGTTTCATTAATGGAACTGGTTTTGTTGTCATTTTTCCCTTGTGGTTTATCTACATTTTTTGAGAAGGAGAAAAAAAGATATACGGAGAGACAGACAGAGGTAGCAAGATATAAAGAGGGTTTGGTGCATAGTAAAGAAAATGTGAGTGCCAGTCCAGTTCCCTGTCTCCTGACTTGTGATCGTCTGTTATTCAAGATTTGGAGTCCGTTTCCCAGCAAACAAGTACAATATGCTGCCCCATGATCGTGCCCTTGGTGTGGTGCTACAATATGTTGTCTGCAGTGTTGTTGTGTCAGCTACATTTTGATTCAGATACAGGAGCTCAGGAAGACCGTCTTCTTTTAAAAACATTGAAATGGAGGGAATTATGTTTGATATACTGTGACATAGTTAGTAGGAGGAACAAAGATGGAGAGTGTGATTGAAGCTAAACATTTGAAATGATATGACGTACAACCAAAGAATACTGCTTGATGAACTTTGCAAAAAGATTTGTCATTAATTTAACAACACAAACAGCTGATAATGAATCCGAAATATCAAAAACACCAGCATTCCTAGTTTCTGAATATAATAAAGCACTTCCATGTATGAAAGCTGCACATTCAAACATTTTATGCTGAACTGAAACAGTGCTAAGACAGTTACACACCGCATAAGAAAATATTAAATCCGTTATAAATTCCATAACAGTCTGAAAAGTAAACTTTTAGACAGGTCTGCAGATCAGAACAAAGTCCCACAGTCCTTTTACGATCTTTTGAAGATGACTGAAGCACCTAAATAGTCTATTTCATGTATGTTATTCATTTCTTCGTATCACACTGGATAAACGAATCGTATTCTAACCAAATGTATTGCTCATCTGTTTACCTCACTGTTTGCTTTATGATTAAAGAAACCAATGGTGGAGTGGTATTTACAACAAACATAGAAAGTGTATCAATGCTTAAACTTTTTTTAGAGGTCTCTATCTGATCATTCCCCAAAAGAAACAAACTTTCTAAAAAAAACTGACTGAGAGTCCACACAGAAAAGATAATAAAATGCCTCACAACAAATAAACTGTTGCCAAATCACACTTCTTACCCTCCTCCCTCCCCCTTCTCCCTCTCCACATCTGCCCATCCTCCATCGCTCCCATGATGTATTTCACTTTAAACTGTTTTCCCTGTTCCTTAAGCTTGCTTTATTTTTCAAGTCTTTGATCTTTGATGCTGTGAATATCTATCCACCCTTAGAGTGTGAATAATCAGCACTTGCAAATGACATATCAACAAAGCACTGACGTGATCAGCTGCCACAGATTTCATGTCCTGAAGAGTGTGAGCACTAACACATATAAAAGATAAATGAAAGAAAAGAAACCAAGGAGCACCGACCTATAGCATGTCTGAGTCAGAACAAAACGCAGTCGACTGACAGCTCATTTATTCCCTGTTCACGCCAGTCCACTTTCGTTGCTTGATGCCTGTCCTGGGAGTGGAAGATTGCGCAATGTTTTGTGTGATTTATCTTTAAGCAATTGCCGAGAGCTTTCGCACATCCCTGACTGACCTGGACGAGTCCATCCAGGATGTTTTTATCAACCGAGGTGTCTGTTCAAAAATTATTTATTGTAGTTAACGAGGGAGACTACGTGTGTGTGTGCGCGCGCGCGCGCACGCACGCACACACACACACACACACACACACACATATGCATGTATGTGCGCATGCGCACTCACACACACGCACACACACGCACACGCGCGCGCCACACACACACACACACACACACACACACACACACACACACACACAGAGAGAGAGAAAGAGACAGACAGAGAGACAAACATATACATACATACATACATACATACATACATACATACATACATACATACATACATACATACATACATATATAGACAGATACATAGATACATTGATAGATAGATAGAAAGGCAGACAGACATAAAGCAAAAATGCACGGAAGCTGTAACGTCTTCGTGAGAGGTTAACAGTTTAAGAATGTAATGCAGATATTCTTCTTCCTTGCTGACATCATTGAGATGTTAGTGTCTCTGATGATGGAAGACTGTGGTATCCAGTTCACCCATGGTGTCATGGAATTTGACCTCCAGGGTCATCCTGATCAGTCACTTGAAGTGTAGTCCAGACAGCAGCATGGGTTGGGCAGTTCTGAGAGACAGTCTATTTGAGCAGATGAGCAGATGAAAGTTTAGTAGATCCGTCCATGAGCCTTTGAGCTGGGGAACCTTTGGTGCCATCAACTTTTCAAGGTGACCTTCTATTACAGCAGAGTGACTGGTACAGTGGTCAACTTTGCGAGTTGCGGGCTGGAGGTCGCGGGTTCAAATCCCATGGAAGTCATTTATTTTCAGGACATTTTTCGGCCCCATCCGGCGCTCGTCCGGAGCTGAGTTGTGCGAGGGCTAAAACAGAGTTGCTGAACGCACACAGTCGAGTTTCATCCTGTTAATGGATGCCTCTCTAGGACTATTGCTCAAATGTTCTGACCATCACTGCCAGTACCAGAAGGCATAACGAAAGGAAGGGTACAACTTTGCATGTCTCAGATGAGAACTATTCTCCATTGTATCATCTTTATCATCATCCTCATCATTGATTACCGTATAGAAAGTCTCAAATGTTACCCATTGTGACTTCATTGTCGATTTGTATGTCAGGTCCATATCCGTTGTGATTTTCTTTTGAGCACTTTTGTATCAGCAAGTCCACGAGAACTGTCGTTGGTGGACATGATGGTGTCCTCCAGAGGAAATGCACACTTTCATATTCTCTGCGTGTCAGCAATTTTATCATAAATATGGGGAGGGAGGGAGGACTGGAGGGGATAGGTGGTGTCTTTCATATGTTTGAATCAGAACAGGCTTCACAGAACACCAACAGAGCGACTCAGCAGCGGTGCAGTGTCTCTTTTAATGGGTTGTCTCAGGACTACCAACCACTGACTGCATCCTGTGGACACTGAGGTGTTGGGATCTGCAACAGCAAGGACTGTAGAGCTGATAATCGTGAGTTCAAACCAGTCATAGGGTCGGAGAGTTACGACTTGAAAACCCTCTCCTGCCCATCCAGCAGCAAACTGCACCTGATTCAGGTTGATAGTTTTAAGGCAGCAGAACGAGAGGGATGGGTTATGACTTCTGTCATGTCATGTCCTGGACACTGTGAATATCTAAGGGTTCAGTTCCCCTATGACCATTCTGCTATGAGCTTCAACCTCTGATCTGATCACGTAGGTTAAGCACTTCAGCCTTTAACCCTTGAACACAGGCTGAGCAACTCCAGAGGATAATCGCTGTCTCATTATAGTGGTTGTCTGTGTGCCATCATGTACATTTTGCCAATGGAAGATCTCAACGTACCAGTCTTAAATCACACACAAATCCAGACGACAATCATTGCCCCATTATAATAGTTGTGTTAGTGCCATCATGTACATTTTGGAAATGAAAGATGTCAAGGTACCAGTCTTGCCCCATTATAATAGTTGTGTTAGTGCCATCATGTACATTTTGGAAATGAAAGATGTCAAGGTACCAGTCTTGCCCCATTATAATAGTTGTGTTAGTGCCATCATGTACATTTTGGAAATGAAAGATGTCAAGGTACCAGTCTTGCCCCATTATAATTGTCACACACCCATGTCTGTGAACATACACACTTGCATTCACAAACACAGTATGCTTACTTCGTACACAACACGCAATCACTCCATTCACCCAAAGGAGCACTACCACAATTGAACTGAGTTTTCTATAAAATGCTCCCTTTACTCACAAAGAAAAGGGTTTTAATTATTCTTTGCATTTCACTGCATTTTCCAACAATTATTTCTTCTCTTCACAAGATAATTCCCCACATAGAAACAATAATGCAATATTCAAAGTTTTACCAAAAATCCAACACACTCACACACATGTTACACTATCAGTTCTTATATTAAATAGTATCAATAAAGACAAGTCATCTTGACTTGTCGAGGAGCTTTCTTTCACTTGGCTGTACCACCTCTGGACCACCACAGCCTGGACTCACTACTGGACCACCACTGGACCACCACTGGACCACCACTGGACGCTGAGGGATTCTGTAACGAAACCCTAGGTCCAGGGTTAACCTCTAAAATGAATTTTATTTATTCTTTCTCTCTTATTATTCATAGCTCCTTTTTAACTCCTTTCACATTCACTCCAAGATCAGTATAGAATACTCACATGAGTCTTGTTCCGCCAACCTATTCCTACCTACAGTTGGGGTACAGAGAGAAATCTTTATACAACAATATTTTATTTATTTATTTTTCAATTCTCTTTTCGCGTTCAACGTTCATCTTTCTCTTTTTCCCAAATAGCGCAATATCATCAAATCTGTATAATTATCAAACTTCTGTTATCATTACAATTACACCTTTACTGTAATTGCTTTAACCAGTTTACAACCCCAACTGGTACTCACCTTCTAGGGAATAAGCGACAAGCCTACCCTAGTAGACTTCCAGTCTACATCTACACTCTATACTCGAGTGAACTTGCCACGCCAGGCATATTACACCCACCAAGGGTTAAGCACACCCAAACCAGGGTTGCATCGGACAAACCAGTCCAATAATATAGCACACCCAACCCAGGGTTGCATCGGACAATCCTAGTCCTATGTTAAACCCAAAGAGGGTTACAATCAGACATCCTCCTATGTCTGTGTCCAGAGCTCCTCTGAAGTAACAATAATCTTCCACCCTTCCTCACATTGGGTGAACACACTTCACAATCCACTCAGCGTCCTACTCTTCCGCATCACTGGCGGTTGCACTCCATGAATACAAAAAAGCATCAAACCCGTAGGTTCCATTCCACAATTGCAAAAATTACAAAATCTCTTAATTGATATGAAACTTTTCCATTCACATCACTTTTTCCTCATTCACATGACACCCCCCAACCTCCGAAAAAAAATTTGATTCATCAAATTTTTTCAAAGAAGAGTATAGGAGTTCACAAAAAAAAATACACCATTGACAGTATTCTGAAAAAATACTTTCCCAAAATGACATGAGTACATGCGAACAGAAAAATGTATATAAAAACATTGTTTCCAAAAAAAATTATCCAAAGCCAACATCAATGCATCAACTATCACTACCGCAAGTAATCAATATTGCACACAACAACATTCTATTACTCAAATACAAACATATAAATTCAACTTTCAACAGCAAACTTGAATACACACTGCTTATTACTGTCGAGACAAAATGTCAGCAATCACATTGCTGGACCCTGAAATTGGATCAACCCTGAAACTGTATTGCTGGATCGCCAAAGACCACCGTAATAGACGGTTATTCTTTGTTCTTGATGTCTTCAAAAACGTCAGAGGTCTGTGATCCGTCTGCAGAACAAAAACCCTGCCTTGCAAGAAACGCTCAAATTTTGCAAGTGCCCACACAATCGCTAAGCATTCCCGTTCAATAGTAGAATACTTCGACTGTGCATCAGTGAACTTCTTACTTGCAAACTGTACTGGATGCAATAAATCTTGATGTTCTTGCAAAAGAACAGCACCCATTCCTGTTGAACTTGCATCAGTCCGGAGGACAAAATCTTTCTCCAAGTTGGGCAGAAGTAAAACAGGAGAAGAATTCAAAACCTTTTGAACTGCTTCCAAAGCATTCTGACAATCTACAGTCCAATCAATAGATGAATGCTTGGAACCCTTTGTCAACTCAGTTAATGGAGCTGTAAGAGTTGCAAAGTGAGGGACATAACGCCTGTAATAAGATAAGAGTCCAAGAAGTGAACGAACCTGTTTCTTTGAACATGGGGTTTTGATTGCCAAAATCTTTTCCATTTTCTTCTTTTCTGGCTGCATCGAACCCACAGCAATTGTATGCCCCAAAAACTCCAGTTTTTGAAAACCCGCCATGATTTTCGATGGCCTTGCTGTCAAACCAAAAGAACGGAGTCTTTCAAAAACACTTTTCAAACATCTCAGCAGATTACTCCATGTTTGTGAAGCCAGCAAAATATCATCAAAAAAACTTACAGCAGACATTTCATGTAACCTGAGTTGTCTCATCATTCTTGCGAAAGTTGCCGGTGCATTCTGCAAACCAAAAGGCATTCGCAAAAAATGAAAAAGTCCAAATGGTGTTTGAAAAGCTGTTTTTTTCTTTATCATCAACACACATCGGTATCTGCCAATAACCTTTCGTGAGATCAATTTTCACAAAATACTTGGCTTGACTCAGTTGACAAAACAAATCCTCCACATCAGGAATTGGTTCAGAATCAAAAACAGTCAATTTATTCAAAGCCCTGTAATCAATACAAAATCTGACTGAACCATCTGGTTTTGAAACCAGCACCACAGGAGCCACATATGGAGAACTTGACTTTTCAATGACCCCAAGATCCAACATGACCTGTACCTCTCTTTCAATAATTTGCTTTTTTGCAAAAGGTAAAGGATACGACTTCATTCGTACAGGAACATCTGTTGTCAACCGTATTCTATGAGGTTCAACACCAACTGCAGATCCTGGTTTGTCTGTAAGTACATCTGTATAATCCTGTAGTAAACACTTTAGTTGAGCCACCTGAGATGGTTTCAAGTCCTCGTTGATCTTGACATCCTCGTATGTTTCACCTTTTAAGGATAATGTAGGCAGTTGAATAACATCATCACCAGTGTCCTGAACTACACCAACAGCAGTTTCATGAATTACAGGCACCTTGTGAAACACAGGTTTGTCAAGACGTTGCAAATGTTCTGTCACACAATCCATTCGTAACAGACATGAAATGTCACATGCCAATGCTGAAATCTTATCATCAGGGACAGCAACCTTGTTGATCATAACATCAGACCTGTGAAAGTACTTTTTCAACATGTTAACATGGAAAATTTTCTTCACACCATTCATATCAATTCTGTAATTGACATCAGAACATTTTTCAATGACGACGAATGGTCCTTTCCACATCACATGCATCTTGCTCTTGTCATCTGTCAAAAGCACCAACACATTGTCACCCACAGAAAACACACGCATCTTTGCCCCACGATCAGCATACTTTTTATGCGTAGTTGCACTGTTATAAGCATTTTCTTGGGCAATACGACATGCATCTGCTATACGATTTTGTAAAGTAAAAACATAATCAAAAACATTTTTTTCTTCTTGAGACACATTGTCCCCAGACCATGACTTTGACAGGATGCTAATAGGTCCTTTTGGTGAACGACCAAAAAGCAACTCAAAAGGAGAGAAACCTGTGCTCTCATTTGGCAATTCCCTGTAAGCAAAAAGTATGGCTGGAATGTATCGATCCCAGTCTGATGGTCTTTCCTTAGAAACTTTCTTCAACATCATCTTGAAAGTACCATTAAATCTTTCCACAAGGCCATTCGACTGTGGATGGTATGGAGATGTAGTACATGCAGAAATTGAAAGTAAACGAAATATTTCTTTCATGAGATCTGACCCAAACTGAGTACCCAAGTCAGATAATATTTCATCAGGAAGTCCCATTCTGGAAAAAATAGAAAATAATGCTTCTGCCACAGAAATGGTATCAATCTTTTTCAAAGGTACAGCTTCAGGATACCTGGTAGCAACATCCATGACAGTGAGCACATAACGAAAACCAGAATTGGAAACATGAAATGGACCAACCAAATCAATACAAACACGACTGAATGGTTCAGTAATGACTGGCATTCTTTGCAAAGGTGCAAATGGTATACGACCTTTGGGAATTGTTTTCTGACAGACATCACATGATTGACAATATTTTGAAACTTGCACACTAACACCAGGCCAAAAAAATGAAGACAACACACGTTGAAGAGTACGTTTGACTCCACAATGACCCGAAAACATGGAATCATGTGCAGTATGCAAAACAGTATCACGTAAAGACATAGGAACAACAATCTGCTCCACCACCTGTTCATCTTTAGGAAAAAGACGGTATAAAAGATTATTCTTTTTTATGTACATGGTATCAGTCACTTTGTCAGGTACCTCAGGAACAACTTTCTGAAACAAATGAGTCAATGTTGTATCTGTCTTTTGTAAATCACTCAAATGTTCAGGAGTCACATCCAATTTTGGGACATATGGAACAACCAGGGGTTTTTGACCTTGCCTTTCTTTTTCCTCTTGTGAACGAGTGCTTACCATAGAAGGCACAAAAGAACCACATTGTCCTCCACAAGACGTGGAAACACCCTTGAGATTTCCAAGAATGAGGTCTGTCACAGGATCATCAATGACACATGCTGTTATTTCACCTGTAAAATAGGGAGTACAAACATAAACACATGCCAAAGGAAATGATTCAATTTTGCCACCAAATGTACGACATTGCTGATGTGTCCCAGTGTATTGTTCTTTTCTGACTAAATCTTTGCGTACACCAGCAGTAGTACACCCAGTATCCCTCAACAGTGTAGCACCAAACCCATTGACAGCACACGATTCAATGTGTAGACCTGTAACATCAGTGTCAGACACTAAAACATGCTGAGTATCTTTAGCAGTTTGCTTGGGATCTGTTGCTAAGCACACATTACCCTGTGCTAGAAAAGGACAGTCTTTCTTCTTGTGAAATATACAGGAACAGTGCCAACAACCATTGTCCGCACCAGATACTGTATTTGGTACTGTACTATGATCAATACCACCACGGTTTGAAAATTGTCCACGGCCACGAATAGCTCTAAACTGACCAGTCCGTCGAGAATTGGTATATCCTCTTGGATTTGGATTACCCTGTGAAAAAGTTTGTCCAGAATTATTCTCTTGCCAGTTATTATAGGAATGTACATTATTCCTGTTTGTATTCTGTCTTTGAGAAAAACTCTGGCCTCCTCTATGACCATATCTCCTGTTTGGTTGAGAACGACCCGGACCAAACTGGCCTGTTGAAGCAACATTTGTCTCAAACACATCACGGTCAGATTTCCTTGAAAAATGCTTTTCCGGATGAGCAGTCCGATACTGATCTGCCAGCTTACAGATATCCTCTGCAGTTTTACAAGATCTCTCTTTTAGAAAAATAGCTAGGTCTTTGGATACGCTTTGTAAAATCTGCTCACGTAACAACAAGTCACGCAAATCAGCATATTCTTTCTGTGTTTGGGACAATTCAACCCAACGATCAAATAAATGACTTGTCCTAATAAGGAAAGCTGCAAATGATTCACCTTTTTCTGGACGAACTGAACGAAATTTTTCTCTAAAGCCTTCATCTGTATATTGAAACTTCTTCAAAAGTTCAGCTTTCAGTTCTTCCCATGTGAGAGAATCACGAACTGCCAAACTATGATACAGAGATAATGCGGTGCCCTTGAATAGGGAAGCAGCATACAATGTCCATTTGTCCTTGCTCCAACCACATGATGAAGCATGGTTTTCAAACCTAAAAAGAAAAGAGTCTATGTCATCACGATTCTCATCAAAAGGGGGTAATTTGGGAATGTAGGAAGTCTTACCTGCACCCTGAACAGGAACAGCATCAGTTTGAGAAACATTTACATTTGCAGATTGTTGAACAGCCTGTTGCTTTAACTGAAGTTCCACTCGTTTTTGTTCAAGTTCCAATCTTCTCATTTCAAGTAAATTAAGACTTTCTGTTCTTTTCATTTCAAGTTCATGCGCCCTGATTTTTTCCTCTCTCTCTATCTGTGCTTGTCTATCCTTCTCTTCTTTCTCTAACTGTACTTGTCTATCCTTCTCTTCTTTCTCTAACTGTGATTGTCTATCCTCTAACTGTGCTTGTCTAAGCCTTTCTTCTTTTTCTAACTGTGCTTCTGCTTGCCTAATCTTATCTTCTTTTTCTGCCTCTGCTTTACTAAGCCTTTCTCTCTCATCTGCCTCTTTCTTCTCCTCTCTTTCTTTCGCTCTGAGCGCACGCTCTTCACACTGATCAATGTAAGCCATTAACGCATCACCAGACAACTGCAATTTCTGTCCCTGGGACAAAAATCGGTTGAAACGAACCGTTTCCTCATCCTCCTTCACAAATAAGGATTGGAATTCCTCTATTTGTTGATCATCTACTGTATCAGTCATGTTGTATGAGAGTGTAGATCACGCTTAAAGAAATCCCACAGCGTGCAAATGGGGTAGAGAAATTAAGATGTGAAATAAAAACACTATTTAAAATAGAACAACAATTTAAACTTACTTGGCACTGATTACTAGAATACAGAGCTCAAAACATTCAAATTTGTAAAGAACCAAAAAAAAACAATGACGGGACAGAAAAGAATTTTTTTTTCCAGTAAAATTTGATTGAGTATGGAAATGCACCCTCACTGAAAAAATGTTTTATTTAAGTTAATTTAGTTGGCCAAAAAATGTGAGAAGTAAATTTAGAAATGGCTCTGAAAGACTGAATTGTGAGAAAGATTTCCGAAATACCAAGAAAAGCTAAGAATATTTTTTTTTAATTATTGTTTTAAACTAAAGCAGAGCACTGTTTTCAAAAAGGAATCCAAAAGAATGTGCCAGAAAAAACGCAAACAATTTTACAAGAAAGATTTTCAACTAAACCTTACAACATTTAAAATAAAGGGAGCATTTACACACACTAATCAGAAACCCTATTTAAAATAGAAAAAAAAACCGCCTAAACTTGAAACTAGAGAGGAGCTTATTGTAAAGAATATCAAGAGAATTTTAATTAGAATAGAGACAGAAACCAAGAGAGGCGAAAATTTGAAAAAAGTAGGAAAAGTAAGGCCGAGCAAAAGAACCCTTAGGTAGCCCACTAATTGAAACTACCACCCGTAGAACTGGAGACGGGAATACTAAGAACAAGTATACATTACATAAACAATTGACTCACACCATAAATATAGATAAGAAAAACAAAATTGAAAATGCCAATGAAAATGAATAAATATAACAATTATACAGCAATGCAGAGGGGAACAAAATAGTATCTTTATAATTGTAATTTGGCAGAGTAATTTTACTTCTATTTTTCTTTCTTTTTTACAAAGGGGTTCAAAACAATATTTTAGCAGCAGTACTCGCTCAAAAAACTAAATCCTATTAAACTCTAACCTAAATTCAAAGACGGGGTCACCACTGTCACACACCCATGTCTGTGAACATACACACTTGCATTCACAAACACAGTATGCTTACTTCGTACACAACACGCAATCACTCCATTCACCCAAAGGAGCACTACCACAATTGAACTGAGTTTTCTATAAAATGCTCCCTTTACTCACAAAGAAAAGGGTTTTAATTATTCTTTGCATTTCACTGCATTTTCCAACAATTATTTCTTCTCTTCACAAGATAATTCCCCACATAGAAACAATAATGCAATATTCAAAGTTTTACCAAAAATCCAACACACTCACACACATGTTACACTATCAGTTCTTATATTAAATAGTATCAATAAAGACAAGTCATCTTGACTTGTCGAGGAGCTTTCTTTCACTTGGCTGTACCACCTCTGGACCACCACAGCCTGGACTCACTACTGGACCACCACTGGACCACCACTGGACCACCACTGGACGCTGAGGGATTCTGTAACGAAACCCTAGGTCCAGGGTTAACCTCTAAAATGAATTTTATTTATTCTTTCTCTCTTATTATTCATAGCTCCTTTTTAACTCCTTTCACATTCACTCCAAGATCAGTATAGAATACTCACATGAGTCTTGTTCCGCCAACCTATTCCTACCTACAGTTGGGGTACAGAGAGAAATCTTTATACAACAATATTTTATTTATTTATTTTTCAATTCTCTTTTCGCGTTCAACGTTCATCTTTCTCTTTTTCCCAAATAGCGCAATATCATCAAATCTGTATAATTATCAAACTTCTGTTATCATTACAATTACACCTTTACTGTAATTGCTTTAACCAGTTTACAACCCCAACTGGTACTCACCTTCTAGGGAATAAGCGACAAGCCTACCCTAGTAGACTTCCAGTCTACATCTACACTCTATACTCGAGTGAACTTGCCACGCCAGGCATATTACACCCACCAAGGGTTAAGCACACCCAAACCAGGGTTGCATCGGACAAACCAGTCCAATAATATAGCACACCCAACCCAGGGTTGCATCGGACAATCCTAGTCCTATGTTAAACCCAAAGAGGGTTACAATCAGACATCCTCCTATGTCTGTGTCCAGAGCTCCTCTGAAGTAACAATAATCTTCCACCCTTCCTCACATTGGGTGAACACACTTCACAATCCACTCAGCGTCCTACTCTTCCGCATCACTGGCGGTTGCACTCCATGAATACAAAAAAGCATCAAACCCGTAGGTTCCATTCCACAATTGCAAAAATTACAAAATCTCTTAATTGATATGAAACTTTTCCATTCACATCACTTTTTCCTCATTCACATGACAATAATAGTTGTGTTAGTGCCATCATGTACATTTTGGAAATGAAAGATGTCAAGGTACCAGTCCTAAGTCACACACAACAGGGTAAGGGTTTTAACCATTCTTTTTCTTTATGTTGTCAATACAGGACATCTTCGATGTGCTACTGCAACATCCGTTATCCACTGCACTCTGTAGAAAGGCTCTGGACAGGGAATCGTGGTGACGTACACCACGTAAGAGGCAAATTTATGAAGATAATGACTGTGAATAGAGATTCTTACCTGTACGTGTAATTTTTTGGTTTTGGTGTTTTATGTATTCATTTGTGTTTTGTTCCATGTATGAGATGGAGCTTTTGGATCGAAGGATAACGAATTCTGTTGTAGGCGGGTACATGTGTGATCATAAATGAAATTCTGTCGGATTCCATGTTTGCTCTTCATCTTCTTTTTTTTATCCCTTTACTGGCTTCATTGAGTAACTAAATATCTTCAATTTTTAAAAAGAAAGGTTATTAGTGCCGCAAGACAATACCGACAAAGAGATTACAGGACCAAACATGATGCATTTCAACCTTTTCGGTCGTCTTCAGGCAAAAACAAACAACATTTAGGACAAGGAAAACGAAGAGCGAGCAACCACTTATCTTCTCATATTCGGCGCAAAATGGTTGTTGAATGAAAAAGAGGGACGATCACTCGCACACAACTAAAAAATGGACGTGAAGCAAAATGAAATGAGGGACAGTGAAAAGTTGCATACAACGCTCACAAGCACACACAGAGAAAATCGAAGATGTGACGTGAAATACGAAACAACATAGGGTAGCAGTCAGTATGAATCCAAGTCAGTGTCAAAGCAAGGCGACTGAAGGCGAAAACTGAAGCAAATTATAAAAAAAGAAATGTTATTAGTACCGCAAGACAATACAGCCAGACAGATTATAGGACAAAACACGATGCATTTCGACCTTTTGGTTCTCCATCAGACAAAAACAAACAGTATTTAGGACAAGGAAAACGAAGAGCTAGCAACCACTTATCTTCTCCTATTCGGCGCAATATGTGTGTTGAAAGAAAACGAGGAACAATCACACGCACACAACTAAAAATGGACGTGAATGAAAAGTGAAAACGTGACAATGAATCTATATCAAATTCTAAAGAGGACGAGCCAAAGCACACAAACAAAATAAATAAATAAATAAACTAAGAAACCGCCAAGCTTTCTCACAGTCGTAAGAGGTTTGAGTCAGAATAAACAGCATTTAACTCATATATTCCCTATTCAGCTGGGTCCACTCTGGTTGTCTGATGCACGTCTCGGGAGATAAGGTTTGGTTGGGCCTTAGTGTGATTTATGTTTGAACAATTGCCACGAATCTTGGAGTATAAGCTGGCTGGCTTTGACAAATCGCTGGGTATGTTGTCATTGACAGAACTGCATGTAAGGAAATGACTTATCCGAGTTCAACACGAGAAAGCTGAAAAGACATACATGCGTCCACACATACATGCAGACAGGCAGACAGACGGGCAAACAGATATACGATCAACACACACAGCAGTCAATCGTCTTCCTATGGGGTCAAAAGAATAATATCATCATACACTTCACTTCTTTTTTCATGTACTTTACACACACACACACACACACACACACACACACACACACACACACACACACACCCCACACACACTTTGCATGCCCACGGTCGCACACGCGCACACACACACACACACACACACACACACACACACACACACGCACGCACGCACGCACACACACACACACACACACACACACACACACACACACACACACACACACACACAAGCGCGCGTGCAAGGAGACAGAACACAGATAGAGGCTGACACTTACAGAAAGCAAAGTGTTTCATCTATCACGCTCATGGCAACAACAACCATGAAATCAGGCCATGTTTCAATTCATCAACCATTGAATCGCGAACTCTTTGGTCCGTTGGTCTTTGAATCAATGAAGATCTGAATCCATCAACCATGGAATCAATCATTATTCAGATCCGTAAGCCATGAAATCAGATTAACATTTGGATCCATCAAACAAGAAATCAGTTAATACTTCGATCCCTCAACTACAGAATTTCCGATCAATCATCCATGGAATCATCCAACATTTGGATCATTCAGCAAGGAGCCAGCAACTTTCGGATCAATGAACAACAAGATTTCACAATTTTTTTTATTCATTTTCCACTTCATCAAGCAATGTGTGGATCCACCAACCATCCAGTCAGCCATTGGACCTTACAGCCATGGAATCAGCCAGCGTTTAAATCCGTTAAACATTGAATCAGTTAACAGTTTAATCTAGCAAGCCTTGGTACAGCTAGCTCTTCAATTCATCAGATATCGATCCTCACATCCCTTCACCTCAGAGGGTCCATCCCACGTCGGTGCACTAAAGAATGGAACGCACCTGTCTCAGTGTCATGGGTCTTTTTTACGTCCATGCTTCTAGCCCCAGCCTTAATATGACTTTTGTGGACGTCGGGGTCCTAATCATCGTGAATACTCACCCCTCTCACATCCATGTTCCCCTTCTCCTTCCTCTTTTCACGTACCTCCACCTCAATCCTTTGCACACTTCTCTCGTCTCCTCCCTGCAAATAAAGTAGGAAGGTTGATTAATGAGCTTGTCAGTTCCTTTGATTTCACGCACGCCCTAAAGGCTGTTGGCTTTGGTGCATAAAGAAAGAACACACAAACAAACAAACAAAACAAACAAACATACAAGCAACAAACATCCTATCAGATTCTCTAGCTTTCTCACTGCCTTCCAATATTTCTGCAAGAATCAAGAGCATTTGTTATTTTTTGTTTCCTGTTCCACTTGGTCCACTCCGCTTGTTGGATGCACGTCGTTGATGAGTGCCTTGAATAGATGTTTGCACAGGTCTTAATTTCATTTGAGCATTTCAGCAATCGCCTCGAGTTTTCGCTGTTGGCCTGGACAGTGTCTCTTTGACAAAACCTTTTTAAGAGTACAGTTACATCAACGAGAGGGCAGCGGGGGTGGGGGGTGGGGGCAAGCAGACTGATATACATATACATATATATATATATAAATATATATATATATATAAAGAGAGAGAGAGAGAGAGAGAATTGATGCATAGTAACAAAGATGAGTTTACAGGTCCAGTGCGCCATTTTCTCGTTTGCGAGCGCTTGCAATCAAAGATTTGGTTTCCATTTCCTGACAGCCAAGCAGACTATTCATTGTGATAAGAAAAAAAAATATAGGTTCTTTTCAATAACGAGTCCCAAGGCGTATGAAAAAGAAAATAAAACAACATTCCAGCTGCACATGGTTAAGTATCATGCGACTCGTACTAGAGGCTCGTGAATGCAATACAAGATTCAAAAGAAAAGTGCGCTCAGTTTTCATCCATGAGGGAGTTCTCGAAGCAGTTATATCTTGTCTCTTGCTGTGCAAAACAGACAGATTTAAGCCTTCTAAACTGGTACATTCCAAAATAATGCAACCGTCATTGAAACAGTTGACCATGAAACTGTTGAGTCTACGGTTGTTTTTGTTGTTGTCGCGGTAACGGTGGCGGTGGTGGTGGTGGTGGTGACGGCGGTGGTTTAAATGGAAGGGGTGGGGTTGAGGAGTGGAGATGGGTAACAGCTTGCTCGCCATAACACCATAAGAATTCAGATGTTTGTTGTAAAGGCTAGATACGGAAACAAAATCGTTTGGATTACAAGAGTTGGCGGACGAAGAGACGCCATTGGGGGTCAGTATACCATCTTGTTTCTCATCTTTTTATGTCAGATTTCTCTTTTTAATGTTGTAAAATGTCTGACTTCATCTGTAAAGTAATAACATGAAAAAGTTCATATGGGACATACCAATTTTTATATCCCACGAAGGATCAGTCATACATGACCTATAGCTTTTTAATCATGATAACACACACAACAGCCTGAATGTGTTTCCATGAATACCTGTAGCTTTTTATTATGATTACACATAAACAGCCTGACTATGTTTCCATGAATCTGCTGTGTCAAGAGTTAGTGACACCTTACATCTGAATATCAGATTCAGTTCAATTGCAACACCAAACAAGATCAACAAGAAAACAATTAAATTGAAATTAATACAGTGAAATCAAAACGTTCAAAACAAATTTCCTGTGGTGGTCTAATAGTGATGCATCAATCACCCATCTCATCGTTCTGATCTTCAGCCCTTTAATCAATCTGGCGTGAAGTTGTCATGCCACGTACATGTATACTATGTGCTTGGAAGCAGATTGTATTTCTCTGTTGGAATGCAAGCCCCATTGGTGGCCTCAGTACCGGAAAGCGTACCAAACACTAAAGGAGTTCCTCTCATCCATTTCTGGTGGTCGCAAAGAAGAAACGGTTCTATGTTGGCTGCATACTGGCCATTCGTATTTTACTCATTCAGACTTTTTAAAGAATGAAGAAGCTCCGTGGTGCATTCCATGTCATGTGCCACTCACAATGAAACAATGAAACATATTCTTTTAGAATGTTGGGACTTGCATGATGTGAGACACAAACATTTTACAGCAGATTCAATGAAAACCTTGTTCAGAAATGTTCCACCTGACGCGATCTTTGAATTCTTGAAAGAGATTAACATTTTTCATCAGATCTGAGATTTTATAGTGGAAAGATTTCTATCAAAATTTCGGGTAGGTTTTTAGAAGATGTATTTTAAAAGTTGTGTGAATGAATGACTTGTGTGTTGATTTTAACGTGGTGACAGCCCTAATATGACCCTTTGCGGTCGGCTGGGCTATAAGCAACATTACCTTACCTTACCTTACCTTACCTTACCTTACCTTACCTTACCTTACCTTACCTTACCTTACCTTACCGGAAAGCGGTTAAGAGAAGAGTGTAATGGGGGTGGGGGCTCAGAATATGGGGGCCCAACAAAATGTATTTACATTGTCATGGCATGTCTTGATATCATCCAGTTTGACAAGTCAAACGATTTTTTGTCTCCAGCTCTCTCTCGTTGTGCATGTCGTTCCACCAGCACTACTCCCCCTCCCCCCCCTCCCCCCCCCTCCCCGCGCTGTTTATTTCTGCTCTCAGTATATTGCCACGCCCAGGTGTCTCCCATCATGGTCGCAGGAAAAGCTTTTCACAGGAAGCCATCAATGTCAAGGCCTTGTAGGGCAACCTGCAAAAAGACTGAGTGAGTGAGTTCATTAATTTAGAGTCTGTTCACACTTGGTGATATTAGACTTAAAAAAAAAAAAAGCAAGGAGAAGGGAAGCGTTTATAAAAAATCTATTAATTTGATGCATGGAAAGCACTTTTGCTATTTGCACGATTTCTGGTTTGTGGGTTATTGTTTTGATAGAATCGTGTATAGTCACATCCACGTTCGATTCTTTATACAATGAAGTTAATATTGAACAATGAAAAAGAATATGGTCCACTGATAGAAGATTTGAACAACCACATGCTACACTTTGGGAAAATTTGGTTTTCCACGAATTGAGACGAAGCTTGTATATTAAAGATGACAAATATCGTGGACATGATAAGATTTCATACTTCTCTGGAAGGTGTTCACTGTTCACGCATTTTTCTAACAGCGAATTAATTTCTTGAACGGCAAACTTTAAATTAGTCTCAGGTGTTTTTCTTAACGCACCATCTCTAGCTAATTTATCTGCTGTTTCATTACCGGATATCCCACAGTGTGATGGAATCCAGCAAAAAGATACCCCAATTCCTTTCAACATAATAACATGTATGTAATGTCTTATTTCAAAAAGTAAATCTTTTCTTATTTTTGATTCCCAATTTTGCAAGCTATATAGAACTGACTTGGAATCAACGCAAAAAAGTATATTATAGACAGCAGTGTTATCGTCACACATAAAAATCAACGCCATAAGAATAGCATACAGTTCTGCCGTAAATATGGAGAACCCTTTCCCTAGAGAAAAGGATCTACGAAACGTCAGCAATGGAATCACAAAACCAGACCCTGCATATGAGTCTAAAATCGAGCCATCTGTAAAAATCTTCAGATGATATGGATAAACGGTTTCAAGGTGTTCTTTTGCTTCACATGACAGAATATTAATGTTATCAACCTTCTTCATGTCAGTGTAATCTATATCGAATTTAGCTTGGATATGCTCCCAGAGAGGTATGCTTGAAACTATTGGCATATCTGAAATACTTTCAATATCAATGTTACACTTTTCAAATATTTCATTTGTGTAATCCCTAACAGGCTGGAGAGAGGTAAGGTGTTGAGCTCTTTTAAGATAGTCCTTTTCAGAATTTACTAATACATCATGTTTGACAGAATTTGAAACATGTAGGCTTCTGGCAACATATTTAGCCGTTGCCAGTTTTCGTTGATCTGACAGTGGTAATAAGTTCGCTTCTTTATAAGTATTTAACGAATTCGTGTGTACAGGGACACCAAGTGCTACCTTAACAGTTTTACTGTCTATTGACTGTAATTTCTTCAACAGGGTTTCTGGGGCATTGAAATAAACCTCTTGCCCGTAAATAAGCTTTGATCGAACTAAGCTAGTAGCTAAATGTAACAGAGTTTTGGTATCCTGACCCCATGGGTGTGCACTGATTATTTTTAGTAGATTTAGCCTTTGTCTTGCATCATTTACCAATTTTTCAATGTACAACCGCCAGTTTAATTTACAAGTTAAGGTCAAACCCAGAAATTTTACATTTCGTGAATATTCTAATATTTTGTCATTTAACACTAGCTGAGGCAAATGCTTAGGATTTTCCCCGTTATTGAAAAGAACTAATTGTGTTTTTTCTCCAGACAATGAAAGCCCGTTTTCAGTCATATATTTGTTGATTTTATCTATTTCCAGATGATATATTTTTGAGCATAATTTATTGCTCTCTTTTTTGTGTGCTTTCTAATACTGGTTTTCAACCAAATGGCTAGATCATCAGCATATTGCACTAAATGTATGTTATTGGATATGATCTTGGGAAGGTCATGAATAAGTATATTGAACAAGACAGGTGCTATGACAGAACCTTGTGGAATTCCTATGTTAATGTCTTTAAAAGAAGAATAGACTTTGCCTGTTTTTGTGCAAATAGATCTTCCACTTAAGAAACATTTTATATACTGATATAATAATCCACTTATTCCAATATTCTTTAACTTGTAAAGCAGCTGTGCATGCCAAACACTGTCATACGCTTTTTGTATGTCGAAAAAAGTAGCTAATGTGCTTTTTCGTCGCGCAAATTGTTTTTTAATGTGTGTTGTAATCTTTACAAGATGATCTATCGTGCACCTACCTTTTCGAAAACCTGCTTGGTTATTTGGGATTATGTTCCGTTTTTCGCAATGATACACAAGACGCTTTTCAATAATTTTTTTCTAACAATTTCCCAGCATGCGAGGTTAGAGCTATTGGTCTATAACTTTCAACCGAAGACCTAGGTTTACCTTTTTTTAGGTGTAGGTATCACAACTGTCCTCTTCCAGATGCTTGGCAGAGTTTCGTTTTGCCAGCATTTTTGGTAAAATGAGTGAAGTAACACCTTCCAGGTCTCGGGCAAGTGGGTTAACAACTGGTATGAGATACCATCAAAACCAACGGCCGTTTTGTTGGAAGAGAAGGATTCCAGAGTTTCACAGAATTCTTCATAAGAGATAGGAGAATTTAAATAGTGTTTGTTGGTCTGGAACAGGATCTTCATATATGGATTGTTTCTCTTCTTTTTCTCTGTAAGACTGAATGTCTGAACTTAGATTAGACAACAAATTATTTTCCGAGAATACCTTTACAAACGCCTCTGCTTTGTCCATGGATGTTGGTACAACATTGTTTTCTAGTTTAATGGGAAATGATGGCAGATTAAATCTATTCTTCATTTCTTTGACTTTTTTCCACACCTTATGTATATCTTTCGAATCCGAAATTTCAGATAGACAAAAACCGGAAAAAAATAGACCCGTTTGGCTTTGGCAATCACCCTGTTGGAGTTATTTTTAGCACGTTTCATTTCTATGAAATTTTCATCTCCTCGGTCCCTTAGCCATATTTTATAAGCTGTTTTCTTCAGAGACACTGCTTCTGCACATTCTTCATTCCACCATCCGTTACCAGAGTATTTATTTTCTTTTACATTATTACTACACTCAGGATTCGATTTTTCAGCTGCTAATAAAATAGCGTGGCTCAGATTGTCGTAAAACATATCAATATCATCATGCTCTATACTGTTGTGATCCATTATTAACAACGAGGACTGATAGGCAACCCAATCAGCTTTGTTGTAAGAAAATTTTGGAATGATATCGTCAATATCCTTATCTTCACCAATAACCTTTTCATTCAATTGTAAAATAATAGGAAAATGATCACTACCCAAGGTATCTTCACCTGTTAGCCAGCATGCATTAACTGCTAAATCTGGTGATGCCAAAGTCAAATCAATAGCAGTGGGTCTTCGAGTAGACACATCCGGTACTCTGGTAAAGCTGCCATCATTTAACAGGACTAAGCCAGAATCCACTATATTTTCAACTAGACGATTACAAGTTGTTTGAGAACAACCAGGTTCCCAAAACGGAGCATGCGCATTGAAGTCTCCTAGGACAATAACTTTTTGTTAGTCAAGGAAAGATGTTTCATCCAATCTGAACTATCAGCAGTTTGGCCGTTTGGATAATATACAGAGATAACAATAATACTGGTTTCCTTATTAATCTTGATAAATGCGGCAGTAGAAAAAAGCTCTTCGGTATTGTTGGGGATATCTAATGCATTATACGGAGAGTAATTTAAGCCAATTCTTATGTGAATAGCAGTTTGAACCTTGTTAGTAGATTTTTTACAACTGTATAGGGGTGGATAGTAAAAGTTTCTGAGACCCTGCACTAATGCCGGGTCTCTTGACAGTTCATTTGGGTCTGTTCTGATCTACTTGCTCTCTCACCGCTCTCCCCACTGACGACAGTCATAGCCTAGACGCAATGCCAGGCTCAGGGACTATTCCCCTTCCAAAAGACGTTGTAACGTCCAACCGAGGACACTACCCACCGATGACTTTAAAAAAAGATTTCTACGAACATGGACGAAGGAAGACATCGAAACTGAGACCAACATCAATTCTGGCTATTAAAGGTTACAGAAAGTTAGACTGTTTCAGCAATGATCTATGAGTATAATGAATATAATGCTCTGGACGTCCTTGCTGGTCTGCGTCTACGTGACAGGGATGTAATCCATGCTTCCTTGCTAATAGATCCTGCGTCAACCAGGCCCGATAGAATACATATACTTGCGTTATAGGTTCAGAAGTTTGAGCAGTAGATCCAGAGTCGCAGCCATTATGTGGATGAGGCTCGACCGTGTGGTTCCAGTCTTCCCAGCTGGGCCCACAGCACACGAAGCTCTGGGTAGGAGCCGACCAGTCCAACCACCCCGTCCCCCTCTCCTCCCAAAACAAAAGCCTTTGAATTCTCTCCGACTGCTACTTGTCCTACAGCTGAAAGTGGTGTTTACAATTTTGGATTGTCTGTGGTTCTGTTCAACACCCAAACATAACATCAAGAGATTGTTTAAATGAAGTTATGGCGAGGACTAATTCTACATGACACCATCAGGCTGACTTCTTGACCTCATTGTCCGACATTCTTATTATTAATATTTCCTGTGGACACGAGGAAGAAAGAATGCGAACGAAGACGCAGAGATGGACTTACACGCAGACAAACACACTGCACAGTATCCAAACGTCTGCGTGTGTCTGCAGTATCCAAACGTCTTCGTGTGTGAGAGCCGATTCAGGTTTATAATTCTAGTGCAGATCTTGCCCTGTTCACGTCATGCATATCTCTAGTCCCGTATGTTTAATGATGGCTGCTGTCCATGCTGTTCCTCCCTGGTGTAGTGCCACAGAGTTAGGCCAACTGTGTATTTGGTGAGATCTGAATTTTGTTCCAGACAGCAGGTCTATAAGACATATCATTCTAGTCAGGATAAGGAAATGAAGGAATCTTTTGTTAAACGTTCCGTCATACATGTAGGTAGCTGTATACATCTTATCTTCACAGTATTAGAATGTAATCACTGAAAAATGGGATGAAGTGGTAGAGAGGAGGTAGATGGGGGCATTAAAGTGCTGTACAGGGGGAAAAAGAGGACATATGGAGGAAGAAATCAAAGATGGTCATCTGAAATGTTCTACAGAACAATACTTACGGACTTTGTAAAAGGCAGATCGGTAATGAACGAGAAAAATAACTGATAACGAATCTAAACAAAATAAATAGACATCAGTATTTCTGGTGTCAGCATATGCTTCAATTTAATGTGGGGAAAGGCTCAATTACACTCTGTTAGAAAAATGATATGGTAAACTAATATTGCAAAGACAGATACACTTGACATGAGACTAACATTTGGTCGGTAGTAAATTGCATTAAAATCTAAAACCCAGACCTATAATAGGTCTGCAGATCAACAAAATGTCTGACAAAGTCATTTGACGAGGCTGTGAAGATGATTTGAAGCACCTGTCAAAAAATGTGTTTCAAGTACAAAAATGTGTATAATAAGAGCCAACTCACTCGTGCCTTACCCGAAAAGTTCTTTGTTCCCTGTTTTGCGGCTCTGTCTGCTTGATCATTGAAAGAAAATGCCATATTTCAAGTAAAAATTCCTTTCTTTGATTATTCTCAAACAGCACAAACTTTCTTCAACTAATTGAGAACATACACCAAAAAATGTAATAAAATATCTGATGATAAATACACTGCTGCCGAATTACACGCTTGTTCCCTTCTCTCATCCCTTCCTGCGCAATTTCCATCGCTCTCCCGATTTCTTTTCGCTTCAAACTGTTTTCCCTGTCTTCGATTTTGCTTTATTTTTCGAGTCTTTGATCTGTGGTTTTGTCAATACATCCAGACCCCTGAGAGTATGAATATCGGCCCTTAAAAATGACATCTCAACGAAGCAGCGACATAAGAATTCATGTCCTGAAGAGCGTGGTCTTTGTCATGTAAAAGTGATAAATGAAGGAAGGAAACTAAGAAGCCACCAAACTGCAGAACATCTGAATCAGAATAAAACACAGTTGACAGACAGCTCCTTTATTTTCCTGTTCACCCCTGTAAACTTTCGTCGCTTGATACATGTCTTGGGAGACTGCTATGGAGTTTAAGATTGCACGACTCTCAGTGTGATTTATGTTCGAACGATTGCCATGGACATTCGAACATACACCGGCTGGCTTTACCGATTCCATGCAGGATTTTTTCATTCATCGAGGTGTCTGTTCAGAAATGATTGATTCCAGTTAAGGAGAGGGAAGAAACACACACACATACGCGCGCGCGCGCGCCAGAGAGAGGGAATAAAGGGAAATTATACAATTAGATGAACTAAACTAAAATTGATCTTCTGTTGTGTTTCATCACTATAGATCTAATTGAACTTGAAAATTGCATTCGAATGTAATTACAGTACACAACTAGTAATTATATAACGTTATTTTTGTGCCATTTTTCTGAACGTCAGCTGTAACAAATACATCTTATAACATCGTTTAAATCCTCAGAGAGACAGACAGACAGACAGACAGACAGACAGAGACAGAGACAGACAGACAGACAGAGACAGACGAGCACTCAAAAAAGAAGCTGTACTGGAAGCATGCACGGAAACCACGCGTCTTCCTAAAATGTTTAAAGGTCAAGAATGCAGTTTGGATATTGTGATGCTGAGCTCCATATTTCTGTTCACAGAAGGCTGTCCTGTCCACTTCACCCATGGTGCCATGGCACTTGACGTCGAAGGTCATCTTGGTCAGTCGGCTAAAGTTTAGTCCGGACAGTGACAGTTGTCGGGGGACACGGTCTATCTAGGTTTAATAGATCCATTTGTCAGCCTTAAATCTGGGGAATCCCTGGAATCATCAACATTTCATGGCGACCTTCAAGCACAGTAGAAATCATCGGTGCAGTGGTGAGCAACATGAAATGCGGGCAGACAGTTTTAGGTTCAAGTCCAATGGAAGCTATCTATTTGTGGTATTTTTCGGCCTCAGCCGGCTCTCATCCGAGTGGAATGCAGGATTTCAATTACACAGGCTGAAACCACACAGTTGAATTCCACTTTATGGATGCATCTCTTAGGCTGGGCAACTCTAGAGGACAACTACTGTCCGTTATGATAAGTTGGCAGGGTGCCGTAACGCTTTCTTTGACAGTGCAGAATCTTAATTGGTCCCTGTCCTAAATATAAAAAGCAGACATTCTAAATAGATTAGCAGATAAATAACTAAGTCAGGCATTCTAAATAGATAAGTAGATAAACAAATAAGTAAGTAAATACATAAATAAATAAACACATAAACAATCTGCCAAGCTTCCCTGCAGCCATTCGATCTTAGAGTAAGAATAAAGAGCATTTCATTGACGCCTCATTTATTCCCCGTTCAGCTGGGTCCACTCTGGCTGCGTGATGCACGTCCCGGGAGACAAGGTTTGGTTGGGCCTTAGTGGGATTTATGTTGGAACAATTCTCACAAATCTTGGAGAACGCGCTTGCCACCTATGACAAATCGCTGGGGATGTTTTCATTGACAGAGCTGTTTCTACAGAAATGATTTATCCCAAGAGAGTGTGTGAGATACGTACGTACGTAGTCGTGTACAGCCAGAGAGGCAGACAGACGGGCAGACAGATACAAGGCAAACACATACAATAGCCGGTCCTCTTCAAGACAGGTAAGGGGGTGTCATTCTACTGCACGTCGTTTTCTTCTTCTTTTACTTTATTAAGATTTCGTGTGTGGGTGGGGTGGGTGGGTGTGTGTTTTTAACTGTCAAAGTGAAATGCACATGTTTTTAACTACCAGTCAAACTGAAATGCACATCTTTTGTTGACTATGAAAAGTGAAATTGTAATTTTTTCTTTACTTGTCAGATTGAAGTATATTTCGTCTTGTTTGCGTTCCAGATTGGAAGGCATTTTAAACTGGAACGTTTACAGGTGTGCTTATCTATAAAATTAGGATGTGCACGTTTCTGTTTACAAATCAAATTAGACCGTTTACATTTTTCTTTTGTTCATAGTTTTGTTTACCTGTCAAATCGGACTGTATATATTTAGAAAGAGAGGGGGTTAGTTACCGCCAAGGACACAGACAAACTAAATGTTTTGTTTTGTTTTTTGCCTGAAGAAGACCCAAGAGGTCGAAATGCATTGTGTTTGTCCTATACTTTGTTTGTCTGTGTCCTTGGCGGTAACTAACCCCCTTTCTTTCTAAATTTTGCTTCATTTTCCGTCCTCAGTCACTCCGTTTTGAAGCTGACTGCATATGTTTTTGTTTACCTATTAAATGCGAATGTATTAATTTTCCGTTATCTATCCAACTGGAAAAGCATATAGTTTTTTTTTTGCCTATTATTTCAATGGTGTGTTTTTATTTACCTATCAGAGTGAAATGCAGTCACTGTGTTAAACTAGTATGGTTTTTCATCACCTGTCAAGTAGTTCTTTTTATTTCAAATTAGAATGCGTAGTGTTTTTTTCTTTACATGTCAAGTGGAAATACGTCTATGTTTGCTTACTTACCAAATTATCTTGTTAACCTATCAATTTGAAATGTGTGTGTTTTTTGTTTTCCTCTGTAACTGGAATGTACATTCCTTGTTTACCTAGCAAACTGGAATGTGTATTGTGATATAAACAATCAAATAGGAATGTTTTATCAATTGAAAAGTTGTTGTTGTTGTGTAGTTTACATATCAAGTTGCAGTGTGTAAGTTTTTGTGTACATGTCAAATTAGAACGTACATGTATTTGTTTACCTATTAAATTGCAGTCCAATTTTCTGTCAAATTTGATGTCCAAACCTGATGCAGACAACAAAGACAGTATTCCATGACACTATCTATACCCCCATAATATTCCTGTCAAAACATCCTCTTACGCCATTTCAAAATATTTCAATCTGATCCAAAGCTGACATCGATCTTTCCCAAACCTCCCCTCATCGCCTACAAGAGAGACAAGAAGCTTCGCGACCATCTGGCACGAACCAAGTTCAGTTAAAACACCAACTCCTCAGCCGGAAGTTACCCGTGCAATCAACCTGGATGTAAAACCTGCATTTTCATTGCTAACATCCACAGATCACTGGCCCAAAAGGAAAATTCAGTGTCCAATCCCATTTCACCTGCCATCCACCAAATTGGTGTACGTACTGAGCTGCATGCAGCCTCTGCTCAAAGTTGTACGTTGGGGAAACATATCGTGCCCTCAACGAACGCTTTGTGGAGCAGCTCAGAGCCATCCAGTCGTCTCATCCAACACCAGTGGGGATTCATTTCAACGCTGATTGCCACGGCCAAACCCATATTTCCGTCACTGCTGTTTGGCAGAACCACTCCTCATCTCCAGAAAGAAAATTCATGGAGTCTAGGATCATCTCTCGCCTTGGCACCACAATCCCTGATGGACTCAACTCCCACATCTGACTTTTTTAGTTTGAATCATTCCAGCTCTTTGCCCCCGCTTTCCTTTCCCCCGACCTCTCCTCCATCCCTTTATCTCTACGCCCTATCCCATTATATCTATATTCACACCCCATGTACATATGTAGCATATTTATAACATAACATAACATAACATGTAGAGCATAATATATACACCTCAAACAATATCTCCACCATCCATATGCACCTATATTTTTTTTTATAGGAGTTTCCACCCAACCCACCATCCGCGCGCGCGCTCCACACACACACACACACACACACACACACACACACACACACACACACACACACACACACACACACACCACTCCCGTGGGTTTTTTTCCTCATACACAACCTGAAGCGCCCTCTTCCAAGCGTAAGACTCCTCCTCTACCACTCTCTCTTGTTCTCTATCTCTATTTCTGTTTGCTTTTCCCTCTATCTGCCTCTATTTTTCCTTTTCCCCATCACACACACACACACACACACACACACACACACACACACCTTTAAGCACGTAATCGTCTGTTTACGTATATGTTTTCATACGTCATTGCCTATACGTATCATTTTTGTTTGGTGTGTATGTGTGTTGGTGTGTGTGTGTGTGTGTGTGTGTGTGTGTGTTTATGTCACAAGTCCTGATGACGGTCTATGACCGAAACATTGTAGACTTTTGTTCTGTTTATTTATTTTTTTTTTTTTCAAAATCTTCTGAGAATCCTCAAAAACATTTGGCAGTCCGTACATTTGCCGACATGTATATATCTGTTTATCGATCAAAGTTTTTTTTTTTATTATCCATTCGGGTTATGTGTTTACCCATCAAGAGTTGTATTTACCTATCAAAGTTTGTTTTTCTTGTTACCTATCTACGTCAGGTTTATCTTTCAAAGGTTTTGCTTGCCTCTCAAAGTTCTGTTGACGTATCAAAGTTGTGTTCATCTATGAGTTTCGTTTACCTTGCAAAGTTTTGTTTACTTCTCAAACTTTTATTTCTCTATCAGGAAATAGGGAACCTATTAAAGTTTTCTTTATTATCTCACAGAGTGTTGTTTACCTCTCAAAGTTTTGTTTACCTATCAACATGGAAGAGAGGGGCAAACATATCAAGAGAGAGAGAGAGATTGAGAGAGAGAGGACAGACAGACAGACAGACAGACAGAGAGGCAGACAGGCAGACAGACAAA
>CM065718.1:27212016-27219516 GCA_033310375.1 Conus canariensis
GTGAATGGTGAGATTAACATTCAACAAACCACGTTGCATTAAGTGACTGATAAGATTAATGTTTCACGAACTGGCGGTATCAGGTAAATGTGAAATTCTTGGTCATTTAACCACGTTGCATTAGGGAAATGGTGACATCAAGAACTTATCACCCTCGCTGGCTTAGAGTAGCAGTGAGATTTCTGTCCTTTGAACCTCGTTGTGGTGTGTGAACCGTGATATTAATGTCCCACTAATTTAGTGTTGAACAGTTAAGTAGTGGTGGAAAACAAGTGCAGGCTAACAATTCTTCCATCATTATAGTAATGACTTGGCAAAGATCACACAAAAAATTGAATATGAAGAAAATGGGTGGGAACTTAATAGTAAGAAAATATACTATAAATATGAAAACCCTTCACTAGCTGCATGAGAGAACCATCGTAATCCCTCTCGAAGGCAAATCTATTTGAATTGCCTGCTCCTAGGCCTTTCGTCCGCTGGATCGGACTCATCAGGGAGACACGGCTGATTGTGTCTGTGGTCTTGGCGTCAAATAGAGACACACCACAGTCCATAATTCTGTGGTGTTCTCGCCACCAAGGGTTCAAAAAAGAATCCAATAGCACCCCAAAGCAGCCAGTGAATCAGGTGAATGGGGAAATTAACGTTTCAATAACTTCTTTGTTTATGGTGAGTTCTCACATTAACGTTGCTTTAACCGCTCTGTGCAGGATGAAAGGCGAGATTTATGTCCCTTTAACTTCGTTGTATCAGGAATGTCAAATTCGTCTCGTTTTTCAAGGTTAATGGTGAGATTAAAGTCGCGTTAACCGCGTTGTAGAAGAAGAAAAGAGAGATGAATGCCCATATGAATTAGTTGTATCAGGTAAATAGTCAAATGTGTTTCCGATAATCGTTGATGTATCAGCTGATTGCTGAGATTGATATCCAACTCGCCTCGCTGCATTTGGAAAATGGTGAGATTAATGTCTCATAAACCTCGTCGTACCAGGCAAAATGAACTGAGTAACATCACATAAACCTCTTTGTATCAGATGAGTGGTGAAATTAATACAAAATGTAATTTGTCGTAAAAGATACCTGGTAAGATTAATTACCTATTAACCTCGTTGTGTGATGTTAATGGTCGGATCAATATCCCACTACTCTCGTTGTATTAGATAGATGATGAGATTAACGTACTATTATTTTGGCTTTATTGGGTTGATGGTCAGAAAAGTGGCCCGTTGACATCGTTATATGAAGTAAGCAGTGAAATTAATGTCCCACAAACCTAGCTGTATTAGTTTTTTTTAATGAGTGTTCCGTTAAGATCATTGAATAAGGCGAAAGGTTTATACGAGTGTCCTTTTTATCTTATTACATAAAGTGAATAATCAGATTAACGTTCCATCAATCTCGTTATGTGTGGGATTAATGCCCCTTCCATCCGCATGTATGATGTGAATGGTTAGATTAGTGTCCGTTTAATCTTAAGAACATGTTGTCTGAGACCGAAATGTTGGTGCTCGACCCGTCGATCGGATTAACTTATTTCTCGAAGGCAGTATAGGCTCGGAAAATGGATGGCGTCTGTCACTGCGATCTTCAGTTCATGTCCGTGAGAAATGGACATACGGGGGGGGGGGGGGGGGGGGGTGGAGGGTGGGGGGAACAGCGAGGAATGGCCGCATTATGTTGACAGGACTGACTGGCAGCTCAGACTCCCCTCAGATGAAGATTAACTTCAGGAAGGAAAGGAACGCTGGGGAGGAGGAGCAACAGGAGGTTGTGGAGGAGCAGAAAACAAAGAAGATGGACGAGGAATGAAGATGAAGGTCACGGGGGGGGGGGGGGGGGGGGGAAGAGGAGGGAAAGGGAAACTGAAAAGTAGATAGTTGATTAGGTGACGTAAGAAAGGACAAAAAAGTGAAAGAAAATTTAGAAACGTGTTTACCTTCTTCGTGGAGTTATAAAAAAAAAAAAGATAGAGGGAAGAAAGCAGCTGACATAAAATAAAAAGACTGAAGAAGGGGAGAAAGATCTTTACAGAAACAGGAAAACAAAGAAAGCCAACAAAACAGACTACACAGACAGAAGGAAAGAAAGAACAAAAGGAAGGAAGGACGGAAGGAAGGAAGGAAGGAAGAGGGCACAAATAAAAGCAGGAAATAAAGGAAAGGGAACGTACAACGGAAGACCAGGCTGATTAAAGATGACAGAGTCCTAGCTATGTACCAATGTATAAACGCTTGATTTATTTGTATAAGCACAATGAAAATGCCTCCCTTCGTTCCCGTTTCCGTGGGGATCGGGCGGTGGGGGAAAAGGGGATGGCGAGTAGAGTGGTGAGGGCGAGGTGGTCAGCTGGTAGGTTGGTATGGTCACAGAGAAGCGCGTTCGTGGAGTTGGTTGGATAGCATCTGAATCTGCAATCCTATATGCGCATACGGGGATTAAGACGCGATCGGGGCTGCACCTGTGTTGAGTTGTGAGACCAGAAACATCCCTGACTCCGTGCTGTCTTTGGCTCGGGTAAGAGGTCTTTAGGGGCGCAAAGAACCGTGCACTTGCCCATCTTGGACGGCGTCAGAATCATCTAACCCCAAGAGTTGCCCCGACCTATCTCTTCTGAAGGACCAGACTGGACTGGAAACAGCGAACACCGAGTCCGCGGTCAGATCTTGCCCGACGCACATCATCCAAATCACTGTTCGCCACCCGTCTTCGTGTGCTGTCAGAAAGCACAGTGCTAGATATTCCCTCTCCTTTAGTCTATCGCGGGAAGGTTCACCCTGCCGGCTATATCACCTATGATGGGTGTGGATGTGTATGTAACTTTTGCACACAATACTGTACCCTTCCTATTTTTCATGGCGAGAAGCATGGCTGTTTTGATCACAGCTACCCCCAACCTACTGTGTGGTTCTCCTACATAGCTACCCCCAACCTACTGTGTGGTTCTCCTACATAGCTACCCCCAACCTACTGTGTGGTTCTCCCACATAGCTACCCCAACCTACTGTGGGTTCTCCTACATAGCTACCCCCAACCTACTGTGTGGTTCTCCTACATAGCTACCCCCAACCTACTGTGTGGTTCTCCTACATAGCTACCCCCAACCTACTGTGTGGTTCTCCACATAGCTACCCCCAACCTACTGTGTGGTTCTCCTACATAGCTACCCCCAACCTACTGTGTGGTTCTCCTACATAGCTACCCCCAACTACTGTTGGGTTCTCCTACATAGCTACCCCAACCTACTGTGTGGTTCTCCTACATAGCTACCCCCAACCTACTGTGTGGTTCTCCTACATAGCTACACTCCCAACCCTACTGTGTGGTTCTCCTACATAGCTACCCCCAACCTACTGTGTGGTTCTCCTACATAGTACCCCCAACCTACGTGAGTTCTCTACTAGCTACCCCAACCTACTTTGTAGGTCTCCTACATAGCTACCCCACCACTGTGGTCCTCATAGCTACTCCAACTATGTGAGTTCTCCTACATAGCTACCCCAACCTACTGTGAGGTTCTCTACATAGCTACCCCAACCTACTGTGTGGTTCTCCTACATAGCTACCCTCAACCTACTGTGTGGTTCTACATAGCTACCCCCAACCTACTGTGTGGTTCTCCTACATAGCTAACCCCAACCTACTGTGGGTTTCTACATAGCTACCCCAACCTACTGTGTGGTTCTCCTACATAGCTACCCAACCTACTGTGTGGTCTACATAGCTACCCCAAACCTATGTGTGGTTTCGTACAACCTCAGAAGGAGACAATGATGATGATGGTGATGGTGGTAGTTGTAATGACGACGATGATGATGACGTAATGCGACGACAGCGATGATGACGAGTGGAAAACGTGATACACTTATAAGTGATGACTGGAAACGATAATCATTTTGCTGAAGGTAGTTCTGACGACATAATGACGATGATAGATGATGGATGATGTGATGATGGTGACGACAACGACGACGACGACGACGACGAGAGAGAGGAGAGGAGGAGGAGGAGGAGGAGGATAGATTCGAACAACAGATCATTGGTAGTCCTATAGTCAGTGTTCAGACTGCCATCTTTGATTTCCTAGAGTTGTGCAGGAGTGAGTTCTATCAAAACTTTCACCTTAGTCTGTTCTCCGACTGCTCTATTGCAGACCTATGACGTAAATCAGGGTACCTAAGAAAACATCAAACCATAACAAAATACGATGACTCTCTCTCTCTCTCTCTCTCTCTCTCTCTCTCTCTCTCTCTCTCTCTCTCTCTCTCTCTCTCTTACAGGCTTATGACGTAAATCCGAGAGCCCTACAACAAAAGAAACCATAAAGCTCAATAAAGAGTCTCTCTCTCTCTCTCTCTCTCTCTCTCTCTCTCTCTCTCTCTAATGCTCATAAGAACTCCAGAATCCATTACATCACCGATCACTTTGCGCGCAGATTAACAACAAAGCAGATCAAAATCTCTACCCATTGAACTCCCACAAAACGGGCATCACTCACTTCCTGAGCTTTGGTCCCATTACCAGGGAAACGGCTACTCGACGGACCAATCAAAGCCAATCAGCGATTTTTCAAAGCTCTCGTCAATCGCACTGGAAGGCTATTCGACAGAGAAATATTCCAGGTTTAAAGAGGATTGAAATAGTGCCTTCCTCACTCGCGGGCTAATGATAGAGACTTGCACCAGCCGTTCTCTCTCTCTCTCTCTCTCTCTCTCTCTCTCTCTCTCTCTCTCTCTCTCTCTCTCTCTCTCTTTTCGAGAGAGACAGACAGACAGACAGACAGACTGACAGACAGACAGACAGACAGACAGACACAAGAGAGAGAGAGAGGGGACTTGCTGGCCGTTTCGTGCTCTCAACGTATGGCAAAGACATTCCTTAGTAATTTCCTCATTAACCAAGATCGATTCTCCACCTGATAAACGTCCAAAGCGATTAGCGTGAGATGTAGAAGAAACTGTTGATTGCCTTTGATCGATTGCTTGGCCATTTTTCTTTTCAGTCGATCCATATCTTGGAAAGTTATTTACGCAATGTTTGTGGATGTCACCGGAGGATAAATTTCTCATGAGAGCATTTCGTGTGCAAAGACATGTGTGACACAGATTGTGAAGTTAATCATTGTTCCTCGTCTTCCTTGCCATCATAAATCGCCATCGTTGTTCTGCTCTGGGTCGTCTTCTTAGGCCCCTACTGGTATCTTTTACCAGTGTTTTTTTTCCTGTTGCAGATATTGTCTTCATAATTGCCTTTATGTTAGGTTTCCATATATGCAAGGTACTTCTTGTTTGGGTTTTTTTTTTTTTTTTTTTAGAAATAACGGTGCATTGGAAATATACCGATTCTTATTTTGTTTTTCTTTTTCTTCTCTTTTCCTTTTTTTTTTTTTTTTTTTTTTTTTGTTTTTTTTTTTAAGAAAAGAACCGAAAAACACGTAGACTGCAACAAATATATCACTGGAAAAAAAATGGTGGCTACGGTTGAATGCTTTCTGTGTAAATGTTTGTTTCTGACAATTATATACTACGCACAAAAAGTTAAGGATCGGTATGTGAAAACAGGTGCGTAATAAACTCAGTTCGCTACTGTTATTTATTTCTTAGTCCAGCCAAATTGTCATGAATTCTTGTTCAGCTGTAAGTGGGCGATGTTGCACGGGATTCTCTACTACTGAGCTGGGCCGCAAACGGAAAAGCGGAAACTTGCGAAAAATGACCTTGTTTTGGACCGTTCTGACTGAACACATTGCACTTGCCAGATGGAAAAACCATTATGCACGTGCAAGCACTGCTGTTTATGTGTGAGATGCTGTCGCTCGCTTGGCTATATAAGAAGACATTTCCACCAGTAGTAGGCCTGATCTGACAATGCCTCCACGACGAAAATTAAGCGAGTTGGATAGGGGACGAGCTGTTGCATGGTTCCAAGATGGTGTTCCCAAGCGAGAAGTGGCCAGGCGACTTCATGTGTCCATCTCGGTCATTGTCCGACTGATTCAACGCTTCACAGCCACTGGGATTGTCCATGAAAGACGCAGATCTGGTCGACCGAAGAAGACAACCCCACGTGACGATCGTCTCATTGAACGACAAGCCCTGCAGACAAGAACAGCCTCTTCCAGCATAATTCAAAGGCAGGTCAGGGTGGCTACTAACATCAACATCAGCCAGCAGACCATACGGAACCGCCTACATGGGTTTAATCTCCGTTCTCGTCGCCCAGCAGTACGGCCACGCTTAACTCCAGCCCATAGGGCAGCACGCCGCGCCTTCTGCGCACGTCACGTGAGGTGGACACGTCAGCAATGGTCCCAGGTCCTGTTCAGTGATGAATCACGCTTCACCCTTCACCAAACGACGGCCAACTGTGGGTCTGGAGGCGCCCAGGGCAACGCTTTACTGACGCCACTGTCCAAGAAAAGGTGGCCTTTGGTGGAGGTTCTGTAATGGTCTGGGGGGCCTTCAGCCTTCACCACAGAACACCCTTGTATCATGTACAGGGTAACCTGACTGGCATCCGATACCAGGATGAGATCCTTCGACCGCTGGCTGTGCCTACACTGCAGCAGATGGGACCGAGGGCTGTCTACCAGGATGACAATGCTCGCCCCCACAGGGCAAGGGTGGTCAACGACTTCCTGCAGCAGTCTGGAGTCAACAGAATGGAGTGGCCAGCATGCAGTCCCGATCTCAACCCGATTGAGAACCTCTGGGATGAGCTGGATCGCAAAGTGAGGAGCCACCCCCCTCCCAGGGATGCCCAACACCTCTACCAGATGCTGCAGGCTGAGTGGCAGGCGCTTCCACAGAGGATCTTCACCAACCTGGTCAACTCGATGAGGACTCGCTGCGTCGAGTGCCAGAACAGCCATGGTGGTTACACGCATTACTGAGCTTTTGGGAGCATCAGTATGCCCTGTCTTGTGATTTCAATGACTTTGGGAAATCAAATTTGGATACGTACCCACTTTAATCAAATGTACACACCAAACGATTGCTCAAGATTGAAGGCAATTGTGTATCGTTATCGCTAAAGAATGGAATTAAATGTTGGCCAAACTTCAACGCATTGACTTTCTTATTTTGACAGTTATGAATGTTTGTGAAAGTGATCCTTAACTTTTTGTGCGTAGCTTATTATAAAGGAAAGAAAATGTGTTAACATTATGTACTCCGAACAGTGGTGTGTGTGTGTGTGTGTATGTGTGTGTGTGTGTGCGCGCGCGCGCGCGTGCGTGCGTGCGTGTGTGCGTGCATGCATGCGTGTATGTGTGCGTCTGTGTGAGTGCGTGTGCGCGCGCATGCGCAATTGCGCTTGCGTCTCTTCTTGTGTGCGCGTGTGTGTATGTGTGTGTATGTGTGTGTATGTGTGTGTGTGGATGTGTGTGTGTGTTTGTGTTTGTGTGTGTGTTTGTGTGTGCGTGCGTGTGTGTGTGTGTGTGTGTGTGTGTGTGTGTGTGTGTGTGTGTGTGTGTGTGTGTGTGCTCGCGCTGAGTGCGTG
>CM065718.1:27224516-27237016 GCA_033310375.1 Conus canariensis
AAGAAAAAAAAAAGATTAAGAGACGAATGTTGGCTGAAATGTTTTGGTTGAGTGATAGATAGATTGGAAATATTGACACCTGGTTCTGATGCCCTAGAATGGATGACAGAAATGTCAAACGTTATCTCGTTAATAATACACCGTATGGAAAAACAGTGATTAAGGGAAGGAAGCACAAAAGAATTGTCCTCTAGTTGATTGTGTTATCTGCATTCAGTTCCCCAATAGACTCAGCAGGACCAGCAAGTGACAGCTGTTTCGGTCTCTTCAGACTCCATCAGGCCTTTTGCTGGATCCTGGCTACCTGCTGATGAGAAGCACTTTCACATAAACAGAAAGGAATCCTCCCCAAACTGACACGTTCAACCTGCCTACTGAAATTTGTCTCCCAAAAGCAAGAATCCAGATTACAATGGTCGACTAAAAATTTGTCCATAAATTTACTGTAAAAGTCATAGCATTTGGAAGCCAGCAACCAATGATAAAAGCCGACAAGGTTGATAAAAAAAAAGAATAAAAAAGGAAAAGTGTCCCTAATTAAAGCATTGAACGGACCGAAGGGCTTAGAAGTTGAAGCAGTGTATGCACCATTAGACACGATAATCAAACATGACCCTAAAGCCTTGTATCTCCTTAGAAGGAGTAATGCTAATGTCAAAGGCTATCTCAGTAATATCTGTTACTTTAAAGACAGACCTGCGTTGAAGAGGAAGGAGTGTGGAAATGCAGTTTGTCTCCAGCGACTGCTGTGTTTGTCTCAATGTTCCTATGATGCCAGAAGGAAGATTCTACAGGCAGGACAGGGGAATGCCAGACAGATGACTGTGTACAGCTTTGTCCAAACTGGAGGGCGTGATGGTATTGGCAGGTCGATACACAGATGGCCTAAATCACTTGGATCTGTGAGCCTGCAAGGTTTTGTGTTCCTGAAGAGCCTGTAGAGCAGAAGGCTGTAATGGTGATGAGTGTCAGGGTGGCACAGTTCACCTGCACACTGGCGTGATGCAGGCCATTACTGGGGAGGATGGAGGGCTTAGTGGTCTGATTAGTACCGTTGCTGAGGACAAGGGGCCATTTCAGATTGATGTAGTCTGCCCATTGTACTGTAAATTCGGTCAGTTTCTAAGGTTACCTACATAGTGTTTGTACAATTTAAATCTAGGAATGGGGAATGACAGAGGCGGAGCTTTTAATGTGTGTGGTTTGCGGGTCCATTTAGATGTATGTGGGGAAACCCAGCTACATAACTCGTCACGGTTGATGCTGACAACAGACATGATTATGAAAAGAAACACAGAAGTAGTCAGTATGTGATGTGGAAGACGGAGAGTGGCAAGCGAACGAGGGGTGTTAGGGGTGGGGTGGGGGTGGAGATGTTCCAGCAGATTAACAGCTGTCTCAGCTAGACGTATCGTGGTGGTTGTCTGTTGTCTGCTTTGAGGAGGATGAGGAGGATGGAAGATTGCTGTGAAGTACAATATTTCTGCTGAATGTCCTGGGTAAGGAACTCTGAAGGAGCAGAACTGGGCTGGAGAGGCACAGCATATGGTCCTTGACATACTGATCAGCCAGCCTGTTCAGCAAGGCTCACACGAATGCTGGCCACAGGCACTCACACACGTCCATTGAGCTGAAGAAAATCGGTATTTTTCTGAAAGCTAGGCGATCAGTTCACGTGACATTGGCAGGTAAGGCCACTTAACTGCTCAAAGGATGGAAGAGTGGTAGCTGGGAGAAATGCAGTCTCCATAGTTAGAATCCATGGGGTGTGATACCAGACAAGGTTCGTTGGTGGCAATGTTTATCTCTCAATGTTCCTTGAGAAACAGTTACATCTTGAGAAACAGTTACATCTATCATCCCTAAAAACTAACAGCTCTGTTGAAAATGTTGACATGAATACTGTGTGAATTATCAGATATTTGTAGGCTAGCTCGTATACGTGAAAAAAAATGTTAATTACACGTAAAGATGTGATGCCAGAGAGCAGCAATTGTAAACATGTATGCACACGTCAGTTGTCGGAAGTAGACAGACAGACAGACAGACAGACAGCTGGTTTAACTAGCTCTGTCCTTACAGACAACTAAAAAAATGTGTGTATCTGTCATTGCCTTTACACGCCCAGCGGACTGAACAAAACAGTGCGCCTTCAATGGCAGAGAAGGACTGGGCCCTGACCAGCTTTTACTTCCCAATCCATTCTATTCAGTATTGACAAACGTCTCCCACAGCCGCCACTCTCCAGTCTCGCTGAAGAGACGAGGGGAATTCCTGTCACGCCTACACACTTCATCCAGGTCACGACCTGTGCCCTCCTGATCCCTGCTCGTTCTGGTCGGCTTCTTTCTGTCTGGGGGTGTTCCTCTGGCATCAATCATTGCCGCCGCCTCAGTCTTGTCTCTTTAGTGCCATGGTCACTTTGCCTGCTGTGGAAAATGCCCTCATCTCATCCTCGTTTCCCCAAGTGACTTACATGACTTATTCCTTTCAGTTGCCTGGGGAACGTAAAGGTGCGACGGCAGTCCTCCAGCGGACTTGGTTCTGGGCTGACCTCTTTGGTTAGGCCCATGACATTCCGGCTGTCTTCACTTTGGTAAGGTAAGGTAATGTTGCTTATAGCCCAGCCGACCGCAAAGGGCCATATAAGGGTTGTCACCACGTTAAAGTCAACTCAAAAATCATTCATTCACACAACTCTTTAAAATTCGTTTCTTCTTTGCGACCAACTGAGGTGGATGAGAGGAACTCTTTTAAGTTTGGACGGATCTGAAAGAGTTTGTTATCCGTCTGTGTATTCCAATCCTCCTGCCAGAGGTCTCTGACATAATCATGAACTTTTGGTTTTAGATCTGTGCAGGGGATAGATATGTTAGACAGCTTCCCTGTTGTGGCATTTTGGATTCCATGCACCAGCACCAGGTCCGTCAAGGTCGTCCCACCATTCTTTTCGTTTGTGAGTTCTGTTCAGAGTCAGACTTGTGATGCTGGCAAGAGGCTTTGTGTCGTGTTTGCCAGTCATTCGTTTGTGAGTTCTGTTCAAGAGTCAGACTTGTGATGCTGGCAAGAGGCTTTGTGTCGTGTTTGGCCAGTCCATTCGTTTGTGAGTTCTGTTCAAGAGTCAGACTTGTGATGTGGCAAGAGGCTTTGTGTCGTGTTTGGCCAGTCCATTCGTTTGTGAGTTCTTTCAAGAGTCAGACTTGTGATGCTGGCAAGAGGCTTTGTGTCGTGTTTGGCCAGTCCAGTCCCATTTCCTTTTTCTTTATTTCTGTGTCTGCAGAATTTTGTTTGGTTCTGTCCCTCAGGATTTTGTTGGAAATGACTTCTGGTTATCTGATGTTTAGCATGCACTTGAGGCACTTGTTGATATAAGCCTGAAGATGGTGATGGTTGGAGTTGTTGGATTGTCAGCGCTGACACAAATCTGGTCCATTCCCTTGATTTATCACGAGTCATTTCCAGCCCCCTCTCCCTCTTAGTGCTCGGGTTCTGTGTTCACATTTCGCGATGATTATCACGTTGTCCATAAGCTGACTGAATGCTCTGATCGTCTGTTTTGGTTGAAGTTGTCTTCTTTGAATTCCCGCTCTTAATAGATCTGTGTTCCGTTAACGTCCATTCATTTATACTATTCACAAGCGTAGGCACATACTTTAGCGAGTAGTTGGTTTCATAACAAAGTGGTGAGTTGTGTCCCCTAGCTTTGAGCTTTTAAAGTCAAAGTTGTTCATGATGGGGGTTGCGGTTTCCGTTGCAAGTGCACAACACAAGACATACTTTGCCTCCAGTGTTGGCAATACTCCAATGTGCTGTAGACGTTCTTTGAGGACTCGAGTCATCATTTACAGTTCTCGATTCTTCTGCAAGTCTGCTAGGAATTTCTTTCTTAGGGTCTCTCTCTCTCTCTCTCTCTCTCTCTCTCTCTCTCCTCTCTCTCTCTCTCTCTCTCTCTCTCTCCTGAGAGAGAGAGAGAGTACGATCATTTCATGCTTTTAGAGCAAGGCGGAAGAATGCCTCGATTCCTCACAGAACACTACATCACTTGACGTAAAGCCATGTGCCATTAGCGTGAGCTGATAAAAATTGCTGATCGGCTTTGATAGATTAGTTGGCGCATAATCTTGCCCATCGACCCATATCTTGGAAAATAATGCCTGTGAGGTTTGTGGGAGTCAAACAGAGTGATTATTTCCCTGTCAGCAATTAGCGTGCACAAGCGTTAATGAAAATGGTCTTTCTAATTAATGTTATATTTGGTTCTCTTCGTGATTTTTCTTTTTCTCTTTTTGCCCCGTTGTTTCTTTCTCAATGAAAACATAACACAAACCAATACAGATAATGGCGCAAATATTTCAATGCACACTCACACAACAGTCCGTGGCCGCACGTTACAGCACACAGACTTAGCCCCAAACATTTTCAGACATTCAGACACAGGACAGTAGACGCTACAGACAGAGAGACAGACAGACAGACAGACAGGCAGACAAACAGACAGACACAAGGAATGACTTTTGGGGGGGCTGTCCCATTTTTATTGCACCCACGCGCTCATCCCCCCCCCCCCGCATCCCCCCCCCCCCCGCCCCCCCCCCCCCCCCCCCCCCCCCCTCAACCGCCACATCCTGGAGAGTCCCGCCACAGCCACGACACCGGCAATCCACAGTGTGCGGTCAGTATCATGTCGTCATGAGGAAACCAATCAGAGGAGACACCGCACTGCTGATAAATCACTTCGGTGGTGTTCTATGGCGCCACCCACTAGGCTTTCTATTGACGAAAGTGATTGCTTAGTCGCTGAGCCAGCATGCGTGAGCTCTCTTTTCGGAAGGCGCCATCATATTCGTCCAACGACAGTTCCCATGCATTAGCCTTTACTGGTACCCCTGACAGAATCAAACCAAGGGCCTAGACGTGTATGGGGGATATGTGTGGGGAGGGAAGATGGAGTAATGTACAAAGCTCAAAAGTGACAAGGACTGAGGACACCGTGAGAACACAGCATGAAATGTCATGGAATTTGAGACTATCCATGCTCATCGGTGATGATGGTGATGATGAAGAAGATTATGCTACGGGTTTCCTTTTAGGTCTGAGAGAGAGAGAGAGAGAGAGAGAGAGAGAGAGAGAGAGAGAGAGAGAGAGAGAGAGAGAGAGAGAGAGAGAGAGAGAACGGACGAAATTTTATGCAAAAACAGCGCTGGAATATACTTTTTTTTTATTCAGCCGAAAATAGCACAAATACAAATGCATATTATGAGTAAACAATTTTGAAAAAAAAAACGAAAAAGGGAGGAGAAAAGCATGAAATAAATTAATTACCTCCACCCTCTCTAGAACCATATGTCCATGCCAATCCCACTCACTCCAATCTCACCAGACATCCGCCACCGAAAGAGAGAGAGAGAGAGAGAGAGAGAGAGAGAGAGAGAGAGAGAGAGAGAGAGAGTGGGCAATCCAGATCACCATCTCATAAGCGCGGAAGGCGCCATTTATTTCCTCTTTAAACCATGGGGATTCCCTTGTTGAATGGCAGACCCGCGCGATTGGCGAGAGCTTTAAAAATCGCTGATTGGCGGTGATTGGTCGGTCTATCGTCCGTATCCCTAGTGATGGATCCATAGCTCAGGAAGTGAATGATGCCCGTTTTGTGGGAAGTCCTGGCAGACTTTTTAATCTCCTTTGTTGTTAATTTGTGCGGAAAGCGATCGGCGATATAAGGGATTCTGAAGTTCTTACGAGCGTTAGGCCTGCCTTTCTGCTCTTTATGTTTGTCTGTCTGCTTGCTTCTCCGTCCATCTTTCCGTCAGATGTTCTTCTGTGTAAAACCAATAGAAAAAAGAATATGAACGCGCGCATACAAATACATAGAAGAGTGTGTATACACACATGCGCAGACGTACACACACACACACACACACACACACACACACACACACACACACACACACACACACACACACACACACACACACACACACAAGGTCGATCCACTACAGAAATTTTAGTGAAATTATCAACAAATATAAAGAAACAGTTTGCTAGACGAAAATGTGTTCTTGCTACCTTTTTCGATATAAATAAGGCTTACGACCAAGTGTGGCATTTTCAGCTATTGAATAAACTTAAAAACATTGGCTTGACAAGAAACATATACAACTATGTCAGATGTTTTCTAAAGGATAAGGTAATAAGAACAAGAATAGGAAAAACATATTCCACAAGTAGAACACTTTCAATGGGAATCCCTCAAGGGTCAGTATTAGCGCCACTTCTCTTCTCGTTATTAATGCATGATCTGCCAAACAAATTATCAAAAAAAGTTGTTCTTGTCCAATATGCAGATGATATATGCATGTGGATGGATGTAACGTTAAAAAAGAAAACTTCACAGCAAGATATAAAATTCGTCAAAAAGATCTATCAAGGAGAACTAAATAAGATAGTGGATTATATGAAGCTAAATGGATTAAGTCTGTCAACCGAAAAAAACAAATATGATTCTTTTTAACAGTGGATCTAACCCAGAAAGTATGCCTGTTTTCACACTGGATAATACTCCTCTTAAGTACGTTACAGAGATCAAATTTCTAGGAGTTTATTTTACATATAAATTATCATGGAACTTTCATATCGAATATTTATTAACAAAGGCGAGAAAAACATTAAACTTTCTGAAAATTATTTCTAAAGAAAAGTGGGGGCAAGATCCAGCTACATTGATTACTCTATGTAAATCTTTAATGAGATCAAAAATAACTTATGCCCAAGAAATATTCTTTAACGCGCCTAAATATCTATTACAAAAACTGCAAAGTATTGAATGTAAGGCGTTGAAATTAGCCCTTGGACTTCCTGTGCACGCATCATCGTCACGTACATATCATGAAGCTCAGGTACTTCCTCTAGATGATTATAGAGATTTAACATGTTGTAAATTTGTCATTAAAAGTACAGCTAGAAAAAGACACATTAAATCAGAAATCAAAATAAGATCAGATTTTGATTTTCCGAAAAGAGCAAAGTCTATAACTTCTCAAATAACTATAGCAACTTATACATCAAAAATAATTTCAGATTCTGGGGTTTCTTTAGAAAAAGAAAATTTCTCTCCCAGACCATCTTTTTGTCCTATTCCACCCTGGGAACTTAAAAAAGCCCATTTTGATATTGATCACACCAACATAAAAAAAGATGAAAATACAAATATGCTAGCAAGTTATACTAAGTGTCATATGGACGAGAAATACACTAACCAGTTCAAAATATACACAGATGGTTCATGTATTGGTAAGCAAACAGGTTGTGCATTCTTAATCCCTGACTTGAGGGTGGAGAAATCTTTTTACATTGGATGTAACATATCCATATTTACAGCTGAATTAACAGCAATACTCATGGCTTTGAATTACCTTTTAAATTTCCCCAAAACAATATTTCAAGCTCTGTTTTGTGTAGATTCAAAATCAGTCCTTCAGGCGATAAAAGATTTTCATTTGCATACTAGGCCTGAAATGATTATTGAGATAAGCTGTTTGATCCATATGCTTATTGAAGGAGGCACCCAATTATCCTTTTGTTGGATTCCTTCACACTGTTCCTTTTATTACAACGATAAAGTAGATAGGGCAGCTAAGCGTGGAGCAAAACATATCTGTGGTTCTGAAGATCTTAAACTACCCTTATCGGTACATGAGCAGTGCAATTTAGTTAAAACATATATTTCGAAAACTTTCAAAGATAGAATGATAGAACACGACAATCAAAATCAGTTTGATATTTTTTATATTAAAATCATTCAACATAATTTTAGTTTAAATAAAAATATACTTTCATTGATGTATAGGTGGAAACTTGATGCTTTTAAAACAAAATATGTTAAAAACATAGTATGTTTATGTAAAAAGAAAATAACACGTGATCACATTGTTACATGTCAAGACATGAAAAAAATAATTCCAGTGTTGAGGCAAAATAGTGCACAGGCCATCTTTGAGTCACCAGCTCTAACATATGAGGAGTTTTTTGTATGCTTAGAGCGCACTCCATTGGGGAAGTATTTATAGGTTCCTTTTTTGTGTGTGTGGCGGGGATGGGGGATATGTGTGGGGAGGGAAGATGGAGTAATGTACAAAGCTCAAAAGTGACAAGGACTGAGAAAGGTAAAGTTTCTGTGCCTAGATGGTTGTTAATTAGTTTTGTTAAAATTTTAGCTTTTTTCCCTTTCAAACTTATTTGAAAAATTCAAGTGTTTTGTAATTACCATTATTATTCATATAAGCACTCATGTAAGCACACACATATGCACACAAACATACTCAAACACACTCGCATACACACACACGAGCACACGCACATGCACACAAACGTGTGCGTGCACAAGCATAAGCACATACGCTCTTTCTTTCCCCATCTCTCTCTTTCGGCACGATTTTTTTTTCTTTTTTTTCCGTCTAATATCACGTTTAGTGGAAAGACGTTAAATGAATGACACACACACACACACACACACACAACACACACACACACACACACACACACACACACACACACACACACAAGAACAAACATCCAGGAACACGCGGACGCAGGCTCTCTCTCTCTCTCTCTCTCTCTCTCTCTCTCTCTCTCTCTCTCTCTCCTCTCTCTCACACACACACACACACACACACACACACACATGCACGCACGCACGCACGCACGCACACACACATACACGCACGCACGCACACACACACACGCGCGCGCGCGCGCGCTCGAGCGCACGCATGCACGCACGCACGCATACACACACGCACACACGCGCACACACACACACACACACACATCTATCTGCTTACTGTCATTCATACACATAATCCATCCACTCCTCCCCTTTGCATTTGTCCCTCTACACACACGCAGAGACAGACATACTCACTGACACAACACGCCAAAACATCTAGTGATACGAAATCCATGCTAACAGCACATTAAGAATGAATATAAAGAGACAGACATACATAGACAGACAGGAAGACAGACAGACAAACAGACACACAGACAGGCAGGCAGGCAGATAGATCAATAAATAGACAGACAGCGAGAGAGAGAGAGAGGGGGGAGAGAGAGACAGAGAGAGAAAGAGAGAGAGATCGGTGGACAGATGCATTTACAGATAGATAGATAGATAGTAATAGATAGATAGATATAGATAGATAGATGGATGGATGGATAGATAGATAGATCGATAGATAGACAGCTAGATCGGTGGATAAATGTATTTACAGAAAATTGGAAAACGAGGAGAGAGAGAGAGAGAGAAGAGAGAGAGAGAGAGAGAGAGGAGAGAGAGGAGAGAGAGAGAGAGAGAGGATTTTAGTGACAGAGGCTACTGGATACATATTTTCAGTAATCTATATAAGCAACACTACGATGTTCTGACTTGAGACGTATGCGATCCTAGTATTACAACAAAATGCACAAGAAATTACCCACAATGGCCGTTTTGAACCAGTTCCTCAGTTACATCACATTGGATCGTTTTCTATGCAAAAAAAATAACAGCGATATCTTGCATTACTGTTCAGATTGATACAATAATACGCACTTACGTAGATATTGTGAAGCTGAACAGCGTCAAGTAAAATGCATTTAATCTTCTCTATTCGCTATCCATAAGCCACGGCTCTAGTGCCAACATTTCAGCCTTACACAACATGTACTTCAGACTAAACATATATTAATCTCAACATTTACATTATACATGCAGGTGAAGGGGACATTAATTTCTCCATTTTTTGTATATAAGGAGATTAATGGAACGCTAATCTGTTTATTCGTTGTATTTGATAAGATTAAAAGGACACTCATAACATTACACCTTATTAATGAGCTTAACGGAACACTCATTTCAAAATTCACCTGATACAACTAGATTTGTGGGACAGTAAATTCACTGCTCTCCTCCTATAACAAGATTAATGGACCACTTATCTGACCATTCACCAGCTACAACCAAATTAATAGTACATTAATCTTGTCATCCATTTAACACGAAGGTATTGGGATATTAATCTGACCATTAACCTAACGCGACCAGGTTAAGAGGTCAGTAATCCTACCAGCTATCTTATACGACGAGATGCATTTTGTCTTGAATTCATCATTCATCTGATACAAAGTGGTTTATGTGATGTTACTCGTTTCGTTTTGTCTGATACGACGAGGTTTATGAGACATTTTCCTCATCATTTTCCAAATGCAACGAGGCGAACTGGATATTTATCTCAGCATTCAACTGAAACATCACCGATTATTGCACATATAGTTTACTATTTATCTGATACAACTAATTTATATGGGCATCAAACTCTCTATTGATCCTACACAACGAAGTTTACGTGATTTTTATATCAGCGTTAACCTTGATAAACGAGATGAATTTGACATTCCTGAGACAACGAAGTTAAACGTACATTAACCTTGCCTTTCATTCTACGCAATGCGGTTTAAGCAACGTTGATGTCAGACTTTACCATATACAAAGAAGTTATTGGGACATTTATTTCACCATTCATCTGATACACGAAATTAATGGGACATCAATCTCACTGTTCACACAACACAACGAGGTTCATGGGATACAAATCTCACTGCTAATCTAAGGCAGCGAGGCTATTAAGTCCTTAATCTCACCATTCGGCTGATGCGACAAGGTTAATTGACCAATAATTTCACATTTACCTAATACCGCCAGTTCGTGGAACATTACTCTGATCATTCATCTTAATGCAACGTGGTTTGTTGAATGTTAATCTCATCATTCATGCACTGCAATGTGGAAGCTGGACATTAATTTTATCATTAACCCAAATCAACGAGGTTCATGTCACATGCGGTATTAATTTCACCATTCATCTTATACAGCACCATTTAAAAGAGTTAACCTTGCCATTTACTTAAAAACAGTTAGGTTAATGAGACTTTAATCTGATAAATCATCTTACACCACGAGCTTTATGGCAAGTTAATTTCACCATTAACCTACAACAAAGAAGTTTAAGGGATTTCAGTCTAGACTTTTATCACAGACTACGTGATTAATGGCCTATTAATTTCGACATTCATCTAATGCAATGAGTCAAGTAAGGTTGGTGGGGAGGGAGAGGTGGGTAGTGGGTAGAGGGATGGTGGGTGTCAATTTTACATTGACCAATACAACGAGGCTACTGGAATAAGATCATATTATCCTAACAACAAGTTTAACGAGGTACTAATCTCACATTTACCTATGCAACGAGGTCATGAAATGGAACCTGATGTTCACACTGCAACAAAGTTATTGGGCGTGCATGTCAGCGATCATGGCGACGATGTTCATGGGGGATTAAATTACCAGTTGTGTGTACAATGCTAGCCTGATTTGTATTAGATTCTTTCATTAGGATAGTCTGCCTTCAGGAATGCTCTTTTCTTTCAAAGAAAGCAATCTTACAGTTTCAACACAACATATTCAGCGTCATCAAGTTAGAAAGACATTGAGCATTATCACCCCCCCCCCCCCCCCCCCCCGTCACCCACCCCACCTCCATCATGCTTCCTTCTCCACAGACGTCACGCTTCCACTTTAAATAGAGACAACGTCAAAAGTCCAGAGCCTAATTAAAAGAAAAAGTTTAGATTCCATCATCCTCATGAACAGAAGAAGAAGATGAAGAAGAAGAGAAGAAGGAAGAAGAAGAAGAAGAAGAGAGAAAAATTTTAGATTTTCATCATCCACGAAGAAGCTGAAGAAGATTAAGAAGAGAAGAGAAGAAGAAGAAGAATACATACAACAACAAAACAAACAACAACGACGACAAACAACAACAGGCAACTACAACGATGACGACGACGACGACGACGACAACGCAACAACAACAACAATCTACCCAGACAAGAAGAAATCAAGACATATGATTGATAGGAAATTAACAGGAGCAAATTGTTTTCGTTTTCCTCTTCTTTGATCTTTTCTACTTGATTGAGACAGACGTGTATTCATTTTTTTTCAGGTGAAGAGCTCTTTAATTTCCTTGCAGAGGTAAACACATATCTCCAAGGTTTCATCTAATCCCCCCCTCCCCTCCGTTTTTGTACTCCCAGTTCTTATAGAACAGGGAGTACTTTACAATGGGAACGAAGAAATGCTGTCTGTGTGTCTGTCTGTCTGTCCATGGTCAAAATGTCTTCCACTCGCTCCAGACAAAACTACTGGGCCGATCTTTCTGAAAATTTGTAGGTACGTACATTATGAGTCATGGATGATGCCCGATGTGTTATTTTATCCTTATAACCGTTACTAACGGCCATAACGGCCCATAATGGTTTTCCTTCTTTATGGAATATCTCAGAAAGTACTTGGCCGCTCTCTCAGAAAATTTGTAGGCATGTTTATTGTGGGTCACGGATCATGCCCGATGTGTTATTTTACCGTTATAGCCGTTACTAATGGCTATAATGGCCCATAACGGTTTATC
>CM065718.1:27242016-27244516 GCA_033310375.1 Conus canariensis
AACAACTCATCACTGGGGAGGTTGATGGGCATAGTGGTTGAATTAGCACCACTGTTGAGGACAAGTCTAACTGGGTTTGGTGTAGTCTGCCCATTGTATCTCATATACGGGTCCATGTTTAATATTACCCACATTGTGTTTGTACAATATATGTCTGTGAACAGGAACAACTGCATATGATGATTGAACATGCATAGTTCGGGGTCCATTATTCATGTATCTGGGAAACCCAGTTACATGACGTCATGGCTGTTCGTTACAACAGACATGACTATGAAGGCATGAGATAGGAATTGTGAGTATGTGATGTGGAGGACTGAGGGCAGCGAGGGGCAGGATTGTTCCAGCAGATCACCACTGTCCTAGCTACATGGATTGTGATGGTTGTCTTCCATCTGCTTTAAGGAGAATGACAACCAGTTGTTAAGTACATACACACTTGGTAAATGTCCCCTGTGAAGAACTCCGAGAGAGCACTGTGATGACAAGGCACAACGCATGCTACTTAAAATACTGATCAGCCAGTCTTTTGAGCTGGCCTCGGCCTTACACACATGCTAGCCAAAAGCACTCAAACACATCCATCGTGCAAAAAGAAGAATGGCACTGTTCCGAGATCTAAGGGATTGGTTCACATGGTAATTGCAGATGAGGTTACCTACCAGTTCACAGGATGGGAGGAGCCGTAGAGGAAAGCAGTCCCCACAGCTGCTGACTATTGAGCATAACATCAGACAAGCTTGATTGGTGGCGTAGTACATTGCTGAAGGCTTCTGAGAAATAGTCTAACACCCTGTAACCCCTGAAAACTAACAGCACTGTTATTAATAGTCCATTTGTTCACGGATACATTCTGTAAGTTACCGGACACTTGTAGGGTGGTTCATTCACGTACAAATGTGATTCTTACAAAAAGTGGTTGTGGAGAAAGAGAGAGAGAGAGGTTTTAATTGGCTCTGCCTTCACATACAAATAAAACAATGTGTGTGTGTCAATCAGTGCCATTACACGCCCAGTGGACCTAACAAAACAGTGTGTCTGTGCCCTGACCAGCTTTTACTTCCAAATCCATTCTTTCCAGTATTGACAAATTTCTCCGACAGCCGCCACTCTCCAGTTTCACTGAAGAGACGAGGAGAATTCCTGTCACGCCTACACACTTCATCCAGGTCAAGACCTGTGCCCTCCTGATCCCTGCTCGTTCTGATCGGCTTCTTTCTGTCTAGGGGTGTTCCTCTGGCATCAATCATTGCTGCCATCTCAGTCCTGTAGTGCCACAGTCGCCTCGCCTGCAGTAAGAAATGCCTTCTCGTCCTCCTTTCCCCAAGTGACTTACATGACTTACTTGACTTAATCCTTTGAGTTTCCTGGGGAACGTAGTGTGCGACAACACTCCTCCAGCAGATTTGGTTCTGGGCTGACGTATTCAGCTGGGGCCATGTCATTCCATCTGTGTTCACTTTGGATCTATGGACTGTCATCAAGTCTGTAGAGCTCGTCCCACCTTCCTTTTCCCCTGTTGCTTCCATTCAAGTGCCTGTCTTGTGATGTTGGTACGAGGCTTTTGCAGTATCTGGCCAGTCCAGCCCTGTTTCGTTTTCTTTATCTGCATGTCTACAGAATTTTGTTTGGTTCTTTGCCACTGGGTTTTGTTGAAAATGACTTTCGGCCATCTGATGTTGAGGATGCATCTAAGGCAGTTATTGAGAAATGCCTGACAAGTGTGAGCCGTGGAATTGCTGGACTGTGAGTGTGGAGACAAAACTTATCCACCCTTATGGGTGTCTGTGCGCCACTCTCTCTCTCTCTCGCTCGCTCTCTCTCTCTCTCTCTCTCTCTCTCTCTCTCTCTCTCTCTCTCTCTCTCTCTCTCTCTCTCTCTCTCTGTGCATGCTTGTGTTCATGTGTATGTATGATTGCTCTATGCATATGTTTGCCTCATGTTGACGGTAACCAGATAGCCCTGATATTTTTGGTATTATATTTCAAACTCTTTTGCACAGGAACTACTGTGTCACTGTACTCCGATCTAAGCTAGGTTCATACAAGCCCCTTTTACAATCAAAACAAATTCAGGGAGGTTGCGAAAGTGCCATACTAAGAATGCGTTTGCCTCTACTCTGTTATATTGATCCCTTGTTAATTGACGTGTTTTAAAAAAAATAGAAATCCATGTTGATAAGATCAAGGAGAAACGATTACTGCGCTGAAACGGGATATTGCTGATAAGTCGAGGTACAGCAACGTTTCAATCTTGAGAACGAAATCCGAAAACAAACTTATTTTAACTTCTGGTTGAAAAAGAACAGCTTTCTCTGTCTTCCTTTAGCTCTGTCGTTTTGTCTCTTTCTGTGTCTTTGTGGGGTCGGTGCTTTGCACAAGCTGGCTGAATCAGATCGGTGACTGCCCCAAGGAGTAAACAATATCAACACATTTTCTTAAAGTTGTCAGAAACAAATGTTTACACAGAAAGCATGCAACCGGAATGAATCACTATTCTT
>CM065718.1:27247016-27249516 GCA_033310375.1 Conus canariensis
TCCCTAGGTGATAGAAAAAAGGAAAGGGTTAAAGGAGATAAATTCACGTGGCCTAACCAGTGTGGACGGTGTCCCTAACAGCTGTGAGAATCACTCAGTGAAATGGATGAAGGTTGACCATTGGGTGAATCACTCAGTGAGATGGATGAAGATTGACCATTGGGCAAAAGTTAACCAGGGGCTGGTAATGTGTAGCGATCACTGAATACGTACTCAGGAGGAGTGAAGGAAGAAAGAATAAGGTATAGCCAAGAGATGGCCTGGAGACGTTGACCAGACAGGTGGCTTTGAACGGAAGGGGAACGCGCCTGTGACCTGCACTTACCAGGTGAAGTATAGACAGATGGGGAGACAAGAAAACATGGGATAAACTATGGAAAAGAAAAAGAGAGAATTTATCATTTAAATCCTGAAATAGATCACTTACGCGAACGTCATTCGTGTTTCAGCTCCCTAGTGCTGTGGCAGCACTAGATGTCTTAAAGTAAAGGAAACCAGACAGAGTTCCTGGGTAACTGAGGCAGCACCCGCCTATCTCCAGTGGCTGGAGAATTTAGACGAGAAGTGGGCAGTGACCGCGGCAGTCGTGGAAGAAGTTCATGAGTTGAACGAACGTCGTGTGCTGGTCTATCATGATTATTTTTTGTTCCCCTGGGTTGTGTCTTGGACATTTTTCTGAATTGTAAGCCATCTCATTGTTTTTTGGAAACTGGTGAATTGTCTCCCATTGGGAAGGAGAGAATCATTGAAAAGATTTTGCCTATGAATTAACGTTGTGTGAATTGTCTCCCCATTGGGAAGGAGAGAATCATTGAAAAGATTTTGCCTATGAATTAACGTTGTGTGAATTGTCTCCCCATTGGGAAGGAGAGGATCACCGATTAAAAAAAAAAAAAAATGGATTATAGCTAAATGATATGTGGAATATTTGTCCCTCCTCTAGGAAAGTGTGACTGAATGAAGGAATTGTAAAAACAAAAAATATCGTGTATTGATCAAGCATCATTTTGGATTGTGTTGCTGATCATTGTTCAGTAAATTGTCCCCCAGTAAGGAGGGGGAGAAGAAAAGGAAAGTGTAGCTGCGCCTTCTGGTTGTCTGGAGTGATTGCGTGCGCACGAGGTAAGTGCTATCATGAGTGCTTGCGTGCGTTTGTGCTAGTGTGACATATATATATATATATATATATATATATATATATATACAAAAAAACTAATAAATTCCAAGGATAAGTACCGAGCACCATTCCAGCTGAGGAGAAACGATCAGGTTTCGAAATACCGGTATCTGACCAGGAGTTATATGTTAGTGAGTTTCCTCCCCATTGGAGATTGTCTCCCCCTTTGAGACTATAAGCTTACTGAAGGCTCAATTTGAGAAGCATTTATTATTCCCCATTCACCCACTCAAGCACATACTGTTAGTTAGGCAGAATTATCTACCACTGCAGATATGAATGCTTATCTTCCCCTATTTCTTCAATCTAAGATATAAGAGCAAGCTTTGTTTATAATTGAGTATATATATATATATATATATATATGTGTGTGTGTGTGTGTGTGTGTCTGTCTGTTTGTCTGTCTGTCTGTCTGTCTGTCTGTCTGTCTGTCTGTCTGTCTGTATCTGTCTGTGTCTGTGTCTGTGTGAATGAATGAATGGATGGCATCCGTCTGTCTCGAGAGACAATGATGTTGCGTCGTGGATCAGTCAGTTGTGTAGTTACAGCGCCTACTGTAGCTGAAGAGCCCGATCCTTGAGCGGCAGGCTCTGTTGCAGTTGCTGCAGGTGAAGTCTCAGTCATGAGTGTCTGCTGGTGCTGGCATAATTCTTTGCCGTCTGCGGCGCCTCTGCTCTTCCCACTGGGCCTCTCTCCTCTGCTCTGCTTGTTTGATGCCGGCCTTGATGGTGGACCGCCGGCTAACTCGGTCTGAAGCTGCTGACTCCAGGTCTGCTGGGTCGAGGCTGCCTGCCCTCACGTCGCACTTACATACTTGTAGCGTAGGGTGGGCCGTCCTGTGGGTCTGGAGCCTGTATCCAGCTCACCGTACAGCTTATCTTGCCAAATGATACCCAGGGGTTTTCTGAGGCAGTGCAGGTGAGAGGCGTTTTAGTCTGCGTTCTTGTCGAGAGTACAGGGTCCATGCCTCGCTTCCGTAGAGAAGAGTGCTCGGCACGCAGGTTTAGTACACTTTCATCTTGGCGTTTGACGTTAGCATGGTGTTGTCCCAAACTCTGATTGCTAGATGGGCCATCGCTGTTGCTGCCTTGCCAATCCACATATTCAGCTCAGCGTCCAGAGAGGTTGCTGGAGATGGTGGAACCTAGGTAAGTGAAGTCGTTGACCACTTCGAGGGTGTGATTGCCGATGGAGATGCGGGGAGTGCTGCTGACCTCTTGGCCCATGATGTTTGTTTTCTTCAAGCTGATAGTGAGGTCAAACTTGGTGCAGGCGTCAGCTTAGCAGGTGATGAGCCATTGTAGTGCTTCCTCGGTGTGGGCA
>CM065718.1:27257016-27259516 GCA_033310375.1 Conus canariensis
AGTAATATTCTTTATCCCATTCTATTTCTGTTTATTAAGATGCTTTTAGTTTTTGCTTGCTAATTTGGCCCCTTCCATGGAGACCCACGGTTGGATGAACAAAATGCGTGGACTTGCTTGATGGTACCCTTGGAAATAACATTATGTTCAGCAGCGGCGACAGCAGCAGTATTTTTTATCATCATCATTACGATCGCAGTCGTTGTCACCATCATAGTTCTCTCTCTCTCTCTCTCTCTCTCTCTCTCTCTCTCTCTCTCTCTCTCTCTTGCTCGCTCTCTCTCTCTCTCTCTCTCTCTCTCTCTCTCTCTCTCTCTCTTAAAAGCAAATTTGCTCAAGGACAGCATGAGAAAGGAGTGTTTAAGTCATTCATTACTGTAATGGGCAGGTCAAAGGAAGGACAGCTGAAGCATCGTTCCATTATTGTCAGATTCAAGTTGCATCAGTTAGCTGCAGGATGTATGGCCCGTGTGTTTGCAGTAAATAACACAGTACCCTCCCGCAGACCTTTGCACATACACACACACACACACACACACACACACACACACACACACACACATAATATATATATATATATATATATATATATATATATACAGAGAGAGAGAGAGAGAGGGAGAGAAAGAGAGAGTTGTGATCAAACTAGAGGGTTGACCAGTTTTGTCACATTCCAACAAGTCTAACCCTCACAATCTTTAGACATACCTCAACACGTGCGTTAGCTGCATCATCAACATCAGATGGACAGAAGTCATTTCCAACAAAACTCTATGGCAGAGAACTAAAACAAAATTCTGTAGACACAGAGACAAAGAAAAAGAAATGGGGGCTGGATGGGCGACACAAAACAAAAGCCTCCTCCTGCCAACGTTACAAGACTGGCACGTGAATGGAACCCATGAAAAGAAAGGAAGGTAGGTAGGACGACCTTGACAAAGTTGGTGCCAGGACATGGGTTCCAAAGTAAAGACAGCCACAATGACATGGGTCCTGATGAACACGTCAGCCCGGAACTGAGTCCACCGGAGGAGTGTAATTGCACCGCTATGTTCCCCAGGAAAGTCAAAGGATTAAAGTCACGTAAATCGCTTGGGGAAACAAGGATGAGATGAAGGCCTTCTCCTAGCAGGCGAGGCGACCATGGCATTACAGAGACAGATCTGAAGTGGCAACAATGACTGATGCCAGACGAACACCCCTCGACAGAAAAAAGTCGACCAGAACGATCAAGGGTCAAGAGGCCAGGGGTCATGACCTGAATGAAGTGTGTAGGCGTGACGGGAATTCCCTTCCTGTCTACCGGGAGACAAGAAACTGGTGGCTGTGGAAGACAGTTGTCAATACTGGAAAGAATGGATCCGGAAGTAAAAGCTGTCAGGGTATAGTCTTCTTGCTATTCAAGACACACTGTTTTGTTCGGTCCACCAGGCGTGTAAAGACACTGATTGATACACACAGTGTTTTAGTTGTCTGTAAGGGCAGAGCCAGTTGAAACACCTCTCTGTCTCTCTGTCTCTGTCTCTGTCTCTCTCTCTCTCTCTCTCTCTCTCTCTCTCTCTCTCTCTCTCTCCCGCTCTCTCTCTCTTGTACAAACTGCCTGGATCAATGGTTTGCCCCACGTGTCTGTGTATGTCCCTGGACCCATATCTTTGGGAATGATATAAGCATGTTTTACGACAAGTCAATGGGAGACACACCTACCCCAACCCACACCCCCGCTTCCATTCCTCCATTCTGCCATATGTATATCAAGAGAAAGTGTAGAATATGTTGAACACAAATACACCGAAACTGATGGCTGAAATGAGTGCGCACAAAACAAATATGTACAGATAAGCGTATCTACACGCTCGCACGCAAGTACAAATTCATGCGAACATGTCCATATGCATGCATGCATACGCTAACACACACACACACACACACACACACACACACACACACACACACACACACACACACACACACTACTTTTTTTTTTGCAAGCTTGTAAGGTTTACACCGAATCGACATTCTATGGTCATTCGTCAGAAAGAAACACTATTATTAAATGTGAACAAAACCGCTATTCTTCCCACGGTATCTTTCCTGCATTTTCCCGCTACTTATCCAAAAATGAAGCCTTACTGCATTTCATGTTCGATGTCGTTATTGAGATGAGAGCCAAAATGATGGTGAGAATACAAGACATTTATTTGACTGGATAGATTTACAAAGGGGTGTATGAAGGAAAACACAAAACGGCGACAGCAACAAAGACGATGAGAATGAAAACAAAGAAAACGCTCAACCAAGAACATTAGAATCTGTTTCATATACGTCGTTGCATGCAACAGAACCACAGGGGAAATGATTATTCTGTTCTGGTTTAATGAGAGGGTCACTGAGACAATCCTCAACTGTGCACTGAGAGCTTTGAACGATTGTAATACCACACACACACACACACACACACACACACACACACACACACACACACACACACACACACATGTGC
>CM065718.1:27264516-27282016 GCA_033310375.1 Conus canariensis
CCTCAGGACGGAACAGGATACCTGCTGACACAACTGGACAGACAGACGTTCAACCACACCAGTTCTGCAACTGGCTGAAGTGGCTGCCAACAAGGACGACACCGACTCAGCACAGGCCAAGGGCACCCAAACCCGACGAGGACTTGGCCCTAACTATGACTTGAAGTCACTCTTCAAAACTAACGGCGCTGCCGCCGCACCTACAAGGCGTACGTCCACTCCGACGAACACCAGGGACCGAAGTGAAGCTACCCCAACGCATTCCGCCCTGGTCGGAATCAAGCGAACTCTACTCACCACACCAAACAACGATTGGTCAGAGCAGTGTATCCCTCCGCAGAGCTGACACGCCTGACCAACGGACTAGTTATTGCTCGTGCAACAACACGACAATTTACCACAACAACTCACAGACTTGACAACACAACAACAACCGATATCCTGCCCCGCCTTCTCTGGTATAGAACCAAAGTAACAAAAGGGTAACAATCGGGAACGAAACCAACTTCCTCCTACCACTCCCTCAATAAATGAAGACTGGAAGGCAAAATACTGTATGTCCTACTTCACCTGCCCCCCTACCTAGCCTAACCCTACTACCTAGCCCCGAGGAACTTAGCCTAACCCCAACTAACTAAACCCCAGGCTTACCCCGCGCGCGCGCGTGCACACACACACACACACACACACACACACACACACACACACACACACACACACACACACACATGCACGCTCGCACGCTCTCTATCTTGAACCACCACTACTCTTAAACACATGGACGTACTGATTTAGTACCGCCGATCGGTGACACACCCCCCTGCCTAAGTTTTAACTACAGGTTAAAACAACAACAACCTTTCACTCGATCGGCGTTTTGGCCACACCCTACCTATGAGAAACCAATTCCCCATCACTCATTCTGTCCTACTGTTACTTTTGATGCACCCCAAAACTTCCATCCCAACAACATCAACCTTTAAATACATCAACAACCACAGGTTACATTAATCAACCTGGACTAACTCTGCCTCACACGACCTTAACGCAGGCACTTATGGGCAGCCGTTACACTACGCACTACATATAAATTCCATAACTGAGGGTGCTCTGATTACGCACAACTGCTGTGTAACACGTGCTACAAACACCACACCCTCAGTAACACTTTGCTATGCCATTCTCTACCAAAGATAACAACACATGCATAGCTTCGATAATGTCAACCTCTCACGACACAGGTTAACGGAACCCTCAGGTTTCCTCTCTCTCTCTCTCTCTCTCTCTCTCTCTCTCTACGGCAAGCGACTCAAGAAGTCTGCCGCCACATTGTCCTTTCCAGACACTGCCTGCACCGTAAACTGAAATGGCTGCAGCTGCAGTGCCCACCTTGTGATTCTCCCACTAACAGACTTCATCTTTTCTAAGTATTGGAGTGGGGAATGATCTGTCTGGACAATGAAGGGGGTCCCGTACAAATAGACCTGGAACTTTTGTATTCCCCACACCACTGCCAGACACTCCTTCTCTACTATAGGGTAATTCTGCTCTGCAGGGCTTAATTTTCTACTGGCACATGCTACAGGGCGCATCTCTTCAGGGTACTGCTGACAGAGCATAGCTCCCACTCCCACTTCTGATGCATCAGTCTGGAGCACAAATGTCAACCCGGGCACCGGCAGGTTACAGACGGGAGGTTGGCAGAAATACTGCTTCAAAGCTTGGAACGCACGTTCGCACTCGTCGTCCCACTCCACCTGCCTGGTTGTTCCCTTAGTGAGATCAGTAAGGGGCTTGGCAATGTCAGCAAACCGGGGCACAAATTTCCTGTAGTACCCCACTAATCCCAGGAATCCCCGCACCTGCCGTTTGGTCTCAGGCCTAGGCGCATCCATAATGCGGGTCATTTTATCCTGCTCAGGCCATATTTTCCCTGCACCTATCTTGTGCCCTAAGTAGGTGACTTCCCTTCCTCCCAGCTCACACTTTGAAGGCCGGGCTGACAAAGAACATTCCTTGAGTCTCTGGAACACACGCCTGAGAACCTCTATATGGCTGTCCTGATCAACTGTGGCCACCAGGATATCATCAATGAAATTATCGACATCCGGGCTCTCAAGTGGCTGCAATAGTTTCCTCATCATGCGCGTGAACACTGCCCCTGAGGTACACAGTCCAAATGGCATAACCTTCCACTGGAATTGTCCTTCCAGTGTAGCAAAAGCAGTCTTCGCGCGGTCCTCTCTACTCATCGGGATCTGCCAATACCCCTTAGCGAGGTCGATCTTGCTGAACACCTTCTTCTCTCCAAGCTTGGCGAACAGGTATTCGATATCCGGCATGGGTTCAGCATCGAACTGTACGATGCGATTCAACCTCCTGAAATCCACGCAAAACCTGATCTTCCCATCCTTCTTCTTAACTAGTACGATGGGTGAGCAGTATGGCGACGTCGATGGCTCAATCGCACCCATCCTGATCATGGCTTTAACCTCCTCCCTAACCGTCTCTCGTTGCGCAAAAGGCACTGGGTATGGCTTCGACCTGATAGGGATGTCTGACGTCAACTTGATGCTGCACGTTTCTAGGTTTGTGCATGAGGGCACATCAGTCAGTACTTCCTTGAATTCGGCCACTAACTCGTGCAACTTCCTAGTAAAGTGCTGGTCTTCAGCAAGTACTACCACATCTTTAGGGCCTTCTGTGGCCTCCAAGGGAATGGTAGGAATGTCCTTGCTCATCAAGGGAGTTACTGTTTCCTCTTCAGGCTCCTCTGGCACAACAACCGCAGCTACCGAGGCTGTTGGATCTGCAGCGCGCTCGATGAATGACTTTAGTAGGTTTGCGTGGAAAATCTTCGTCTTCCCCCCTACTGCTATGCGGTAATCTGCTTCACCCACTCTTTCTAGTACTGTATAGGGACCCCTCCATGCCAGTTCCAATTTGTTCTGCTTGGTCGGCCGAAGTACTAGTACTCTGGACCCCACAGCTATCTTCCTGGGTTTCGCCCTCAAGTCAAAATGTCGCTTGTACCTATACGCTGCCTTTGCCAAGTTCTCCCTTGCCAGCTCGCATGACTCAGCTATCTTGTTCCTCAAGTTGACGACGTATTCTGCCGCTGTACGGAGCTCTTGCCTTTCCGGTTGTAACCACAGATCTCTCAATATCTGCATCGGCCCGCGCACCTGGCGTCCATATAGCAGCTCAAAAGGCGAAAAACCGGTACTCTCTTGTGGGACCTCACGGTACGCAAACAGCAGTGCTGGTATCCACCGATCCCAATCACCTGGTTTCTCCTGACATAGCCTGCGCAGCATCCGCTTCAGAGTACCGTTGAAGCGTTCCACCAATCCATTGCACTGCGCATGGTATGGTGTGGTAGTCAGACCTCGAATGGCTAATAGTCGGTAGACCTCCTGCATGATCTGACCAGTAAACTGGGTTCCTCTGTCAGTCAGTACCGACCCAGGGACTCCCGTTCGTGTCCACATGTTGAACGCTGCCTCTGCCACCGACTCACTCGTGATCTGGCGAAGAGCGACTGCTTCCGGATATCTTGTCGCAAAGTCGACCGTCACCAACACGTATCTGTACCCATTCTGGGATGCTGGAACGATGGGACCAATGATGTCCATCCCAACCCGCTCGAACGGCTCACGCATCAGTGGCATCTTCACGAGGGGAACTCTTGAGACTCTTCCCTTGTCCACAGTACGCTGACACTGGAAGCATGACTGGCAGTACCGACGAATGTCAGCATGCATGCCTGGCCAATAAAAATGGCGACCAACTCGCTCCTTGGTTCGGGTGGTACCTAAGTGACCAGACATGGGTACGTCGTGGGCTAGCTTCATCACCGTGGTCCGTAGTTCAGCTGGGACGCAGATCTGACTCGCTACGTCCTTGGGACCCTCAAACCGCCGGACCAGTACACCAGACTTCCGAGCGTACTCGACTCGTCCAAACTTGGTGTGGAAGTGCGTCCCTGCTTCACACGCACTCCGAGCCTTCCTCAGGGTTTCATCCTGGTCCTGCATCTGAATTAACTGCTGGGTAGAGGTGTTCAGAATGCATTCCTCGACGGGCAGTGGTACGGGTTCTTGCTGCTCCCTGGCTCTCTGCGCGCGTGTCTGCACTGCCCCTACCAATGCCGGGTCTGCGTATACAGGCACACGTGTCCAACCGGGATCTCCTACTCTCTTTGCGAAGTTTCCGATCAGGACTTCCTGCACAGGGCTATTCATGACCAAAACCTCCAACTTCCCTGCGATGAATGGTGACTTCAACTCTACTACCGCCACAGGTAACACAGACCTACATCTGGATTCAGCCAACACTACTGGGACTGTCTCTCCTGTGTACGCATCTGCCGGTACTAACCACTTGGCCACTACGGTGTGTCCGGCACCAGTGTCCCGTAATCCATTGGCTGGAGACCCGTTAACTTCTACAATGCACGCAGGCTCGTACCGCTGCTCAGCGCATGGGCGACACAACGTAGGGACTACTCGAGCTTGGGGCTGGTCACAACAATGAACAGCTCCAACAGAATGGGGCTCAGGGCATTTCCTAGCGATGTGGCCTGGCTTCTTGCAGTTGAAACAAACTATGGTCGATCTAGGCCCTTCTGATCTCCTGTTCAGCTGCTGTAGTGCACCATCACTCTGTTGGGATCTCTGTGTGGGCTGGCTCCCTACGGTTTCGTGCCTATTACCCAGGTTGGGCTGGTTAACTGTTCGGTCTTGCCTCGCCTTCCTCCCCAGTCTTTTGGCCTCTGCCAAAACAGTAGCTTCCGTTGCAAGTTGTTCCACAGTTTTCGGGCATGTCTTCCGCACCTCAGTTGTGAACTCTGGAGACAACAGCTGATAAAACTGTTCCTGGAACAGCAGATCCTTTACGTCCTCTGCCACACTCTCATCCTTGCCCGCTGCCGCACACCAGAGGGAAAACCACCGCTTCATCCTTCCCAGCATCTGGCCGAAAGTCTCAGCAGCGTCCTTCTTGATGCTCCTGAACTTTTCTCGGTAGGCCTCAGCATCTAGCCTGAAGTGGCTTAACAGGGCGCCCTTTATCTGATCATAGTCGCCTAACTCATCCGCACTTAACCGCATCACCGCTTCTCTAGCCTTTCCTCTCAGCAGAGACATCAGACGTGTGGGCCATGAGGTCTTGCTCCACTTGCACATCTGGGCTACACGCTCAAATTGGGCGATGAAAGCGTCCACGTCGTCGTTCTCTCCCAACGGCTCAAGGTGGACATGCTTCGTTTCCTCCACCTCAATCAAGCGTTTCCTATGCGCTGCTTCATCTAAGGCCTGTCTCTCTTGTATGATTAGCTCTCGCTCTCTTGCCTCTAACTCGGCTTCATCCCTTCGTCTCTTGAGATCTAACTCGGCTTGCCGTGCCTGAGCTTCTACTTCCCTTATTGCCGTTTCTTCCTCCATCTTCTTCCTCTGCAGTTCCAGTTCCATCTGTCTCGCTGCTTTCTCATCTTCGATCTTCTTCTGCTTCACCTCTAGTTCCCTCTGCCTAGCAGCTTTCTCCTCTTCGATCTTCTTCTGCTTCATTTCTAGCTCCCTCTGTCTATCAGCTTTCTCCTCTTCTATCTTCCTCTGCTGCATCTCTAGCTCCCTCTGCCTAGCAGCTTTCTCCTCTTCATCCTTCTGCTTTAACCTTTCCTTCTCCTCTTCGATCTTCTGCTTCATTTCTAGCTCCCTCTGCCTAGCAGCTTTCTCCTCTTCATCCCTCATCTTCTGCCTCACTTTCTCCTCCATCCGGAGCTCCAATTCTGCTTCTCTCGCCGTCTTCTCATCCTCATTACGTACTGAGTCTGTGACGAACTTGGCGAGGTCTCCCCCAGCTAAACCCATCGCCGCTCCCAACTTGGCAAACTTTGCATAAGCCCCCGTCCCCTGTTCTTGATCCACCCCCGCTCCCTGGTCACTAACCTTAGGTTTGGTATCCGCCGTAGGGGCCTGTGGATCCATGACACTATCGGGGTCGTACTGCGGATGGGCTCGGGTGTGTTTAGACATAGGGTACCCCTACCACCACAGAACTAGCAACGGACAGTATGCGATCTGAGCGCAACTGGAGGTTCCTGACTATGCACTAGCCCCTGAAGCAACTCGGCACAAGTACACAATACTCTCAATGTGTCACGCACCAAGCATAACTCCACCCACACTTGTGTACCTCATACATATACCCACATGGGCTCCAACCCATACAATACTACCAATGCACTGTCTGGTCACGGACTGAACCACGTGACACCGTGTGTCCACTGTCCACTGTGCATGCGCACCAGTTACCCACAGTCACAGGCCTCACTGTCTCTGGTAGGCCGCACCCACACGATCACAGTGCACTTGCACCCCTCAAGTCCAGGTGCACTCACAGCATACCCTATGCCACAACACTGCGCACCCTCGTGCTTCCCACACACAGTCACCTGGGCTTACACTGCCCTTAATCCCCACAGGATATCCGAGCACACAGTGTGCACAGTCACGGGCCGGGTACCACTCTACCTACTCACTGGGGTATACCACATGTAAGGGACACAAAAGACAACTGGTACCCTCCGGCACCTCACCTACACTGTACGGTGTAATCACTCACACTTCCAACAACCACTCAATGTTTATTGACCATTCATACCTCACTCACACGGTAGCGCCAACCCATTCACACCAACACACGTGCCCTGCCCAATGCCAATGAAAACCTGCCTGAAGTGAACAGGGACACTACGTACCACCTCCCAGGGTACTGGTACGCTCCCACCAACCACGCACTTACATTTCACACAACGTACACACCGGACACAACACCCCCCTTACCTCCCTTCTAGCTACCTATCACCTACCCAGAACCCCTTATGGTACCCCGCATCTCCACCAAAGTGTCACGGTCGCTAAGCCGGACGGCCCTACCACCCTTACCCACGCCTATCACACACTAGGTCAGACAACACAGCACACTAACAGTTTTACAATCACGCACGCTTCTTTATTTCACACACACTCCATGGCGCCACCACTCACGCACATCCACAACTGCACACAAGTATCTTAATTCCCACTGACTTACCCTACTCTACGATAATGACCTGGAAGACCCTAACCTAACCTAACACACCAGTTGCGGTATATCACTGTGACCTGGGGACACAGCGATAGCCCGCACACGTGGTGACTAACTACTAGGGACAAGGATTTACCAAAGGGACTCTAATCTCTCAGCTACTGCTACCACCCACACCCCTCCCCAGGACTCGCCCTTCTCTTTTAACCCAGGACCACTACTGCACTGATCGCTGCGTCCCTAAGGGAGGCAACGACCAGTACCCTACACTGTGCTGGCCACTACGTCCTGAAAGGAGGCAGTAGCTAACACCCCTAACCCTACTGCCTAACGCTACACCCCTTCTACCACAAACATGGGACCACCCATCCCGGCCCAGAAAGCTCCAGTCCTCGGCGCTGTACGTGGCCCCTCACAGGCTGACACCTCCCCGGAAGACTCTGCACCCCGGCGCTGACCGTGGCTCCTCCGCGGGCCGACACCCTCCCCGAAGACTCTGCACCCCGGCGCTGACCGTGGCTTCCCGCAGTCTGACTCCTCCCTGCGATGGGCACGACACCCAACGTACACACACCAGACGCCCTCTCGACGGGTCCGGGGCTCGTAGGACGCCTCCTCCTCTGAAGGCCCCGCCGGACACCAAGGGTGGAAAAGGCCTGGTGCAGCGCCCTCTCACAGGACGCCTAAACCGGGACGAGGAACCAGTGCCGGAGAACTCCCGGAAGAGTACCGGTAGCCGGAGGAGAGCTGCCCCACAGAAGGCAGACGGCCTGGGTGGTCTCCCTCTCCCGGGAAAACAACAGGCACTGGAAAGCGCCGCTCACCCGCCGGCACGCGGCAGTAGACTGAGGTGGTCTGGCCCCAGCCTCAGGACGGAACAGGATACCTGCTGACACAACTGGACAGACAGACGTTCAACCACACCAGTTCTGCAACTGGCTGAAGTGGCTGCCAACAAGGACGACACCGACTCAGCACAGGCCAAGGGCACCCAAACCCGACGAGGACTTGGCCCTAACTATGACTTGAAGTCACTCTTCAAAACTAACGGCGCTGCCGCCGCACCTACAAGGCGTACGTCCACTCCGACGAACACCAGGGACCGAAGTGAAGCTACCCCAACGCATTCCGCCCTGGTCGGAATCAAGCGAACTCTACTCACCACACCAAACAACGATTGGTCAGAGCAGTGTATCCCTCCGCAGAGCTGACACGCCTGACCAACGGACTAGTTATTGCTCGTGCAACAACACGACAATTTACCACAACAACTCACAGACTTGACAACACAACAACAACCGATATCCTGCCCCGCCTTCTCTGGTATAGAACCAAAGTAACAAAAGGGTAACAATCGGGAACGAAACCAACTTCCTCCTACCACTCCCTCAATAAATGAAGACTGGAAGGCAAAATACTGTATGTCCTACTTCACCTGCCCCCCTACCTAGCCTAACCCTACTACCTAGCCCCGAGGAACTTAGCCTAACCCCAACTAACTAAACCCCAGGCTTACCCCGCGCGCGCGCGCGGCACACACACACACACACACACACACACACACACACACACACACACACACACACACACACACACACACCCACCCACACACACACACACACATGCACGCTCGCACGCTCTCTATCTTGAACCACCACTACTCTTAAACACATGGACGTACTGATTTAGTACCGCCGATCGGTGACAAACAAAAAGTGTACTTCGTCATCGTTTGCCTTTTGACAGAGCAGGTATATCAAACTGCTGTCAGAAATGACATGATACCGCTGTCGACGCACTGCTATGTCTGAAACACCAAATCTTAACTTCGTCATGTAATTTTCAATATGTCTGTCAATATCAAGTGAAAGATACATTTCGCAATCATTAGATGATTTAAACGTTCTGGAGCATGAAAACATATCACTTTCCTGAATATATTCATGCCAGTTTTGCCATCTGCTATCAATTAGTCTCTGACGAAATACTTGCAAAAAGTGTTTCACATTTTCCACAATCTGGTTCAGCCATACGAATCAAGGCCATTTAGAAATAGTATCTTACGAACACTTGACGCCCATGTGGTCTTACCACGTGAATCCAAACAAAACAGCATTATTTTTATATAAAAGTTCAAGGATAACCTGTCATCCATCATCCGTAATATCTTTGGCCAGTATCTAACACATTGCATACGTGAATTTATATGAATAGGATAACGTCCGGTATCTCCATAAATTAAATCGGTAGGTGTTTTTATATGGATTCCTAAAAACATTTTAAAGAGCAAATGAACCTTTTCAATATGAACAGCAGCCGCATCCAGTCCCCACAATTCAGCACCATAGACAGCAATGTGTTGCATCTGAGTATCCAAAAATTTTAACATTACTTTAAGCGAAGTATTATTAAGTTTGTACAATCGTTGCAGAATGAATAATAATGCATTTTTTGCCCTGCTAGCGAGCTCTTTACAAGCAGCCAAAAAACTGAGCCGGGTAGAAAAATTAATACCAAGATATTCGTAACAGTTAACAACATCCATTTGCTCCCCGTTAAAAGACCATTTCTCTCTTGCTGCAAGATAACTTCCTTTTCTAAATACAACAATATTGCTCTTTCTCATATTTGCCTTAAGTTGGAATCTAGATGCTGCATTACATAAATTGTTCTCCTGGGTCTGGAGGCCAGCTGGGGTTTCTGACAATAAAGCTATATCATCTGCCAATAACAAAATAAACACTTCAGCTATATCTGGAGACAGGGTCGTACCATGTCTTCCGTTTTCTATTATTTCTTGTGCCAATTCGTTGATGAATAGGGAAAACAAAACAGGACTACAGGCATCTCCTTGCTTCACCCCTTTTGTGCACATCATGAAGTCTGTAAAATCTCCACCACATCTAACCCTCACTTTTATACAATCAAACATGCTCTTAATACATCGATGTATCTTACCCTCTGTTCCATTCCTTTGAAGTATTGGCCAGAGTAATTTTCTAGATACTGTATCAAATGCCTTTTCGAAGTCAATGAAGGCTAAGTATAATTTGTGATTCCATGAAAACTGTTTCTGTATTACAGCCAAAACGTGTAAACATTTGATCAATAGTTGAATAAACTTTATTAAAACCTGCCTGCCACTCGCCAGTGTTATTATTATGTTCGACCCACTCTTGCAATCTACAGTTAATTATTGAACTATATAACTTACTGCCTATATCACAAAGTGACATGCCCCTGTAGCTGCCTGGACCTTTAACTTCACCTTTCTTAAATAATGGTAGTGTAATCGACTCTGTCCAGTCATCAGGAAATATCCCTTTGTCAAAAACTGCATTGAAAAATATGAGAAAAAAAAAAAAACAGTTACGGTGTTCCCAGCATTTTTAAATAATTCTCCAACTATACAATAAGGGCCCGCGGCTTTTTTGTTTTTGAGTTTTTTAATTGCTGAGATTACTTCTATTCTTAAAACTGGGTGGTCGAGGACACCTGCATCACTATCAATATCAAGAAAGGTAACTTCTACTTCTTGCACGTCTTCTTCAGTATCTTTTTCGAGACGTTCTTCGAAATGCTGATACCAATCATTGACAGAAATATTATTACGCGTATTACTTTTTCTAACTGATGTTTTACGCATATGTTTCTAGAACTCTCTGATCTTTTACTGAATTGATCAAATTGCATAATAAAGTAGAATTATACTTGTTCACGCATGAAATACAATACTAAAACTCTTAACCTGTCAAAGTCACACCAACAACAGAGAATAAACTGTTTACAGAAGCAGCGTATCCAATGTAGGGTAAAAAAGGAGAACAGGAGGTGGTGGGATGAGGATGTAGTGGCGGATACATAAAAGAGTGAAATAGATGGGAGAAGGGGTGGGATGAGGGGAATTGGGGAAAAAAATGCTCAGATCAATTTGATAAACACAAGTATAGGTGTAAAGAAAGAGAGAGAGAGAGACAGAGAGAGACAGAGAGAGAGAGACGAAGACAGAGACAGAGAGAGAAAGGGAGTGAGTGCAGGGGGGGGGGAGGAAAAAAAGAAAGACTCCTCTTCCCTGTCACATGCAAAACCTTATAGATTCATTTGACCAAATTTCATTTACACTTATGTGTGTGTGTGTGTGTGTGTGTGTGTGTGTGTGTGTGTTAGAAATTATGCTATTCAGATCTACAGATCTCTGGCTGGAGAGAGACAGAGAGAGACTTATAAACCGATATGTCCACACGCATGCGTACAAACGTGCACATTCACACACACACACATGCGTGCACGCGCGCGTGCACCCACCCACCCACACACACACACACACACACACACACACACACACACACACCACACACACACACACACACATACACACACACACACACACACACGAGCGCACACGCACCCACTCACGCACGCACGCACACTCTCTCTTTCTCTCTCTCTCTCTCTCTCTCTGTCTCTCTCTCTCTCTCTCTCTCTCTCTCTCTCTCTCTCTCTCTCTCTCTCTCCCTCTCTCTCTCTCTGTCTGTCTGTCTGTCTGTCTGGGCTGTGTGGAAAAAAGACATGTAACTATTTGTTTATCATATTACCCTGGAAAAATAAAATTTGATTCATTCACTCGTTCTCTCTCTCTCTCTCTCTCTCTCTCTCTCTCTCTCTCTCTCTCTCACACACACACACACACACACACACACACACACACACACATAATACATATATAATATATATATATATATTTATAGATATATATAAATATATATATACCCAAAAGAGGGTGATAGTTTTCTCTCTCTCTCTCTCTCCTCTCTCTCTCTCTCTCTCTCTCTGTGTGTGTGTGTGTGTGTGTGTGTGTGTGTGTGTGTGCCCAAATCTCCCCTCTCTCTCTCTCTCTCTCTCTCTCTCTCCCTCTGTGTGTGTGTGTGTGTGTGTGTGTGTGTGTGTGTGTGTGTGTGTGTCAAGACAGCGAAACCTCTCACAAAGGACCTGAAGCGCTTAGAGGCAAGGAATGTTTGTACGTAGTACCGAAATAGGCAATAGACCCATCAACCAGTATGCCTTACCCACCGCACACGGTCGAACTGTGTCAAGGAGGATGAAGTGGTCAGGTGACAGATGGCATCTAAGGTAGTATGGACCCTCCCGAGTTCGAACCTTCTCGATAGCGAAAGGGGGGAGAGACGTAACCACTAGGTACTCGGAGCATCGGGTGCGCGCTAACTACTCAGTCAGCTGAGGTCGCTTTGTAAACAGTCTTTGAAGAGCAGGAGTCTTTGGCTCGTTCAGATGGTATTGCCATGGGGCACTGTGTTGGTTCTATTGTCAGGCTGGTTGAATGCGCGAGGACGTTGTTGTCGTAGCTTTTCTCCAGGATAATTACTATGAAAGTGGCCCCGAAGTCGGCGGGAATTTTCGATGTCCATATGGTGCCAAGTGGTTGTTTGCTAATCAATTAGGTAGGGATGTGTGTAAATGCTGATGTGTGGAAGAATGTAGCGAATGGAGAATTCAGGGTACTTGTGAACAGGGTGTTTGAGAAGCAGCATGGACAAAGGCATGGCCCGAAGGGAAATCCTTTGTGTCCACCCCTATAAAAACTGAGGGACAACAACGTGTCAAGAGGAGAATAATACCACAATAGAGAGAGAAGGCAGAGGAGAGAGAGAGGAGAGGAGAGTGAGCAGGACAGAGTAGGTTCAAGAGAAATGTGGTCTGGGAGATAGAAGAGACAGCAAAGTCTTAGGGTTAAAGACAAGCTGGAAGAGAAGAAAACTAAGTTTGAAGCCCAGAGAGAGTTCTACGTCGAGATCCCAGAGACGACCACGAAGACCCAGTCCTCAAACCTGGAGCCAGTCAACCAAGGGCATCACCATCAACCAGTGCTGAAGAAAACTTGAAGAGACTTGTTCAAGAACTGTGGTGTGGTGTGAAAGCGTGGATGTGTGTGTGGAAACCTGGCCAGGTAAGACGCCATTTTATTATAACCTGAGATTATGAAGTACTGAGCTTTTATGGTTTGATTATTGCATTTTTGTGTGATTGGATTGTTCATGCATAATTATACGTAGCATAGAAATTGTATTTCTTGTTATCAGTCATGTTAGGAGAGAAACAAATGTGTGACATCCCATTCCCAGAGAGAGGTGAATGTTTGATGGGCGCATGAGTGTGCATATGCGTGTATGAGTGCAAAGATAACCGTGGTGTGTTAAGCCTGACTAATAATACATCAACTTAGTGCACTTAAGCAATACCATCGCGATTTCCCCTGTCCTGGACAAAGTGGCGAGCCTGCCAGGATGGCATGGCTGAAATTAGTCTCAGGAGGGAAACAAAGTGAGTACTAGAGTAGTACTGGGATGAATCATCCACTAAAGGCAATTTTGATTAGCTCTTCTAATTATTTCCTTTAGTTCTTTCAGTGTTGAGTATTGACTTCTGTGTAGGGTGGTTGTATTAATCAAAGATCGTTCAGAGAAACGAAGAACGAGGTTCTAGTCCTAACTCTCACAGAAGCTGTGGTTTAAAATTAAGGCTCCTTTGTGTTAGGAACATTACCACTGGTTGGTGTACTCATAGCGTTTAATAGAGAAACTATTTACGAACTTTTTCCGGGTTTATAAGCGTAACCGTTTTAGTGGTGCTAAAACATATTGAAAAAAAAAATGGCTGAAGAAAGTTTAACCCCCATAGAAAAACTAATAAGTTTGGGGAAAGAAATGGGATATACAGGAGATGAACTGCGTAAGTTCAAAGAGACTCAGCAGAAGACTGAGAGAGATGAAAGGGCTGAAAGGAGGAAGTTTGAAAAGGAACAGCTAGCAGCTGTCAAAAGAAATCTAGAGGCAGAAACCGCTGCATCAAAGGCTAAAGCAGATGCAGAATGTTTAGCTGCCAAAGCAAGAGCAGATGCAGAGAGTGCAGCGGCCAAAGCAAGAGTAGATGCAGAGAGTTAGCAGCCAAAGCAAGAGCAGATGCAGAGAGCACAGCTGCCAAAGTGAGAGCAGAAGTGGTATCAGAGATTTTAGCCAAACAAATTGAGTTGGAAAAAATAAAATCTGAAAATTGTAGTGAAATAGACACCAGTTCTGAGTCAGTAGGCGACAGACTAAATTCCAGGCCTAGGCCTAAACTCCTACTTTTCAGAGAAGAAACTGATTCGATTGATGCCTATATCAGTCGTTTTGAATCGTTTGCCGAGCACGAGGGCTGGCCCAAAGATGACTGGGCAATAAACCGGTCTGCCTTGTTGACAGGTCGTGCGTTACACACTGATTCCACCTTACCCAAAGGTGATCAGAGGGATTTTGACAAGGTGAAACAAGCAGTACTAAAGGCATATGATTTGACTGAAGAAGGTTTTAGGCGTAAGTTTTGCGAGGCGAGAATCGAACAGGGTGAGACATACACACAGTTTGGGGTGAGACTGGATCACTATTTCAACGAGTGGGAAGAGCTTAGTGGAGTGGACCGTGATTTTGAAGGCCTCAAGACACCGGTGATGAAGGAACAGATACTTGACGGTTGTGGACGGGGCCTTACAATACACCTCAGGGAGAGGGGTGTCGTGACAATAGCTGAAGTACTTGAAGCAGCAGAGATTTACCGGGAAGCGAGGCGTGACTTGCCTCAACAAGAAGAGGGCCCAGAGGCATATCCAGAGGATGGCAGGCTAGCACATGACTCACACGATGAGTCAGCAGTACACGCCCGTAAGCCCATGGTGTCACGTGAGCAAACAAGGGTGAAGGCCCACATGGTTAAGACTGTAGATAGACGTACCTGCTTCTTGTGCAATAAGGCAGGACACTTGGCTAGAGACTGCCGATTTAGGCCCCAGAAAGCTGCAGCAATGAGGGTCACGCTAAGAGAGAGGCAGGTAGAAAAGGATGAAAAAGATGACAGCGTTATTTTGTCTGGACTGTGTTGTGTGTTCACAGATTCAGGAGATAACATGGATGTGCACAAAGGCAGAGTAGGGGAGAATGTGGTTAATGTCATTCGAGACTCTGGGTGCACAGGTATATTGGTGAAAGAATCCCTGATTTAGAAGGGTCAATTCACAGATAAAACACAGAGGTGTAGACAAATAGATGGAACAGTAGCAGAATTCAAAACGGCCCAGGTGTTTATTGATGCACCATTCTATAGTGGAAGTGTACAGGCTTTGGCGGTTCCAAAGCCACCGTATGATTTGGTAATTGCAAACATTACAGGAGCACGTGGTTACGGAAGTCCAAACCCTGATTACTGTGTTGAATCAGACGTGACAAGTCACGTGATGGAAAGCCCCCGGGCAGTCAAACCGTTCCAAAAGCATTGGAGCGTGTCAAGTGAGACCAACCCCACTCACTTAAGGGCAGAACAAAAGGGCGATTACTCTCTCTAGAAAACTGTTTGGTTTTGCTCACACAAGGCAAAAGAAGCGCGTTAAGGAGGGTACCATCGGTTTTGAGATAAAGGATGGGGTATTGTACCGAACTTTCACTCACTTGAGTTCGGGGAAGACAAAAAGACAGATCGTTGTGCCTACGAAACGCAGAAAGGCGGTGATGTCCGAAAAACATGTGACGTCAGCCTCGGGCCATCTCGGTAAGAAGGCCTCACAAAAAGCAGTGATGCGAGAGTAATAATAATAATAATGAACACTTATATAGCGCCTATTCTCGGCTAGAGACCAAGCTCTAAGCGCTTTACAATCAACACTCGCTTACACAACGGGCTGCCTACCTGGGTAGTGCCGACTGAAGAGCTGCCAGCTGGCGCTTCATTCAGTCGTTTCCCGTGTCATCCAGTCAATATCGTTCAATATCGTTCACTCAGTTTCTTTACTTCCTTCATTCTTTCCATTTCTTACGCAGGGTGCTGTGTGTAACGTGTCATCCATACCAACGGCCAAACTGGCCTACTCTTCCGAAAGTTGGTGATGGGATTTTACGTGTGTGCAAGATATTATGCGTGCGTTCACACACGGAACCTCGGTTTATAGTCTCATTCGAAGGACTGTATGGGAAATGGAGTCAGAACTAATGTTAACTCCGAGGGAAAAATCCCCCTGTACCGAAACGCCCCGGCGGAGATTCGAACCTGCAACCCCAGGATCACCAAGATTACGAGTCAGGCGCTCTACCAACTGAGCTATTACTGGCCCGGTATCCTTGGCGATATCAGGCGTTTCTGTGCACAATGCAGCACATGCCGTGGGGTACGGCAAGCTGTGTATACAGAAAGGGAGATCAGACCAGTCTCACAAAAAGGCGGCAGTAGTCCAAAGTAAAATGGTCGTGCGAATTAGCAAGTAGTATGTGCGTGTGTCTTTTGCAGTGTCGTGTATGCGTGACGTAGCTGGTTACGGGCTATGTGTAGAAAAGAGGAAAGGGAGAGAATTTCCATAGAAACAGAATTTTATACAAATATGGCCACACTACTTAGAGCTGGTGGAGATTTCAGATTTGTTTGGTTTTTAGTGGGAATGTATTGATTTTTCTCTAATTTGTTGCAAAATAAATCTTGCGTGCATTCTCTGGAGTAAGTAGGCTTATGAGAGGCCTAGATTAGAGTTGGTCTAAATGAGAAAATTATGAGAGTTTCAGCTCCTTGAAGGTGTTTTAGCCAATGCAGGGCATTGTCTTCAAGTGTGGGGTAATTTGTCATAGCTCAGTTGGTAGAGCGCCGGACTCGTGATCCTGAGGTTACGGGTTCGAATTTCGGTACAGGGGGATTTTTCCTCGGAGTTAACATTGGTTCTGACTCCATTCCCCATACAGTCCTTCGAATGAGACTATAAACCGAGGTTCCGTGTGTGAACGCACGCATAACATCTTGCACACACGTAAAATCCCATCACCAACTTTCGGAAGAGAAGGCCAGTTTGGCCGTTGGTATGGATGACACGTTACACATAGCATGCACCCTGCGTGAGAAATTGAAAGAATGGAGGAAGCAAGGATATTGAGTGAACGATATTGGACGATATTGACTGGATGACACGGGAAACGACTGAATGAAGCGCCAGCTGGCAGCTCTTCAGTCGGCACTACCCAGGTAGGCAGCCCGTTGTGTAAGCGAGTGTGGATTGTAAAGTGCTTAGAGCTTGGTCTCTAGCCGAGAATAGGCGCTATATAAGTATTCATTATTATTATTATTATTAAGACAGTGAAACCTCTCACAAAGGACCTGAAGTGCTTTAGAGGCAAGGAATGTTTGTACGTAGTACCGAAATAGGCAATAGACCCATTAAGCAGTATGCTTTACCCACCGCACACAGTCGAACTGTGTCAAGGAGGACGAAGTGGTCAGGTGACAGATGGCACCTAAGGTAGTAAGGACCCTCCGAGTTCGAACCTTCTCGATTTCGAAAGGGAGGAGGGGTGTAACCACTAGGACCTAGGAGCATCGGGTGCACGCT
>CM065718.1:27289516-27294516 GCA_033310375.1 Conus canariensis
TCGTCATGCTCCCCCTGTGTAATCGACTGCATATTGTTTTCTAACGTCATCGTGTCAGCGGTGGTGTATTCCTCTGACTCGGTTTCGAAATTGTCACAATCATCACCGATTTTCACAATCTGAAAGTTAATGACACTTGCAGCGGTAGGCGATGGACATTACTGCTGATCTATATCTGTCTGAAGCGCACAGCTCTCAACACACGCAGAAATGTCAACGTGGATAATGTCCGACAGTAGTAGTAGAAAGAAACTCGTGGAGAGCGTGGCAGCAGAGAGTCCTCAGAAGAGAAGCCCCCTTCAAGCAAGTGTTTCGGCCCTTATCTCCTGACACTCTAGGGGGGTTGGGCCACACCCGGTTCATGACTCCGGATGTCCCTCTGCTGCCCCTTTTTTTCCCATCTTGGGACGAGCCATGGCTGGGATTCGAACCCATGACCCTCTGGACATGCTCATTTTCCACTTAATGACTCGCGCTTTAACCACTGAGCCACAGGGACACCTGATATTTGTAGGGAAATTAAGCCTTATGAAGTTCACTTTTGTTCCTCCTTGACCAGATCCAGCTTGAACACCTCTCTGCCGCTTCTGCCATTGCTTTCAGGGCTCTGGTTTTTTCCTTCCCTGCAACTGAGATCTGTTTCATGAGGCTGTATGCAGACGTTCCTACAAACCCCCTAGCTCCAATTTCTGCAGTGAGGACTTTGACCTGATAGCCTTCTCTCCTCAGGCTGTTTGCCAGATCAGCATACTTTTCAGTCTTGTAGATTTGAGCTGCCTCCATTCTGTTCTCATATGGCACCGTGAGCTCGATCATGATCAGCTGCTTGGTTGACTTAGAGTGGACTACTATGTCTGGTCTCATGCCACTCTTGCTGATGATCTCTGGGTGACTCTTCCATTCTGGGAGGTCTGCAGTGCACTCCCAGTCATCTGCCCCGTCCAGCAGACTCTGCCTGCATGTTTCGAGTGGCACTGTTGTTCTTGGCCATGATTTGCTGCCTCCTGCCGTGAAGAATGTTGCGGGTGCTTTTGGAGTCCTGATTTTCCCTTTTGTGGTGTTGGTACTAGCCCAGACTACTTGTACAATTTCTTTGAGCACTTGGTTGTGCCTCCATGTGTACCTTCCTTGAGCCAGGGCTACTTTACATGAGCTTAGGACATGCTCCACTGTTTGTTTTTCATGGCAGAGGGGGCATGCAGGATCGTCTGTTTTCCCCCACTTCACCAGGTTTGCATTTGAGGGCAGAAGGTCATATGCAGATCTGAGAATGAAGCTGATCCTGAGAGGGGCCATGTGCCAAATGTCATTCCAAGTGAGACTTCTTTGGAGTGCATTCTCCCACGTTGTCCATTGCCCTTGCTGGCTCTGCTGGACTGCTTTTTGGAGTCTTTTTTGGTCTTCTTCTTTTCTCATCTCCTGAATCATCATGTCTCTTTTGGCTTTTCCTTTGGCCTTTGACCACCATTCAGTTTTGGTCACCCCCAGTCCCTGTCTGTTGGTCTGTGTGTGTCCTGTTATTTCTCTGATCTTGAGACTTTCTTTTGCAGAATCCATCGCCTCTTGAACTTTCCATTTTCTGCCTGTCTTCAGCTGGGGCTTAATTGCTTCTACCACCTTGTCTCCTGAGTCCTCCAGCATGCTTTGAAGTCTGATCTTCCCTGCTTTGTATTCCTCCAGGATGGATTTCAGGGGTAGTTTCAGCTTTGCTTGGCGACAGTACAGCGCTATGTCAGTCAGACAGGGTGGGACACCAAGCCATTTCCTTGTGAACTTGTTGATTTTGGCTTCCATTGCCTCCACTATGCTGGTGCAGATGTCGTATATCATCAGAGGCCATAGCAGCTTTGGTATCAGCATGAACTGCAGACACCAGACCTTGTATTTGCCAGGGAGCCCACACTGGTCAATGGTCTCCAAGCCTTCCTCCGCCATCTGCTTGGTTTCTTTTGCTCTTTGTGTGTCTTTCAGCGTATCATCATACCATCTTCCAAGGCTCTTGACTGGTTCTTCTGTGACTGTTGGAATGGCCTGGTTGGCAACACTGAAGACCACAGATCCGGCCACTTTTCCTTTCCTCAGTGAGAGACTCCGTGATTTCTTTGGCTTGAACTTCATTCTGGATGAGGCAACTATGTCGTCCAGCCTCTCCAGCACATGACGTGTCTCGTCTTCTCTGGATGAAATCACTGTAGTGTCATCCATGAAGGCCTTGAGAGGAGGCATCTTGTATCCATCGCCAAGGTCTGTTTGTCTCGCGTTGTTTGTTGCTGCTTTCAAGATGAGTTCCATTGCCAGCACGAACAGTATTGGGGAAATTGCACAGCCCATTGCAATACCCACTTCCAAGTTGATCCAGTCTGTTGTGTACTCCTTGGTAGAGAACCGCATTGAGAAGCCATTGAAGTACTTCTTGAGCATGTCGCGGATGTTCTTTGGCACATGGTACATCTCAAGAGCCAACTGTATCATCTCATGGGGCACAGATCCATATGCGTTTGCCAGATCAAGCCACACTACGTCCAGGTCTCTCTTTTCTGTTTTTGCTTTTTGGATTGCGTCCCAGATCATTGTGGCGTGTTCTACACAGCCCGCCACGCCTGGGATGCCACCTTTCTGGACTGACACATCCAAGTACTTGTTTTCCATCAGGTACTTGGTCAGCCTTGCTGCCATGACAGAGAAGAAGATTTTCCCTTCGACGTTCAGTAGTGATATTGGCCTGAACTGGCTGATGTCACTTGAGTTTTGCTCTTTGGGGATGTACACACCATCTGCCGTCATCCACTGGCCGCTGATCTTCTGGTTTCTCCAAGCCGATCGCAGCAGCCTGTGGAGCCACTCCAGCACCTTGGGACATTTCTTGTAAAGCTGGTAAGGTATTCCGTTTGGCCCTGGTGATGATTTGGCTCTGGCTTTGTCGACCACCTTCTTGATTTCCGCCAACGTTGGAGGCTTGCCATTGAACTGTTCCTCAGGGTTGGTTGGCCACACCAGACCTTGAATGTCGAGTGGTGCTTTGCTCTGTGGGTCAGAGTATGTTTTCCTCAGATGCTGCTCAAGAACTCCTTTGTCCACACTTAGGGTCCCAGATTTTGGCTGCTCAAACAGTGTTCTGGCAAACTGGAAGGGGTCTCTGAAGAAGCGCTCTTGTGTCTTCTTCTTTTTGCTCTTCCTCTTCCTCGCAGATTCCGCTTTGCTGAGGGCACTGTGTTTTTCTTTCAGGTCTTTCCACAGTTTTTCCAAGCCTTGTTTTTCAGCTGGCAGTGCGGTCTTCATTTGCATCTTGAGGTTTTTCTTTTGGACCCTGATCTTGTCCATCTTTTCTTGGCGTCTGGATTTCTTTGGAGGTGTTTTCTCTTTGGGTAGTTTTGCTCCATAGGCGTCTCTACATGTGGCATACACAATGTCCCCATATGTGGCTAGTTTGTGTTCCAGGGTGCTTTTCCCTATCAGTGCATCGAGTCTTTGGACGATTTTTGCATCCAGTTTCTCCCAATCTTCAGTTTCGTTTGCTCGTGGCAGGTTGAGTTTCAGGCGCCTGGCATCGAGGGCCTGTGCAAATTCCTCATCCGAACCAACAGCGTGGATGTCCTTGGCACTGTGGTTTAAATCCTGGCCTTGGTCTTCCGACGTCTTATCTGCTGATGCAGTGCGCTGCTGCTCATTCAGATGAGTCTTCACACATCCCATCTTTGTTCTGTGGATCTTCATGCCACGGGTGGTAGCGAAACGCTTTCCACAGACACATGGATATTCCATTTGGTCCATGTTCATAGTCCGTTTGGGATTTGCAGTCATGATTGGTTGAGCACCGATGGATTCATCATTCTCTCCCCCTTTCGGTGAATCCTGGGAGCATCTTTTCCTTTTATTTTTAGTAGCCACATGTTTAAGGCAAAGTGGGGAGCCAGCCCACAGAGCCCTTGGTTCTGGTCTTTCCCAGTGTCCTCCGGTCTTTCCCGGACGTCCTCCGGCCTATTCCCGGAAGTCAATGGTTTACCCATGCATCAGTAGAAAGAAACTCGTGGAGAGCGTGGCAGCAGAGAGTCCTCAGAAGAGAAGCCCCCTTCAAGCAAGTGTTTCGGCCCTTATCTCCTGACACTCTAGGGGGGTTGGGCCACACCCGGTTCATGACTCCGGATGTCCCTCTGCTGCCCCTTTTTTTCCCATCTTGGGACGAGCCATGGCTGGGATTCGAACCCATGACCCTCTGGACATGCTCATTTTCCACTTAATGACTCGCGCTTTAACCACTGAGCCACAGGGACACCTGATATTTGTAGGGAAATTAAGCCTTATGAAGTTCACTTTTGTTCCTCCTTGACCAGATCCAGCTTGAACACCTCTCTGCCGCTTCTGCCATTGCTTTCAGGGCTCTGGTTTTTTCCTTCCCTGCAACTGAGATCTGTTTCATGAGGCTGTATGCAGACGTTCCTACAAACCCCCTAGCTCCAATTTCTGCAGTGAGGACTTTGACCTGATAGCCTTCTCTCCTCAGGCTGTTTGCCAGATCAGCATACTTTTCAGTCTTGTAGATTTGAGCTGCCTCCATTCTGTTCTCATATGGCACCGTGAGCTCGATCATGATCAGCTGCTTGGTTGACTTAGAGTGGACTACTATGTCTGGTCTCATGCCACTCTTGCTGATGATCTCTGGGTGACTCTTCCATTCTGGGAGGTCTGCAGTGCACTCCCAGTCATCTGCCCCGTCCAGCAGACTCTGCCTGCATGTTTCGAGTGGCACTGTTGTTCTTGGCCATGATTTGCTGCCTCCTGCCGTGAAGAATGTTGCGGGTGCTTTTGGAGTCCTGATTTTCCCTTTTGTGGTGTTGGTACTAGCCCAGACTACTTGTACAATTTCTTTGAGCACTTGGTTGTGCCTCCATGTGTACCTTCCTTGAGCCAGGGCTACTTTACATGAGCTTAGGACATGCTCCACTGTTTGTTTTTCATGGCAGAGGGGGCATGCAGGATCGTCTGTTTTCCCCCACTTCACC
>CM065718.1:27299516-27312016 GCA_033310375.1 Conus canariensis
TACTTGACGTAAGTGATGATTGTGTTATAAAGATAATGGTAATGATAAAGATAACAAAAATGGAAGAGGAAGAAGAAGAAGAACAAGATGATGATGATGATGATGATGATGATGATGATGATGATGATGATGATGAAGTGCTCTTCCTTCATGTTTATGGCTTAAGGTCGTTTGATTTTTCATTCAGTCTTTCACTGCGAAATTGCACACTACAATGATGACTGACCATCCACCTTCCACCTTTTCCTTGTGTAATCTCCTTCATTTCCTTTGACAGATTACATCTTTTGGCTATGCCCAGTCAGCTATTTCCTTATTGTCTGCGAGCGTAGAAAGTGACCTTAGCTGTAGAGCCTAGAACATTTTTTTTTATATTCTGTTCGCTTCAACAAAAATTAATGTTACTGGCTCAAAATAATAACACAAGGGAGAGACAGACAGACAGACAGACAGACAGACAGACAGACAGACAGACAGACAGGGACACAGAAGGAGAGAGATTTATTAAAGAGAAATTTCGTCCAATGATGGTTGCCGATAAAAATCACGTTTCTAAGAACTGACCAATGTAAGGAAATAATGAGGGGGGGGGGGGGGGGGGAGCTAAATAACAGGGACAAACCACTACCACCACCACAACAACAACAGCAAAAACAACGACAAGAAGGGAGATGCTCATCATCACTATTACCATCATCATCATCATCTTCTTCTTCTTCTTCTTCTTCTTCTTCTTCTTCTTCTTTCATTATTATTATTTATTATTATTATTATTTATCATATTACTTATTATTATCATTATATATTGTATTATTTATTATTATATTACTATCATTATTATTACTATTATTATTATCATCATCTCTTATATTATCATTCATCGTTCTATTATCATTAGTATCTTATTGCTTTGCTTTGTTTCAATTCTTTTTTTTTTTTACACATTTCATTTTCTCATTTTCAGTTGCTTTTTTAAATCAGATTCAGGCCTTCTGGAGTTCCTGCTACGAAGAATGTTTGGCTGACCGAATAATGTAATATGACCATAAAGCAATCAGGCATTTTTGCAGCATGGAAAGGAACGCTTGTTTATTTCTTCTTTTCTCTCCAACGACAACAACAGTTGCTGCGGCACTCTGGCAATGGCAGCAGCTGCAACAGGAGCAGCAGCAGCAGCAGCAGGAACAAAAATAGTAGTAGCAGCAGCAACAGAAACAACAGACATGGCAGCAACAGATGCAGTACCATAAGCAGCAGCAGCAGGAACAAAAATAGTAGTAGCAGCAGCAACAGAAACAGCAGCAGCAACAGACATGGCAGCAACATAATAAGCAGCAGCAGCAGGTGTGACAGCATCAGCGACATAAGCAGCAGCAGCACTAGAGTGAATGAATAATGGGATTGGTAGCTATAACTTCAACAGCATTTGAAATGTAGTTCTTTCGGTCCTTACACATAGACACGAGGCATTCGTGAATTCTGATCATCAAGTCATAAAATCAACAGTGCGCACACAGAGCACTTCAACCTTCCCTTTGGTGGGTCAAAAACTCCTCAGACTTTAGCCGGGAAATAAATGACGTTGGAGGCAGCTATATGTACCTCTCTCAGGTTCACTCCCAATGACATTTTCCACAGTGTAAGCAGCCACAAAGCACACAAAACAGTGCATTCCAAGGGATGTTTTCCGTAACGTATTTCCCACTGAGCAGCCACCTGTAAGAATGAGGAGTTTGGCTGGCTCAGTAGGTGGCCAAGTTCACAGTCACATACTACATGTTGGACTGACGTTGTGTATCATGGTGGCTTGTGTTATCTTCATCATCATCATTTGGATTACGATGATGGTGACTTTAATTACATCTGAAATGTATCTTGGACTACCATTCTATTGTGAAGCTCTCCTTTTTAACGCAGGCGTCTGCCTAAAAAAACAAACTTGTATTTGAACATGTAAAGAAAAGAGAGAGAGAGAAGAGAGGAGAGAGAGAGAGAGACAGACAGACAGACAGACAGACAGACAGACAGACAGACAGACAGAGACAGAGAGAGAGACAGAAAAAGACAGAGAGAGGCACAGAGAGACAGAGAGAGAGAGAGACAGGGACAGAGACAGAGAGACAGAGAGACAGAGACAGACAGACAGACAGGCAGACAGGCAGACAGAGAATTAGCAGCAACTACAACAGCAACTGCAGTAAGTAACAGTAGTGGGAGAAACAGTGAAAGAGTTGCAGTGCAACACTGACAATCGTTCAATTCACGTGATGACCAAAACCAGATCAGGAAGTGCACGCTATGTAATATGCATGATGGTTCTCACCTGAGCAGACGTGATCGCCGCAATCACTGCAGGACTCTCGCCGTGTTTCTGTGTCTCTGATTATGATTGGCTCAGTCACACACACACACCGTGACGTTATCTTGAGACCGCTATTCCATTTGACGAAGTGCTTCAGCAGCGCTAAATCACACGATGTGGTTGTTACTCCACAGCCGTTTATCGATGGCTGGCTTGCCTTCTCTCATTAAAGCATTTATTTCTAATGGGGTAGGTGAAAACAAAGTTAGAGATCGTCCTTTCTTCTGTCTTATCTTCCGTGCCACTTCAGTGGCATTGCACCCGTTCTGCTCATTCCAGACTCCCATCCACAGCCACAGCCTGGGTGTCCTGCCACAACCCCAGCACCATCAATTCGCAGGGACGATTGGATTTTACTAGCCGAATTGTGTCATTTTGAATCGCCTGTAAGGAAGGCGAGGGATGGGGAGGCTAGGAAAGATGCACGGTGCTCAAAGTGGAGAGGAGGGACAGGGAAGGGGAGGGGTGGAGGTGGGGGTAATGCATAATATACACATTGTCTACTATGTCCAGAGGGATTTGCTGATGATGAGTTTGTATGACGAGCCCGTAAACAGATTACTTGTCTTTCTGATGTGCACTCTCAGAGCGCCTTCACATTCTTTTCCTTTTTTTTTGTTTTGTTTTTGAATGGGGTCGGGAGGAGGGGTGGATGGTGACGGCAAGGGTTGCGGGAGTGGAGGGTGGCGATGGAGGAATTATCATCCACGGCTGGATGGACTGCCTGACAAGGTTACCGACCTCCATCTAGCTGGGTTGGGAATCCGAGTTGTTTCTCCCAAGCTGGTTATTCTGAACTCTGATAGAAATTGACAGAGATATTTCAGTGTCCACCTTTTTAAAAATCTATATAACGAGTTGGTATTAAAAAAAAAGGTGCAATGTTAAATAAAATGATGATGATGATGATGATCATGATGATGATGATGATGATGATGATGATGATGATGACTATGATGAGCATGAAGATAAGTGTATTCATATTCGCAGCTTGAGTCGTTTAATGTCAATCCAATACTTGACGAAAGTGATGATGGTATTATAAAGATAACAGCAATGACAAAGATATTAAAAAGGGAAGAAGAAGAAGAAGAAGAAGAAGAAGAAGAAGAAGATGATGATGATGATGATGATGATGATGATGATGATGATGATTTATGATGATGAAAAGAAGAAGAAAAGATGATGATGATGATGATGATGATGATGATGATGATGATGATGATGATGATGACGACAACGACGACGACGACGACGACGACGATGGTGAAGATTAAGTGCTCTTCTTTCATATTCACGTCTTAAGGTCGTTTAATTTCTTCTCAGTCTTTCACAACAAAACTGCGATCTACCTGCTACCTTTAACCTGTGTAATCTGTTTAATTTCCTATTCCAGATTACATCTCGTGGCTATCTTCAGTCGTCCATTTCCTTGCTGTCTGTGAGCGTAGAAATTGTGTGACCTTAGCTGCGATACATAGAACATTTTCTATTTTCTGTTCGCTTCAACGGAAATTAATGTTCTTGGCTCAAAATAATAACACGAGGAGAGAGAGAGAGAGAGAGAGAGAGAGAGAGAGAGAGAGAGAGAGAGAGAGAGATGGAAGGAAGGGGAGGGAGACAGAGAGACCGGGCGAGAGAGAGTTTTCAGTTAAAGGGGAATTTCATCCAATGATAACTACCCATAAATGTCATAGTTCTAAGAACTGACAATGTAAGCAAAAAATGAAGGATAAAAGTGAATAACTGGGATAAACAACAACAACAACAACAGCAAAAACAACAACAACAACAGCAAAAACACAACAACAACAGCAAAAACAACAACAACAGCAAAAACAACAACAACAACAAGAAACAAGAAAGATGATGATGATGATCATCATCATCATCATCATAATCATCATCATCATCATTATCAACATAGTCATATTATCATTAGCATATTATATTATCATCATCATCACTATTATTATCATCATCATCATTGATACTGTTATTATTATTACAATTATTATTATCATTATTATTATCACTACTATCATTACTACAATTATTGCTCTGCTTATTTTTCGGGTCCAAATCTTTCACACATGTTATTTTCTCATGTTCAGTTCATTTTATAATCAAACTGAAACCTTCTGGAGTTCCTGCTACGAAGAGTGTTTGACTGACCGAATAATGTAACATGATCATAAAGCAATCAGGCATTTTTTGCAGCATGGAAAGGGACGCTTGTTTATTTCCTTTTTTTTTCCTTTCCAACGACAACAGTTGCTGTAGCACTCTGATAACAGCAGCAGCAGCAGTGGGAACAAAACTAGTAGTAGCAGTAGCAACAGAAACAGCAGCAGTGATAGAAATGGCAGCAACAGAAGCAACCTAATCAGCAGCAGCAGCAGCAGAAGGATTGGCAGCGTCAGTGACATTAGCAGCAGAAGTAGCAAAGTGAATGAATGATGGGATTGGTAGCTATAACTTCAACAGCATTATCAAATGAAGTTCTTTTAGATCTTATACATGGACACGAGGCACTGGTGAAATCTGATCATCGGTCATCGCACCAAAATTGCGCGCACAGAGCACTTTTTTCCGGAGAGAATAAACTATAGAAACAGTTGTACACGTCTGGGTTTGCTGCTGCTCTGGTGTCTATAGATTCTTTCATGGTACAGATGTCTAGTTTGCTCTCTCTCTCTCTCTCTCTCTCTCTCTCTCTCTCTCTCTCTCTCTCTCTCTGTATGTGTGTGTGTGTATGTGTGTGTGTGTGTGTGTGTGTGTTGTGTGTGTGTGTGTGTGTGTGTGTGTGTGTCTTTCATTTAACGTCTATCCACTATTCGTGATATTAGACCAAAAAAAAAGGTGAATGTGTACGGAAGTAATTGCAAGCATGCACATAATGTGTACATGTGTATATGTATGGGTGCGCGTGCACGCGAATATGTGTGTGTGTGTGTGTGTGTGTGTGTGTGTGTGTGTGTGTGTGTGTGTGTGTGTGTGTGTGTGTGTAAGTGTGTGTGTGCGTGTGCGTGTGTGTGTGTGTGTGTGTGTGTGTGTGTGTGTGTGTGTGTGTGCGTGTGCGTGAGTATGTGTGCCTGCGTGTGTGAGTGAGAGCGTTGTGGATGTGTAAGTGTGTGAATATCTTTACACAAGTCATAAGTGAAGATTAACATAACATAAAATACTTATAACCAACAACTAACTAACCAATTAAAGTCAAACGCATGAAAGTAGTTTTTAAAAAAATCCTTTGCATTCCCCCCACCTCCCCCCCCACCCCACCCCCACCCCCGATCCCCACCATATCTTATCCACCCACCCCCCTTCCTTTCTCCTCCCCCGCAAATAAAGTTAATAAAAAATATTATAAGTATTTTCAAACAGAGGTGCGTTCTAAGTGTACAAAGAATTCATACCTTAAAGCTGGTGACTCAAAAATAGCCTGCACAGTATTTTGCTTCAATACTGGAATGATTTTTTTCATATCACTGCATGAAACAATATGAACTGGAGTAATTTTGTTTCCACATACGCAAAGTACGTTTTTTTTTACATATTTTGTTTTAAATGCATTAAGTTTCCACCTGTACATTAATGAGAGTAATTTTCTATTAAAGTTAAAATTCTCTTTGATTCTTTTAATATCAAACTGTTCTTTACTGACGTGATCTACCATACTACATTCGAAAGCTTTCCAGATATGCGACTTAACTAAGTTACACTGTTCATGTACTGATAGGGGAAATCAAAGAATTCTTAATCAAAACTATTTTTGGCTCCACGTTTAGCTGCCCTGTCTACTTTTTCATTATAATGAAAAGAACAATGTGAAGGAATCCAACAAAAAGCTACATGGGTTCCTCTGGGAATTAACATGTGCATCATACAACTTATCTCTATGATCATTTCAGGTCTTGTGTGCAATTGAAAAACTTTTAACGCCTGAAGAGCTGATTTAGAATCAACACAGAACAGAATTTGAAATAATGTTTTTGGAAAGTTTAAAAGGTAATTTAAAGCCAGGAGTATCGCTGTTAATTCTGCTGTAAATATCGATTTGTTAATTCCCGATATAAAATGATTTCTCTACTCTTAAGTCTGGTATTAAGTATGCACAACCTGTTTGTTTATCAATGCACGAACCGTCTGTGTATATTTTCAAATAATTTGAATAGTTCTTTTCAACATGGCATTTGATATTGCTTGCTAACATGTTTATGTTTTCATCTTTTTTCATATTGGTATGTTCAATATCAAAATGTGCTTTATTAAGCTCCCATGGTGGTATAGGAGAAAATAACGGTCTAATGATAGTGCATCATTATCGATTGAAACTCCAGAATCAGTAATACTTTTTGACGTGTAAGTTGCCAGTGTTTTTTGAGAAGCTATAGATTTTGCTCTTTTAGGAAAATCAATATCTGACCTCATTTTTATTTCAGATCTAATGTGCGTTTTATTAGTTGTACTCTTGATAACAAATTTACAACACGCTAACTCTCTGTATTCATCTAAGGGAAGCATCTGCGCTTCGTAATACGTACCAGAAGATGATGCATGCACCGGAAGGCCAAGTGCTAATTTCAATGCCTTGCATTCAATACTTTCAAGCTTTTTCAATAGGTATTTGGGAGCACTAAAGATTACTTCTTGGGTATATGTTATTTTCGACCTCATTAAAGATTTACATAGAGTTATCAATGTAGATGAATTCTATCCCCATTTTTCTTTAGAAATGATTTTAAGGAAATTTAATGTTTTCCTCGCCTTTCTTAATAAGTATTCAATATGAGCGTTCCATGATAGTTTAGATGTGAAATTGGACTCCTAGGAATTTAACTTCTGTCACGTATTTAAGAAGTGTTTCGCCCAATGTAAAAACAGGCAGTTTTTCTGCATTATTACCACTATTGAAAAGAATTATATTTGTTTTTTCAATAGATAAGTTCAATCCATTTAACTTCATGTATTCCGACATCCTATTTAGTTCGTCTTGATAGATCTTTCTGATGAAATTTATATCACGCTGTGGAGTTTTCTTTTTAAGAGCTACTTCCATCCACATGCATATGTCGTCAGCATATTGAACGAGAACTACCTTTTTAGATAACTTATTTGGCAAATCATGCAATAGCAATGAGAAAAGAGCAGAGGTAACACTGACCCTTGGGGGATTCCCATTGACAAAGTTCTACTGGTGGAATATGTTTTTCCTACTCTTGTTTGTATTACCCTATCTTTCAGAAAGCATTTAACATAATTGTATACATTCCCTGATAGTCCAATATTTTTAAGTTTGTTTAATAGCTGTGAATGCCACACTTGATCGTAAGCCTTGGTTATGTCAAAAAATGTAGCCAGGACACATTTACGTCTTGCAAATTGTTTCTTTATATTTGTTGATAATTTCACTAATATTTCTGTAGTAGATCTCCCTTTACGAGAGCCAGCTTGATTAATAGGAATTATGTCTGTTTTTTTTTCACTACTAATGTGCTAGTCTATTCAAAACAATTCTTTCCGATAGTTTACAGACGTGTGATGTTAGTGCTATAGGTCTGTAATTTTTAGGATCACTAGAAGACATTCCTTGTTTATAAACTGGGACAACAATTGTCTGTTTCCATATTTTGGGCATGTTGCTACTGTTCCAGCAAGTACTTAGCAAAGCATGAAGAAAAACTACAAGATTTTCAGGTAAATTTTTTAGCATCTGATTAGATATTGCATCTAAACCAACTGATGATTTCCTTATTGAATGGCTCTAATGGCTTCTTTAACTTCTTGTACAGTTGTAGGAGCATTAATGTTAATGCAATTATCTAGTGGTGGATCATCATATGTTATATTACTTTCTTCTTTTTCTCTGTAAGTTCGGTCAGTGTTTGTTAGACCATCCAGGCGGCTGACATCAGCGAATAGGTTTACAAAAACTTCTGCTTTCTCTTCAGCAGTGGGTTGTTATCTATTTTTATAGGATACTGTGGTGATGTCAATCCATTTTTCATAGCTTTCAGTTCTTCCCATACTTTTCCCATATCCTTACAACGTTTTACTTCAGAGTTACAGAAATCATTCCAATGTTTCAATTTTGCATATTCTATTGCATCATCACTTTCTTTACCCGTCTTTTTCATTTTTTCACGATTACTTGCTGATCTTTTTTTACAATATATCTTAAATCTTTCTTTTTTCTTGTTATTTGCGCGTTCACATTCCTTGTTCTACCACACATTTCCATTGTGTTTTTTAGATTTTGTTTTTTTTATTTTGGGGATCGATTTATCTGCTGCTGTTAGGATAACTTTACAGAATTTATCATACTAATTGTCTATATTTTCTTCAGTAGAATAATCTAAATCTATGTTTTTAAGGATATCTTTGAAGAGTGACCAATCTGCACACTTGTAATTATACTTTGGAATAACATCTTCTGTGTTTTCTTCTTCTTCTGCTATGTTATTTAAAGATATTATGACAGGAATATGATCTGATACTAGAGAGTCATCTCCCGTTTCCCACACTGCGTTGACTACCAATGATGGAGATACAAAAGTTAAATCAATGGCTGAGGGATTATGGTTAGATATATCTGGAATACGAGTTATATTTCCATTATTCAGTATATAAAGAATAGAATCCGCAATGTTATCTAACAAACGGTTATTAGAAATATAGGAACAACGCTTATCCCAGAAAGGGGCATGTGCATTAAAGTCACCCCCAATAACCCACTTACCTGTTTGATCTTGAAACCCTTTCAACCATTCAGTGTTCTTATTATCAGGACCTTTTGGAAGATAAATTGAAGCAACATTAAGAATCAAGGATGAAGTGAACTTAACCATGGCTGCACAGCATGACACAGAGGAAATATTATTGTACACTGGTGGAGTTCTTTCACAGAAGTCCAGGTCTTCATGCACATAAATGACTGTTTGCACTTTGTCTCCACATTGTTCGTAAACCGGAGGGTGGTAAAATCCAGGTAGATATGGTAATTTATCACAGCTCACATTTAAAGATTGTAGTAATAAAACATGAAACTTACTTGTTAATAAATATTGATTTAAGTATGATAGATTTTTCGTTACAGAACGACAATTCCACTGTAGAAATGTAATGTTTGGCTTTTTATGTGCTTTCATTTATATATACAATAATTCATATCATTTAGACATTAACTATCTTAGAGATAACTATAGATGAAAACAGAAAATCTTGATGACTGTAAACAGCTGAGAGTCAAAGTACGACCAGTTTAGCAGAACCAAGGACGTGGAAAAGGCGGGGGGTGAAAACCTTGGCAACTGTAACGAAAGGTTGCGGGTCTCCTCCGTGGCTTTTCCCAAAACATTCCATGCAGGTGTTTGCCCAGGGTCCTCGCGATGGTGCTCGCTCCTCTGGTCGTGGGGTGAACGTCGTCAGCTGTCAGGACTATTCTGTCTTCCATCCTCAGCTCGTTAAAGGAGACGAAAGTAATGTTTTCTGTCTGTAGTTTCTGTCTTGTCATTGCGTTGAACAGATCTTTCTTAATGTCTAGTGTTTTATTTTTGACAGGAGCCACTTGACTTACTACGATCTTGGCTTTGGGAAATTGACCTTTGGCCTCCTTGACGCATTTCTGCATTTCCGTACTGCATTTCTCCGGATCTTTCCCCTTCAAATCGTTCACTCCTACATGCAGAACTACACATTCGGGTTCAGGATTCAGAGATACTTTTGCCTCGCTCAGAGCGCGTGTGCAATGCTCAATCTGATAAGCGTTTCTCTTTGCCACCTGCAGACCATATGACAGGCCAAGTCTCCGTGCATCAACCTTCTTCATGATACTGTCATGTATCAGGAGGACACGAGGCAAGTCGCCACCAGATGTAGAAACAGAATGGGATACGTATTTCTTTGTTGTGCCAGACTGTTTTTGTTTGACGTTTTGTGTGTGTGTGGACGTGACGTTTTCTATCTTTTGTTCCACAGATGTGTTACGCAATTTCGCAGAACCTTGTTTGACGTTGCTTTGATTCTTTACGTCACAATTCAGTTTTTGTTCTTTGTGGTTTTGTTTCATTAGGTTATTTTCTTCGTTTGGTCTAAAGTACGGCTCGTACAATTCATCCACGCCCCTGTTGTGTTGGGGAGGAGATTTTGCCGGCAGCGATGTTGATGCAACTTTTGCATAAGAGCGGTGAGGCGTTGCGAAGGATGTTTCGGTCGATTCGGTCTGAATGACGACACTTTCGCTTTTCGTTATCTTGAGGTTCGATTCAATTATTTTGGTCTGTTTTTCAACTATTTTCTCTAGACTCAAGATTCGTTCACTCAGAGTCTTTATGAGAGCTTTCAAATCGTCAATGTTACTTCCCGCTTCTCTTTTCGGGCTGTCTTCTGCGGGGCCTTTATTGTCGGCAGGCGTACCGGACATTTTTGTTTGGGTTACTAAACGGTCACCCCCGCGTCGAACATTCGATAGGCTTGTGGCAGTCGATTGAACATTTTGTAAACTGCTGTTACTTTTTTCCATTGGCAAAGTTGATGGCTTACCTCTCGCATTTCTTGTTTTTGTCATCCTGGTCATCATTTTTTTTAACTTTACAAAAAAAAACTCAGCCAGCTTCTGCTCTAGTTGCCGCCATCTTGTCACGCCTGATGTGTGTGTGTGTGTGTTTGCTTTGTTACTTTTGAATGAATACAGTTGTCTGAAATTATGATCTGTTCATTGGGTATAATAATTGTTTATTATTGTTAATTTGGGTGTGCTGACAATGATCTGAGTTTGGGGCTGCAACAAAGTGTCAGAGTCTGAGTTTCTTGTGCTTACATATCCTATGGTTTTGCCTCCTATACAGGGGCAAAACACTGTTTTGCGTGAACAACGCTACAAATGAAAGAACGCTCTTGAAAACACACACACACACACACACACACACACACACACACACACACACACACACACACACACTTTCATTGCACTATCGTCGGTGTCGACCATTGCAGTGCTTAAAAAGGACAAAGACTGTTGTTCACTATGTTTGTACCGTGCTTCCGCAAACAGACAAAAACGAAAGTGGGTAAAAGAGGAGGATGCAGGCCTAGAAAAACAAAGATGAAACTCAATGATCAACCTTCTTGTCCACTCACTAACAGACCGTGGGTTTAAACCCGGAGAAGGCCAGTAGACATCTTATGACTACACTGGTGATGTGTGGTCAAACATTCTACCAAATTCATTCTTTTCCTCACACAGTTTGACCAATGTACCAGGTTATTGGGTAGGAAGGAGAAAACAACGGAACACGACAAACTTCAGTGATGGTGATGAAGGAGGAGAAAACAAGTGGACACATCAACACTTCAGTGATAGCGATGAGTGTTTGCTCCCTGTGGGACACTGTTGCGTGCAACTGGTCTGTTTCGTTTGACAGATGACAGTGGTCTCATCTTTTTTCTTTCAGAGATTCAGGCCTACGATTTATCCTCCTGTGTTGTGCTTTACCGGGGATGTTCACATCCCTGTCCCCCCTTACATTTCCCTCTCGCCAGTTGCCAGACTGGAAACATGCAATGTCCACATTTCTCCATCTGTATGTAAGTTTCTTTTTTTCTTCATTCTGTGGGAGAAAGAAGTTTACTGTGTCATCTTTTTTGTCATGACAAGTTTTTCTTGCATGCTGTTTATGGCTGTACATTGGTGTTCTAAGGGTTTGACCCGGTACAGCCGCGGTCTTTTGTTTTCCTTTAAATGGTGACCAGTGAGGGTTTGTGTTTGTTTGTTTGTTTGTTTTTATTGATTTTCATAGTTTGTCATCAACAGGGACTGTTTTTCCATGTTTCTGTCCTTTTCAGTTTATTCCTGCAAGTTCCACTGCCAGTCCTTTCGGACGGGAAGGAGGACTCTGATGTAGCGAATAAACGGATCTGCTTTGTAGTTCGGTTGTTCAGGGTTGACATTCTCATCACAAATTTCTAATGTGAGAAATATTGGAAGAGTTATTTACCAGTTTTTGGGGGGGGGTTGCTGAAGTCAACCGCACTGTGTATGAGTGAAGCTATGGATAGTAGTGTGCTCTTTTAAAAATAACTCGGGGATCTAAATGTTCTATTCTCTTATGATTGTTCTAGGCTCTAAGGAAAAGTCTTT
>CM065718.1:27317016-27337016 GCA_033310375.1 Conus canariensis
CAGAGATCGTCAGCTTCGTTCTGAACTGGAGAAGATTGGTGTCAGAGTAGCGAACGATCTGACGAGGAGACAGACGGAGACTGTGGCCAGAGCAAAGAACGAGGGAAAGTCAGCGTACTTTGTGCGAGGAAAATTTATTATTGGTGCGAAACGACCCGATCCTCGTAGTTATGCTGAGGTGACAGCCAGATCTGCAGTGCCTGAAGTAAACAATTCGCACATGCAGAATGTAAACACAGGCGGCAGACCATCAGCCAATGACCGACGAGATTTCGTGTCTGACGTTAATGACGTCAGTCAGCGGAGTGACCGAGCGCCGGAACAGCAGCCAACCAGCGGCGCCGCCTCTTCACCTGCTGCTAAAAATAACTCCTCGCACAGCGGCACTAGTGGCAACGCGCGGCGGGTGACAACACAACAGAGGGGAATGCACGGGTATCTTCGGAGCTCAGCGTCTCGTGTCAGGTCTCCCCCTCACAGCGGCGGTTGCCATGACAGAGGCCAGCCCAGTGCTGCCAGCTCCAGTGCCACAGTTGCCAGGACCTTGCGGTCAACGACTAAATAGCATGAGGCGAACCATCAAGCTTCGGAATTGACTTTTTTGAATTACAATGTTGAAAATCTATTAAACAAATTGCATGAATGTTCTTTTATGAATTATATTAATTCCTTTGATGTTGTTTGTCTGACAGAAACCTTTGTTGGTGCGAGCTTTGATTATAAATCCATTTTTCCAGAGTTTACAAAATTTTTTGCTCCAGCTAAAAAATTTACAGTGCATGGGAGAAACTCTGGAGGAGTGTTAGTGATGGTTAAGAAACATTTGGAACCATTTGTAAAACAAATTAAGGTCGACTGCAGTAATGTTATTGTACTAAAGATGGATAGTAGATTGTTCAACATTGGAAAAGATGTCATTTATGTGGGTTGCTATGTGGTGCCAGAAGGAGGTCCAGCATACAACTATATGCAGGTAAAGGACGGAGTTGTTGCTCTTGAAGAAGCTCTGCCAGAGGTATTACGTGATGACGATGTTTGTCTCATGATATGTGGAGACCTCAATGCCAGAACGGGATGCAAACAATCAAGGCAGGAAAACATGCTTATTTATCAGGCACTTAACCCGGTGTGGAGCGATGAAAATGATGATGATGATAATGATGATGATGATGATGATGACGATGATTTAGAATTTCATAAAAGTCGTTGTTCAAAAGACCAGTCGATTAATAGTTTTGGGAAATCATTGTTAGATTTGTGTTATTTGTTTGATCTGTTTATATTGAATGGTTGTTGTGTTGATGACAAAGAAGGGGAATTCACTTTTATTTCCCCACATGGGTGTAGTGTGATTGATTATTTTTTGGTCTCTTCTGAGTTGAAGGGATCTTGCAATATGAAAGTTGCGGACAGACTGTTTTCTTGGCACTTGCCTGTAGAAATGAAATGGAAGAATGGGTTTAACGAAACCAAAAAAGACAAGTCAGCACTGCAGAGTAATGAAGAAAAGATTGTATGGATTGATGAAAATGAACACTTGTTTAAAAATGAATTAGAATCAAATGATTTTAGAAACATTATGGAAAGAATTACTCAAAATTGTCATAATATTGATTTATGTATTGAACTTTTTGTGAATGCTTTGTGTGGTGCCGCAGCGTGCATGGTGAGAAAGGTCTATAATGTAAGGAAAAAGTATGATGACTGGTTTGACATAGAATGTCGACAAAAACAACGTCTGGTAAAAAATCTGCTTCAGAGATACAGGAGAGCGAAAACCGAGCCACATACGACAGAGCGTAAAGATGAGTACGTCAAAGAAAGAGTACAATACAGTAATCTGAGGAAAAAGAAAAAGGAAGAATTTGATGAGATCAGATTACAAAGATTAAAAGAGTCAGCCAATGATCCAAAACGTTTCTGGTCGGCAGTAAGACAGGTGAACAGAAAGACAACGATAAATAATGATATTACATCTCAGCAATGGTATAATCATTTCTTTAATGTCTTTAACCATTTTAGTAACGCAGCAGAGGGTAATGGAGTACAAAGACAAGAATTAGAAACAGAAAGATTACTAGACAAGAAGTGATTGACGGCATAAAACATTTGAAGGGTGGGAAGAGTGCAGGGCCAGATAAAATTGTAGGGGAAATGCTAAAGAGTTCTAATAATTTAGTAATTGATGTTTTAGTATTGATATTCAATAACTTGTTTCGGAGCGGGTCATTTCCGGTTGAATGGGCTAAATCAATCATCGTTCCTATCCACAAAAAGGGAGATGTAAACACTCCTGACAACTACCGAGGTGTAGCACTGACAAGTGTTGTCAGCAAAGTTTACACACACATTTTAAATGTGAGATTAAAACGTTGGGCAGACTGGGAAGAGAAAATCGTGGAGGAGCAGGCAGGATTTAGATCTGGGTACAGTACAACTGATCACATATTTACGTTGTTCGCCCTTGTACAAAAATGCATGCTTAAAAATACAAAATTGTATGTCGCTTTTGTTGATTTCAGAAAAGCTTTTGATTCTGTAAACAGAAATATCTTACGGAATGTTCTTAGAAAAAACGGAGTCAACGGAAAGTTATATATGGCATTACGTGGAATGTACGACTCTGTCTTGGCATGTGTGCGTGAGAAATGTGTTTATTCTGATTTTTTCAATTGCCCACGTGGAGTCAAACAAGGCTGCCTTTTAAGCCCACAGTTGTTTTCTTTTTTTTATCAATGAGCTTGCTTTAGAACTCTCAAGAAATGGTAAACATAGTATTCAGATTATTCCAGGTGCTGTGGAGATTTTTATGATGCTGTTTGCTGATGATGTAATTATGTTGTCTAGTACAGCAATAGGATTGCAAAACCAATTGAATGTTTTGAAACGGGAAGCTGATAAACTACAGTTGACAGTAAACCTTGATAAAACCAATATTATAGTGTTTCGGAAAGGCGGATATTTAGCTAAGAATGAAGTTTGGTGGTATGGTAATTCTGAGGTTAAAGAAACCAATTCGTACAAATATTTAGGAATGTTTTTTACAACAAAATTAAGTTGGAATTTAGGTTGGTGTGAAACAAGCAGAAAAGGCAAAAAAGGAGTGATAGAAATTTTGAAAACGTTGAAGAAATTAAATACTACTGATCCGCACATATTTTGGAAGCTATTTGATACCCAGATTGAACCGATTCTTACATATGGTGCTGAAATATGGGGACTTGAAGAAAATCTAAAAATAGAAAGAGTGCACACTTATGCAATCAAACGATTTCTGAATATTCCGATTCATTCGTCCAATAAAATAGCTTACGGTGAAACAGGAAGGTACCCTTTGTACATCAGATGTATTGTAAAGTGTGTTAGATACTGGTGTAAAGTAATACGATTACCAGTAGCTAGAATGAGCAGGCAAGCCTATGACATGATGCTGCAACAATGTGAGTTAGGAAATGTTAACTGGGCCTCTAAGGTTAAGAAAGTGCTGACAGAGAATGGGTTTGGGATAGTGTGGTTGAGCCAGGCAGTCGGAAACGAAACCGTTTTTATGTCTGAATTCAAAGATAGACTAATTTCCTCGTATAAACAAAACTGGCACAGTCAACTAGAAGAACATGATAGATATTCTTGGTTCCTATCCTTCAAAAGTAACTTGGAGGCAGAAAAGTATTTACATCTAGTATCTAATCGGTGGCAAAGAGGTATCCTTGCAAGATTTAGAAATAGAACACTGGGATTAAATGCTAATAAAAGATGGTATCTAAATAATAATGCTGTTGATGATTCGTGTCCATTATGTAATGATATTGCAATTAGAGAAGATGAGTTACATTTTTTGTTCACTTGTCCTGCTTATGAGAACATTAGAAAAAAATCAAGACTCTTTGATCATAACATAGTCAAGTGTCGAAACCTTAACAATATTTTGCAAACAAATGATGGAACATTGTTAAAGATGCTGGCAAAATATCTAACAGAAGCTGTAGACACGCGGAAGAAAATTATGAATGAATAAAAGTTCAAAACACTGAGGGGATATCAATTATATTTCATTTTTTATTGTTTAGAATACTCATTTGACCTTGAAGCTTGATGGTTCAAGTGAGTGGTTTTCATAATATCAAGCCAGATAAATCATCTGTACAGAGAATGTATGTGGATGGGAAGAAGGGAGGATAAGGATACAAATGCGTGCGTGCAAGTCGATGGAAGATAGGATGGATCAGTGTGCGTATGTGAAGGGAATGGTTGTTGTGTGAGAATGATTTTTGTACTAGAACATATACAAGAAACGCAAATGAGTGATTGAAATGGAAATCATCTCTTAATTTTGCTTAGTTGTGTAGACACCTAATTTGCAGTTTTTCTTTTGTTTTCTTTTCTCCTATGCATGAAAAAGACTTTGTACCCCCTTGACAAAAAAGGCTATAAGCCATTGTCAATAAAAGATGTCAGTGTCAGTGTCAGTGTCTCTCTCTCTCTCTCTCTCTCTCTCTCTCTCTCTCTCTCTCTCTCTCTCTCTCTCTCTCTCTCTGCGTGTGTATGTGTGCATGTGAGTGAGTGTATGTAAGTGAGTGAGAGAGAGACAAAGAGAGAGAGAGAAAGTGTGTGTGCGTGCGTGTGTGTGTGTGTGTGTGTGCGCGCGCGCGCGCGCGCGCGTGCGCACGCGCACGCGCGTTGCGTATTGGACGTCCATGGAATGCGCGCAATCATTGTCAGCTTGACCTCATTTTACCTAATTTTAGCCGACTACAAATTCACCCTGTTTGATTTGCCATTTTATTTGGAGTGAAGCTTTTATTATTGTACCCAGGCCTAAAGAAGTATCCAGCGAAAATTTGTGACAGATAGATAAATGCATACATACATAGATATGTTTGTATTTGTGTGCATGTGTGTGTGCGTGTGTGTGTGTGTGTGTGTGTGTGAGAGAGAGAGAGAGAGAGAGAGAGAGAGAGAGAGAGAGAGAGATGAATAAACGTATATAATAATTTCAAATGATTTCAACATTGACATTTATAAAGCTGATAAAACAAGTCATGCTGAGCGAACCAGACATTCCACTTAGTGTATGGCAAAGTGCTTACCAACATAGCGTGAAAAATCATTCCTAAACATTTCAGTGCAACAACGACAACACGCATTAGAACAACAACAGCAGCAAGAGCAAAGCACAAGAAGGCCATACAGAGGGACAGCTCTGCAGAACAGACAGCCAGTGTTCATTCAAGTACTTACATTCTGGCGATCTAGTTGCCACATATCAGCATAAAAAGTAGCAAGTTAGCTGCTGTAACAGTAGAAATGAAATAACGCTTTGTGGAACAGAGACAGGTGAATAGGACACTGACGCAGAAAATGGTGGGAGACACAAAGAAAGATAATAGACCAGGGGGAGTGGGGGGGGGGGGGGCAGAGTCAGGATAGTGACAGAAGAGGGGAATTAGCGACAGAATAAAAGAATAAGCATATGCATTCTAGAAAGGGTAAATGAAATCCTGTGAGACACCCTGGAATCCAAACATAGGGAGAAAGAAGGGGGTGAGGAAGGCGGAGGGATGAGGGACACCTTTTGGCTGTAGTGAAAGGTACATTTTCATTCGCGCATGGACTGGTGTAGCACTTCCAGGATGTGTATTCTGTCTTTCGGACGTTGTTTTCATTCTGGTTGGGTTCTTCAAGTGTTGTGTCTATGCGGAGTAGAGCAGCTCTCAACACGTCAGCACTTCCGACAGATTAAGTGATGCTGGCTTTCATAGTGTGTGACAACATTCGTCTAAAACCTCGCCTCGCTTTTCAGTGTCTGGGTGCAGTGTCCTGACTCCGAGATGACCCTACATTGAACGACTGTCTAGGGAAATCCTTTGCACTTTCCACCGACTCAGTACAGTGCCTGACCTCCAGATCAGATGATGTCCCCACCATTTTCAGGTATGAAAGGTCTGGAAAGGTCCTTCGCCACTTTAGAATACTTCCTCCCAGACTCCCAGACGAGGAATAAAGCGTGTGGAGACAGGCTTGACATCTTATTGGCTGGCACTCCAGGGCTGTACACTTCACCGCTGTGGTCCATAAATCAGTCTAAGTGTTGCAGGCTGGAACGTTCAATGTTCAGGAGGTGTGCTGGACTGCCCCGCTTTCATTACACTTTGCTCCGCAGGACTTTAAATGAGCTGCTGTCTCTGATTAATGACTGCCTCTTCAGCTGTCTTTCTTCTCGCTGCTGCATGAGGTCATGAGGAAATGAGTGAATGAAAACCCAAGTGACGTGGCTCTGGCTTAGTCACCATTTATTGATCAAAAGATGGCTTTTCTCGTCTGAAATGTTGGTTTTCTTTCATCATGAGGCAGAGGTCGTAGAGACCACTAGGACTGCGGTAGACACTGCCATGATGAAGACTGCACCAGCTCTCTCCACCTCTGGTAGTTCATTGCAAGTGCTAGATTGGGGCGAGCCTCTTCCTTGTCCACTCAGCAATGTTGTCTGCCAACCTCTTTCGACAGCTGCTCTGTGCCGTCTGTATTCAGCACTGTTTTTTGGAACATGGTCCAGGAGAGTCTTCTTGACCTTGTTACATGTTTGTATAAGCTGTTTAGGAAGTACAGGCAAAAGCGTATTTCATCATCTATAATTAATACTAAGTTAGTTTCAAAGTGCGGTGACTGCAGGCGGAAATTGAAACAAACTTAAAAAAGAACAATCATTTTTCCGCCGAACGAAAGAGACAAATTACAAAACAAAATATGATGCGTTACAACTTCTTTGGTCTTTTTTTTTAGGCAAAACAAACAATATTCAAGCCAATGAAAACGAAATCTCCTCAAATCAGGCGTAAAATGGATGTAGATGTGTGTGCGTGCGTGCGTGCGTGCGTGTGTGTGTGTGTGTGCGTGTGTGTGTGTGTGAGTGTGTGTGGTGCGTGCGTGCGTGTGTGTGTGTGTGTGTGTGTGTGTGTGTGTGTATGTGTGTGTGTGTGTGTGTGTGTGTGTGTGTGTGTGTGTGTGTGTGTGTGTCCTGCGTAAATTCAGATATTGATTTGTTCCGCTATGTTTGCACTTTTATCCCTTTTTGTATGATGAACAGCCTGGCCACAGGTGCTCAATGACGCCTTTTATTTGGCAGCTGCCTCATTTTACATATATTGAAAAGTGGGGAGTAAACCATGACACACAACTATAGATTTATTACTTCCGACTGATGTTTTCCATCTCTATGTCAATATTAATCAAACCAGCCAACCCATTCCTGGGGGAAAGCCAGTCAACCCACGAAGACCAATGAACGTAAAGAAATGATTTTTTTTTACCATGGATCAGTAAGAACTGCAACAGGCCTTTTTGTCTGATCTGGCACTGCCTCTTCGTGGCACCACTCCCACGTGGCTCCTGCTAGCTCACCCATAGACAGCCACACCCAAAGGCGTCCTGGAATACTATCAACACCAGCATTCCACAGGCAGCTATCAATGTTTTCATGCAGCAACCCAGAGACACTGCACTGCTGCTGACATATTGACGGTGTTGGATGTGCCTGTTCTGATGTAATCTATGTGGGTCATCGTCTTTTGAACTTCCGAACAACAAAAGAATTGATTATAAAGATAAGATGTTGAAGTAACGACACACTGGTCGTTTTAGGCAGGACAAGAACAAACAAACAATCCATGCAAATAAATGAACAATATGGGAAAAACAATTGCAAATGAATACATTTTCGATCACTTTGATGATTATACGAAATCGAGAATTCAAAAGCATGGGGAGGGAAGAAACGAGAGGGGAGAGGGTGACAGAATGAAAAAGACGATTTTAAAAATGTAAATGTTGAATCTTTCACTGAGAGCTATGGGAACCACTGGGTTTTGTCTTATGAACAGAATCATTTGTTTACGCCCAAACCTCATTAGTTTAGTGTCTTTATACGTGCTGGCTTCGTTAAACGTCTATTTTCATGTTCTGACTTCTGCCTACAATTATGATACTTCAAAACTAACAACTGAAGGGAGACTGTCACCGCAAGCATTCAGCAATAGAACAAGCCAACACTATAGACTTAACTGTTGCCTGATGGTGACCAGACATTATAACTATGGGACTGCTGATGCCAGTGAGTGAGGATGGAGAAAGCTGACATTGGCTACGGGCGTTGAAGGGGAGGAAAGGGGAACGAGATGACAGCGGAGGAAAGGCGGATAGGTGGACGAGTGATCAGTCTTGGGCTGAAGGAGGAGGTGGAATAGGAGGTTTCAGGGATGGCGTCAGAACAACACCATGGAACTTGAAACCAGAGCCAAACAAATCCAGTCAGTCTGATGCACGTGTGAAGGCCGAATGTGGCTGATACCCATGTTCATATAGACACAAATCAAACCAGCACCACCCTCCATGCACCATTCAGCATGTGCTGTCATCGCCAGCTTTGGACTGTGCCTGTATAATGTGGTTTTTGCCTTGTCTGGAATTGTTTTTTTTTTTCCTTTAAAACATGAACTTTTACAATAACATGTAGAAATCCTTCGACGAATGGATAACAATGTCAAAATGAACGAGCGAAAGTCTTTGGAAGAAAAAGCAATAGCTAAGGCAAATGGATATACCTTGATAGGATTGTGTACCTGCCCCTACTGCCGGTCTGCCCCCCCCCCCCCCCCCCTCCCTTTTCCCCCCTCGAAAAATGAATGTACAATAGAATTTTGGTTTGAAGGAAGCAGTCGATGGAAAGGTTTCAAACTGACTGCAATAGTTTGTCATATGATGAGTGAGAGCATTACTGAGCATGCACGTTTATACCTAAAAAATCTGCGTATCCATACATACATTTCAGATTGTTTGTTCCGTGCATATTCTGCCTTTCTGATACAAGTTTCGTGTCAGGTTAACTTAAATTGTACCAATGAATGTTCTCTCTCTCTCTCTCTCTCTCTCTCTCTCTCTCTCTCTCTCTCTCTCTGTCACACACACACACGCGCGCGCGCGCGCGCGCGCGCATGCATGCACGCACGCACGCAAGCACGCACGCACGTACACACACACACACACACACACACACACACACACACACACGCACCAGTCACAAAGCTGGAACGCAACTTGCAAAGAATTACAGGAACAATCACATCATCAAAGGCCACAGATAGTTTGAGATATGTAGATTGAAACATTGAGGCGTTCTTTTTTTAACCATTCTGAAAGCTCTGTTTGCATCCCTTTGAACTCTCTCTCTCTCTCTCTCTCTCTCTCTCTCTCTCTCTCTTAGCCAGTCTTAGTTCACTGATTCAGCACTTTCCTTTGACAAGATTATCCATGTCTGGGCTGCAGTGGGAATTTAACTGGAAGGAAACCAGATGTTTTCTCTTTGAATTGTCCCTTCTACGCCCTCCCAACGCCTTCGGGGTGGGATTAATCAGCAACAACCATGCGCGTGACATGAATGGCTTGCTTGCCATTGAATGACATTTTCTTGTCTCCCTCTCTCAAGTCTTTATCTTTATAGCTGGTGCACATGTTTGTCTCGAGGTCTAAAGCCTGATATCTTTATAGCTGGTGCACACGTTTGAGCCCAGGGCTAGAAAAAGGATGCGTGTATTGGACTTCCCTGCCAAGGTACGATGCAGCTACACAACAGCTTGATATTTTTTTTCCTGTAGCACTGAGCATTGTTGGAGTGAATTTTTAAAAATAATGCTTATCTTAACCAAATTGATGGGAATGATTTTTCAGACTTTGTCAACACGAATTTGAATTTGATAATTGTTTGATAGACCTGGTGGTGACAAAAATCCAAACATAGTAACAACCATCAAATGGTTGAATCAATCAAATAATTAATGAAATAATCCTAATTTCTTTTCAGAATGAAGTTTATGCTACTGAAATTAAATGAAAACCGGTCTGTTGAAAGGATTTCATATGTCAAACATCATTAACATCAATATAACTAAAGGTAATAGATAATTGATTCCTCTGGATCTTGAGTCTGCTTAAAAGACCAACAATACTACTTTCCATCTATCACTACTACCGATGATATGAATAACAGAAATAATCATACCTAAGAAGATTCAAGGATGATAATGACTGTCACGGGCGGACCAGTGTTTGAAATTATGCATTGAGTTTTAATGGGCTGTTCGTCACAGGGTTGACAGCGGCTTATACCTAGTATGTGGAGTGCAGGGGAGAGGGGGGTAGCTCCTCTGTCACATTCAGTTTGTGCACCGCCCGTGTGGATCATGCATCCCCTCAGTAAACCCTCACATAGGAGTAGTGTGAGAGGGAAGAGGGAGACCTGGATGAAGGGTGTGTGTGTGTGTGTGTGCCGTCATTTTAATAACGGTGCAGGGAAGTGTCTTGCACGTGTTCTATGCGTAAAGTGTGTTGTTTATGCTTAGCGTGTGTTGAATGTGAGTAGGTGTTTATGTGGGGTGGAGGGGGAACCTTCTGCGCTATGCCAGTGTTCGACTCTCTCATTCTTTTTGCTTTTGCTTTTCTGGTAAGAGGCCACGTCCTCTGTTGGTAGCCATAGTTATTTTTCCACTTCGTCGTGGAGAGCAGCGGAACCGGGCCGGAACCCTTCGCTGGGCGGAAGGCAGTCCACTGAACTTGGGAAGGATCTCAATCCTTGGGCTACCAACAACAATCTTCAGAGTCGTTCCAGACTCTTACTTCCTTCGCTGGAGGTGGCGCATCTACTGGTGGGGCTTTGGCTCTTCGTTGAGTGAAGCTCTCCAGTAGTTCTCTTCTGTCTTCACCCGCCGTTCTGGTAAATATATATGTATAAATATGGTGGGCTGTATTTTCGTTGGGTTTGAGAGTTTGTATGCCAAGATGGGATTGGCATTTATTCGGTCAGTACATATTTAAGTGACATTGAGGTCATTTATTTTAAGTTGGATGTTAAGCTATGGTTCTGTTTGGGGAGCTACTTGTAGGATTGACATATGTATCCAGTTCTGTATTGGAGTCGGAGTATTCCAGAAGCGATACTTCAAGGATTGAAGCAAATTATTATTATTATTATTTTTTTAAAACACCAAGTCAGGTCCGGAAGGGAACGAGTTGCCGCCGATTAACATTCAGTCGACTGGCGAAGATTTCCGATGTGGCGCTCCCGCCATTGGTCCCGCTCCTTGTCTTGTTTGTTTGTCTCTGTCGTTTTTTTTTTTTTTCTTTAATTATTAGTTGTTTTTTTTATGTAAGTATTTTATAGATAATATGGAAGAATGAGTGAGTTTTATGGAATTTCATCTTGTATTAATATAAAATGTAATGTGAACTTCCAAGAGTTTATTGTATTGTAATTTGTAATATGAGACAAAATTGAGAATTATAGTAAAGGCAAATAAGGAAAAGAGGAAAACAGCAATGATTCAGGAACAGGTGAAACCAAAACAAAACAATGATTGTAAAAGTTTATTCTTCTTTGAATTCTTTAAATTGTTCAAATTGTACGTACACGGTCCACACATGCCCTGCATTCACACACATAATCAACCATCATCACGATTATGCGGCGAGGGACTGACATCCGCCGCAGGGCGATTTCTGTTTTCTTCTTGGGTGGAGATAGGCCACAGTTGCTGACGTTGGGCGACCTGGAGGAGGTTCCCGGAGGAGATGATTCTGGAGCCGAGCCTGAGGGGTGCTGGAGTCCGGCGCAGGAATGAGTTTTCTAGACGTCAGTGAGGAGAGCAGCCAGCGCAGGGATGAGTCTTCTAGACGCCAGGGAGGAGAGCAGCAGCAAATCAGTTATGTGGCAAGTGTGTGTGGTGTATGGGCTGTGGATTTGTGTGCGTGCGCTAGTGTGATCTAATGTATATTGTTGTGCCCTGTTGGTTGTATTAGTTTGTTTCTCCTCTTCCTCTTCTATTTGTTTGGGGGTAGCTTTAGATGGTGATAAGTCGGGTGGCAGTGAGATCCGGGTGGTGGTGTTTTTTTTTTTGAAGCTCCCCTCTATCGGGTTATTTTGTCCCTTAGCGATAGTTAGCTCCTGATAGGATCTATACTCTTCTTTGTGTTTTTTTTTTGTAGTTATTCTTTTTTCCTGTCTTTCCTCCCTCTTCTTTGATAGGTGGCCCCATCTCATAATTGGAATGTAAATGTGAGTGAGTGGGGTGTTTGATATATTTGTGTAAATTTGTATGTTTAGAATTTAATAAATATCATTTGTTCCGTACTTCCTGGAGTGGTCTGGAGATAGTGAGTAGTTGAGTGTTGTGCCTCTATGCTCTTTGTCTGTTCCTGCCTCATTCCCCCGACAGGGTCTTTTACCCTTGACATATATGGGGGCTCGTCCGGGATTGAGGTCAGGTAGTACAGACAGGGAGTACTAATTTGAGCAGCACTTGACCCTTCTTGCTTTCCGCGCTCCCGGGGGTGCGTGTTTGTGTTGTATTAGTGTAGCGGGAGGTTGGTTGGGGAGGGGGTTCTAGAGTGTAGGGAACCCTCAACTGGGAGCGGTTACCGGATCGGGATTTGCCGCAGCGGAGATTTGCGCTACTTGGCAACGTCGTCGGCGTTCAATTCCGGATCCGAGCCGGTGTTTGTTCGTTTGTACCATCGGTTAGACATTACCGTAGTGTTATATTTTATTTAATATAATATTGGGCAAAGTAAGGGGGGAGGTTATTTTTGGACTAGTAGGTTTTGCTTGTGCAGAGTCTTCAGGGTCAGTGTTTGTACTGACTTAGGAAGTAGGTCACATTTGCCAGTACCCCAAGCCTGCGACTGATTTAGCAAGGTGAGGTAGGTAGGCTTGCGGAATTCCATTTTTGTTGTTGTTGCAAAATCAGTGTGCTAGGGAGTGAATAATCCTCTTGCTCTCTTTTCTATTACTAAATTGTTGAATTGTTGTTCTTTGCGCTAAAGTGATATTTTGCATAGTATAACGACTTTCTTTTTTCTGCTATCTTCTATTATCTTTCGCTTAAGCAGTTTATATTGTTTACGTAGCCTAATTACCTAATATTAAGGTGAGTGAAAGGTTGCTGTGAACAATAAAGTTGTGAGTGGTGTGACAACCCTGCGCTGAGCGAAAGTGATTTTTTTTTTTTTTTATTGAAGAAATTTTAAACCTAGATCATTAGATTTTACCGATAAACTCTATAAGTAGTTACCCAGTAGCTAAGTTTGCAGACTGGTGGGCCCGTTCCGGGGGAAAAACCGTGTTGTGCGTGCGTGTTGCCGACTTTTTCTTCCGGAGTCTGATAGTGCAGTGCAAGTGGTAGACGTTGACGCTGGGTTCATATTTAAATTAAAAAAAAAAAAATTAGTTACGCTGCCGATGTGTACACGTGTCGTGCGTGTTTACCGTTTCAGTTTTGCGTGCGTTCCGTCGTTTGATTGTCGCGTTATCCGTTATTTATTTACTGCGTATGATGGTATTTGTTTACTTCATGCTCCGTCGTTTATTTGTTTACTGCGAGGTCCGTTGTTTACCGTGACGTCATCGGGTTAGCAGATTCAGATTTGACTAGTGTAGCGAGATTCTGAAGATTGGGCTTCATTGCGTGCGGGTATTTGTCGAGAGAAGGAAATCGTGTCAACGTTGGCTTGTGACACATTGAGGTGTCAGCCGTTAATTTTATGTCAATCTGGGTCATTCTCTTTCCCGTTGTTGGGACAGTTGGTCACGTTGAGTGAAACTTTTCGCTTGGAGACTAGACATTTTTGGAGCTGAAATTGGTGCAGGGAAACATTTTTGACTGCGTGGAACCTAAGGTTACTGGCTGGCAGGAATCAGTCACGGGGAGTTGACTGAATTGTTTTCGAATTTTGCCAGGTAACATTTGGTTTTGTGGGTAGACATATTCATTCCCTACTTTTTGGAAGTTCTCACTGGCAGGGTCAAGAGATTCAGTGTTTTGATTTGTGTTGAGAGATCCAGTTCAGCAGGTTACACTTAGCCTATTTGGTCGCATTGAGGTGACTGGGATATATACAAATACTCTTGACAAAAGAGAGTGGAACTTAATTTGTTAAGCGAATAAAGGAAAAAAATTCTTTTGTAGTTTCTGTTAGCGGTGAGAAGGTGTACACTTTTGGCCACTTGGTTTTGAATCAAGTTAGTGGCAGAGCATAATAGTGTTCACTATGGCTACAGGGGAAAATCGTTACCTCACCAGATCCCAGGTAAAAGGGGTTGGAATTGTGCCGGGACTAAGCATGCCTACGTCCCCTACTACTACGCAGGTGACAATTGAAACAACTACACAAGTTGTCTTTTCGTCAGGCGAGGTTCAGCCAGCCATCGTTGCTTCCCCTTCAGTGTGTTTGCCATCTACTCCCCAGGGAAGTAGGCCCCCTTACGGTGGTACGCCACCGCCTTCTACCTTGAGACATCGACCTCCTATAGTACACTCTCAGGGTGACTACTTACAGAGGTTTACACATCCGCCTTATACTTCTGGATACCCAACCATGGATCCTTTCATGGTGGTGAAACTTGAGAGAGAAGAAAGAAAGGAAGCAATGGAGAGAAGAGAGCGGGAAGAAAGGAGGGAAGAAAGAGAAGCCAAGGAAAGAAGGGAAAAGGAAGAGAGAGAAGCCAAGGAAAGAAGGGAAAAGGAAGAGAGAGAAGCCAAGGAAAGAAGGGAAAAGGAAGAAAAAGAGGCCAAGGAGAAGAAAGAAGAAAATAGATGGAAAATAGAGATGGAAGAGAGACGGTTGGAAAGAGAAGAGAGGAACAGGCGATGGCAGCAAGAGATGGAAGAAAAGCGACAAGAGCGAGAAGAGAGGGCGGTTCAAGAAAAAGCAGAAAGAGATGCAAGAGAGAAAAGGGAACAAGAGTTCCAAGCAATGATGGAGAAGGAAAAGAATCAACTAAGGACAGAAGTGCTAGAGCAGTTGGGTATTACTCCAGGGGAGGAAATCACTTCATCACCTGACGTTCGAGAATCATCACAAAGTGCCGAGGGAACCAGGATTAACGTGGACCTGCACTTAGCACCACCCATGCTACGCATGCCTGTGTACAGTGAGGGAGATTCCATTGATACCTTCCTTGAACACTTTGAATCAGTGGCAGATAGTTTCCTGATAGGATCTATACTCTTCTTTGTTTTTTTTTTTGTAGTTATTCTTTTTTCCTGTCTTTCCTCCCTCTTCTTTGATAGGTGGCCCCATCTCATAATTGGAATGTAAATGTGAGTGAGTGGGGTGTTTGATATATTTGTGTAAATTTGTATGTTTAGAATTTAATAAATATCATTTGTTCCGTACTTCCTGGAGTGGTCTGGAGATAGTGAGTAGTTGAGTGTTGTGCCTCTATGCTCTTTGTCTGTTCCTGCCTCATTCCCCCGACAGGGTCTTTTACCCATGACAATGACGGAGGTTAATAGTGTAGCATCCCTGATATACTTCGACGTATTTCGCTGTGATTAAGAATGAAAGATGTTGAAACCAGAGTGGCTGGATTCTCATGCAGGCAGATGGAACGGAGTTTTGGTTCTGTTTCTGTATTTGTTTGTGTCTTTATCCAGAACAGAAATCTAGCACAGACAAATCTTGCTGGGACTGTGCTTGGATGGGTGAGGATATGGAAATGACTGTGGCCAGTATATCTACACGTGCCTGCAGAATCAGTGCATGTATAAGCGACCTAGAGTCAGTATCAAGAATTGACTACAAGATGAGTATCTAGAGATGATTGTAAGGTCAGTATTTAGCGTGAGTGGTAGGGTCCGTATCTACAGATGATTGTAGGGTCAATATCTGCAGGTGATCGTGGGGTCAGTATCTGGAGGTGATTGTGGGGTCAGTATCTGCAGGTGATTGTGGGTCAGTATCTGGAGGTGATTGTGGAGTCAATATCTACAGGTGTTTGTGGGGTCAGTATCTAAAGGTGACTGTCGGGTCAGTACATAGAAGTAACTACAGGGTCAGTATTTCTAGAAGTGACCACAGAGTCAGAATCTAGATGTGGTCAGGCTTAAAAGATGAAATGCCAAAAGAGAAATAGTTCGTAACCAGAACAATGTCCCAAAAGGGCAACGCAATTTTCATTGATACCAGGGAAGACATAAGCGCGCTGGTAATGCTTTTGGCATTTTGTTATTAAACCTATTCCTTCAATGGCGCTGAGTCCACAAAGAGGGGTAAAGTATGTCTGGAAATTTGGAAACTTGAATAAGGGGAAGAGAGAGAGGAGCAAGACATGTATAATTCAGCATGAGATCCTGTCTGGCACATCAAGCCATCCGTCGTCTCTCCAAAAAGCACCTGCCGTTTAGACCTGAATAGAACGGACCACAAATCAGTCCTGTAGTACGCATGATAAGTCAGATTGTGGTAACAAGAAACTTGGCATAGGCCCAAAAAGAAGGTTGTTTTCATTGGCTACAAAGAAAGTTATATGTATTGAAATTTTCGTAATTTTTTCGTAGCCAGTTCTAAGTTCAGATGTGTGTGACTGCGGGCAGCAAATAAAGTCTTGGAGCTATTGTCCGAGTGGTGGAGTAGAACAAACAGAACAAGGCAATACACATCTCGCTTTGACTTTGATAACTTCTGCAGGGTAGACTTCCAATAGTATTGAAATTATCTTGTAATCTATTCATCCGTATACCTGGCAAGCTAGTTATACCTTCTCTTTTTCTTCTACCCCGTAACTGTGCCCTTTAAAAACATGATCCTGAAACTTTTTTTTTCCCGCAAAGTGTAATAAGTCATTTGTGTTCTCCATAAATGTGCACACACTGACAAAAGATACTGTGAAATCTCAAAGATTTGACACATCCCTCTCCCCTTCCACCCTTTCTCTATGAGCCTTGTAACTCCACTAATATCTGACGTCATTCTCTCTCGTTGTTAAGTTCCACTGTGTTTCAAAGAAGCTGCAGAACAGTCTCACAAATTGAACGTGCCTACGGTTTCAGCCCAAGGTTGGTGTTCGATACATATATCTATAGATGTATCTATATATATATATATATATATATATATATATATACGTGTGTGTGATAATGTGTGATAGTGTGTGTGTATGTGTGTGTGTGTGTGTGTGTGTGTGTGTGTGTGTGTGTACTGCAGATCATACCATTTATTTGTCTTGCCTATTTTAATGTGGTCTTTGGAGCCCTTTTTTAATGGCTTACATAGTCCTATACCAATATGATTTTTTTTTACTATCGAATACTTACAACAAAGGACTGACGAAAAGAGTCGACCAAAATGGCATTCAAGGAGAGAGAAAATATCTGAAGTGAATGCATGTCGAGAGGCATTTCATGTGTGCTCTGACTGTCATTCATGGTCTGTATGGCTCTTTGAGGAGGTGTGAGTAGGAGAAGCTGGGCGAAAAGTCAGTGGTTGTTGGTGCTCCCTGCAGGGAGCACTACTGCACCATGCAATGCACTGACCCCCCCCCCCCCCGCCTCCCCTTCCCCTCCCCCTCTAGTTGTGACCTGCTGGTGTTGACGTTTATGATCCAGGGTATTACACTGATGGGATGGGATCGGATTCCACAAGTTGACATGTTGGTCACATGATGGATATCCAAGCAGAGCTTGGTGTCAGTCCAGGACTAGAGAAAGATCAGCCTGTCTCTGATGAATCCTTCCTCCACACGGCAACGTGGTGCCATCGTCTGACTGCCGCCTGCTTTCATGAGGTGTGTAATCAGCACTATACTACGTGACACGGCTCTAGGGCGTGAGTGCAGCAGCTCCGTCGTTCGTCCCGGCCTTTCTCTTCATGCTTTTATCTTTATGGCTCGGCAGACACGTTTGGCCTCGCAGCTGCAAACAGGTTGCAGCCTTTGAAATTTAAAAATAAAAAAAGTGTGACATCCAGGTTTTTTTTCATTGAATACAGGGTCAAGGGTGTGAGAGACTGTTTCTGTAATTTCAAGAGCACACTAAAGATACGATGCTATGTTAAATTTGGCAATGCTGGACTTAAATTACTACATTACCACCACACAATGTATATATATATATATATATATATACACTACTCAAAACAATTGAAGTACCACTTAGGAAAACTGCTGTCATTCGAAAGAAAACAAAGCTGAACATAATTTAATGATTGAATATTTTATTTTTATTATTCCTCAATCCATTCCAATTTATTCAAACACTGTGACAAAAAATTATCTTTGTTTTACACTTGATTAAAGAGGCATACCCCCAAAATGAAAAGTAACAAGAGTTATGGTAGATGTCATGATGTTAATAACGGGTATGACCACCGTTCGCGTTCAAACAAGCGTCACATCGACGTCTCATGGAGTGCACCAGGCGGCGGAGAGTGTCCTGGGGGATCGCCTGCCACTCCTGCTCCAGCAACTGAAACAGCTGGTCCACGGTGTCTGCTGGAGGGGTGTGGGCCCGCACTCGCCTCCCCAGCACGTCCCACAGATGCTCTATGGGGTTCAAATCTGGTGACCTGGCAGGCCAGTCCATTCTTGTCACCTGCTGCCCTTGTAGGAACTGATTCACGATGGCGGCGCGGTGGCACGGCGCGTTGTCGTCCTGGAACTGGGCGCCCTGGCCAACTGCCCTCAGGGCGGGCATCACAAGGGGGCGGATGATGGTGTCGCGGTAGGTGGCACCGGTCAGGCGGCCTTCAACACGGTGTAGGGGGGTCCTGTGACGTAGGCTGAACCCACCCCACACCATCACGGACCCACCTCCATAGCGGTCATGCTCCCTGACGGCAGCGTCAACGTAGCGTTCTCCAGGACGTCGCCAGACGCGAACCCGCCCGTCGTTGAACCTGAGGGTGAACCTTGACTCGTCTGTGAAGAGTACTGTTGCCCATTCAGCTCTTGTCCACCTTCTATGACATGCTGCCCAGGCCCGACGATGAGCTCGATGCGCTGGGGTCAGTATTGATCTCACTGCTGGGGACCTTGACCTCAAGTTGGCGTCGTGGAGCCGGTTCCGAACTGTCTGGGTACTGACGTTGACGTTGCTGGCTTGTCGTAGCTGGTCTCGGAGTACTGTGGCACTGGCTGAACGGTCTCTCAGACAAGCGATAACAATGAACCGATCCTGCTGTCTGGAGGTGCTTCTCGTCCGTCCACGTCCCTGCTGTTCTTCAACACTTCCAGTGTTAAGCCAACGGTCTCTGAGCCTCAGAATGACTGGGTGACTCACTCCAAGCCGTCGACCAATCTCCCTCAAGCCAATACCTTCTTGGTACCATGCTATCGCTCTTCCTCTGTCGGTGTTGCTTAGTCGTTGTCTCGCAGGCATGGTTAAATCTTCCTAAATTTCGCGACTTTTTATACCCGTCAAATGTGCTAACTGATTGCAATTCTGCTCAGAAAAGACCTTGCTTTCACGTGCATCACATTTTTTTTTCTTGCTGTGTCTGTGTCAAAATCTGGGAGCGACACAAGTTCGATAATTTCTCGGGATTTTTTTGCCTCAGATGCGACGCGGTAGATAACTGCTGACCGACTTTAACATAACAAAAATGCACGAGGAGTAGTATTTGAGAACCGGGTAAGCTTATCCAGCAGAGTTTATTCAATTATCAATATTAATTGGTTTATCAGAGCTTTTTAAAAATTGCATACAAAAATTAGGGGTGGTACTTCAATTGTTTTTAGTAGTATATATATATATATATATATATATATATTTACACTTTTAAAAAAAGTGTAAACTGTGTATAGAGCGCTACTCCCAAAACAATATCCAGCTCATTACATTATGAGTCATTTCCAGCTGAGATTTAGCCTCATTCCATCTGACCTGAACATTCAAGGCATAGTTTACCTGGTACTCTATTTGGCTCACGTTCAAAAAGAAGAGCTCAATCAATCATCAATAGCTCAGAAGCGTAGATTTGTTTAGGAGGGACCAAAACGGCGCATTTGCTGAATTCTTTCGATTTATGAGGACAAAATATTTTCCTCGCTGACCATCGAATAGACATTGCCATTCACACACCACAGAGAATCGGAGTACACCATTTTCAAAACTCGTCACTTTCTGAAATTGAATTGAAACTCAAAGGAGGTGAAAATGAAGGTTTGTTTGACCAGAAGA